>JAVQMG010000131.1:1398000-2097000 GCA_032878915.1 Castanopsis chinensis | reverse complement strand
ATCATCACAGCAAATAATGTCAAGAATGAAACGATCTTAGAAAACAAAAATGGTCTATACTTCAACTTGATTATTCTTTGGATATAAGGATTTTGCAGGGTGCAAGTGTTATGGGCTAATAGACATTTTTTTTTATGTTTTTGAAACCATAACTTTTCATTTCCTTTCCTTTGCATGGTTTGCATTGTTTTATTTTATTTTTCATAATTCAATAGTTGGGAAAGGGGGATTTGAACTCAAGAGGTGCCTGTTGAGCTATAAGGCACTTGACATCTACATTATTTATAGACCATCTTTCTAACAACCATTTCAAAATTACAAACTTGACTTAAATTTCTGGGGAAATGAAGCTCCTAATTTTTATTCCCCTTTAGAAATTGTTAGAAGTATGTGATTTAATGATTTTATTTACTATATTCCAATAATTTAAACTTTTGAGACAATCTATACTTTAGCGTGGTATTAGAGCTAATATTCAACATGGCATCAAAACAAGAGGTCCTAAGTTCAATCATTGTCTCCTCCCCTCACCTCCCATTTAAAATCCTACATGTTGGGCCTCACCTATTAAAATGATTAAATTTACTATATCCCAATAGTTTAAGCTTTTGGGAATGATAATTTAACAGAAATGATGACCATTCTTGCTTCCAACTTCTATATTATTTACTAGATCATAAAAATGTCCATAATCATTATGAAACTAAGGATCATAAAATGAGGTTGTAAGCTTGTCCAATCGTAAGACCTATGAGGTCTTAAATTTGATCTAGTAAACATGGATCAGTGTTCAATGCTTCAGATTTCAACAAACACAGCCTTGTTAAATGAGAATTAATTAAATTTATATAGAAGACAGACACCCTTTTTAGGCGGTAAATAATTTGAAATAACATCATTTATCAATTAAGTTGCAAGAAAGTAACAGACCTGTAAGAGATGGTTCAATAGAACTGGCCCCACAAATTGAGAAAGATCATTGCCAATCTACAAAATGTTCAATGAAAAATTAATTAGCTCCCAAAATGTCGTCAAATACAGAATTATGTTTCGCTTTTAATACTGTTCCCATTAAATCTTTCTTGTTGCATTCAAAAGGAAACTTTAAATTTTATATAATCTACAAAATAAGATAAGTGCCAGATCTCCAAGTATCAAGATCAATGCATGAGAATTTATTGAAATTATTTTATTTTGTGATATTCTATTTGATATACAATATTTAAGATCCAATATCCGTTCATGAGTAAACTTTAGAAAAGATGCCTATGCATAAGCATCTATAGAGAAGTCCTCATTTAGTAATATCTAATTTACATCTGTCGATGCACACCAATATCCATTCCATTATTGCAGTTTATGAATTATATATCATACATAATTATTTAACAGATTAAGGCATTATTCAAATTAGTTGTGACCTTCAACTGTTGAAAGATAAAAGGCGATTTTTTGCAACAAGACAGTAGATTGCGTACACACAATTTCAAGAGATATTGTATGCAGATAATGAATAAATTGGTGAGCAACAATGCCATCCTGAACAATCCTTGACAAAATGGAAAAGGAAAGGGGGAGAGGGGGGACAAAGGGAATGAGATCATTACCTTGAAGAAGCCACCCCGCCAAAACCTACATAAAATATTTAAAATCCAATCACATATCAAAAAGCTTAGAGTGTCATGAAAATCTATGAAAAAAAAAATTATATATATATATATATGTCATACCTTCCACCAAGGCTATTATTCAATGCTCTTAAAAGCCTCGGTTTTGACTTTTGAGATTCTTCAATCCAACATCTCTGGAACCTGCAAAATCAACACTGTCAAACATGTTTCACAATGGTTATGAATTTGTTAAGAGGCACATGAAATAAATGCATCACGATGCTAACTTTCTACTAAGTGTCTCGGTCCGATCCCATGTGTCCAACTTCCAGATATCTTTTTCAGTGATAGGTTTTCTGTAACCCTGCTGCATGAGTGGAGTGATCCATCCAAAATATATTCCTACAGAAAATTAACCAAAGGTAAGCAAGTCAAGGTAATTGGGGGACTAATCTTCCATCATGGTAAAAGTGATGAAAGTACGAAGATATCCCTTTTTTGCATCCTAAGACATCTCTATCCCCTCCTACCCCCCCCCCCTCCCAAAAATAAGAACCAATAAATTTAGAAGAACCTGGAAAATGCTTATATTGCCTGTTTCACAACATTATTTTCATTTACCAAGAAAACACGTGCAACGACTAGATAGGTGTAAAGACACAACAACTAGGATCATAAATGGGTTCACTCTTTTTTTCTCTGTTCTGGGTGCATCAAATAGAACACCTAGGGATTAAAGTCCTGCACCGACACAACTGCCAAGTGCATACCACTTTTTAGTCTATTATGTGTATTGCTTTAATTGCTCCCTCCTCAGCAAAAAGCCAATAACTCAAGGAATAAAGAACCAGTAGGATATCCTATAACTCCTGGCATTAAGGACCATTTAGTTTTAGGAAGTACTCACTGGAAAATATATTGACATGCCTCTCAGGACAAATTTGCTCTTCTCCAGGAATTGCTTCATATTCGCAGTTGTCAAGAGGCTCAGCATGCATCATACTGTAACCCGGATAAGGATCCAGATTAGGAACATAAACAACAAGAAGAATTGCAAACAACACCTGTATCAGAACAATAGATACAAGTAAGAAACGCATTGACATGCTTTGGAATTATAAAGAAAAGCCAAGATTCAAAATATCTACTGAAGGTAATTGTTTTGTACCATGGTAAAATGTAAAGTGACTATCAGTGACAAAGATAGGATCTCTTAATCCAAATGTTGGCCCAGTTTGCATTAGTTCTCAAGAAGTTGTTGTGATGGCCTACTAAGTATAAAGTTGGAACTAGTCCAGGTCTACAGGCCTGTCAGAATTGTTAGCATTAGCTGGTTTCTAACATTAAACCAAATCTAGATTGTCATTGAGGCCCTTGGTTCAAGTCTTTGTGACCCCATCCCGTTAAGTTCTATTAATTAACACATGCAAGGCTCACTGTTTGTTTTGTTACTGGGCAGCCCTGATGGAGAGGGGGATGGTGTATATGTAAGCCTGATAAACATTGTTGATCTTAGCTTGTGAGACAAATAATTTCTGATAAAGACGTCTTAAGAGTGGGTTCAGATATGCAAGGGCCAATTTCCTAATATCTTTTGCCTTTCGGGATACAGTTTCTAATCAGAATTTTAAAAACAAGGTTCAGAAATGCAGGCCAGCTTGCCTTAAGGACCCAGACTAGAACTTCCAATCTTATTAGCACTATCCTATAGATGTAAAAAGATGCCAAAATCCACGTGTCCAATGCCTTCCTTCAGGAATCAAAAAGACTACCTAAATGGCCACACTAATATTTTTCTCACAAATTCATTTTAAAAAGTGGAGCATAGCAAGGAATGATACAACTTTGATGCACTTGTTACGAATTCATGCTTACACTTTCCATTATAAATCTATAATATCATCATCCATTTTATGCTCATATTTAGATTAAGATATGTAGTTGCTTCCTTTATAATTCTTTAGTCCCAGGCCCATGTCCCTGAAACCTTCCAAGCATTGATAAGTGACTATTAACTGCTTGACACAGAGCCTAAGATCTGTACAAAGCTTCTAGAGCCAATACTTAGCCTTCATCCACAGACCATTTATAATTATGACAGGGTAAACAGCACATATGAAAACTAACATAAGAAGAGGTTATAGACCTACAACCGTTAGAGGCAGAAAAAGAGAAGGAACAAACCTGGCAGCAAACTGTACTTAAGTACAAATACAGTGTAGATCTGCATGATTAAAATAGAATTGTAAGTATGCATTGGCATCCAGCATGAATAAAAGTTATCCCACTCCAGAAAACAGTGCCACCAATAAGACATGTATCCTATATGCAAAAGCCATAATGATTACTTAAGTGGAACCCGCTAGCATTCTTGTTGGGGTGAACACTGAAACTTGTTATTTTTGTAGTAATGATAGGTGATAAACGTGCAAAATTAAAATCATAATGTTTGTGTGTGTGTGTGTGTGTGTGTGTGTGTTTATATTTAATTAGCTCTTAAAAAATAACTTATGTTATTTAAAGTTTCTAGTGAATTAACATGGACCACTGATATTAACATGAGGAAGTAGCCAAATTGATGGTCAGGGACTAAACATGATATTCAACTATAATTGTTACTATTTTTTTTTTCATTATTGTCCCTGTAAGTAAATATTTCAAGGGTATATATGCATGAATATTGTTCCAGAGCTTTGATTTACAATGAGAAATCCCAGATTATCCCTGCTTTGCTAGTACGAATCCTGACTCTTACCTTTTTTGAATTATTCTGGACCACTTAACACAATAACCATCCATTTTTCAGACAAGCATTACCTCTCTTCCTCTAAAATCAATCTTGGATTTTCCATAGATAGATTATTCACAGCTGATTTCAAATAATTCCTCAATATCAAATCGTCAAGAGGGTCACGTACATGCAACTTTCTCAAGACACTTGAGAAACCTCTCCACCCCACCCCCCCCCGCCCCCCCCAAAAAAAAAAAAAGAAAAGAAAAGGGAACTAGCATTTCTTTAATAAACCAGAGGCCACTCCGAATTTTCTATGTGAGGATTGCACTAAATGAATGAAAGAAAAACCAACCTACTGTAGTAACTGCTCACTGAAAGAATAAGATTGAGCAGCACAGCATCCCCTACCAAAACATAGATGACTGCAAACCGTACAAACCACCGAAATTGCCGAATGTAAATTTTAGTTTCCAGGCCAATCATTATCAGCATGGAGCACCAAGCAACTGCCTCAATGATCAAAGCAATTATCTACAAGAGGAAAAGAAAAATCATTTTGCAAATTCAAGTCGACTTAACATGTCACTATCATAATATTACAATTACCTCCGGCCGGAATTAGAGATAAAAATTATCAAACTAACATTTTACAGGTTAAACATTTCACAATGAATTGAAGCTAAAAGGTATCAAATTTCAAATATGCTTAATTTTACATAACATGCTAAGATTTGAAAGTGCCATGTTATGAGGAAGATAGTATGCAACATTATTGAGGCACTATGAAAACTCACCTCAAAAGGAGCAAAACCAGTCTGTCCATCCAGGTTAAAGATTGAAAACCCCATCATCAACCTTAATAAAGGTCCGGCAGTGCAATAACCAGCCAACAATCCCAACATGTAATTGTAATAATTTGACCTCAAACGATACCAAATGGCTTTGGAATTGTTCTTTAGCAGCCATATCCGATAAGAGCACACGCCAAGGAGAACCAAGTGAGAAATGGCGATCACTAGAGAGTCAATTGCACAAGGTGTGTATGAGCCAAAAGCACTGTCTACTGCTTTGGTCCATACCCCATTTGCCACAGGCTGACAATACCAAATTAACGGCTCGAAAGCCATATTCAGTCCCTATTTCACAAATCTTCAATTGCAAGGCCACATTACAAACTCGTATTTACTTTTGCTAGAAACAACTATAGGGTGTTTGATAGAGTTTTGTGCTAACTCAATTCCCTGCAACAATAGAAAACCAAACTCATTCAAACCAGAAAGAAGTAATGCAACACCAAATATTTTAAGTTTGAACCCATTAAATACATGAAAGAAAGGAAACCCATCTCTATTCTGCATTTAAATTCTATCAAGGAACAGACAACAGAGAAAAAAGTGAAAGAAAATCCAATCGTCTTCCATTTGTTGCTGACAAGAAGACAGAGGACAAGAAATGAATACAGAAACCTGATCCATATGTTTTCTTATGTTTATGCAATGTAGTTCCTGTTTTTACATAAACCAGTACAAAAAAGAAAAAAACAAGAACAAGATGGCCATAACTGACAATGAGAGCATTACCTCCAAAGATTGAGTTATTGTCACTTCACTACAGGAATGGACGAAACAGAATGAAACATACCCAAGAGACTCTATAAGCGACTTTATGGCATGCATGATCGATTATATATAATCTTAGTTTGAAACTTGAAAGTAAGTTAAACATCGTCGGTGACCAACGTTATTTTTTAAAATTATGAATTATCTCTAAAGAAATGTTAATCCTCGTAAAAAAAATAAATGAAAAATCTTATTTCATGTTAGCTAATATACATACTCGGTACACACTCTCTTTAAATCATGATTTAGAAACACGATTTCACTACACGATTTCGCACAATGTGCCCGTTTGCACAGTCACTGTCCAGTAGCGAATGACTATCATTACTAGAAAATAAATAGAGGATCTTTTTTTAGCTAAATGTCAAGCAAATAATAAATTTTTATTTACTTATGTGTTGTAATACACACTTTTCCAAAGTGAAAATATGTGTCAATAATTTATTGGTTTACATACATAAAATTATCATATTTATACACCTTTTTATTATATTTGTAGTTTTGTACACAATTTCACTCTATTTAAAGAAAAAAAATTAATAAAAAAAATTGCCAAAAACCATAAATAAATAAGGAAAAATATTAATACACACCCTCTATTTTTTTTTGGTTGAGAAACTTCTATTAAACACATTCTTACACAAACTTGTAATGCATTAAAATTGTGACTTCAAGATGATACTATTTACCCCAAAAAAAAAGTCTCCAATATACCATTTGACTATTTGAGTACATATCAAAGCGTGTACAACATGATGAACAGTGTCCAATCAACCTTGATAGTAGTAAAAGATAAACCAGAAGCAAGCAAAGCAGAAAATCGCAGTTTCAATGAGGCAGAGCCGCAAAAGTACAAATGCAAACGTCAGGGCTTACGAAGGCATTTGTATTTTATAAAGCAGTTAAAGGACTGGTGAAGAAAACAACCACTACTACATTTGTTTTTTTTTGCTAAACAACAATCACTACTACTACATGACTGTAAGACAAGTCAACACTGATGTTGACATTTTTGGCTCTCATTAACAACCATGCGCACTCATAATAACCATTTTTTAATCAATAAACTCACTAATAGTAAGTCTCAGCAAGCTCCAGATTTTAAGTATCTATCCGGACAGAGTTTTTATTCTATCTAGAGAAAGTTAAATCATACATTAATGTCCCAAGAGTTAGATTAGAGCCTATTGATTGAAGTAACTATTTTGTATGTTTCTCAATTAAAATTTAAAACCCTGACCGACCACAGAAAAAGTTACATATTTTTAAAAAGGAAAAAATTATTTATCTCCAATCATTTGAATGGAGTCCAGCTTTTCTAATCCCAGTGGAGGAGAGGAATCCGTGCATTTTGTCGTTTTGAAAAGGAATCGTTTCTGTTGTGGACAACTTTATGTCTGACAATCAAATCAGCCTAAAAGTAGTGCATTAATTATTTGAGTTTCAATATCATACTCACCGTCAATTTTACACTTATTTTTACCACCATCTCTTTCTAGAAAATTTTAATTTGATAAGATCTACTTTTGATAATAATATTTTATAATTAATTATTAGTGTAGATAGAAATTGAACTCTAAATATTTTATTCAACTTAGAAATTTTATCAATTAAAATAACTGAGCTTATTTTTTACAACTATCTTACATGACAAATTATTATAAACTATTTGTATTTTTTACATGTACCCACTACTTATTTTTTATCAATCACAATCGGTCACATCAAATAGTTATGAAATTGGTTATGATACTAGCATTTTTGTGGATGCTGGGTTAGAATCAGTGGCAGTGCCAAAGGTTAACTAGGGTGGTCCTAATATTCTTTCTTTTAATATACCTAAAAAAACTTTGAGTTTTAAATTAATCTGGGTCTTTTAACCACCCTAGAAAAAAAATTTTAGAAAAAAAAAAACCTTAAACGCCCTTAATAACAATTGAGCCCATTAAAAATAAAATTCAACCTCTTCAAAATTTTGGTCCGTTGAATGTTCAATAAAATATTTGCGAAAAATGTTATGTTCATAATATTTTCATAATATTATCATAACAAATCCTAAATAATAGGTTGTTACTGGTGAGCAGAAAATAATTTCAGTAATAAGTTCAAATTAGAACCAGAAAAAACTTACCATCTAGATTTTGTTGTGAAAGTGTTGCAAAAATGATGCGGACATAGCACTTCTCAAAAATTTCCCAACACAAAAAAATTAGCCTAAAATCTCAAGTCAAACTTTTAATTGTGATTTTTTAAATTATGTTTTCAAATGGTATATTTTAAAATTGCTATTTTTTTATATAAAAAAGGCATACTTTTCAAATAGATAGTTTGTTATTACTTACCTACTTTAATCTTTAGCTGAATTTGTTGAATTTATGTGATATATTTTTTAAAAAAAATAATGCACTTTGTTTATATTAGTAATTATTTAGGCAATATGTTAATAATTGGATGAGAGATCAGTAGCTTAATAATTGTTTGGTTGTGTATGTTGGACCGTAAGTTGTGTCATTCCACCTCAAAACTAATTGATAATAAGAAAAACACACTCAAATCTTTTATGATCTTTGACATCATACCATACAAATATGTTTTTAGAATGGTTGTAAAGAGTCAAATTGTGGTCTCTCCAACAAAAAGATGTAGCTAATAATATTAATAGTGAAACTATCATATCACACAACAATTTGAAAATATCAAAAATTTAGAAAAAAAATTTAATAATTTATGTATTTACGCATATTTTTATTTTGTAGTATTTATATATTCAAGTTTTATTATTAATAAATTTTTTTAATTTAAGTGTTTTTAATGATCACTTTGAAAAACCTTTCTAGAAACGTGACCGATTAAAATAGTTCATGTGCATGAATGTGGATGGAGTTTTGGAATTGTTTTCGATTTTGGGTGTGGACGAGATCATGCCGCAGCGAGGTATGAATAAAAACGTGTATATTAGGCCGGATGTGGGCCGTGTTGTCGGATTTGGAAACACTAGTTTTTTTTTGGATGGATTCTTTTTTTGAGAATCTTTTTAGAACGGATTCGGTCCACGTGTTTTAGATTTTTTTTTTCTTTTTTTAGATTTTTAGTATACAAAAAGAGTTTATAAGAAGAGATGACTGACGGGTTTTCATTGTAATAGATGATAAAATATTGGCAAAACTTCAATATTAGCCTCTCAAATTTATCCTGAGTGTGTAATTATTGTTTTAAGTTTGAAATGTACGCAATTAGTCTCTCAAATTTGTAAAATGAGCAATATAAGTCTTTTTACTAACTGTCATTAATGGTGTTATTTATGTGATTAACGAACAATAATTTGACATTTTATTTTAATGATGTGGCATATCTATATTATTATTTAAGGAATTTTTCCCGTTTGAATTCTTCATTTTAAATGCTTAAAGTGCCTTCATTCTATTCAGTATTCACTTACAAGTTTTAACCAACCTCGATAAATATGTAAAAAAAACTACCATCTATCGTCCTAAATTTTAGTTTTCCAAAAAGAAAACTACCATTCAGCATGTTCAATTTAAGACAAAAAATTAGGTGATGGCGTGGAAGGGTAGCGGCGGCTGATGTGTTAGCTGGGGCACGTGTGGTCGCAAAAATATCTGACCGTGACCCCTTCTATTCTTCTTCAAAAAGCTGGTACGTAAGGACGTTACATGTTATGCCACTGAAAGATAGAAGAAAGTCACCAAAGGCCTTTTGATACTTTGATAGATGGAATACATATTAGTTGTGTCTTGGGTTACAAAGAAACTTGTTACCCTTTGGGTGATGAAAACAAATCTGCTAGGCATCCAAACTGTCACAGCAAATTGAATTTACGAGCAAGAAAGTTGCTTGATTATTCTTGGAAAGGCCACCATATATTTTATATAAAATTAGCCTCGTCACACGCGCTTTGCATTAGTGATAAGACTTTTTTTTTTAGTGGTCATATTTTGCATTAGTGATGAGGCTTTTTTTTAATAGTCATATTTTGTATAAAAAAGTTGTATTTATAATTTTTATTTTAAAAATCTAATTTATAAGTGAATAAATCAATTTAAAAATTAATAGGAGAGTGGTCCTATTTTTTAGGCAATGTTTTAGTGGGAGATAGAGTTGCATTTTTACTAAATTATCCTTTAGTTTTGTCTTAACTTAAACATAGGACTGTATGGACATTTTTAAACTAAAAAATGAGCGTGCGTGTGATGGGGCTTTTTTTTTCAGTGGTCATATTTTGTAGAAAAAAAAATGTATTTAATTATTTTATATATATATATATAATTTTTATTTTAAAAATCTAATTTATAAGTAAATAAATCAATTTAAAAATTAATAGGAGAGTAGTCTTATTTTTTAGGTAATGTTTTAGTGGGAGTTAGAGTTGCATTTTTACCGGATTGTCCTTTAGTTTTGTCTCAACTTAAACATAGGGCTGTAGGGGCATTTTTAAACTTAAAAATGTGGAATCCAAACAGGGGAAGCCCCTTAAATAGTAGTATAGATAAATTAACCAAAGCTATCTTTTCAAAATGAATTTAATTTTTTTTTTTGAAAAGAAAATAAATTTAACTGGTTATGAAGGAAAGAAAACTGTATATTTCTTCCTTAATGAACTTTTTTCTTATATACCAAATAGACGACATCTGAAACATGCTGTGCGTTTAAATTAATTTAACCAATATATATATATATATACTAGCCTCTGAGCACGCGCGTGAGAGGCTCTTCTATTTTTTGGGTAAGGGTTAATTTAGAGTATTTTTTATAATTTAGAAATACTACATTTTTTAATCACAAAAAAAAACCTAGGGGTGTGATGAATATTTTGCGTTAGCTCAGAGGCTAACACATAATACTCTAAATTATAAAAAATTTAGAGTATTTTTTATAATTTGGGAATACTACATTTTTTTTTTCATCACGCGCGTACTCAGAGGCTAGTTAAAATTAACCCATATCCAAAAACTCATCCCAAAAAAAAAAACCAATATCCAAAAGTGCAATTTAAAAAATACTTAAAAAATTTTTATGTAAAAAATAAATTGATTTGTTTAACACAAAATGTATCAAAACTTTACAAAAATATTTATTTTCAATTGTCCAAGGCACCTATTAAACGAACATTTTTTTAGTTTTATTTTTATATTTAAAAAACTTTTTTTGATAGGATTTAAAAAAAAAAAAAAAAAAAAACTTGTTTACCATACTACTGGGTTTAGTATTTATGTGCACTTGACTGGATGAGGTGTGAACACATGATAAGTATTTGACACATTCAAATTTTATCAATTTTAATACACATAAACGCTAAATCAAGTCAGTTTTGGTTTGAGTAATACCCATTCTTGATCCACAGGTCTTAGGCTGATAGGCATAGATGCATTTAAAAATAAACATATTTTTTTAATCATAAAATATATATATATATAAGAGATTGAATTATTAGAAAATATAATTTATAAGTGGATAAATAAATTTGAAAATCAATAGAAAAGTGACCCTATTTTTTAGACAATGTTTTAGTGGAAGTTAGGGTTTTTATTTTTACCGGATTGTCCGTTAGTTTTGTCTCTACTTAAATATAGGAATATAAGGGCATTTTAAAACAAAAACAATCCAGATTGTTCTTTAGTTTTTTTTTTTTTAATATTTAGATTTGTTTTTGGATAAACATGGGGTGTTTAACTTATTTTTTTATTAAAAAAAAAAACAATAAACATATAGTTACTTTGAAATAGTGGGTTAGTGGAAGAGTGTTCCTATTTCGTAGGTAATATTTTAGTGCAAGTTAGATATATGTTTTTAACAAACTATCCTTTAATTTTGTCTCTACTTAAACTTAAGGGTATAGGGGTATTTTGGAACAAAAAAAAATCTGGTCCAAACAGGTGCAACCGCTTAAATAGTAGTATAGATAGATAAAAATAAATAAAATTTAATGCCAAAAACATATACAATGATAGTAAAAACAAAAAAAACTTTAACGTCAAAATCATATACAATGAAGGTAAAAAAAAAAAATCTTAAAAAGAAAAAAAAAATACGTAGAAGGGAAAAGAAAAAAAAAAGTGAGGAAATAGAAGATATAGATTTTTTCGAATTTAACTCTGTCATGAACTCTTTAAAATCTAATCACCACATCATCAGCCATTTAAATAAATAGCTAAATGAAAAAAGTAAAATTTAACGCTAAAAACATATACAATGATGGTAAAAAAACTAAAAAACTTTAACGCCAAAAATATATACAATGATGGTAAAAAAAAAAATCTTAAAAAAAAATACAAAGAAGGAAAAAAAAAAAAAAAAAGTGAGGAAATAGAAGATAAAGATTTTTTAGAATTTAACTCTATCATGGACTGTTTAAAATCTAATCACCACATTATCAACTATTTAAATAAATAAAAAAAAAAAAGAAGAAAATTGATAAGTACCACTTAAGTAATCGGTCTGACTATGACAAAGGAAAAAATGGAAAATAATAATAATATAATCAAAGAGAAGAAAACCGCAATGCATACCTTTGCGATATGATATCGAACACCATTACACCAATGGCCGAGAGAGATCATATTTCAGGCTCGGCTAATATAAAATGGCAAAAAATAAATCCTTCCAAGCACATGGCAGACGTCTTTCTTTTTTGGTGAAATGATGCAAAAAATAAAAACAAAGATACTTATTCAAATGGGTTTCTCTGAAGAAAAAAAAAAAAAAAGACACAAACTTGAGTGAAATTTAGGGATTTGTTTTACTCCTAACCTTCACTGGAGAGTTAACGTGATACATAAAAAAAAATTAAAAAAAAAAAAAACAGTAGAGGTCAAAGAAAATCAATCATAAGCAAAAGAAAAGAAAACAAAGAGAACTTGCAAAAGATAAAACCTGAAAATTTGTTGGAGTTTCTAACAATAAATGTCTTTAATTTGAAGAAAAAGAAAGGAGGATATAAAGCGAAACTAAATGTCTTCAATCTGAAGAAGAATGAGAGATAGAAAGTGAGATAGAAACTGCAAAGCGTACGTGAGTTTGTGGGTTTTAAAGTGTAGGCATTTTAATTTATATATTTATCCTCATTAGTTGAAAACTTGTAAGTGAATATGATGAAGATACTTTAGGCAATATCTTAGTAGGAGTTGGAGTTGCATTTTTACCAAATTGTCCTTTAATTTTGTCTCTACTTAAATATAGGATTGTATGAACATTTTTGAACTAAAAAATGAGTTTTTATCAGATTGTCTTTTAGTTTTGTCTCTACTTAAACATAAGACTATAAGGACATTTTTAAACTAAAAAAATAGGAATTCAAACGGGAGAAGCCCCTTAAATAATAGTATAGATATATATATCTATACTACTATTTAAGGGGCTTTCTCTGTTTGGATTCTTATTTTTTTAGTTCAAAAATGCCCCTACAGTCCTATGTTTAAGTAAAGACAAAATTAAAGGACAATCCGGTAAAAACTTATTTTTTAGTTCAAAAATACCCCTACTGTCCTATGTTTAAGTAGAAACAAAACTAAAGGATAATTCGGTAAAAATGCAACTCCAACTCCCACTAAAATATTATCTAAAAAATAGGACCACTTTCTTATTAATTTTTAAATTGATTTATTCATTTATAAATTAGATTTTTTAAAATAAAAATCATATATATATATATAAAATAATTAAATACAATTTTTTTTCTATAAAATAAGATCACTAAAAAAAAATTTCATCGCACGTGCAAAGCACGTGTGATGAGACTAGTATTATTTAAGGGGCTTTTCCTGTTTGAATTCCACATTTTAGATGCCTAAAGTACCCTCACCATATCTGCTTACAAGTTTTCAACTATTGAGGATAAATATGTAACTTAAAACTCCTACACTTTAAAACCCATAAACTCACGTACGCTTTACAGTTTCTATCTCACTTTCTATCTCTCATTCTTCTTTAGATTGAAGATATTTAGTTTATCTCTACATCCTTCTTTCTTTTTCTTCAGATTAAAGACATTTATTGTCAGAGACTCCAACAAATTTTTAGGTTCTATCTTTTGCAAGTTCCTCTTTGTTTTCTTTTTTGTGGCTTATGAATGATTTTCTTTGAGTTCTACTTCTTCTTTTTTACATGTATCACGTTAACTCTTTTTTTTTTTCTTTTTTTTTAAATGTAATTTTGAAAATTTGATTAATGATCAAAATATAAATGAATGATCAATTACTATTTCCTCATTTTTTTTCTTCTTCGTATTTTTTTTTCTTTTTAAGATTTTTTTTTATCATCATTGTATATGTTTTTGGTGTTAATTTTTTTTATTTAGTTATTTATTTAAATAGTTGATGATGTGGTGATTAGATTAGCTCTCTTTTTTTTTCTTTTTTTTTTTAAATGTAATTTTGAAATTTTGATTAATGATCAAAATATAAATGATCAATTACTATTTCCTTCTATTTCCTCACTTCTTCTTCTTTTTTTTCCTTCTTCGTATTTTTTTTTTTCTTTTTAAGAATTTTTTTTTACCATCTTTGTATATGTTTTTGGCGTTAAATTTTTTTTTATTTAGTTATTTATTTAAATAATTGATGATGTGGTGATTAGATTTTAAAGAGTCCATGATAGAGTTAAATTCAAAAAAATCTTTATCCTCTATTTCCTCACTTTTTTTTTCCTTCTTCGTATTTTTTTTTCTTTTTAAAAATTTTTTTTAACCATCATTGTATACGTTTTTGGCGTTAAATTTTATTTTTTTTATTTAGTTATTTATTTAAATAGTTGATGATGTGGTGATTAGATTTTAAAGAGTTCATGATAGAGTTGAATTCTAAAAAATCTTTATCTTCTATTTCCTCACTTTTTTTTTTCCTTCTACGTATTTTTTTTTCTTTTTAAGAATTTTTTTTTTACCATCATTGTATATGTTTTTGGCGTTAAAGTGGCTAACTATTATCAATCCTTTTACCGTAAAATAAAAATATTTGAAATTTAAAAGCTTTTTCACTTTTGTTATAAATGTGTAGTAAGTGGCTAACTTTTAGGATTAAAACAGTACATGTAGTTTTTAAACATTGAATTTGAAAAAAAAAAGGGGTGGTCGAGTAGTTTTTAAACGTGGAATAGAAAGTGGGATTTTTTTTAATAGTACATGGATAGAACATGGGATTTTTTTAAATGTGTAGTTTTTCTTTTTTTGATAAACTTTTAAATAAGGATAGGGTCACACCAATTTTCCACTTTAATCTTTTAAATTTCCCTAAAATTTAGCCTTTTATTTTCTTTCAAAATCAGATATGTTAGTAGCTAAATATAAGGATATGGATGGAGAAGTTATAGTAGTGGTTTTATAATAGGAGTCCTTTTTTCCCCCAAAATATGGAAGAGATTTAAATGAAAAAAGAAGAAGAAGAGGAAAACGTGAATTTGAAAAAAAAAAAAAAAAAAAAAAAAAAAAAAAAGAAAAAAAAAAAAAGGTGGGTAGGTAGTTCTTAAACGCGGGATAGAAAGTGGGATTTTTTTAAATAGCACATGGATAGAATATGAGAGTTTTTTATAATATTTTTCTAAACATGTAGTTTTTCATTTTTTAATAAACTTTTAAATAGGGACAGGGTCACACCAATTCCCCACCGTAATCTTTTAAATTTTCCTAAAATTTAGCCTTTTATTTTCTTTCAAAATCAGATATGTTAGTGCCTAGATATAAAGATATGGATGGAGAAGTTATAGTAGTGGTTTTATAGTAGGAGTTTTTTTTTTCCCCCAAAATATGGAAGAGATTTAAAAGAGAAAAAAAAAATAGAAAAAAAAGAGGAAAACGTATATTTGAAAAAAAAAAAAAAAAGTGTACAGATGAATAAGGAAAACTACCCGACCGCCTTTAACCTTTTGTGACTTAAAAAAAGATTTGGGTCTGTTTTGCAACTGGGTAAATCTAAATTCAATGTCCAAATTGTCCAACCAGGTAAACTGGGTTTGATAGTTCTCAGTCACGACCTTGATCAGATTTTTCTTGGTAGAACTTGAAAGTGGACATATAGCAATGAGATTAAAACATGACAAGCTCATCGGTTTCTTTCTAAGCCCAATGAGAAGTAGATCGAACAAACAATACCGTATGATGAAAAAGTGAGAAAAGTACCAATACAAGGAAAATCATATGGAAGAGGGGGGGGGGGGGGGGGGGAAGCTTTAAAAGAGACAAATCGCTGCAAAAAGGAATGGTTCTCTCAGTTTGAATTTGGAATGGAAATGATTCATTCTACAGTAAAAGATTAAAATTTTCACAAATCTAAAGATGTACAAGGCACTATCACATTGAATCTTCCCTCAAATAACGAATAATGAGTAAATTTAAATGTCTTAATATCACATATTCCTATAGATTCATAAAAAATTAAATCTTATTTATGAAATGGTTCTTCTCCATCTTAAAAAAAAAAAAATGGAAACGAAGAAAAAAATGAATTCCTCCTTTACAAAATGTTCAACCCTAAAAGAACACTTTTTCTATCCTTCGATTTTTTTTTTTTTTTACTAAAAGCAGGTTAAAGAATCAAGGAATTACCCAGTATACAAAAGAAAGGCCACGTTTTCTTCTACCCAAATGAAAGTTTTAGTGGAAAAGATAGCTAAAATAAATAAAAAATAATATATTAGAGTTCCTCTCCTCCTAAAAAATTACAATATAATCTTTTAAATAAATAAAAACATGTACAGTCATCTAATCCTATAAATATCTACTGGCCTCTAAGCACGCGCATGAACACGTGCTCAGAGGCTCTTTTATTTTTTGGGTAAGGGTTAATTTAGAGCATTTACTATAATATGATATTACTACATTTTTCAATCACCAAAAAAAAAAAAAAAAAAATCTAGGGTGTGATGAAAAATTATTTTACCGCACATAATTTGCGAACAATCTTATGATAAAATGAGTATTATGTGCAGCGAAATAATTTTTCGTCACACCCCTAGGTTTTTTTTGTGATTGGGAAAAGTAGTAATCCTAAATTATCATAAATGCTCTAAATTAACCCTTACCTAAAAAATAGAAGAGCTTCTGAATACGCACGTGAGCGCGTGCTCGGAGGCTAGTATATATATATATATATATATATATATATCTACTCTATGTATAATACTAGAAACTGAGAGAAAGTTGGTTTCTACAATTAAGGAGGTATTGACAAATAAGAAAAAAGACCTCTTAAAATGCTACCACGTATATAGTTTTAAGTAAAACAGCCGCCCGTTACAACTTTTGCCCTTTCAAAACTTTGTCATGCTTGCAATTAAAAAAAGTATAAATTAAATTAGCTTCATCACACGCGCTTCGCACATGCGATGAGGCTTTTTTTTTTTTGTTAGTGGTCCTATTTTGTGGGGAAAAAAAAAACTCTGTTTTTTTATTTTATATATATCATTTTTATTTTGAAAATATAATTTATAAGTGAATAAATCAATTTGAAAATTAATAGAAGAGTGGTCCTATTTTTTAGGCAATATTTTAGTGGGAGTTAGAGTTGCATTTTTCCCTGATTATTCTTTAATTTTGTTTCTACTTAAACATAGGGGTGTAAGGGCATTTTTAAATTAAAAAATGAGGAATTTAAATAGGAGAAGCCTCTTAAATAATAACAAGAAAATACTCATATTTTTTAAGTAATGTTTTACTGGGAGTTAGAGCTGCATTTTTACCAGATTGTCCTGTAGTTTTATCTTTACTTAAACATAGGGGTATAGGGGCATTTTTGAACTAAAAAATAGGAATCCAAACAGAAAAAGCCTCTTAAATAATAGTAAGATATAGACTAGTTCCATCACACGCGCTTCGTGCGTGCGATGAGACTTTTTTTTTTTTTAGTGGTCATATTTTGTAGAAAAAAAATTGTATTTAATTATTTTATATATATATATATATGATTTTTATTTTAAAAAAATCTAATTTATAAGTGAATAAATCAATTTAAAAATTAATAGGAGAGTGGTCCTATTTTTTAGGCAATATTTTAGTGGGAGTTGGAGTTGCATTTTTACCGAATTGTCCTTTAGTTTTGTCTCTACTTAAACATAGGACAGTAGGGGCATTTTTGAACTAAAAAATGAGTTTTTACCAGATTGTCCTTTAATTTTGTCTCTACTTAAACATAGGACTGTAGGGGCATTTTTGAACTAAAGAAATAGGAATCCAAACAGGAAAGCCCCTTAAATAGTAGTATAGATAACTGTGAATTACTATCTTAACTCCCACAAACAAAATGCCCAGGAAAAACGAGCCCACTCTCCCGGACATGAACACAATTCAGCACTCTCCTAAGTCTTCAGTTTTCTTCTGAAAAAAAAAAAAAAAAAAAAAAAAAAAAAAAAAAAAAAACAGATCTCCACTTTTGACAAAAATTTCCTCATTCTCTCCCATGTTGGCTGTCCTTATTTCATCTTCATTAGATTTATGGCCACTAGGCCCACTACAATGGTGGTGAGTGTTTTGATCCAATTTTTTTCTACATATTTTTCAGACATTGTCTATTGGCATTGCTCTTCTTGGGATTTTTCATAACAAGGGATCAACTTGATGAGGGTATGTTATATTTTGTCAAATTTCTCAACAGTGGTGGGTCTCTTATCCTATTAACACATATATCTCCTTTGCACGTCCAGTCCATTGGTGAGGTGTTGGCTATGTAAACATGATTCTATTGTTTGGAATTGTTTGATAGTTGTCCTAATTGTAACTGCGTTAATCACGTAGAACACGCTTGATGATACATTAAGTAGGGAATTACCAGGGCTACTAAGGTAATTTGCTACTTATTGTATGAATTGGCCTTATTTACAATGTTGTTTGATGTTTAATGTTGTGCCTGCATGATGGTAAAATAATATTATTTTGTAAAATGAAAAGCATCCAAGATCCACGTTTGTTTTTGTTTGGATGTTGTTTTCGGTGTTGTGGTTTTTTTTTTTTTTTTTTTAATTTAAAATCTCATTACTGTTATTCTGCTTCTTCTGCTCACAACCATGCAAACTCTATGGCCTGTAAAGTCCATATTAGATGTGGATCACTTTATCTTTTCTTTTCAGTTGTTACCCTTTTGAATAAGGGGTTAACTTATGATTATCCTTATCATTAGGAAGTCTTTTGAGTGTGTTAGTGTTGGAATTGGATCAGATAAGCATAGTGCTTATCTATATCAGTTTAAATATTTGGTGGCTGGGATTTTTGGGTTATTTATATGTATGTTAAATGAAGAGTAGACGGTGGTTGTGAAAGTGGTGGTGAGTAAAGGGATAAGCATAGTGCTTATCTATATCAGTTTAATTGTATGGTGGCTGGGATTTTTGGGTTATTTATATGTATGTTAAATGAAAAGTAGATGGTGGTTGTGAAAGTGGTGGTGAGTAAAGGGCTGATAATGAATTAAAAACTATGCCAAACTGCTCAATTAAATTTTGATTTGTACATCATTGGGCATGGATATTTGGGTTGGTAAAGGAGAGGAGGGATTTTTTGTTTTTTGTCAGTGAAAGATGTATAAGGAGGGATTTTCGGGTTCTATTTTGAAGGCTTGCTGTGAGGTTGTATGGGTTTTAGGGGTAGTTGTAGATGTCAATTGGTATATCATAATAACTATTATGATAATTATTATTTCACCGTACATAAATTATTATATATATTATTTTATAATATACCATTTTGAAGTGCCTTCATGTTAACAACCTGGCTGCTAAAGTTCATTATGGAGTTTAGGTTCCTAACAAAGCAACATCATCTCTAGAGGTAATTATTTCATGTTGTTTGGATCTAAATATATGAAGGTATTGTGGGAGTTGGATTTGGAAAGTGTCTTCCTAAGTTTAGTAAGCCGAGAGTCACATGTTTAAAATATACCAATTGTTATAAATTATATATTATTATATATTTGATATATATTTTTTAAATTATAAAATATTTATAATTTTATAAATATAGTTATACTAATATATTGTTTTACTGTTATAGTTTGCGTGATTAATTCGCATGGGTAAATTAAATTGAATTTAAATTATTCAATTTAACTATTGAATAATTGTTAACTTATGCCAATTTCAAACAATATACGCGTTTGAAATCTTTCTACATATCAGTTATGTTCGATTTTCCCACAATTTCATCATCGTGCCGGGACACATTATTTAAGTATTTTTAACCTTAAAAAAATCCGAAACTTTTAAGTTTTCCAATTTTTTTTACACAAAAGTTTGCTATGTTTGGCCAAGGGATTTTGGGGAGGGATTTTATTTAAAGTCATAATTTCAATATATACAACTTTTTTTTTTCCTTTTGTTTTAGGTTATATGAACCAATTAGTTTTATATTTAAATAATTTGAGAGAGAGACCTAAACAAATCTGAATTTGTATCAGAGTGAAAGATTTATGTGTTGGTTTGTAATGCATATTCAAGATAAATTGATATGTAATGCTTTGATGAGATAAGAAAATGATAATTATAATTGTATTAATTTTGTTCTAATAACGTTATTTTAATGTTGAAAAAATACGGGTAAAAAAATATTATAGAAATTTCTGCTGTGTCTTTTTCACAATTTTTATAACCTTTTTTTCTATTTTGGTCAAATTTTGTCAGCTCAAAGTGCAATAAATGTCTTTATTAGTTTCCAGCATATAGTGGTCCAATAATAAAGTGCAATAATTCACAAAAAAAATATTAATAAAGCGCAATAAATGTCTTTATTAGTTGCACCTTACAGTGCCAGTGCCAGTTAATATCTAACTTTTTTGCAGCCTTTTATCCAGTTTTATAAGTCCTTTTATCAGATATGAGTCAACTTGATAGGTAAAAAGAAAAATGAACAAAGAGACCAAAATACCTTTGTCCACGTCTCTCACCAACTCAAGTCTAGTCAAGCATCTCATACAGGAAAATTTGAAAACTCATGCTTCTTTCACAAGAAAACAACACCAAACATCTTACAGGAAAGAAAAAAAATTGAAATCACAATCCTCTCACAGGAAACAACCAACATAAAAAAAAAAAATATTAAAAAAAAAACTAAAAGCACAATCCTTAGGAAACAACAAAGTATCAGTAGATCCAAAAAAAAAAAAAAAAAAAACCCATCTCACAAGAAACAATTAACATCAATACATCCAAAAAAAAACCATCTCGCAAATAAACAACCTACATCAATACATCCAAAAAAAAAACCCACGAGAACATATGGGAGAACATAAATTTTTTTTGAAGGAGACAAACTGGGTTGATGGAGGGGAAATCAAGGAGGAGACAAACTAAGTTAGAAAAGAAAGCTGTGAAAAAAAAAAATAGAAGACAAGGAAGTTGAGCCAAGAGTTTCAAATGGGAGAACATAAAAATTTTAAAAATGAGAAAGGAGAAGCAGTAAGGATGGGAGAACATAAGTGAAAGGGTGATGACATACGTGTGGTCGAGAAAAGAAAGGAGAAGTTAAAATAAATAAATTAAGGTAAATGGTGGCTTGATGGGATAAGTGTCTATCATGGAAGGAATTTTACAAAATAAAAATTATAAATTGTATTACAATACAACAAATTATCATAAAATTTTTACAACAATTGAATTGTCAAATCTTTCATATGTGAAAATAAAATAAAATAAAATAAAATGATAAAATATTAGATTAGGATTGACCACGACTAAAAACAAAAAATATTGTGAAAATTGACATATTCATCATTAGATTACATCTTTTTTTTATATCTGTCGTGCTCACAAAATTTCTAGAAAATTAAAGATCAATATTGTGAAAATTAACCTCATTCCCATCCATTAGTGTTACTTATACATGTATCAAAAATAAAAATTAACAACATATTCATTTTAACCTATTTTTTAAAAATAACTATGAATCAAATAAAATACAATAGTGGTACCTTGTTTAGTTATTCCTCAATCTTTTATTGACATTTTTTCGTCTCTTCTTCTCTCTGATATAGGTAAAGGGGAAGAAATTTAGTTTGATATTGGTAAAATAAAAGAAAATAGATGGTAAAATATTGGTAAAGTGAAAGAAAGTAAATAGTAAAATATTGATAAAATATGATTCGGTGAAAAATAAAAAGTAGGAGGAAAAAAAATGTGTTAAGAGCACAATTTTGTCCAAAGAAAAAAGAGCCCTCAGTGTCAACTGTGTCCCATATTAAGAGGGCAAATATGTCCAAATCTTCCTCACATGTCATGTCATCCCATTTCTCTCATTGACTCAATTCTTTTATTTATGTGGGACCCATTTTGGAGAACCTTAACAAAGACCTAACACCTATTGCCTTCTCCAATAATAAATAAAAGAAAGGGCTATTGCCTTATTGCGTACCGGCGGGAAATTTAAGTGGAATTAATTAGGAACCGGTGCCAATGTGCCACTGTTAGGTTTGTTTTTTTTTTTTTTTTTTTTTTTTTTTGAGAATCGATGCCACTATTAGTTGTGTAGACCATATTCATAAATATCCATGTGGTCCAAATCCAATGAAATTATTTTGCTGCAATATACATGCATCAAAAATATAAATTAACAACATATTCATTTTAACTTATTTTTAAAAAATAATTATGAATCAAATAAAATACAATAGTGGTACCTTGTTTAATTATTCCTCAATCTTTTATTGACATTTCTTCATCTCTTCTTCTCTTTGATATTGGTAAAGGGGAAGAAATTTAATTTGATATTGGTAAAGTAAAAGAAAGTGAATGGTAAAATATTGGTAAAGTGAAAGAAAATAAATAGTAAAATATTGGTAAAATATGATTTGGTGGAAAATAAAAAATGTAAGAGAAGAAAATGTGTTAAAAGGACAATTTTTTCCAAAGAAAAAAGAGCCCTCAGCCAGTGTCAACTGTGTCCCTTATTAAGAAAGCAAATTTGTCCAAATTTTCCTTACATGTCATGCCATGCCTTTTCTCTCATTGACTCAATATTTTTTTTATTTATGTGAGACCCATTTTGGAGAACCTTAACAAGCATCTAACATTTTCCAGTAATAAATAAAAGAAAGGGCTATTGCCTTATTGCGTACCGGCAAGAAATTTAAGAGGAATTAATTCGGAACCAGCGCCAGTGTGCCACTATGAGTTGTGTAGACCATATTCATAAATATCCATGTGGTCCAGATCCAATGAAATTATTTTGAATTTATTTTTTTAATTCACCACGTGATGTTTGAAATTATCTGTTTCAACCTATTATGTATATGACAATTTATAAAATTAGTACGTAACTCATGCTACTACAGGGGAATAAATATAATTTAATAAACCAATAAATATATTGCACATTATTATTTAAGCGTTACTGTTGGTTTTGTTTTTTATTTATTTATTTATTAATCATGAGTTTAGTCATGTTTAAAAGACTTAGTTTATTCATGTTTAATAAAACTTAGTATTATGTAATTTTTTAACGAATATTTTTATCATACAAAATTCTAATGAAAGAATGCTACTTAGACATATATATTCAAGGTTGATTCATTCACGGTACATATAACTATGATTAAGTTGCTTTATCACAAACCATTTTTAACAAAATATTTTAATCAATTAAATGTGAATCTCATAACGTGCATCTCATAACAATATATAACAATAGAATAACATGAAAAAAAATTTATCAATTAAAAATCACTAAAATTATGAGCATAAAACGTAAAGACAAACAAATGGGATAAATACTAATTCCTTAAAAGAAAACTTACAGTGAGTTGAGAAAATTACATAAATAATCTTTGATATTTGAAGAATAATGGGATTACAACTTTCTTTCGAAATTGGGTAGAGACTCGTGCTGATAACGTGTTATGAAAAATATATATATATATATATATATATATATGCAACATCAATAATAGGAAAACAAAACAATTTTATAATTAAACAATAAAAATTATTGACAAAAAGAAAAGAAAGTATAGGCAGATGAAAGACAATAAACATACAACATCAATCATAGGAAAACCACAAAATTATATAATTAAACACACAAAAAGGAACGACAGTATAGGTAGATGAAAGAAAGCAATAATCAAACCTTAGGAATGGTTGGAATTCGTTTTGCAGAGCATAAACCAGGACCATGAAAATTGTAAAGACAAGTACAATCAGAATATTTGGAGAACCTCTTCTTATATAAGATACAAAAATACCCAAACACATGCATCATTGATACCAATAGATTCTTTTGAAATTCCATGTGGAAAAGGGGGATGAACTTGAAAATAAGTGGATGTGAAAAAGGGAGGTGAACCGGAAAAGGGAGGTGAATTGAAAATACGTGGGTGTGGAAAAGGGAGGTGAACCTAAAAATACACGGGTGTGGAAAAAAAAAAAGAAGCACATCGGAATTACAAATTAAACTCCAATTTCATATTTACATTGACACATGGCACAACAATAGATTAGAATTCTAATTTAGAATTTCAATTGGAGTTTCTCTCTGCTTCACCTATTATATATATATATATATATAGATATAGATTATATATTTATGTTTATTATTTAAATATGTTTTATTACTCATTTAAAAAATTATGTGACTAAAACTACGTATAGATGATTTATTTAATAGGTTCACATAATGAATTGGAGGAAGATAACTCCAACCTTTTCATTTTATTATATGGAATTGCAAATTAAACTTAGTTATTGTATAAAACAAATGTCGTTGAAATCTTGAAACCATTATGAACCAATTAGTTTTATTTTAAAATAATTTGAGAGAGAGACCTAAACAAATCTGAATTTGTATCAGAGTGAAAGATTTTAGATGCATTGGTTTGTAATTCATATTCAAGATAAATTGATATGTAGTGCTTTGATGGGATAAGAAAATGGAAATTATAACTCTATTTGCTAATCCTCATTTCAAATTTGAATCCAACTTGTACGTGGGTGATCCCCTTTGTGAATTCAACTGCAAGTGGGTGGGTTAATGCTATTGGCAGTGAAGCTGGGTTTGAAATTTTTTTTTTTTTTTTTGAGAAATAATTACAATATACCGCTAACCTTGCAGCTCGAACTCTTTCCCCCCTAAACCCCCAAGCACTATATACATGGGGAGGTGCCAATTCAACTACAAGGCCTTTGGCAAGGGTTTGAAAGATTGAATACGAGCAATTTTTTTTTATTCTTGTATTACTGTATGTGCCTACGTGGGTTTATAATGTTTTTCACTTTTCTTTGTTCACAATTTTTTGTTTTTGTCAAGGGAAACTAGGTATTAAAAAAAAAATTCAACGTCTTTTTTTTTAATGCAAAAATAAAAAAGAGTTAAGTCTTGATAAAAGGAAAAAAGGAAAAGAAAAAAAAATAGAAAAGTAAATAGTAATGCTTAGTTTGAAAATCAACTGGACTTCTTTTTTTTTTTTTCTTTTCTAAGCATCAAATCAAAACATGGGAGTTAAACATTGCTTATGTTGTAGGCATGGTTACATGAACGAGTTAAAGATGTATTTTTACTATGTTATCCTCAAACTTCATCTCTACTTAAACGTAGGATGTAGAGGTGTTTTGGAACTTAAAAATATTCGATCCAAATAGGGGAAGTCTTCTAAATAGTAGTGCAAGTGGGTGGGTGAATGGTATTGGCAATGAAGGTGGGTTTGAAAGATTGAATAGGGGCAGTTTTTTTTTTTAATTTGATTCTTGTATTACTGTAAGTGCCTATGTGGGTTTATAATGTTTTTCACTTTTTTTTTGTTCACAATTTTTTGTTTTTGTCAAGGGATACTGGGTATCCAAAAAAAAAAAAGTTAAAAGTCTTTTTTTTTTTTTAATACAAAAAAAAAAAAAGAGTTAAGTCTTGATAAAAGGAAAAAAGGAAAAGAAAAGAAAAATAGAAAGTGAATAGTAATGCTTAGTTTGAAAATCAACTGGACTTTTTTTTTTCTTTTCTTTTCTTTTCTTAGCAACAAATCAAAACATGGGATTTTTTTTTTTTTTCAGAAAGGAAAAAGGGGACTCGTATGTGGCAATCATTGTCCCATGCCCCATGGTATATTTGAGTAAGCCCATGGATACTACCAGCTCGAACTGGAGCTCGAAGACCCCGAACTCACACACACCCCAGACTCTATTGGTTTCTAGAACTTACCAGAAATTACAATTACAGTCCTCGTGAAAACTCGAACCTGGGATGTGATGAAAGCTCAGCAGCCACCTACCAGTTGAACCACACTTGCTGGTGGTTCAAAACATGGGATTTAAACATTGCCCATTTTGTAGGCATGGTTACATGTAAGAGTTAAAGATGTATTTTTACTATATTATCCTCAAACTTCATCTCTACTTAAATGTAAGATGTAGGGGTATTTTGGAACTAAAAAAAATCCGGTCCAAATAAAAGAAACCCCTTAAATAATAGTATAGAAAAGAATGTAGATTTATTTTCAAAAACAAAATTGTCACGACCAAAATCCATGGAACATGAATTTAGATGCATGACTAACTTGCTAACCTTACCTAGCTCGATCAATAAACATAATTTATTTAAACATAGTTCAATAAAACTCCAAATAAACAATGCTACTGATAAATCTCTTACAATAACTAAAATCCACAATTTATAATAATCTCTAAAATATTGTGAAGTCTAAGCAGAAAAAAAAAAAAAAAAAAAAAAAAAAAAAAAAAAAACTAATAATCTTTTCAAAACTCCACAAATTGGAAATAATCTCCACTATATAAAATATGAATTACAAAATAAAGGTAACTAAAATTCTATAAGTCTTCAAGTAATACTGAAGTCACCTATAACTTCCATGCTCTACCTTGCACTTTACAAAGCGATGCAAGGGTTCTATATTCATAACTATACTTTAATCTGAAAATAGTAATTGATGGAGGTGAGCCACACATCTAGTAAGTAATTATACAGAATGCACAACGGAATAGAGTCAAGCAAAGCACAAGTTTGATTTCACAATTTCACTCAAAATATCCAATATAGTTTTCCAAACATGTAAAGAATCACTTAATACACACATAATCAAATCTTAAAGTCTTTTGAAAATACATACAAATAATTTATCAGAGCACAGTGTCACATATACACATCACATATTCTCACATACAATCCTGTGAGCGGATACCAACATTTAACCCCTGCTGGTGAAGGATCAACACATATTCTCACATACAATCCTGTGAGTGGATTTACACATATATTTGATCAATTCTAAAAACACTCATTTTGAGTCACATATCACAAAAAAAAAAAAAAGTTTATACAACATAAAATAATTTTCTCAATATTAACAATTATTCCAACAATAAAAGCATATCGAATATCACAATATCAAATTGAAACATAAATCAAAAGATGCTTGACTCTCTTAGGGAACGAATAGGAACCGAAGAGTTTATATAAATATTTTTAAAATTCTTGAGTAAGTTTGAAAATCCAATTTGCTAAAAGAAACATCTTAAATACCATTTGAAAAACAAATATATGACTTCAAGATCACTTGTTTTGAAACAAATTTAAAGAACAGGAATCTTTTTAGAAGAGTTACTTTGAAACTCAATTATTTTCGGAAAATATTTTAGTTTAGAAATCATCTTTTAAATGGGATTTGAACATTCAAAACACTATTTAAAATTCGAAATTTCTCTTTAAAATATTATTTTTTTAAAAATCAAAGTTTCTCATTCAATGATGTAAAAATGCTTTTTGATAAACTTTTAAAATTGTAAGCTTAAAAAGAATATAACTTTTGAAAAACTTTTACTTCTAAAAACCTAAAAACAAAACTTGTGCATATTATACATAATTACTTACAACACTTGAATCACTCTGAAGTCCAGCTGAAACACCCTTCAAATAGTCTTAAAATACTCTCAAATATGACCTATAATCAATCATGGAAATATACTTAATATCTTCTACAAAATATAAAGCTTATAGAATTATACAAATGGACTCACTAGGATTATACTTTGTTAAACTAATAATACTTTTAACACTAAACTAAACTTTCTCTAACCAATAATATTCCCTTGCATTAATCGAAACTCATATTGCCATGAGGAAGGTAGTAGCCAAAAATATCATTGACCTAGGATTTAACATAAAACCCCAATGAAAATGCAAGAGCCATATACCTGAATAGAGATTTGTAATCCATGGCTTGTTCTAGAGACACATAGTGGGCAATTATATAACTCTGATCAACACGTGAAGGCCATCTCCATGAATAATATCTTGATCCATGACTTAGTTCATGGATTACACATGGTGGACCAAAACTAGAACTATATATATATATATATATATGTTTTTATAGGTACAAATCCGAAGGAAAGCTTAAGCCAACATCACGGATTTCTTGAAATTCCGTGGCTTATCATGGATTTCTTGAAATTCCATGGCTTATCTAGGAATATATATATATACATATATATCCTAATGAAAACATAATTGTCATGTGTTTTGTTCATGGATACACAGCGGCAAATCTAGCCATAAAATATAAATAGAATTTTAGGACCAAAATCCAACTCCTGAACAATCTAACATCACAACTGATTCCAAGATAACCTTATAAACTTTTAATTCTTTGTTTCTAATGGTGAAAAATCATACCTTGAACATTCTGATTGTCTCTTCAATTGTATGTGCTCTAACTCCAAGGAAAACACCTCTTAGCCTCTTTGATAAAACCCTGACTATCTCTTCCTCTACCCTGTAGTTTGTATTAGAGATATGGTCTTAGTAGAGTAGCGAGCTGCAGTTATTAGGGAAAAGAATACCTATGGCCCAACAATTACATTTAAAAGAAAACTTAATAATGACATCAAATAAAAATATGTGGGGTATTAAAAAAATAATACTATTTAAGCCCATAATACTCTTCAAAAACAAAATAATGCTACTATTTAAAACAAAATAATGATTTTTAGTATCTTAATTAAAAACAAAATGAGATCTTTTTATTCATTCTGGACTTTCAGCCAGGTCCACGTTTTTTACTTGGGAAAAAGGGTCGGTCTTTTTTTTATTTTATGTGTGTAGAATTCAAGATGATTTAAGTTATGAAATAGAGTAGCAATGAATTCTTTTGTGTCTAGGGCCTCTAGGCATGGAAAAAGGTTAAGACTTGGTAATGAGAAGTGGGAAAAAGCAACAACTACAAATATAATAAATGCATAAGTTCAATTGGTAATGAGAAGTAGGAAAATACCTCACCAGGAGTTTGAAGTGTTATTAGTAATTTTCCAATCACAAACAAACTTAAGGATGTGATGAAAAATTATTTCATCTGCAAACTCATAATATTTATCACCTCCAGTTTTTTTGTGATTAGAAAACATAATAATTCTAAATTATAATTGATGAGGTATGATAAAATATAACTCCAATTTCGTCGATGGAGATCGTCCAGGACTAGTAGGGTGCAGGGATGAGGCGTTGCATGGTCAAAGGTCAACATCAGGGGATGTCATCCAAGGGAACCACTCACCATGTTCACAATAATCTCGTCCTGGGAAAGGAAGAACCTCTCTTGTGAACGAGATACGCACGACCTGAGGGTCTCAGGACGAGGAATTCTAGACGAGACATTGACACTTGGGGAAATTTATGAGTGTGTAAAATAACTCTGTATCATACATGTAACTCCTAGTGACTGTTACGCATAAAGAATGTAACTCCTAAATAGTTGAGGAAGTTATATTCGAACACACACCTCCTCAAATTAGAGGGAGGTTACAAACCCAATAACTACTCTTAAGACACTATATAAATACTAATTCAGACCAAGAAAAGGTACATTCTAATGTTCCTGAGAAATTGGAACTCCAAAAGAATAAGGAAGAAACTAACTTTGTCATCGAAAGGTTATTGGCCGGCAACCCTAGTTACCTTTGATAATTGTTTTTTCTTTTTCAGGCCACCGGGACAATCAGTAGACCTTTCAAATTCGAAGCATCCAGCCTACTGATTTTCATTGCATCATCAATAATAAATACAAATTATTAACTTTCCAAAAAAATAGAAGAGCCTCAAAGAAGTTAGTGTTTATTTTATTGAGTATAGTTGTAACATTAACTTACAACCAATTTTATATTTAAACTTTGTGCCTTTTTAATAGCAATTCAAACACAAACTCTCACTAACGTATTTTCAAAAGTTTTCCCTTTTTATTTTTATATAAGAATTCAAACATAAACAAAACTTGAGGATAATTCAGTAAAAATATATCTTTAACTCCCACGTAAAACATCACTATTCTTTTTCTTTTTTTTTCATCAAATCCTAAATTTCAACCTCTTTTATCTCTTCCTTTATTTTTAAAAAATTGCTGTTTCTTTAAGATTTCAATTCTCACATTTTTTTTTTTCTTCTAAATCTCTTCTTCCCTATATGAAAAGTATATTTTCTATCACATTTTTTTTTTCTAAATCTCTTCTGCCCTATTTGAAAAGTATATTTTCTATTTGAATTCGGTTACGTCTTGGTCCTTCCTTTCTTTTCTTTTTTATTTTATTTTTTATTTTTTAAACTCACATACTCTTAATTGTTCGGTTACTCTTTTTTTTAATCTTTTTTTTGGGGAAGTACATTTTTTTTTTTTTTTTGAACCATTTTGGGAAGTATGTTGGGTTACTTTAAAGAAAAGAAAGTAACAAAAAAGAGGATGTAGGTATTTTATGAAAATAATACCTAAATGCCTTATGGTGATATTTGAGTGATAAATTCCCATGGGTTAATTTAAATTGAATTTAAATTATTCAATTTAACTATTGAATAAATTTGAAACAATTATTAATAACATTTCAAACTCAATTCAATTTATTTAGAGAATTATAATTTATTTGAAATTTTAATTCTTTTTAACTTTTGTTATGGATGTATAGTAAGTGGCTAACTTTTAGGATTAAAACAATACATGTAGTTATCCACAAATGTGTATTGTTTTTAAACTTTGAATTTGACCCAAAAAAAAAAAGGTAACCGGGTAGTGTTTTTTTAATAGAACGTGAGATTTAAAAAAAAGTTAAATTCAAAATTTTCAATCGTGTACTTTTTCTTTTTTAACTTTTTATTATGGATGTATACTACATTACTAAATTTTAGAATTAAAACACTACATTTTAGGATAAAATTCAACTTGATCATTGTCATAAATAAATACTAGAGTATGAGCTCAGAAACTCTTCTATTTTTTGAGTAAGGATTAATTTAGAGCATTTATTATAATTTAGGATTACTATATTTTCTAATCACAAAACAATTTAGGGGTGTGATGAGTATTATGTGTGATAAAATAATTTTTTTTCACACCTCTAAGTTTTTTTTTGTGATTAAAAAATGTAATAATTTCAAATTATAATAAATACTTTAAATTAATCCTTATCCAAAAAATAAAAAAGCCTTTGAGCACGTATATGAGCGCGTATTCAAAGGCTAGTTTTAATTAAAAAATTATAAATTAAAAGTATACATGAGAAACTTTTTTTTGCAACCGTACCAAATTAAAAAAATTTTTTTTTTTTTTTCTATCAATTGTAAATATGTCAAAATTCATGGACCCACTGATGTGAACACGGACAACTTTTTCTTCTCTTCTAAATGACTTTATTTTCTTTTCTTTTCTTTTTTTCTTTTTTTTTTCCCCGGCTCTTGCACGAAACCCACTAATTGTCTTCTTCTTTCTTCTTTTTCTTTTTATTTCCTCTCTCTCTTGCATGAACGCACACACTGGTGGTCTAAGGTCTTCTTCTTCTTCTTTTTTTTTTTTTTTTTGGTGTTTACTGTTTTGCTGTTTTGGTGGTTTTCTTGTTTCAAATAAAATAAAACCCAATTGAATTTAACCCCACCAACAAAAAAAAATTTATAAAAATAGAATCTCAAACCCAGAAAACAAAACCCATTCGATTTTAACCCTCACCCACAAAACACAAACCAAATCAAACATTTAAAGAAAATAAAAGAAAGAATCTACAAAAGAGATCGAAGCAAAGATGCTGCGAAGTGCTATATGAGACATGCCCTGCTTTTTTGCTGCTATGCCTCTACTGGGATTCCATGGTTTTGTTTCATCCCGTGGAGGGTCTGCAAATGTTTAGCTATTTTAGTTTACTCTGTTTCTGTATTTTGTTGCAGTTCTGTGTAGCTGTTGTGTTAAAATATGTCTTGCTAGTTTGTGTATCTTTATCAGCCCGGTTGGGTTGTGAAGTTTGTGGTGTTGTAAGACTTTTTAAGGTTGGCTTCTGTTTACATTTAATAAAATCCCAATTTACGAAAAAAAAAAAAAAAGATGTTGGTATGTGTTTCTGTAATTTTAATATGTAATTTTTTAATTAAAATATGTCACGTCATTACAATAAAATGTTAAGTCATTATCCGTTAGCCACATAAGTAACACCGTTAATAGCAGTTAGTAAAAAAACTTATATTGCTCATTTTGAAAACTTGAGAGACCAACTTCGCATGCTTCAATTAAACTTGAGGAACCAATTATGTACACATGGTAAAGTTATGGGACTAATATCGTAATTTCACCTAAAATATTATAGTAAGATACAAAACATAGTTTATACTTTATAATTTATTACCAGCATTATGTAGTTTTTTCTTCTTCTTTTTTTGGATTCTCAAAAAAAATAATTATTATAAGACTTTTTTCTAAATAAAATATTGCGTTATGGGTCATTGTTAGATTTTGGAAAAATTATTTTATATCAAATAATACCATACCATTCATATCAAAACCCAATAAATTAATAACATATATAAAAATAACTACCTACTCATCCATGTCTTTCATTTGTTAGAGGGATAATTATTTTTTGCTGACGTTTCTTACACTTTTTGAATTTTGATAATGCTGACATGATATCATTTAATACCAAATACCTTTTTTGGATTTTGTGGTGGCTAATGTGGCAGGAATAATGCTAGAACCACAACTTACTGTATAATTTTTGTCACAATTTGCTAAGTGGCAAGTTATGAGTGGTGAAAAAAAGTTTTGGGTTTATGTGAGACCACACCTCTACCACTCGGAGCTAACCACATGACGAATTATAACAAAAATTATACAATAAATTATGACCCTAGCATTACTCTTATGACATCTATAGCTAATTGCTAAACAAAGTGTGATTAATTAGAAGGGCAATAATGATATCTCTTTTTTACATTCATTTTCATGTTTTTAGAGTAGTGTTTTTTGCTAAATGTAAACAAATATAAGAAAATATTTATCCTTAATGAAACAAAAGAGATGGGATATTATAGAAAGGAAGAGAGATTTCCTCATTTGATCAAAGATTAAATTGAAGGTAAGGAAAGGAAAGGGAAGTAGAGTAAGAAAGGATTGTGTGAGGAGAGAGATAAATGGGATTTCAATCCTAGCCACCCCTTTTTTAATTAAATTTTAAATCCCTCCAAATTGGGTGGAAAATGGAGGAAGAGATGAGTTTTAAGTAAAATTATTATTCTTGTTGGAAATTAGATAAGTTTGAAGTGCTAGCAGAATTTTACTGCAATACATTTGACGTGTTAGCTGGACTTTACGGTAAGAAATTTCCCAATTTCAGCCTTCTACTGAGCGGCATTAGTAGATAGTGGTAAATTTCAGCTCTTGGTACCACATCAATTATCTAATGGCATTCCATTTGTTTCAGCACATTTCTTAAAACCAGTTTATAAAAAAAAACGGATCTTAAAACCAACGACATACTAGAGGCTATATATATGAGAACTTTTTTTTTTTTTTGAGAAAATATATATACGAGAACCTTCTTGTAAAAAAGTGGATATAACCTTTCAATAGAAAAAATAATAGCAAAATTAATGAATTCTTTTTTGGCAATAATAAAAGAAAGTGGATGACCACTTAAATATAAAAGTTCTACGTACAGTTACTATTAGGGGTGTTTACCAAACTGTATAAACTGCACAAACCGCATAAACTGTACCAAAACCGCTCGTAAAATAGTATAATCGCATCGCACCGCAAGTAATTTTGCACCGCACCACACCGCATGGTGCAATGTGGTTTGCGGTTTTATTATGCAGTGCGGTTTGCGGTTTTATAATAAGAAAACCGCACAAACCACACCGCACCGCACCATCTCTATATATATTAATATATTTAATTATTTTTAATATTAAATATATTATTAATAGTTTAATAACCCTAGTTAAAAAAATAGTTTGATAATCTTAACAATTGTTGATTAGAAAACTCAGCCTAAAATAAAAAAAAAACTAACTCAATAGTTTAAAACTTGGACCAAAACAAAGGGAAAAATTAGTTTTGGGCTGGGTAGAAAAAGCCCAAAATTCAAAAAATATACCAACTTCAAATCATTCAAACTGCATCTTATACACCGCACCGCATATGTGACAGCAAAAATAAGGTGCGGTGCGGTTATGATTTTGGCTAAACTTTAAACTGCACTGCACCACACCGCACCGCATATGTGATTGCAAAAATAAGGTGCGGTGCAGTTATGATTTTAGATAAACTGCACCGTAAAGTGCGGTGCTAAAAATGACCCAAAACCGTACCGCACCGCACCGCGAACATCCCTAATTACTATTAGTTTCATTTGTTATAGATTCTCAAAAAAAAAAGTTTCATTTGTTATATCTACCACTTTTCTTTTTTATTTTATAACAATTCTGTCCTTTATGTAACTCATTTTTTTTATGTTTTCCTTCTTTTTCTTTCGCATACCAAATAAGTAACCTACAAGCACTACTTTTCCTTTCATTTCCTCCTTATACATCCTAAGATTCCAAACACAAGTAAGAATATATATATATATATATATATATATATTCTTTTTTTTCTCTTTTTCTTAATTCTTTCCTTTCACTTCTCTTACCTTTATTATAAAAGCAAAAACCTTATGTGGAAAAACATGAGACTCTACCACGTAACACTCTCTTTGACGATGAATTTGTTCACATAAATTCTTTATTCAAGCAGAGCCAGCTTAAGGTATTGTGAGGCCTAAGGTGACAACTTTAAATGAGTTCTATTCTTATACTTTGAATATTAATAGAATATTTATTTAACTTTTGGTTTTTTTCCATTTAAAATCTATTTTCTTAGAAAAAAATTACAAATTAAAATGAACCCATCGGGCCATCGCATTACTCAATGACTATACAACTAAAATAACATTATTTATTGAATGAAGTAGCCAAATACTAAAAAATTATGATTGAAAATTTTAACAAAGTTATATATTTGATATCTCTAAATAAATTTATTTACTAGTGTAAGATTGATGAGTCCTTTTAACAGTTATGTGTGAGAGATTAAATGATTGACCTATTCAATGAAAATATTTTTCTTTAATTGGTTTTTGTTTGATAAAAAAAAACTACTTTTTTTTATTGATAAATATTTAGGGCTTAATTAATACTTTTATTGATACAAGAATATCTCTATTGGTAAAAATTTAGGGGTCTTTTTTCATTGGGGGCCTTAGGCGGTTGCCTAGTTGGCTCACCCATTGAGCCGGCATTGTATTCAAGTGCCATATCAAATATGAGAACTAATTATAATTCAAATGATAAGAACTCTTTATTTTCTTAGATTCATTGTATTAGGACATTTATAGATAAGGACTAATTCAAACTTTTTTTTTTTGGGAAAATGACTGGACAAATTCAAACTTAAAAGATAAGGAGTCTTTATTTTATTGGGTTCATTGTTTCAAGACATTCCTCTCTCTCACAAAACACAAAACCTTTTGTGTTTCCACTCAACATTTTCACCTCTTGCACTTATGCTATTTTATATACATATGCCCATAGCATTTCATCTTCAAGCCAAAGGTTAGGTGCTTTTTGATATTGTTTTAGCCCTCATAATTTCTTGGTTTCTTTGTCATTTTTTACCCACTATTTAGAGTGGTATTGGTATGGGCATCGACCATAAAAATAAAAAGTGATGATTATTTTGGAGTTTTCTTTGTTGTGAATCAAGATTATCTCAGCTTTAATTGCAACCTCAAGAGCTATTCAAGAATAGTGTGCAAACGGTGTACAAACCACAATCATATTGTTAGTTCTCTCCATCAAAACTATAATTAAGTAGTTTTTCACATAATTTTTATGTTCTTTCTCATGTATCTTTAACGTATAGCACTTATCCAACTATATCTTTTTTTATTTCTTCTAGGGATTGGCTTATCTCCAATACTTTTTTAAAAGGAATCTCCTTTTGTTTTAAGGAGAAACTGTCACATCACTTACTAACTAAATAAAATATGAAGATTAAAATTAATTACCACTTGCCATTATATGTTTAAAACAAATGGACATGTCCAGTTAAAAAAGTAATAGAGGTAAGCTAAACCATTTCTTCTATTAGTGCTATTAATTATAAATGTTGTGGTTTGTTAGGATTAGTTTCAAATTATTTAATTTTTTTTGTTATGGTTTTTATATACGATTGTAAGTTAATTAGTGCGCTCTACTTCTCTATATAAAGACAAAGCTCGTGTGTAAAATTAATAATACAAGATCAGTTCTCCCAATTTTAGCTTATACTTTTCTTGAATTTTAGTCTTCTCTTTGTTTTTTGTTTTTTATTAAAAGGATATAAAGGCCACATTAGAGGCAATTAAGTATTGATAAATAGAAGTATATTTAGCCAAATTTTCTTTGTTTGATTACATTCTCTTATTTTAGTACACAAATAATTTTGTTTCATTTAGATTATGAATAAAGCATTTGAGATTGGGGTCTTGGAATTTGGTGTTGAGAATGAAGTGGTTGAGGAAGTATTCAGTTTTAGAAATAAAGTCTACCTTTTTACCTAGATGTTATTTTATTATTTTAAATATTAAATTTATAATATGGTATAGGCTCCTATAAATTTCTAATAGCAATGCAATTACAATCTCACTTATATATATATATATATATATATAAGTAAAGAATCCCACTTTATATTCGGAAACTACTTCTAAAATAAAGAAAAATTAAAAAATATGAATTAAGAAATTAAGTTTCAAAACATTTAGCAATATTATGGGAAGCATCATAATATTATATAACAAAATGATTATTATATATGGGTCTTAAAAACATAAAAATTATTTTCAACTAAAATTACTAAGCATCTGTGCATCGCGCGGGAAATTATCTAGTATTTTATAATTGTTAAGGTGACAAGTTGTTAATAGTAAATAATAAGATGATATCATTTGTGAGCTATGAGAACCAATAAAAATCTAGCAACTCAAATTTTATAAAAATATTATGAAATTGGTGAGTTTTGTAGCATATACTCTATTCAAAGTTTCAGACATATCCCTACTAGGAAAGTAGTAATCTATGAGCATGTGTTGATAGATTTTTTTTTTTTTTTAATATTTTTTTTAAGGATAGATATGGTAGTATTTTAATTTATAGTGTCTACTCCATGAAAATTGCTCTTAATCGTTGGGCCAACACACCAATTGGTTTTTGAATAGATGTCAAACCCCACATTTCTATTTGACGATAAGAAACTTTAGCAATTAAGCTAACTATAACTCACAACTAAGTGTTGATTGTCCCAAATCTGAAGAGTCACCACTAGGCCATTGCCCAAAAGATAGGGGAATATGTGTAGGTGCAGCGTCGCAACACTAGTCCAATTAGCAAGCGTCCGAGAGCATTGCTAAAGGCATGTGGTCCTGGCTAGGATACTATTCAGAACCATTTCGAAATTGAAAAGGAACCCGTTAAGAACCATACAGATAATTGCAATTGAACCCATATACCTATACAAGCATAAGCATCCAAATTGTTCGTGATCAAACTTCCTTTGGCACCTATACTTCACTAATGTTCAACTTCTTAGTAATAAGGATTCATATGGGTTATAGGTAATGGAAACAAAATGCTACATTGGTTTGATTAAACTGGCTTCCAATTGGGCCTATCTAGAACTGTTTATCCAGGACTACTGTAGCTGCTTTATTATCTCCTCATATTGGATGGGATTAGTACAAAGTTTAAATTTACCCATATTCCTAACACAAATATTACTTGCAATTTGGATTGTATCTAATAAAATGGATTTTAAACTGATACTAGTGAACTTGATTTTGGATTGCAGATCCCTATTAGGACAGCCGTGGAAGGTGACAATTAGGCATATCTTGAGGGAAGCCAACTTGTTGACTCTTTGTTTTGGGACTCTATGGACTTCTCTACTGCCCAGGCTTAAAATTAAGTATTGTGTTTTAAGCACATTTTAGACACTGATCTCGTCCTCACTCTACCTGCTACTTTCAGTTAATATATCCACCTTTTAAAAATTGAACCATATGGAACCCACAACTTATATATAAGTGTGAATCCATTTAGTTCAACTGATAAAATTTTATTATTATGAAAATTTTTAAAAAAATATTATTATGACCTTAGAACAAAAGATAATACCATGCAAATTTTTTTCTAATTAATTTACAGGCGTATAAATTAATTTTAAAAAAAGATTTTATATTTATACTCCCTTTAAAACTCATTATGTACCATTAATTAACCCCATTTTACATAGTACATCTTTCCATATAAGTTGCCCATTAAAATTAATAAAAATTGATTGGATTTAACCAAACTGCTGCTATTAAATAAAAAAAATGAAAACACAAAAAAGGTCCTAGAGCTAGTGTACATAAGGTCAGGTGTACAGAAATAGTGTGACATATAATTTCCTGCATTTCTATCACTATTTATACTTAGTTTGAACAGGTATGAGAGATACATTACAAAAAATACAGAGGTTGCAGCACTCACTACTGTGTGAGAATGCGTAGTCCTAGGTAGTGCTATGAAACCTGTTAACAAAAACAGAGACATTGTGCCCTACATTTCAATATGGTCCCAGTCTATAGATCTTTCATCAATATCATATTCTGATTGTTGAAGTCTGTTCCGAGCTAACCTGCTCATCACAGAAAGACCTGAAAACGAGGACAACAAAAATGTTAGAGATAAAAACTTGAAACAAAAAACATATTGTGGCATGAATTTCTTCTGGATTTCATGTACAATCTAGTGCCAAGATAAATTCCATTTTTGATTAAAAGACAAATTCTACTTGGTACAACCACCTAAAGGTTAGAAATCTCTCAAAAACATTTGCAAAAGATCGTGTGGGGTGAAACATTTATTGAAACTACAAGACATGCCAATTAGCAGCCAAGGGAAAAGATGACCAAAACAGAAGTTTTAAATTTAAAATGTATAAGAATGTAGACTAATTTAATGGAAAAACATCAATTGAATCAGACAATCATGATTGTAGTAATGCTGATTTTAGGAAAAACATCATGGGCGTATTAGGTGTTTCTAGGAATTATAATTGCATTTATTCTTGGTAGCACATTTATGTAACCAAAATCAGTTGCCCACAACTACAAGTTTTAGATCTTAAAACTAGTTTAGACATCATTCATGCTGGATGCTCATTCCCCAACTAATAAAACTAAGCAAAACTAAAAATAACAATGAAAAAGATAGATAAAAGCTAAATGTATAAAATGCACTGATTTAGTAAATACATGCATGAATATATCCACCAAATTAAATGAGAGAGGCTCATGTAAATGGATGATGGAAACAGGGATTTCAATTGTACCTTCGACCATCCGGTAAAGAGCTGACCACCATCCATCTCTAGAGACCTGGTATTGATCAAGCGATTCTTCAATTACTTTGTCATGCTTTCCTTCCAAAACTCCCCGTAGAGTTATTACTGCATCCTTTGTTTTCTTCAGGATGCTGTTCTCATCTTCGATTTCCAGACGCTGAAGGTCAGTCTGTGATGAGGTGAGGCTAACAGCAAGGGCAAACTGGGTAGCAGCAGCCCATCGAGAAGAGGCCAACCATCTCCTCTGTCCATCTACTGCCTTCTTCTCTCCTTTTCCCACCTTGTTTTCTCCTTCCCCTCCAAGTACTAAGTGGCGTAAGTATTGAGCATTTGCAGCCCCTGTACTTTGAACCATCTTTGAGAAAGCACTTCCTTCATTTGACAGAAGTTCCTCAGGAGTATTATATTCTAGAACCTGAAAGGCACAGAAATTCCATATTAACCCCCAAAAAAATAAATGAAATCAAATACTGAAGATCAAATTAAACCAGATTTAAATAACTCTCTGGATTCTCACGTTTGACTCGTCAAAGTTGCAGTATTTATCTCCTCATCAAACAGAATTATTCTTCTCATAAAAAATCAATAAATAACACAAGGAAGAAAGAAATGAGCTGGCAAAGCTCTGAACATTAAAGGTGTACCTGACCAGCATCAAGCAGAATTATCCTGTCACAGTCGATAATGGTATTCAGTCTATGAGCAATAATAAGCATTGTACATGATTTAAATTCTTCTCGAATAGTTTTCTGAATAAGAGCATCAGTTCTAACATCAACAGCTGCGGTAGCCTCATCAAGAACCAGTATCTTTGATCTCCGCAACAGTGCTCGAGCAAGACTTAATAGTTGCCTCTGCCCAACACTGAAATTCTCCCCTGCTTCCGAAACCTTTACCAGTACACAAGGAATGTCACTCTACTTAACAGTCACATTTTGCTTAAGCAGGATAATATAAAGCATTTCTATTGATTATTATGGCTATGAATCTCACAGATTCGGCTATTTTAGTCAAATGAAATACTAAAGACCATCTATTGATGGAAAAGGGAGGGTAGAAACATATCAAACAATCAAATCATCCTAAATGGAGAAGTTATGAGACATTGTTTCAATCACCAGTAATTTACCTAATGAAAAAGACTGAGAATTTACCTCAGCATCCAGACCAAAAGAATTCCTTCTGATAACATCCTTCAAATGTGCCCTCTCTAATGCCTCCCAAAGGTCAGCATCATTGTGTTCATTGAAAGGATCAAGATTAAATCTCACAGATCCTAAACAATGAAATAACTTCAGATTAGAGTAAAACAGACTTCATCATTTCTTTTTTATCAATCATAATATTCAACTTGGAAAGCAAAGACTCATTGGTACAATATTTGTAAGTTCAAGGCACTGGTGACAATATGAGTGAACATTCATAAATTAAAAAAAAAAAAAAAAGGATATATAGTTGTAATTTACACTGAATAACCCACAATCAATAAGTTGTACTTGAGCACATTCTTAATCTTGTCCTAGCCATCAAGTATACCACTTGCATCACCATCCAAGACTGCCATATTTCAAATCAGTAAACGTATGATACAGCAATTCAATTGTAAAGGACTTTTCTTCTTGTTTTTGACTATGGTAATATAGGTTAAGAACAAAGTTCAGCCAGATTTGGCTGATTTTTTTCAAGGAAAAAAATAGATGGATCAATCTAATAAGACCAAGTCTCAAAAATTCCCCCTTTGCTTGAAATGTGATAGTTTCAAAGAAAGACCACAAGATCACTTTTCAGACTCCTTAGCTAGTTGGCCAGTCACTATCAATTGTGAAATTGGCAGGTGTGGAATTCATCCAAATCAGTCACACCATGCTCGGATAATCCATTAGAATTCCCCATATATTTTAATATAAATAACAAAATCTTTTGAGAGCTCTAAAGCAGAATAGACTAACATCAAACTCATTGCCTTGATGTCACCAAATATATATTTAGGTAGTTTACAAGATTAAATAAACATGTATGCAGACATTAATGATACAAATGTTAATATATAAAAAACCTAATTTACCTACAGGGTAATAAATATTACTCCCCAGGTCCTAATTAACTTTCCAAACTGAATATTTTATTGTGGTAATTCTTTTCATAAAATACCTTAACAGCTCAGGATTCTTGCCAGTTTTCCTTTCCATGTTTGACTAAACCAATGGAGGAGAAAATAAACATGTGACAGGAAAAAATTGAGCATTATGACTAAAAAGAAAAACTGAGCATTGGGACTTGAAAGTTGGAAGTGTTATGGCTCCATGTCAACCAAGCATTAGGGCATTACAATTATAAAAAGAAAGAGAGAGAAGTGAGCATTGGAAGTCCTCTCTTTGACATTGAAAACCATGCTGACATCAACACAGAAAATTGAATGTGTAGGACAGATTTTATATTTCCATAATGCTAGGGACTACTTTTATCACAACAAATCTCAAAAGTGCTGAAATGGTCAACTATGAGTGGCGGAGAAAAAGTGATAGGTCCAGGAGTGTCAGTTGTGTCCACCACTCACAATCAACCACTTTAGCAATCATGAAATTTGTAAAGTTGTGCCATAGCATTACAGTTTTTTTTTTTCCTTCAAAGGTGGGAAGTTTTGTGAGAAAAATGGTTTATTTTAAGGAAGTTTCATGTATTTTGGGACAAACCCAAAAAGGTAAACATATCCTTATTGTGCGACAAAGGAGGTATACAGTAACACCAAAATATACTAATTTTAAAATACTTTGTTTTTTTTGTTTTTAAGGGTATACTTTGAACCCATAGACTCAACCAAGTACACTAAGCTAGTACATGAGGAAGAGATTGGAGAATCAGCCGTGTACACTGAGCAGTCATCCCAATATAAAAAAAAAAAGATTGGGGTGGTGTACCTGAAAAGAGAACTGGTGACTGTGGTATGATTCCAAGAACTTTACGTAGATCTCTGAGTCCAAACTTTGCAATGTCATAATCATCTATCAAAATTCTACCACTTTCCAGTTCTACAATGCGAAATAAAGCATTGAGCATGCTAGATTTCCCTGCCCCAGTCCTTCCAACAATTCCCACCTTGTCAGTTGGAAAGATTGTGAAAGACAATCCATGCAGGACTGGAGGAAGTTCAGGCCTATAACGTAGAACAACATTCTCAAACTTGATGGATCCAGAAGAAGGCCATCCAGGAGGGGGGCGGTTGTTCTCAATAATAGGTGGTGCCTCTGAAGGCAAATCTATATATGTGCCAACCCGCTCAACTGCATTTAAACTATTCTCAGCCAGACTTGCAAGTCTCAGTACACCAGTCAACAAACCCGTAATGTTTAAAGCATAACTAAGAAGAAGACCCATGGTGGATGCAAATGCCTGCTGGTTTTCAGCCCTCCCATTCTGCATTACAGCAAAGGTTGCAGTAAACCATATCATGAGACCTCCCAATGTTTCCAAACGGATAGCAAGCCAGCGGTTTCCACTGATGTTCACAAGGGTAAATCTAATGTTGTTGTCCACAGATTTCCCATTGATGTCTGCCATCCGATCATAAGCTTTGTATGCTCGAATAGTTGATAAACCATTCAGTGCTTCTCCAAATTGTGCATAAACAGGAGATCTGCTGATCGAGTCTAAGCGCTTTACTTCACGTGCTGTGCTCTGAAGAAATAAAATGATGCCCACATTAATAAATTTCCATTGAAATCTGCAAAAAGTAAATAATGCACACCACTAGAAATATATATCAACAGCCAAGGACACAAGTCTAATCCAATTTATTGTGATCTCTGAGGGACTTGGAATTACCACCTGTCTTTTGAGCCAAGTGGTACCTTTCCTCATCATGGGGAGAAAAGGAAGTGTTATGGATTCCACAAGGTGAGGGGGGGGGGGGGGGGGTGAGGGGGGGATTTGAGTGGGGGATCACTGTGTTTGTATGAAAAATGGAAAATCATTGGCTGCACCAGCAACATGGTGACTTGCTACATGTTGGTGAACTTACTAAGACACAAGGAAGACTTTAAAGTTCAATGAGGGAATAAGAATATATTGATATGCTCATACATGAGCAGAATGAGAGAAAAGAAGTACAACCACCAACCAAATTTTAATCAATAGGACTTTTGAGTTCACCTGAATGTTTACAATTTGTATATAAAGAATCAAAGACACATTTGTGTCATCCATTATTTTCTGTTGCCAACAAACTTCAACTTTTTTTTTAAACTGAAGCAATATTTCTTAATTCACACATCATGAATTTTGATCTATCACTCAATATTTTTAGAATACAATTTTTGACTGCCATAAAAATGAAGAGCAAGAACAGGAATATAAGCACCCACACACCTGGTAGTATAGGTAGGCCGCGTAAAACAAAACCAAAAGTGGCATTATGGCCCATAAAGACATGGTGCTCACAATTCCTATCAAGATGAAAGTGGAAAAAAGCTGTGACACCTGGCCAAGAAACATAGTCACAAATGGTGCAACATTCCGATCAATGTCTCCTAGGTCCTTTGCAAATCTATTGATAATGCGTCCAAGTGGATTGGTTTGGAAGAAGACCATTGGTGCTCTTAATATGGAGGTAAGCATGGCATCATGCAACCTTTTGGCAGCAAAAAGACTTGATATGACCAACCAATAAGAATTCGCCAATGTCACCAAAACCTGAAACCAGAAAAGTATGATATGCAAAGAGAGATTTAAATTTCTTTTCCAGACAGAATCAAACAAAGATTATAGCATGCAGGCATACACATACAACTTCTCAAAGTAGCTGGACATAAAACAACTAAGCTAACAGGAAAAAAGGGGCAGCATCTGTCAGAAATGAATAAATAGGAAAGTTCACAATACAGCTTTGAGCCAATTATCATTTTACAGTACTTATACCTGACCAAATGATAAAGCTGCATATATCAGGTTATAGTAACCAGGATTGTAATCCATTGACATGCCTGAATTAGTCCAATGGCTTAACCACGTGCTACTTGAAACTCGCAGAGATTCAGTCAAGACATAACATGTAAAGAGTATGCCAACCACCCAAAGACCTCCTAATGCGTCCTTGTACCTGTACCCAAGAAACTGAATCAAATCAATATACAAATGAAACAAGAAAGACAAAGAAAAAAGAGCCATGAAAAACAGGTTTAGCTGATACATCATCAGTACCTTAGTTTGGGATTTCTATTAAACTCGCCAATGTCAACAGAAACTCATTCAGCACATGTTTTAGCCCATATAATAGCAATCCTTGGAGAGATCCAATCTTGATTCTCCCCCCATTCCTATTATAATTATTTTTATCATTCTTATTTATCTCAATCCCTCAGTCTATGTTGTTTTATATGTTTTTATTCTGTTTAGCTCCTTATTTGATTCAATCTTTATCCTAGATTAAGTGAGATCACATCAAAAAACAACTGCCAATTGCTTATAGTTTCCAATTCATATGCAATTTCTGCTTGAATTGGATTTCTTAAAAATTGTGAAGCTTCCGAAGAATTGCATTTTCAACTTATGGTTTTTTAAATACTCCTTTTAATACTATTGGATACTCTGGGATACTAGTCCTTGAAAGCTATAGTTTTAAAGGATCGAGGGTTTGATTCTATCTGGAAGAAGGAAAAAAAGCCACATAAAAAAAGGAATTTTAAACGTAGTTCAGATTTAGAGGGAATATGTTAATACATTTATAAACAGAAGCACTACAACCATGTTGCAGTTGGAACCAGAATTCTTTTCCATACTTCTTAAGATATAATAAACTGCCAAGGTTTGTCAAGATTTTAAGGGCAGCACCACAGCACCAAAATCATAATTCATTATCTGTAAGGATGACTGCATAGTCCATTGAACAATTCAAATTGTTGCCCTTTTTTTTGGATGAAAAAGAAAAAATTTGAATTTTCTTTTGCTAAAGTAAAACTTATATGTAAAAGTTATATAATTGAAGCATATAAATGAATGTGACGTTTTGTTACCTTTTCAAGACATTCCAACTGACAACACCTGTTTCCCGCTCTTCCTGCTTAATAAGAACAGATTTTCCTTCTTTCCGTTTATCTTTATGGTTTGCATTCTTTGAAAAGTCATTAACATCCCCATTTGGAATAGGTTTCAAAGAGGTCTTATTATCAATATCATCCTCTTCCTTTTGTTCCTCATACTCTTCCATCTTTCCTGCATTTTCCATTAGCTTTTGGAACAGTATGCCATTACTAGAGAGCTCCTCAAATGTTCCCTCCTCTTTCACCATACCTTCATGGACCAGAATGATTCTATCAACTTGTGAGAGAAAATGCAGCTGATTTGTAACAAGGACTCTAGTCTTCCCTCTTAGTTCTCCCTTAATGCATTTATCAAAAACCTGATGAGTATTGGCAGTGCAAATTAGACTAGTATAAGATAATATTAAAGAATAGTTCAACTAAAACTCTAACAAGGCAAACATGATTCTAGTCATTGTTTTTTTTTTTCCTTTATAAATGTAATCCATATACAAGCAAAAAAATATGTGTAACACCCAAAAAAAAGGAATAGAAATGTGTCAAAAGCATCTGATAATTCAAAAAAAAATCACAAATAAAGATTTAACCTCAATATTAGACAGATCAACAACACTGCAAACCATTTCATGATTTTCCATGCTAAGCCCAAAAACCCCAAAAGGCAAACTTAAAGAAAAATCCATCTTTAAGCGCCCATAGTTGAAATAAAAAGGATGGCCTAAACAACAACAATAACAACAAAACCTGGGTCCCAAAACTATGGGGTTGACTATGGATCCTCAACAAATTAATCAAGGCCGTCACATGTATTTAGGATCCATTCGTGAAAAGTGACAAATTTTTCATTGGCCATCAACCTACTTCAACCCTCCTCCTTTGTTTAGGCTTGCAATCGGTTGTGAACAAAAAAATTCTGACAATAGATACCAACAAAGTCGAAGTTGATGGCCCAAAAAACCTAATTTTTATTTGAAAATGGGCCCAAGGCCATGCCTAACCAGTCAAAATTGTTTTTTTTTTTTCCCTTCAAAAAAGGTAGCCCCAACTAATAGGCCCAACCTGAGAGTCTGAGACCCCACCTCCCAAACAAAAGTGGTTTATGGGCAGTTTTTTCGGCCCCTCTATCGGCACATGGGGGAGGTAATCGTCATCCAACCAGGTCAGTTTGAGTGGTGGGCTTGTATGCAACCCGACCATGATCCCCTCCCCCCAAATAAAATCCCTCACCATGATGCGACAACTGTTTACCCAACTTCGCTTGGTCAAAAGTTCTCAATTTATAGTGTATGCATAGACATAGACATAATTAAATAATAAACAAATAACTTTACTAGTAAAATAGTTCTCTATTTTACTAGTAAAGTTATTTTACTGACTTTTTCATGAACTATAAATATTTTTTCAAAAAGGAGGGGGGAACATAAATACAAATGTTTTTCTTTGTTTGTGCACTTGTGAGTGTGAATATTAACTCTTCTACTTCATAGAATCTCATAGCATTCCAATCCATCCTACAATATAATAAGATTTTAGGAATCTAATCTATCATCCTGCTTACCACAAACCAAACATAAACTATGTTAGAAAACATTATATGGCACCACTAGATTTTAACATGACCATAGATTATATCATGTTATACATTCAGCTCAAAATAGAATGTAGAATTAAACAAGGAACATAAATTATAATGTGAATTAATATTCTCTAACATGAATATGTTACCTGTCGAGCCACATGAGCATCCAGGGCACTTAAAGGGTCATCAAAGACGTACACATCAGAATCAGAGTACACAGCCCTGGCCATGGAAACTCTTTGCTTTTGCCCACCACTAATGTTGACACCTCTCTCACCAATCTCTGTAAGATCACCTCCCTAATTATTAAGCATGTAAAGCACGTTAAATTTAGTCCACAACAGTTGAATAACATGTGACCTAAGAAGCACAGACACTCCAAAATCCCCGCGACATCCATGTCAAACATGCTAGGGACACTCCCGCTTGTGTGTCATTAGTGTGTAGAGAGGAAAAAAATTATTTTGATTTTCAATATGTTTTCAAAAATTCTAATAGTTATTATTTATTATAAAAACTTAAAAACAAACATAAAATATCCCTATAAATAATAAAATATGCCTGAATATTAGTTAAGTTTGCAAAATAAAATATACCCAAATATATTAACTAACTAATTGATTAATTTCCATATCCCCACTGCATCACACCCTAATGATTAAAGAATTGTCATGTTGTAGTATACCATGTCATGTCCATGTCTAAAGCTTCTAAGTATGACTATGTCAAACATCCTTGAAAATCAGCGACACTATATGACAATGTGAAAACACTTACAGGTAGTAGGTCAAGGTCATGCCGCAATGCTGTCACATCAATTGCCTTCTCATATCTTGCTGATTGAAAAGCAGATCCAAATAAAATATTATCGCGTACCTACAAAGATTAAATTATGAAGGTCAGCAAATTCACGTGATAACAAGGAATGACCACAAGGGCTAAACAGATCCATCAAACCCCCCAAACCATTTTAGTTTACACAACAACAGAATTATCACTAATATCTCCATGATTCCAACAGCAGGGTTTGTAAGATTGACACGAAACCAATTGTGTTTTACAATATCACATATATTTATATTACACTCATTGGTACCAATGTAATATTTCTGAAACTTACTGTTGCGTTGAAAATCCATGAAACTTGTGAGACATACGCAACTGTTCCTCTCACAACAACATTAGCATTTGAGATTGCAGGAAGCTCCCCAAGCATTGCAGAAATAAGCGATGTCTTCCCTTCTCCAGTACTGCCAACAATTGCTACTAAGCTACCAACGGGTATATCCAAATTGACATCTGACAATGTAGGGCTCTCTGCCTGGTAAGAAAAAATAAACTTCAAGGACTGCTAGTTTCTAGACAATTTTTTTTTAAAAACATAAATAAAGAGTTGGGTTCAAGATACACCTACTTAAACAATTTTACACTACCAAATAACTTTTTATTAGGTTAATAATTTGAAAATCCCACTATTAGATTACATGTTCCCTATGTTCTTGACATGCATGCAAAATTTTGTGTCAAACAACTTTATATACTATTTAATCCATAAACTCATATTTGATGCATAATTTGAAATTATAAAAACTTGAACTTTAAACATTTTATTGATGAAATCGTTATTGATCTTTAAATGTCTTGAAATTTTGCAAGTACAGAGAATATATGAAAATGATGTAATCCAACCATGGATTTATTAAAATTCACATTCACTTAAAAAAAATATTAAGTGGTGCAACTTTGCCTAAAGATATATTAGGTATAACTTGAACCCAACCTATTAAAAAATAAATTCAATGAAAAAAGTGTAATCCCAATAGTGTAATCATCCTAACACACAGGCCGCGTACAGAAAAAGACAAAAAAAAAAAGTACAAAAACAAGAAACAGAAAAACTTTGGCAGTGACCTCTTGAGTTCATTGCTTAAGTGGTCTCATATTCTTGGCACTGGTGACATACAATCTGTTGTAGACTAAAAACTTTGTTTCCTTTTGAATGTAATTTTTATATATTGTAATTCTTTCGTGGCGCTGCATGTGTATAACTCGTGTACATGAGTTTTCCCTACTTTATGAGATAAAGTATTAAAAAATTATATATATGCCCATGTTCATTTCTAAAAATCTATGTATGTACTTATATCACACACACACACACAAAAAGGCAATAGCATTAAATATAATGACCTTTGCATCCCATGAAAAGCTTCCATTCTTGATTGAGATGGCTGGAAGTCCTGGATTCAGAGGTGGGTTTGGTAGAAGAATTCTCTCTTCAGCTGAGAGTAGCTCTTCTAGACGCTTTAAGGATACATTTGCATTTACCACCTGCCAAAGTAAGGCAGCATTATAAGACAAAATATTTTTCATAAATTACATGTCAAACTAAGGCAGCATAAAAGCAAAAAAATACCATTTAAGTACTCAGTGGGTCTCAATCTACACCACACCCTCTACCCCATTCTTAAAGTTAATAGAGGTGCCTTTTGAGCTAGAACTCAAGCCAAAATGGTACATACAAGGAATGTTAGGCTACAATATTAAATAGCGTTCCATTAGAAAGGATAAAGTTTAGCTACAATATTTGAAGTCCCATCCGCCATATCCTTATAAGTAACATATGGTGAAAATATACAATAGTTTGGCAAATATTCTTTTCCCTCAAGCTTCCTTGTTAAGATGACTGAAAGGCACTACATGGGATATGACTACACTGCCCTCATTTATTCACAATAAAGAGACTAAATTTTGAGTATACATGATTACTTAAAACAATAGTGAGAATGTTATGAGAATATCTCAGCGCTTAAAAAAATGGTTAGGATGTAAATGAGTACACTATAAGTTGATTATAAAATGCACTTGCACTTATAATGGCTTTAGGAAGAAATTGATCCACTCAAATTAACCACTCCAGCAAACCAAGCCCCAAATTCCAGAAAAGAATCTAAATTTTCTTCAATATCCAATGAAGCTAACTTAACACTCAAGATGGAGAGATATTTCATATTCTAATAACCAATTAGTACCAGAATTTGTTTAAATTTGCATTATAAGTACAACTGAGAAATGCAAGTTAAAAGTGTATGTCTTAAAAAGTTATGTCTAAATATCTTTTTAAGGATCTGCCAGTTGAATGTACCTAGCCATACACAACACTAAGATTAATTAACATGGAGCACAAAATAAGTAATTAGTGTAAGCAGAAAATGATTATCTGCCCTCCCTACATGCAAAAATGGCATATAAAATATTTCAGCAGTATATGAGATATGACCAAGGTGAAGAAGACAGAACCTGAGTTATTATATTAGGAAGCATGAATAGTGGAAAGCGAAGCACAGCAAATAGAGAAATGGCTGTAAAAGCTCTTGCAGGTGTTAGATCTCCCCCAAGAACAGTGAACAATCCAAATGAAACCACGGTCACCACAACTGGGATGCTATTTAGTATAAATCCATTGCACTGCAAAACAAGGGAAAAGGTTAAGAACATGAAAGAGATAGCACTGAAGTGGTCCCTATGCATACCATCTACATTCATAGATTGGCCCAAGTCCAACTTGCAAATCATATGCCCAAGTAGGACTAAAAAAATATAATTACCAATAGGCACAGTAATTTTATTCGTGAAAAAAAAAAAAAAAACAATGAACTACAATATACAAAGTGTATTTGAAAAAAAGTGATGATTGTTACACATTGTACGAGTGATAGCTGAAATCATACTTTGAAAACACGATTTCAGTTATAATTGTGAAATGAATGGAGTGTGTACAGTATTGTGTAACTTAGCGAGTGCAACAATAGTTAACATTTGAAAAAAATAATTGGAGCAAAAGAAAAATAATCCCAAATTTAATTTTTTTTGCATTCTTCATATAGTAAGAAACAAGTCATTTTTTGTCTTATGTCATACCGCTGCTAGTAGTGATGCTTTACGAAACCAAGATAATTCTTCAGTCCGAACACTTTGTACTTTAGATTGGAAACTATCTTCCCATGCATAACATCTGAGCCATTTTCAGCATAGACAATCAAAAAGAACATTAAATGTCTAATATCACATAAAAATCCATGAATAGCTGCAATCAAAATGAATCATACTTCACAGTGTCCATGGCAGCCAAAATTTCGTTCATCAGACCAATTCTCTTGTCTTGACGTTGTAACCCCTCCCTAGACAATTTCTGCATGTTGCTTATCACCAATGTCTGTTCCCACAAAATAATTTGAACAGATTATGGACAATCTATTTCAGGAAAGAGTTAATGTAAGATGCACAAATGTAAAACAAAATAGAGCTACAATATCATCAAACCAAATGACAAAAAGAAGCATAAACCCATTAGATTCTATGACTGCCCAGCCAGACTCACACACTTCAGATTACCAACCAACCAGCTTTCTTGATCCCAAATGAAACAGGGATGGATAAGCCTAACATGATTTATTGTGTCTTTAAGTGAAAGTTTTCACATATATTATGACAGAATAGCATAGAAGTCAAAATGCAGCATATATGGGAGTTAATTCGTTTTCAGTTTTTCTTTTTATTTCTTATAAGCTTTATTTGATGAAAAAAAGCACCAAGTACACAAAAGAGTATCTTATGAGAAGGTCTCATGAGGCCCCCCTCTCACATGTGTGGGTCCCACAATCTATAAGAGGGTAGTCTCATGAGACTGTCTCATCAAGTACACAGTTCATATACTAGGACTACATCACAACTAGAACCAAAATTACCCTGATCACTAAAATTTAATAAATTTGAAAAAAAAAACTCCCGATGCTGTCCTCCATTCAAATAGGGTTCTAAGAAACTGCAATTTCAGGTCTAAAACTATCCATTCACACCCCCTCAAAGTTTCTACAATTTCCTTCCCAATAAAGGCACCACATCAAGCAATGAGGGATGACCTTCTAGATCTCACCATTCCAATGTCACCCAAAGTCACCTTGCCAACAAGTCTGTAAGTCTACAACCACTCTAGCCATCATCCATTGAACCCCAAAAAGGGCAAAGGCCATATCCCATAGCTCTTGGGCAAAAGGACAATGAAGAAGCAAATGATGAACTGTCTCTCCATCCCCCCTTGCACATACAACCCCAACTCACCAAAATTATATCTCTTCTTCAAGTTATCCATAGTTAAAATCTTCCCCCAGGAAGCAACCCAAAGAAAAAAATTCAACTCTTGTTGAGAATTTGGCATTCCAAATGCTTTTCCAAGGGAAATTCACAACTCCAAAAGGGGATAAAGTTCTATAATAAAATCTAACGTCAAATACGTTCTAAACCATTCGTATCCCCCCTTCCCCAAAACCTCGCACCGATGCTGAATACAGTAGTTCTCGGAATAACGATGTGGACTCCAACTCCCAATCATGAACTTTTCGCATTAAATTCAACCCCCAAATGAACAGAACCACTGCAGAATTGCATGACATTTGCAACTAAGGCTTCCTCATCAACAATCAGCTTGGAGCTGTTGATTCAGAGGCTCATCATTATTTTCATTGCATGAGTTGTGCCTCTGCACCATTTTAATTAAAGCATTTATAGACCACTGCATGTTCTCCAACATGCGGGTAGGCTGATGAACATGAATCTTCTTGCCATCGCTCTAAAGGCTCAATGAATGTTTTGCTAAATTATATGAAGCGTTTCAATTTTAAAACCAATTTTTCCTTATGAGAATACTAAAATTCCAATATACACAATTTGAAAGTTCCACAAGATATTATTTACAGATGCCAGGCTTCTCTCTTATCCTATTTTTTTCTTGTTCTCAACAACTAAACCAGAGTTTAAAAGATAAATTGGAAGTGAAAATTGAAATCCCAAAGAGAAATTCAACATTCAATGCCAACAAATTTCAATTCCAATTATTTGCGAACAGCTGCACAATTTAGGTTTTTGGAATTGGGCAACATTCTTAATTAATAGGACACCATTAAATGTAATTTTGTTCACTCTCCTGCAGCCATTTGCTTTAAATTTTCATTTCCTTTTCACTCACCCTTTACAACATATTAATTCACTACAGGTAAACCAGAGAACATATATCTTGACTTTTTTATCTCAGCATGACAAATATCCTCCATTTCTAATAAATGCCTACTCCTTTCATATAACAGTGTTTGTGCTGACTATAAAAAAATCCAAAATATTCCACTTCCAATATCATGCTCAATTTTGCCCATCTTATGGGTGATTAAGCCATTATGTTATATTCCAATATCTGGAGAAAGAATGAACAGAAGAAAATTTAATAGAACACCATAGGACTAGATAAAGTCAAAGACAAACCAAGCAAAAAAATAAAATGTGTGAGACATGATACTGATATTGTTCTTTCAATAAAAGTATGCAAAGGTAACTCTTGAACCTGTATGGGGAACAAAAGAACTAGCAATAATGCACCAAGAAGCGAAGAAACACCCAATTGCTGGTAAAGAAGAACCATAGCGACAACAATACGAAATGGAGCAGACCACAAAGCGTGAAGCGATTGGCATATTTGCTGTACAAGGAAAGCAACAAATTAGTCATCAAATCAAATAATTTAGTTTCAAAAAGAGAGAAGACCCTGACAAGGCTTTAAATAATTAGTCTGGTAGTACCCCTAAATGTACAGTATCCAAAGTTTCATCAATTTATCCATCTAAAACCACAGTGCATGGTAACTCTTAATTTTTGATAAGTAAATATTTCATTAAAAAACACGAAGGGGTAAACAACAGTGCATGGTAACTTGTACAATAAAGTGCATACCAAATGGTAAAGAGAAAGCAAACCTGAAGTGATTCTGCATCAGTTGTCATCAAGTTAGTTATTTTCCCAGATGCAAACTTCTTGCGAGCTTCATGAGTTAGCCTTAACGATTTACGAAATACAGCAGCAACCTGCATAAATTAAGAACCATATATAAATATATGCAAACCATCAATACCTTCAGCACTGGCATGAAACTTAATAGGAAAGTGAGTTCAACTTTGCCTAGCGTTAGTAGAACTGGGATCTCATAACTTCACTGACTCCCTTGCATATGATCCAGTAAAATATGACCATACAACCAAACAGTAAAAGAGAAACAGGGAAACCTTCAACTACCCAATATTATGAATTGCAATGGGTTGGGATCAGGAAGGAGAAAGCATTTCCAATCCCAATCCTTTTATTATTTTACATACCAAACCCATACCAAAATGTATTAAATTTAAAGAATTACATCCTGTTTACATTTGGAAAACCCAAACTAACCCGTTTATCTTGCAATGAGTTGGCACGGAATAACCTCATTGTGAAAATCTGAAATACTATTTAACTAAATTTAAGCATCAATCAGCTCTTTGTACTAAATTAAACAATATTAATAGTATGATCCAAAATCAACAAGCACTATAACTACTCTATTGTCATAATAATTCATTATGTTCAAACCACTAAAAAAATATTGAAACTTCAATTCAATATTTTGAATTGTTTTTTTTTATAAGAACAGTATTTTGAATTGTTAATCAGGTAGGGTTCAAGTATCTAATGTAAAAGCCCAAAAACTTTCCCAATGTACTGACTTTTTTGTTGTTAGGAAGATCAACCCCTTTCTCACTCAATAAATATACAAACATACCAATTACAACCTGGCCAAAATAAATCTATGAACTACTACAATTTCCACTCAAGAAATTAATAAGGCCAGCCTGTTGGACACCAATTAAATTCAACCATGTGATTGTATTGAACACACAATTGCATTGAGTAATTAACCACATGATTGCATTTAATTGCCATTTGAAAATAAAACACTGTTTTTGCTGCATTGGTCAATACAACTATGTGGATAATTTCACTTAGGGAACTTAAGGTACAACACCAAAGAACTGTACCTTAGTTTTGCCTAACAAAGAATGAGTATGTTTTCATCAAATGACTTGCTGCAAGCTCAAATAGTAACAAATCCAATATGAAACCAGAGATCTAATTTGAAAACTTCATGGATAATAGTTTGAGGTAAGAAGATAAGCTAGCAAACAAAAATCTGAATAGCACCAAAACTGGTTGTAATAAAAAATTATTTAATTATACTATGCTTTTAGTTATTTTTAAGTCCAAGTCCTTTCTTTTTATAGATAGGATAAAATTTTAACCTATAGTGCCCGTTCCATGATAATTGCTCTTTATCATTAAGCCAAGACATCTAGTGGTTTTTGGTGCAAGCGGGCTACAAATTCCAAATCTCTTATTCAATGACATAAGAGACTTATTTATTGTGTCTTTCTTGGCTTTAGGGTTTAGCGAGACCCCTAAAGCGTGAGCTGAGCTTTGTTGCAAATCCAAATTTTTTTGAAACAATACCAACCACTTACTTCCCCCCTCTTCACCCCCCCCCCCCCCTCCTCCCCAATAAAATAAACCTTTAAGATATTGCAAAAGAGGCAAAGATTATTGGGAAATACATATATAAGCACCAAAATCATGTCATGAGGATCAAGAAAAAAAACCATTTAAACAAAAAAAATTACCAAGGTTGACTTCAGCCGGTAACCAACACGCATTACATTCTGAAAATACTGGGCTTCGCATAACACACCAAAAACCTGGAGAAAATTACAGTGTCAGAAATTCTACGTGTTTCTTGATAAGTCAATTGTTCCAAATTTTCAGCTTATATTACGATGCTTCTATGGAAAGAGGCTATGCCAATAGTAGAAAGCGCTACTTCTTATTAAAAGTAAGTAGTAGATAATTGTAAGGCATAAGTTAACTCCAAGATGAAATTACCGAGACAATAAATGTTTAGAAAAAAGTCGTAAAAATGACAGGGAAAGAGCATAGGAACATTAATGAAGTCACATAGATACTTTTTCCAAGGCACCTGCATTATTATTTTATGATAAAAACAGTAAGAATAAAACAGCAGGACATGCCATGATCATTCTCCTTAGAAATCCGAGGATGAAATGTATTACAAAAACTACAAAATATCCAAAAGTCTATACAAGAATGCCTTACTTCAGGAATCAAATCAACCATTTGCATGATCCTTTGATAGAAAGAAATCACAAAAAGGGTATGTTGCTCACAAATTTAATGACCAATGGCTAACGATGGCTCTAAGGGGTGGATGGGACATGGATGGAATATAATGAAATAGAGCCACTTTGAGGTTCCCTATGGAATGAGGCATGGAACGGAGCCACTACGAAGAAAGTTATAGAAAAACCAAGTCAAATGGATTTAGAGAGATCATGAGATGAGAGTAAAAGAATAGCTTAGGAGAGTGATTTTCAGCTTTGCCATTTTGCAAGGGCACTGAAAATTACATGAAAATTTTCTGTAAATGAAATTCATCACCAACAGAGAACTTTCAACCACACAAAATAGCCACCTATAAGGCAGTAACATCCGGAGATATGTGTAGAACCAAATTCAAAAACTCTAACATCTACATGTTTAAATGTATAACATTTGAGTTCTTTTAACCGAATTTAATGACAAATGAACACAGTTCAGAAGAAAAAAGTTTGATTTAGTCCAACAAATTCTTAATGCATTATCAAACTGCATTATAATAAATTTTTTTTAGTTCTTGATCAATTGTCAATGTGGCCCTGCAAGAGTCAGAAAAGAAACAGAAAGCTAGAAACTAAATCAACGAAGTGGCTCTCATCAATTCACGAGGCATGGGATCTGCACCATGCATATGTGATTAAAGCAGCAATACTATGATAAGCATACATGAAAGTTAAAGGCAATCAATATCTTCACATACATAGATAATGAAGAAACAAAAAGAGAGGACTCGTGTCATACCACTCCAACAAATATTGAGAAGGCATAGATGTACCCAATCCATGCTGGATCACCCCGTTGCATTGACTGCAGATAATTCATCAAATGAATCAAGTTGTACACTTTGAAGGAGCATTTGACAAGGCTGTCATAATGCTACTTTTTTACCAAGTTTAAATATATAAAGAATTTATATGACACTGTTACAGTACTCTAAGAACGTATACATCCCACCATGAAGTAGTGTCTTCTAACTAACCCAACTAACAAGATAAATTAATTAACAGCAATCATAATATCTGCAATTTTTTTATAAATAATGAATTTGATTAAGACCAAAAGAGAGTCGCCCAAGTATAAATACGATGGGGAAAAATAATCAAACCCAAATTATGATGATCTATTAAATCATAAACAGAAGACATTGAGTATTTTCTTCCCACAACTGAAATCCAATCCAACATATTCTTAAAGAAAAATAATTTAAGATCTGGCAAAGATCTCTCAGAATCCTCTCAATCATAATATCTGCATTGTTACAGTCGTGCATGGCAAACCTGTTCATCCTTGTCCAATAAAACATTAACAATAATACAACCATTGTTTGCATTTTTCATTTTGGCCCTTATTAGTCACTCATCTAAACTTAATGCTCCATTCCTTTTGAGACAAGGTCAAGCATTCATTTCAGCATTCATTAGATCCTAAGAGCTTCAAGCAGCAGTATGCACATATAAAGCTCAAATCTGTACAGATACATAGTTTAGTTTTTATATATATTGATAAATAGTTCCATATTCAAATAGAAGAACTTTCAAGACAAGAAGTTGGTAGGCCAGCCAATTGTTTTGTAAATGGCTCAAGACATTAACAATAATACAACCATTGTTTGCATTTTTCATTTTGGCCCTTATTAGTCACTCATCTAAACTTAATGCTTCATTCCTTTTGAGACAAGGTCAAGCCTTCATTTCAGCATTCATTAGATACTAAGAGCTTCAAGCAGCAGTATGCACATGTAAAGCTCAAATCTGTACAGATACATAGTTTAGTTTTTATATATATAGATAAATAGCTCCATATTCAAATAGAAGAACTTTCCAGACAAGAGATTGGTAGGCCAGCCAATTGTTTTGTAAATGGCTCAAGACATGATATGTTTGAACATTTAGATATCATTTATCAAAGGGGCACGTAATAATTTAAGGATCCACACGATCAGAAAATCATGAGTCCTGACCACAATAACTTGAACTCATAAACATGAGTAACATCACCAAAAATTGATGAGTACTATTACTAATTCAATTAACCATCTACAAATATGCATATGACAAATACATGCACACATCAAACTTGTAAATTGCAATGAGGTGCATCTTAGAGTTAGATGTCACATAGAAACCCCATAAAACTAAATGATTTACCCAGTAAAGCATTGATAAAAACCAACGAACCTGTAGGAGGTAATTTAAGATGAGTGGCCCGACAAATTGGGAAAGATCATTGCCAATCTACAAGTTGAAAATACATTAACGAAACGTAAAATTTTATAGATATTTATATAGCTTACAGATTATAATAAATAAATAACAAATAGGTCAACCAAATGCTGCAAAACTTCATATAATATTTGACTTGTCAGCGGCCATGGCAATACAGTAATAATAAAACATATACATGTGTGTGTGTGTGTGAAAAATGAGAGTAACTGCACTTTTCCAAATGCATATGCTCGTTACCTTCCAAAAGCCACCCCACCAAAACCTACAGGTTGCAAAAAGAGGATATCAATAATATGTTTGCATATAATAATTACAGAAGATGGAGTGTGCTATTTAGACAAATGGCATTTTTTTAATAAGTAACAAAACTTAATATCAAAGTGCAGAAAAAGGGCTCGACTCTATTCCACAGGAGGTATCAAAGGAGATGCCCAAAAAAAAAGATCGTACCCAATGCACAAAGTTCCTCTTTTGAGACATTCATGAGAGGTGATTGGTAGGCAGCTCTAGCCCCAAATTTATATAAAAATTATTATCAATAAATAATAATAATTTTAAAAATAATAATAAAGGTTTTCAAGAACTCTAAGCAGTCCATAGCAGTGAAAATACAAGTCAAGGTCAATTCATAAAAGGTTTTCAACTGTAAGAACTTCCAACTTAACTAAGTCTTGTTCTTTGCTTTCAAAGCAACAAGCTCTTCTTTCCCTCAAACACGCCACATTAAGCATAAGGGAGGCACATTCCAAATGCTCCCATTAATTCTCTTACCACAATGACCTTTCCAACATGACTACAGCTCCATCGCATAATAAGGCATAATCCAAGCAACACCAAACAAGCAAAAGATCAAAGACCATTATTTGTGAGCCACCACACAATGGAGAAAAAGTCACGTAAAACACCAGTACATAATAATCATTCCTCTTTTCCTTAGATTATCCATAGTCATTGACTTCCCTAATGTTACACACCACAAGAAGAAAGCTCCTCTTGGCAGTACACAAGGTTTCTAACTGTTCTTCCATGGACAATGGCATGATTCTACCTGATTTCTTCCATTTTTAGAATCCAACCCTCACAATTATTTATACAGTCATTCTTCCGAACTAACTAGCCCAAGCATCTCTTTTTATTAACATCATAGCCTTAACATCTCCTCCAACATGCAATCGCTTTTCTATATTTTCAATAATAGCACTCCAAGCCATTCACACCTTGAAAGATAAATGCAAAAGCCAACCAAGGAATGCTCTACAATATCACCTATTGGCACCAACTCATTTTTACTCAAATTAACCTATAAGCCTTACAATGCCTCAAAACAGAGTATGTGCCAAATTTAGTTTAAGTTGTTCAAGGTTCACCAAACAAAAATAGAACTGTATCATTGCAAATAGTAAGTGCGAGGTTTCTTCCTCCCTCTATGTGTAACCCAGCTAAAAATACACCAACGCAGCTTTCTGTAACATCATACTAAGAACCTCCATAACTAGTGTGAAACAAGTGCAGATAAAGGGTGTCCTGTCTCAACCCTCCCAAACTACCCAAAAAATACCAGTGGGACTACTGTTAACAGAAATAAATAATTGAACTATTGAAATATAAAACCACAACTACTTCCTCCTTTTTCCATCAAAACCAAATAAACCCAACAAATAAATCTAGTCCCAATTTGCAGGGTCATATGCCTTTTCAAAGTCTAGCTTGCAAATAAACCCAAGAATACCAATCCAAATTATGCTATCAAGGAATTCATTCACAATGAGAATTGAGTCCAATGTTTGACAACCTCCAACAAAAAGTTTCCTTAACATTTGACACAAGAATATCAACTTCACTCCTTAAACAATTAGCCAGCACCTTTGCTTAACGTTTGTACAAGATACACACCAAACTAATAGGATGAAAATCCTTAATTTTAACATCACCATTCTTCTTAAGAATCAAAGTGATGGAAGCCGTCTAACCCGTCTTCAAGGAATTTTCAAATTTACAAAAAATCAAAAAACATTACCGTTCATTCATCCTAGATGTATCTCTCTAGTATCATTTTAAAAGCATTACCATCATCATTCATACAACATATATATCTCTACTATTTTTTTTTATTATATGCTTTTTTGTTAAGTTAAAACCAACCAATTAAATTTGCTTTCAAAAGAGCAATCATTTTCAATATCTTTAATTAGTAATTTATTACCAAAAAAGAGGGGGGGGGGGGAGGGGGAGATATTGAGGCAGATACGGTCATAATTTGACCAGGCCAAAAGGAAGTGAATAAATACCCATGAGTATTGTGTGACCATATAATACCCAATAAGTTAAAAGGAAAATTCCTAAGGCCATTATAAAACCAGCTATGCTCTATATACCAAAGCTTGGGATAAAAAAAGCAGCAGGTTCATAAAATGGGTATAGCTAAAGTGAGAATATGAAGATGGAATGGGAATACTATGATAAAAAGATAACGAATGAAGTCATCCTTTCATTGACAGTATGGGCCCTTATTGAAGGAAAGATGAGGAAGATGCTTGAAATAGTTTGGCCATGTTCATATGAAGAATGATGAATTCACACCTAAGAAGCAACTTCATTTAAGAGGAGAAAGAGCAAAGAAAGCAAGGAAGCTTACAAAACGGGCAGAAGTGCTGAAAAATCTATGACAAACAAAGATGCAATGGAGAGGAATAAAACAGAGAGAAACTTAATGAATAAACTCTGTAGCTTTCACAATCAACTTGTATTTCATTACGTCTAATTCATGAGCCTCTTATATGCAAAGTGAAAGAATGTCCCTGGTGTGACCATTGTATTAGAAGGCCAGAAATGTAAAATAATAAAAAAAATGTCCTAAAAATGATTTGGAATGATATCTAACTGATTTCGTCTCAAATTTAACCAGGTATAAAACAAAAAAGCCATCATCAAGTTTATCCAAAACTAACCTTCCCCCAAGGCTATAATTCAAGGCTCTTAGAAGCCAAGGTTTAGGTTTCTGCAATTCCTCAGCCCAACATTTCTGGAACCTACAATGATAAATAAAAGCCTTGATGCAACCTTAATATAAAAATATTTCAAGAAGAAAAACAAATTAAGAAGAAAATGAGCACAAACTTATTGTGCAATGTTTCAGTTCGATCCCAAGAGTCTAATTTCCAGACATCTTTCTCTGTGAGAGGCCTTTTGTAGCCTAGCTTCATTATGGGATTCATCCAGGAAAAAAATATTTCTGGCAGGAAAAAAAACAATAAACAAAATTGAGTTAATAAAGTAATTTAAATTGGTCTAAAGAGATCGCACCATGATATAATTAGCACGCAACAGAAAAATGGCAGTGGGGAAAAGACAAATGGAAAGATCTAATTACTTTCCCCCATATGTCTCTTTAAGCAAATTACGTATTAAGTAATTTAAACAAGTTTTTAATGCCATCATAAACAAAGATAAGAAAGCACTTAGCATGATGATAGCTGTTAGCCTGTTAGACAGTATAACATGGGTTAAATCACCTTGACTAGCTGACATACGATTTAAATTTTTTTCATTCCAACACTAATGATTTCTATCACTGTCAACATGTATGGTCATTTGAGATTTTCTAAGTGACAGGCATTCAGGTCATGTAAATCAATATATACATACTTGAAAATACATTGACATGTCTCTCAGGACAAACATGCTCTCCTCCAGGAAGTTCTTCATATGCAGCATCATCAACTGATTCAGCCCCAATTGGGATATAACCAGGATAGGGATCCAAGCGAGGAACATATACAAGTAAAAGTATTCCAAACAAAACCTGCATTAAAATAATAATTAATCCTTACTTTGATAAGTGGATGTTATCCCAAAAAGAAGAGAATGCCAGAGTCAAAATTCACAGAAAGTACAGGAAACAATAAGCATATGTCAAAATTTATTCTAATGCTTTGCAATATAGCTGAGTATTAAAAAGTTTAAATCGCAAGGAATGCTATTGTTCTCAGTCATTCTTGGGTCCTGTATTTAGACCATACTTTGATTTGGCCATCTTTGTGCATATATTACAAACAGTTTCTTTATTGGTATGCACCCAGTGGATTTCGAAGACTCAAATCCATGATGGGAGGAGCAAGAGTCATTTGAGCTACAGCACATTTATAAATTTGTGTGTGTGTGTGTGTGTGTACCTTACGTGTAAGTCAATGTGTGCGCACATACATATCTATTTGAACGAATTAAGTTTTCATTACTAACCTTGCAGATTAACAAGCTAGGGATGCCAATTCCTAGGTTGAGAAAAAAAATCATATATGCTATGCAATTTAAAATTTAGGTTGAAAAAGTATAACATGAATATTGTGTAAATGATAAAAAGGAGAATCAAGATCAACCAACCTGGACAACAACCTCACTGATGTACAAATACAGTACAGAGCTGCAAGGACAATACACAACTGTTAATAGGTCTTGTCCCACCAAAAAGTTCAAAATTTCTACTCTAGAACTTAGGACTTTTTTTTTTTGACAAGATTGGAAGTTTGAGCTTCAGCAAGAAATAAAAATAAGAGCTCAAAAGATATTCTTCTTCTTCTTTTTTATAGGTAATATATTTTATTCAAAGAAAAGGAGATACTTCATATACACTGGAAGTTTACAAAAGATACTAATAAAAATAACACAAGTATATCATTTGCTACGTGCATATTTTCTTGTGTTTCTAAACAAGAGAGAGAGAGAGAGAGAGAGATGAAAAAGAAATCATATCATCTTTAACCAATGAGGGATCCACTTCAAAAACCATAAAGCACAAACCTATTATAGAAGTCCTTCATGGAAAGAACAAGATTGAACATCACAGCATCACCAACTAAAGCATAAATGACTCCAAATCTGACAAACCATCGAAAATCACAGATGTATACTTTAGTTTCTACTCCAATCAAGACCAGCAATGTACACCAAGCAAGAGCCTCAATGAGCAGAGAAATAGTCTGCAAAAAGAAGATAAAATCAAGATACTTTGAATTGAAAACAACCAAAATAAATAAATACTGCAAAAATTTAACAAACCTTACATGTGCTTGAATTATTCATGACTTCTTAAACAAATTTAAGCATCAATGTATAAAACACTCAAATTAAACTAAAAATGAAACTGAAATCCAATGTCTCCAAACAGAGGGTGAGAAGATTTAAATAACTGAAATTTTCTTATTTATTTTGAAGAGTGACAACTAGGAATCTTTGGATAAGAAATTCCAATTATGAGTTTAAACCAAGATTAGCTTTTTCTTTTTTTATAAGTAATAGAATTTTATTGCAAATGAAAAGGTTTACTCTATGTTTATGATGAACATAAAGCACCTTGAAAAAATGCAAGCAAATCAATTACAACATCTAAGAGAGTTGAATATCAAAAATGGAGGTACAGTTGGTAAAATTCCATGCTCAAGACCAATCAAACATAGTAGGGAGCAGAAAGGACTTCAATTGCTCAATAGGTCTCACACTCTCCTCAAAGTACGGCTGTTACACTCTATCCACACTTACCACATCATGCACTCTGGCACCAAGTTCAAGATTACGTTTGAGAGTTCAGGCCCAATGATCTGTTTCTTTCTGTTTTTCTATTTAGCAGGTGGTGACCAAGTAAGATTTTCTTTCAATAGTCCCAAAGGTATCATGTCAAATGCAATTTTATACATCTCATTTGTCTTTCAACAGGAAAAAAAAATGATAATATGCCTCCCAACAAAAAAGAAGTAATTTCAGTTTAAGATCATGACCAAAAATAATTCTCCATCGGGTCTTGTACGCATGACCTCACCCTCCAACCCATTATTTTGAGAGGAGGAGGGACCTGTTGAGCTATAGCTCATTGACCCATAGACTTTAGTGTTCATTCACAGATTCTTCCCCAGTTCCTCTCTCTCTCTCTCTCTCTCTAATAGGTAAATCTTCACCTATTACGGTAAACAGAAGAAATTATATATAGAGTTCACAGCATTCTGACCAGCTCAATTTAAGAAAATTTAGTAGAACTTTTGTTTGAAGTAGGAAGTACTACTAGTAAATATCATTCTTCTGAACTATAACTTGCCGTGTAATCATTTTTACCCAAAAAAATCTAATCATCGTTTTCAATATCCCATGTCTCAGCCATTACGGAAGTTTACAAAATGGTGAAGGAGACAAGTGAAAAGTTCAAAGAAGCCAAATTGTATAATTATGCATGTACAGAACCCCCTAAGAGAGTAATATTTTTACCTTGCTTATCAGGAAAAAAAAAAAACGAAACAAAAACAAACACTTAAAACGAGCTTACCTCAAATGGAGCAAGACCAGCCTGCCCATCTAAATTGAGGACTGAAATTCCCATGATTAATCTAAACAAAGGCTCGGCAGTACAATAAATAGCCAATAACGCCAACACATAGTTATACAACTTCGACCTCAGGCAGGACCTCTTGGCTTTGAAATCCTTCTTGATCAGCCATATCCGATAGCAGCAAAGACCCAGAACAACCAAATGAGAAACACAGATAACTAGAGAGTCAACAGCACATGGTGTATATCCACCAAATGCATTCTGCACTGTCCTTGCCCACACCCCATTTGCCACTGGCTGACAATACCAATCCAGTGGCTTGAAAGCCATTTTTTTGTGTCACTCCTCAGTCCTCCCCCAGAAAAAGTCCCAAGCTTAGAAGTACATATACTCTCCCTCCCCTAATGGAGTTGTCTTTTCACAACTGATATGAGTCCAATGCTTCTAAGTTTCAACAAACTAAGCTATATCCTGCAATACAATTATACCATATTAAGCCTCATAGGAAAGACTAGCTACCAAATAATACACACACAAAAGCATGTTGGACTCAAGTGTGCCTAGTATAAGTGTAAAGTGTACAATAGTTGGAATAATTAGCCAAGGTTTTCATGTTTGCTAAGCCTTATCAACAAGCCTTGACGGTTTTGAACATTTTAATCCAAGAAAAAAAGTTATGCTTAAAACAAACATGAATCTATAAAAATTTTGATTTTCAGAATTTAAAAACAAAGAAAATCAGAGTATAATAGCCTTCTGAAAAGCCAGAAATACAGCAAAAGTCAACACAAAAGCTTATGCTTTCTTGGGTCCAAAATTGGTTTTTTTCAATATCAATCAGGTTTGCAATTCACCTTTATTCTAGCTCATTTTCGCAGTTTCCAAACAGAGCACTAGACCCAAGAATTTTTTTTCAAAAAAAAATCTCTGTTCGAATGTAATAAAACAGGATTCAACACCAAAAGAAAAAAAGCAGAAGAAATGAAAAGTAAAAAAGGAACCCAAAAGTCAAACTAAAGAAGAAGAAGAGTGTGAGGCAGTGATTGAAACAAAAATTTAAAACTATACCCAATTATCAAAACTAAGTATTTAAGAGAAAAACAATCATATTAACACAGAACAAAACCATTATAAGATTACCTCTTAATAAAACTTACCAAAAGAAATGCCTTTTTTTACTCAAAATTTGACATATGGACCAAAATAAGTCAAAATCACCCCCAACAAAAATTAATTTAAAAAAAAAAAAAAAAAAGCTTTACGCTTTTTTCCAGAATCAAAGCACTTTCTTCACAGAACAAAAAACCAAAAAGAAAAAATTTCAAAAAATCATAGAAACAGAAAAGAAAGCACTTCCAAGCACTGTTCTCTGAACAAGAAATTCTAGAAAACAAACCTTTATTCAGCTGGGTATGATGGAAATGGCAGTGGAATGGGAATTGGATTCTCGGAGAATCAAATGCTCTGCGATATCACAGAGAGAGACCAACGTATTACTTGTTCGTAGTTGCGAGCTGGTCCTCGGTTTAACCCAAAAAAAAAAAGCAAAAGAAGCGTCACGGCTTACGACGACAGCTATGGGAAATTTTTATTTGCCGTAAAAAGTAGCATTCAATAGAATCAAATACTATTTTAGTATTTCATTTTTTAATGGTATTTATTACAGGGTAGGTGTTTTTTTTTTTTTTTTTTTTTAAAAGAAGAATTGAGAGGGTAAAGGGCAGGTAAGGTTGGTCCAAACTCCAAAGTGGAAGAGAATTTAGGGGAGGCCGTGGAACTTAGATAATTGCAAGAATAGAGACAATTATTGCATTGGAGTTCTCATTGTATTTGGCTATTGGCTTTTGGCTTGGACTCTCTTTATATTATAAAAAGGGTCGCGTTAATGTGTCTTTAGACACGTGTTAAATTATCTATTTTTAAAAAATTTTAAAAAAAATAAAAAAAATAAATTTTTTTTAATTTTCAAAAAAATATTTTTAAAAATAATTAATTATTATGTACTTTAAGAGCATACATTAATAAAATCCTTATAAAAATGTGAACACTTTATAGGGTTTGGATTGTCTTTTACGTATTGAATGAAATGGATGTGGGTCACCTTTTGATTGGAGGCGGTGGTGGTGGGCTTCTCTTCATTCTTTAAGATCAAGATCTTTGTGTCCCTTTTTAAGTAAATGATTTTATTTTTGTTTCCATTTATGAAGTTATAAAAGTCTTTGCTTTGTTATAGGATTGGAGGTGAATATGCTCTCTTTTACAGCGCGATTCATGAACAATATACACTTGCCCAAATAAAATAAAAAATTGATAGGTTGATCTCTCTGTTTTTATTTTAGGGAAACAAATCTCCTTCAATGCAGAGGCTCTCTCATTGTCTCACAGCTCGGCTACATACTATAAGCTCTACTACTCTCTCTCTTTAGGTAAAGTTTATTACCTTTTAAGAAGGTTTATGTATTCTTGGGAGCATATATGTAATATGTCGAATATGCATTGGTCAATGAGCTATTTACAGACTAAGAGCAATAAAAAAGGACAATTATAATACTATTCACCTTCAATTTTCCGGTCAAATTATCTATTCTACATTATATTTTATTTATATATTAAATTTTCTTAATTTTTTAAATTTTTTTCTTTCTTCCCACAATCCCACGCAAAATTATCATTTACTCTCTTCCTTTATATGCAGTAACCATCATTCACTCCCTTCTTTCGTTAACGGGATATGTAGAGGAAAATTTTTTTAAAAAAAATGCAAAATAAATATTGTCCATATAAATTTACACAGTTATTATAACAATCATATATTTTTCCACAACTTTGCATTGATTGATGGGGTGAATTTTTAGTTCGATTGCCTAAAATGTGATATTTTTTCTCTTATACAAGCATTGATGTGAGTACCCTTAATTAAGTAATTTTTTTTTTCAACTATCCACTTTTCAAATACACTTAAGCACTAGTTTGGTTGGAAAGAAAAGTGAAGAGAAGAAAAAATATGAGAGAAAATATTGGGGCCTAGCACCTAGGAGTTTTCTCCTCATCGCAACATTTGGAAAAAACTAGTTTCTCCCAAAATTTGGGAGAAAAGCAGGGAAAGATTATGTTTGATGAGAAATTACCCATTTGCCCTCACTATTTAAATGTTGTTGTCTCTTTTTTTTTTTAATGTTACATTTTAGTTTTTTTTTTTGTGCTTAACTTTTAGTCTTTTTTTTCATTAACTTTTAGTTTTTTTTTCTTTATATAATAGTAAATATTTTTCGTGGTACTAAGGGTATAAGAGTAAATTATACAATTTATTTTTTTATATCCTCTCATTTTTATTTTCAACCAAATAAAAGAGTTTTTTATCCCTCTACTTTTCACCCCACCCTAACCAAACGCTATGAGAAAAAAAACTAAAATTTCTTCTATCCTCCTTTTTCATCTCCACAACCAAAAAAAGCCTTACATCTCTTTTTTTTTTTTTTAATAAAGATAGAAAGCTTTTGAGAGAGAGAGAGAGAGAGAGAAAGCTCTAAAATTGTTAAAATTTATTACTTCCGCTTCATGATTATTGTTCTTTAGAACCAAGATATCACTAAGTTTATTGTGTGTGTGTGTGTGTGTGTGTAGGAGGTTGTCTTTGATGGAGTCTAGGTCTTCAAGTTTGATTTTTTTTTTTTTTTTGCTCTCAAATAGAATTCTATTCTAGCATAATCTAAGTGTATGTGTGTGTGAAACTCCCTCTTGGAAACTTAGCCCTGACCCCTCGCACCCTACAAGCACTTATACTTGTAGAGTGATCATCACGCTAATAATGCACGATGGAAAGTTTGATTAGTTAACAATATGTAATTGGAGAAATCATGACTATATTTTTTTATAATTAAGTTGCTACAATGGGTTTTAGTTAGCTCAACTGGTAAAGTCTATGATGGTTGAATAAAAAATCTACAATTCAATCCCCATTTACACCAAAAAATAATTGGTGTCTTGGTCTGATAATAAAGAATTATCATTAGAAGTGAATGTCATAGGTTGAAACTCTCTACAAAAAATAATTAAGTTGTTACAACAAATAGGAGAAAGAGATTCGAACCTTGCTTCTCCTCGTACAGAAGAATGAGCAATGTTATTGAGTTACAAAGCTCTTAACATTATTGGACAAAATTTAGCTACAAAATTAATTGTATCTATATGCTACAACTTTACTCAATATTTTTTTATTGGAGGTGAATTTTGATAAATCCACCATTGGGTTACATCTTCTTCTTATATCTTCCATACTTGCAAAATTTCGAAAAAATTAAAGATTAATAGCTATATCATCACTAAATTTTTTAAATTGAAAAATTTTGTAATTTAAAATTATGCACAAAATTTGACATGTATATTAAAAGCGTAAAAAATATACTATTCAATAATTAGATTTTCAAAATATGTTGTAATATTAATTTTATTGAGTGAGTTTATAACCTTAAATTACAACAAATTTTGTAACTAAATTTTGTCCAACGCTATCTTTAACAATATCAAGATTAAAATTTATTTGCATCAATATAAAACATTTATGATTCAACCCACCAAGATTTAGGAATTAAATGATTCAAAACACCATGGATCCAAGATTTCTAGGAGTTGATTTTTTTTTCCCCATTTATATGATTGTGTACAAATTAAGGAAAGAATTGAACAAATCTAACATTACATAACCGGACTAACCAGTGGCTGGTTACATTATCAAATTTTTCCATCTAGTACATGTTTACTAGTAAAATCTTATAATTGTGTAATTTTTTTTAGAAGAATAAATGCCCAAACTATGTTGGGATTTTGAGTGTCTTATGGACCACATCAATGGCATGCTAAAGTTAGTTCCATAGTTTCATGCAAAGAATAGTCCTATAATGGACCACAATCACCACACCAATGTATACCCTTTTGTATTTTCTGGTAAATTGCAGAGGCCCCTCCCCCTGAAAGCAAATTTGGATTCTCAAGGTACAACTTGTACACACTTTTCGGTTTTCACGAGGGATGCCCATGCACGTTCTTAAATTAAGCTGCAAGAGTAAAACTTTTACATCATTACTCCATTCTCACTGAAGCTAAATAAATAGGTTAAAATGTACCTATAAAATTTGCTAAAATGTCAATCACTCACTATCTTACACTTGTAGCAATTGATTCTATATATGGATATTTTAAATATGTAGATGTTCTTACGTTAACCGTGAATATTGATATTCAATTATAGATGTAAACGGGTGTAAGAAAAAAAATTATATTTTTTGATATTTAATAATAGATGTAAACGGATGTAAGAAAATATTATATTTTAAAAAAAAGAGGTTGGGGAAAATTGCTTTCTTGCATATAATCTTTACTTTACTAATTGCATGAAGAACTTTGTTTTCCACGCATATAGTGTATACTTCACAATGCACACTTCAGTCAATTAAAATAGAGGGAGTTTCAAACTCTGATTTTCACACATGTAGGGTCCGTTTGGATAGAGTTTATTGCTGAAAACTGAAAACACTGTAGCAAAATAATTTTTTAATGTGTGAATAGTACTGCAGGATCCATTTTTAATAAAAAATTACTAAAAAAGTACATAAACAGTGTATGTACAGTGCGTGTACAGTGCGCGCACAGTACACGTCTGCACCCCTTGTCCCCCGCAGCAGAACAGAAAAAAAAAAAAAAAAAAGATGCAAAACGTGGAAACTGAAAACACACCAACATTAAGCTGTATCCAAACCAACATGTAGTGTATTCTTCACTAAATGCACTTCAGTCAGTTAATATAGGGGAACATTCACCCTCTAGTTTTCTGAATAAATGAGAGTAGACTATAATATTGAGCTTTTTTTTATACCTTATTTACCTCAATAAAATATTTGTGGGAGAAAAAAAATGTGATGTAAATTTGTAGTGTGCTAGTGTAAGGAAGACCATTATGAAAAATTTGTACTTAGACAGCTACGTCTTTTAGAAAAGTATTAACCATTTCTTTGATTAATTAATTAATTAATAAAAAAAAAATGACCATTCACAATGACAGTACCATGTAATTGTTTATAAATGATTACTCATATCCATTTAGGGTGCATCCGTTTGGAGAGAAAATAGAAATGATGAAAAACTAAGGAAGGAAAATAGTCATTTTTCATTGTTTGTTTGGAGAGAAAACTAAGGGAGGATGGAAAACCAGGAGGAAAATTTTCCTCCCGGGCCCACAAAAATTTTCCTCCCAAATTGGGAGGAAAATGAAAGAGAAGAAAACATGGGATGGAGGCATTTACTAAAATGCCCCCATCCCACCTTTAGTAACGTTGAACCACTTTTTTTTTTTTTTCAAACGTTACTGGGTTCAGTAACGTTTCAGCTTTTTTTTTTTTTTTTCAAATGTTACTAGGTTCAATAACGTTTTAGCTTTTTTTTTCTTTTTTTTGTTTTTTCAAACGTTGAACCCTTTTTTTTTTTTTTTTTTCAACAGTAACATTGAACTTTTTTTTTTTTTTTCATTTCAATGTTACTATTAATAAGGGTATAACAGTCAATTTATACCCTCCTACTTTTCCACCCTCTCACTTTCCCACTTCTCCAACCGGAAACACAAAAGGGAAAACTAAATATTTTTCATCCTCTCACTTTTCCATCATCCCACAATTTTCCATCCTCCTACTTTTCCACTCCTTCAACCGAACAAACCCTTAGTAAACGCCCCCTTCGTTACAATTGAAAATATTAAAGGGATGTTTGATAGAGTAGTTTGAGAAGAAATTTTTATAGTTTTTTGAAATTTGTGTAAGTGAAAATGTGTGTAAAGTTGTTTAAAATGTAAAAATATGAGTACGAGATTACTTAATAAACAGTCCTAAAAATCAATAGTCCAATACGAAAACTTTATATTTTATGTAATTTAGTTGAATACTTTATTGAGTTAATTCAATTAATTTATCAAAATACATTTGGGGAGTCAAAACAGAGCGTTGGTGGAGGTTAGGCCTAATGTTAACATGACATCCTCAAAATCAAACGTGTGGGGAGAAAAAAAAATTATTTTTTGGATGAGGCAAAGACTTTCTAGCAACCCAAGAAAAAAAAAAGAACTTTCTCAAAAAAAAAAAAAAAACGAAGAAAATAAATACATTGGTTTTGGTCAAACACGACCATATATTAAGAATACTTTTTTTTTTTTTTTTTTTTTTTTTTTTTTTTGTAGGGAATTAAGGATACTTGTTTTAGTTTGGTTAGACTGTTAGGATTGACCAGTAGAAATGAATCTCAATCAATCACCATCAAAAGTCGCTTTACTTGATTTAAAAGTTCAGTCAAAATCAGCGTGGAGTAGGTACTTTATTATTATAGTTTTATTATTAGAGTGCCAAACAAGAAAAGTTTTACTTGCAAAAAAAAAAAACAACAGAAGTTTTTGACAATGTTGAAGAACTTTCATAGTTTCGCCCGCCCAAACACAAAGTGAGATAGAATTTTGATTGTGAAAGTAAAATCCTCTCAATTCACGAGAGTATCACTTTTATCTATTTTTTATGAATCTGACATAGACACCGTCAAAATTGAGATTAAGTGTAACACTTACTTGAAGTAATTTTTATTGAGAATTGAGATTGATAGTTACAAAAAGTAATTTTTAATCTCAATTATTGATTAAAAAAGTTAATAAAAAAAATTAAAATAAAGTAAAAAGTAAAACTTAAAAATGTAAAAAGTAAATTTTTTTTGTAAGACATGATAGGGTGAATTACACCCGTTGTAATACCCCCTAATTCGTAAGACAAAAAATCAACAGTTATGAATAAATAACGTTAATAGAGTTGTACTAGAAAAAGAAAGTTATGAAGTAACTGTAATTGGTTATGAGAATTAATTATCAATAAAAACTTGGAATTAACTTTATAAGTTATTTTTTAGAAGAAGAATTAACTTTATAGGTTGTACAAGGAATTATAAGAGATACATTTTGACATCTATCTATCTATTTATAATATATTATAAAAGTTCTTACAACAAAAAATATATTATAAATGTCAGATTTCAAAACTAGTGGATACATACTATAAGGACAAGTATTTCTTTGCCAAAACCTATAACAAGACATGTGGTTTTTTTTTTTTTCCTCCTTTTCGAGGGAGTTTCCCTCTCACCTAGGGTGAGCCTTTCTTTCATGACAGAGCCCCTTAGGTGCCTCGTGGCCCCCTAACGTTTTTCTTCCCCCCACACCCCCCATATTCCTCCCACCCCTCTACCCCTGTGCGGACTAGGGATGGACTCAGAATTTCTGCAACATATTCAATATATCTCGCTGACGGCTAAGGAGGAAACCAACATCTTTGTCTTGCATAACCACTGGCAAAGAACACTGGAGGAATGTTCACTCAGCCTTGACTACTCATGGACAAACCGTACAATCAAAGGGCAACAAAAAATCCTTTTCTAATCTATCTAGAAGTTTGGGAATGACCTAAAAATTGTTGACATTGTTAATGCCCTGTTCCAGTTCCATTTCAAGCTCAAGAGCCAGTTAAAATGGGTCGTTGACAATAGACCTTGGAGTTTTGACAATCACTTGCTTATCGTCCGAAGGTGGGAAAAATGCATGACGGCACAAAACATTAACTTCCCTAGTATTCTCTATGGGTACAGGTCTAGGGATTGCCTTTTGACTTACTAAACATGGAGGCAGCCAACGATATCAGACAAGGCTTAGGAAGGGTTATCGAGGTAGATAACAAGGCTTTCTCTACAAAACAAGTGAGGTTTCTTTGTGTGAGAATTGAAATACCTCTAACACAACAACTGCGACAAAGAGGCCCAGTTGTGAGCCCAGAGGGAGATAGGATATAGGTTTTGTTTCGACATGAATGGATTATTGGCCTGTGCTTTTTGTGCAGAAGGCTTGGTCATGAAGTGAAGGCATGCACCCACACAAAAATGGGTACAACCGAAAGGGACCCACCATATAGAGAGTGGCTTAAAGCCAGCGGGCGGTGAAGGCGAGGGGACGGATGGAAGATCCAAAAGCCCGCCAAAGCAACCATATGATGAACTAGATTCACAAAGGACGGCGTTGTTGAGTCCTAGGGCAGCATCGTTGATTACGAGTGTTGAATCCCAAGAAGGAAAGGATCTAAGACAAGATTCTGATACCAGACTAGCCCACCATGTACGAAAGGAAATCACGAACCCAATTATTAATACTATCTTTTCCCAACAAGAATACCAAGGGTCAAAACCGGACATGACCCCACCCTATGTAAGGAAAGAATATTCTGAAGATGATGGGACATTAATGCATGGCCATGCAATGTGCATTACCCTCTTAGCTACAGGGACATCGTAAAGGAAATGGACGAAGATTTTGAGGCCACAAAACACAGGTATGGAGCTAAATGAACCACTATCTACCATAGGATTGGGGCAGAAAAGGCAAAATACAGTGGCGTTTGAGAACTGTGAAGAGTTAAAAGATGATGGTGGTGAAAGAAGTAAAACCACTAGAGGGTCATATCCTTTCATCTTAACAATGGCAGAGGCTAGGTCCCAGCCCTGCTGATCACAATGATCATCATGAGCTGGAATTGCCGAGGACTTGGGAATTGCCAAGCAGTTCAAGTACTCATCAATCTGGTAAGAACAAAAGGACTCACAGTTTTGTTTCTAATGGAAACTAAGCTGTCAATACAAGAGATGGATCCAATTAAGACCGAACTGGGGTTTCATTCCATGCTAAAAGTCCCAAGTATCCGGAGAAGCGGTGGACTGGCTCTCCTGTGAAAAGATAATGTAATGGTTGACCCAAAAACTTTTTCCCTTAACCATATTGATGTACATGTCTCTATCCCTCTGTAGGAACAATGAAGATTTACTGGGATATACACATCAAAAATATTTTACACGTCATAATGTATTTCCTTAAATACGCCTCAACAAATATATATATATTTTTTTACCAAAGGTGATAAAATTATATTAAATAAAATAAACTAGTATAAATTATTCAGTAAGGAGTGTCAGAAGCAACTAGCCTTCTCAGAGGCAATGATAGCTACTGGGCTAAGGAAAAAGAGAAAACAAAACACAAAAATAAAATAAAAGGGAAAAACAAGCCATGGGACCAAGCACTTCTAAATATTGGCCCCACCAATATTTAGCCAAGATAGAATTTATACCATCACAGATTGCCTTAGGAATTTTGAAAAGACTTATAGAATAAGTCGGGATAGCCTGTGCCATAGTCTGATCAGTATCTCTCTTCCAGCTTTTGAAATATGTTACTCCTTCCACCCCATCACCTTATTTGTTATACACTCTAGCAACCCCTTAAAGGTAGTCACCTTGGATTGCCCCCTACCATCAGTAACTCCAAATATTTCTCACAGTCTTTCATTACTTGTGCACCAAGTAGTGCTTGAATCTCATGCTTGACCTCAGGTGTAGTGTTCCGGCTGAAGAAGAGAGCTGTTTTTTGCTTGTTAATAGCTTGGCCAGAAGCAGCTTCATATTGTGCCAAAATGGCTAGGAGGTTTTGGCACTCCCTGGTGCGAGCCTCACAGAAAAGCAAAGTATCATCTGCAAAGAGAAGATGAGATATCTTTACACCCCCATGACATGACCATAGACCATGCACTTGATTGCTTTCTGTGGCTTTCCTAAGCATAGACGAAAGACCCTCAGCACACGATAAGAAGAGATAAAGGGATAGGGGATCCCCTTGCCTTATCCCACAGGTTGGAGTAATGAAACCTTTTGGCTCACCATTTATAAAAATGGAATAGGAGGCTGTGCAAACAGTCTCCATGGCCAAATCTACCTACTGCTCAGATAACCTTAACTTGAGCATTATCTTCCTAAGGAAAACCCATTCAACTTGATCATATGCTTTACTAATATCAAGTTTGATAGCCATGTGTCCAATCTGACCTCATCTCCTATTTCGCATTCTATGCAACATCTCAAATGCCACTGATGCATTATCAGTAATAAGCCTACCTGGTACAAAAGCACTTTGTGAATCCGAAATGACATTAGGGAGGATAATTTTTAACTTGTTTGCTAACACCTTGGACACAATTCTAGAGACCACATTACTCAGCCTGATAGGGTGAAAATCAGTAATATGTTGTGGGTCATTTAATTTTGGGACAAGCACAATATGAGTAAAGTTCATTTTACGAAGGTATCTGCCAGAATGTAATGTAGAGAGCATAGCAAAGGTAACATCCCGCCCGACTATATGCCAATCTTTTGAAAGAAAAAATGAGACATACCATCCGTTCCCGGGGTTTTATATGGGTGCATCTGAAACAATATTGTATGAACCTTCTACTCAGTGTACGGTTGTGCCAAAATTGCATTCATCCCATCTGTGATAACTTAGTCTACACAGTTCAACACCCCTTCCATATGCATCAAGTTAAAGGAGGTAAATAACTCTCTGTAGTACTCTTTAACTATAGTGGCCACTCTACCCTCGTTTGTTTGCCAAACCCCCTGCCTATCATACAGACCTTCAATATGATTTTGGCATCTTCGATGGTTTGCACGTTGATGAAAGAACCTTGTGTTCTTATCACCAGCAGGGAGCCATAAAGATTTCGACCGCTGTTTCCAAAAAACCTCCTCATGGTGTTGAAGCTCGTTGTTGGCCTTTTTGACTTCATTAATCTTGCCCAAATTGGATGAGAAGTCCCTATGCGTGAGTTCGTCTAACTCCATCTACTTTTGATTCAACTTGGTTCTTGTATCACCAAAAGTGACTCGGCTCCAACTAAGAAGATCCAGGCGGCATCGCTTTATTTTCTCAAATAAGTGGAACATGGGACTTCCTGTCAACACCTCCTGGGCTCAAGAACTTCTAATTTTGTCTTCGTACTCAGCATGAGCCACCCACTTTTCCTCAAATCGTTGTAATCGTTTGCGACAAATAATATGAGGGCCTGAGTTATCAAGGTTCAGTTGGATGGGATCATGGTCAGAGTATGCAACATTAAGGTGTTCCACTCTTGCATTAGGGAAAAGTTCCAACTATACAATATTCGCACAAGCTCTGTCCAACCTCTCCTCCACAAACTCCAGCTCCTGTCTCCCATTTCTCCAAGTGAAGATATTCCCATTATAGCCTAAGTCGACTAGCCCACAATGGAGAAGTGTGCTTCTGAAAGCCTTCATCAGACCTAACGGCTTAGGTATTCGACCATTCTTATCTTTCGAGGACAATATTTCATTAAAATCTCCAATGCACAACCATGGTAGGGATGTGTAGCTATTCAGGTGACGCATAAGGTGCCAAGTTTTGCATTTTCGATGGTCCTCAGGGTGGCCATAAATCCCTGTCAACTGCCACTGTACCTGCACAGGATAAGTAACATAGGCATCAATAGCAATATATCATTCTTCCACAGAAGTGCAAGCCCTCCACTCTGTCTTCTACTAGGCACAATAGTCATGGAATGAAAGTTCAACTTTCTTTGTATGGGTTCCATTTCAGTTTTAGTTAATTTTGTTTCCATAAGAAACAAAATTTTGGGTCATTTTTTTCTCACTAGGTCAGTAAGTACTTGAACTACACAACAGTTCCTCAACCCCTTGTAGTTCCAAATTATGGCAATCATTGTGCTCGGCGGGGCTAGCAGCAGCCTCCGCCGTTGTCGCATTGAGAGAGTCAGGAATTCCCGACGTTTTTGGTCTTTTAACACACCCCATATCAGCCATTCCAGGGTCCCCATGCAAGTATCCCCTCGTTTTGAACCAACGTGTACAGTGTCTTCTTCATCTACCACCATAGACTATGTCGGGGTTCATACAATTTTTTTCCTAAAAGGTTGACCAAGGTTCAAGATAGAATATTGTAGGGACGGAGTGTCCATATGGGTTTTACGTACATGGTCTTTGTCTAAGGTTGGGTCAGAATTTTTGCATGCCTCAGATGGTTCAAAAGTTTGGATTTGAGAGCATATAGGAGCTACCACTGTGTGCCCACTGCTGTTTTTGGGAAGGTCACCTTGAGTACTATGGGTATTGTTCTTAATAAGGTCCTTCTTAGGAATCGGGATGTGTTCCCTACGAGGGTGTATAGTGGCCAGGGTCAACGGTAGGGCCCTTAAGGACCCCTCAGCTTGGCTGCTGCTGTTGGAACAGGGCTGCGATTGCTAGTCACACGGCACTGACTCTGTCACAAGGTCCTCATGGTGCAACAGCGTATTGGCCAGATTTTCATCCGAACAGTCTCCCCCTCGCTTCCCTCCAGCCTTCATCTAGTACCCATATGGACGATCATGCTTACCAGAGGGTTGTTGAATAGTACACTGTTTCATCTCATGACCCAGACATCCACAAGTAAAGCAAAGCCCACCAATATCTCATTTTTGAACACTACCACAAAGCTGTCACCTTCTGGGTTCACGACTGGGCTTCCCCGTCGAAGTGGTTGGCCTAATGAGAGGTCCACTCTGATGCGCAAAAAGCGTGCTTGATCGGAGTCAAAAGGCTTATTGTCCACCATAAGTACCGATCCAAGTTCTGAACCAATGTCTCTCGCTACATCCTCATTCATGAGGTCGACGGGCAGACCCCAAACTTGCACCCAGAAAGTTGCATGCGTGAACTCCACTGTGTGGGCTGTCATACCCTTCTCCCACCGCCGAAGAACCAGGAGGTAGTTGTTGAAACTCCAAGGACCATTGTCGAGGACCCACTGTAACTGACTTTCAAGTTTAAATCAGAACAAGTATAGCCCTTCCCCCACATCAACTATCCGAAGGTTAGTACCAAGTTTCCATACTGAACGGAGGAGCGTTTTAGCAGCCCTGTGATTAAGTTCTTTTTCTATGAGGAATCGACCAATGAGGCTGAGAGAATAGTTGTCTAAGGTTTCGGTTCGCTGCCTAGGATTCACAGAGATTGTTCAACCTTCAATCTTCGTCAGAGATATTTGTTGGAGTTTGGTAATAACGTCAGAGTCCATCGTTGACAGAGGGAAGAGTGAGGGAAGAAGCGTGGAGGTTAAGGGTGGTAGATACCGGGTTTGGTTTAGTTGAAGGGGCGGTGGAAAGTAGGTCTCCCCCTAGATGAGAAAAAAGACTCCTACGGAGAGGAGAAGAAAAAAGTTCAACAAATAAATTACTGTTATACATATTTGACATTTGTAAAGTTTATTGCTTAAATAATTGTAATTGTAAATGTGTCTCCTTAAATTACTCCCCAAAAACCCTCTCATTTTTACGTTAATTGGGTTGTCACCGAACGCCTAGAAACTACACTATTTTAAATTAAAAAAAATTGCAGTCAAACGTTGAAGTATTTTTTTAAAAAAATTAAGAAAATGCAATTACTCCTAAAAAAACAATGCAGAAAAAAAGTTCTAATAATATTTCATAACATTACATTAATCTGATGGCTACTTCATATAATTAGACGGATATTCCATCTTTCCAAAAAAATTACTTGCAATTATATATATATATATAGAGAGAGAGAGAGAGAGAGAGAGAGAGAGTAATGAGAATAATGAGAGTTGATTTTTAATTGAAAATTAAATGTGGGTCGGAGAGTATCAGGGGTAACAATTTATTTGAGAAGAAAGAGGACCAAATGGTTGAATTTTCCATTAAAAAAAATGATGGGATAAAATGTCAATAAATTTAATCATAAAAGAGGGTAAAAAAAAAAAGAAAAAGAAAAAAATTAAACAGTGATGGAATCAATGTATAGGTGTAAACGGCAAGTAGGGAAAAACAGGAAATAATTAAAATAAGCATACGAAAAGAAGAGTAATGTTAAGGATACATAAAGAGAAAAATATAGAGAAAATTCTAATAAAATATTTACTCCTAAAAACTCAATGAAGGAAAAACAGCTTCCAAAAATATTTCCTTTCAGAGATTAAATTTTGTGTGCATAAACAGATAAACTCAACATGAAAGTGTTGTGTTATATTTGAAGTTTTCAATTCTTTACTGGGTTTTTCAAGAATGGTTGATAACTTGAGATTTAACAAGCTTTTTTACAATATAAAATGATTTTAAGTAAAAATAAGCACAAAGGATGATTATTGGAAACACATATTTGTTTAAATCTCAAGGCTTCAATATTAACATGTGCAAATAATAAAATATTAAAATCTGTTTAAATCTTCTCTCTACAAAAAAAAAAAAAAATCTGTTTAAATCTTTTTTTTGATTGATTTAAATCTTAAGGCTTGCATTTCTTAATTTTAAGTTGCATGTTTAATGATTGAGTTCTTTGAGAAGATGAGATCTAAAATAGGTAAAGGTTTATATATTTTAAACCAAATACCTAATAAAAAAAACCGTGCAAAGAAAGGGTTAAGAACTAATTATAAATCTAAAAAAAACTAGGACATGTGTGTTTTTTTTTTTTTTTTTTTTTTGATAAGCAAAGTAGGACATGTACTGAGTCGTCGCTGTATGGAATTAAATTTTTTTTTTTTTTTTTAAGTCCTTGTGTTGTAGTTTCTGCTCTTGATTTGTCCAATTGTCCTATTTATATTATACCATTCCTTTGTACCAAATTCATTAAAAATTAAATAAATAAAAATTTCTTAACATACCCATTATTTTTTTTTTTTTTACAGAAAAAAATATCAACACCCCTCTTTCAATAAAATTTATATTAAGAAGGATAATTTTGAATTTTGTTTTTTTAATGAGAGGATAAATTTGAAAACTTATACCTTATTATTTAAAATACAATGTATCAAATGATGTTTTCTTTAAAACTTAAATTTTCTACACAAGCTTAGGGAGTGTTTGGCAACTTAAATTTTCACGTATTTCACACACTTTTTCACTTAAACAACAATTTTCAATTTTTAAACATGGGATATGGATAGATGTCAAATATTGATGCATTTGCCAGCAAAACTATATGAAATATAAACTCAACCTTTTAACCTTTTTTTTTTTTTAATTTCAACCTATGTCGTTCGCTCTTGATGATAGCTCATTATTATCAGATCAAGACACCAATCACTTTTTTGGTGCAGGCGGGATTGAACCCCAAATCTCTTATACAACTATCAAAAACTTTACCAGTTGAGCTAATTGGAACCCGCCACATTTTTACTTTATTTTAATATTTATGCATTTGTCAGGTCAAAATAGTGAAGTCTCAAATGCCTTCTAAGTTCTCTATTTAAAAATAAATAAATCACATAAACATGATAGGTAACGTTTGTACATCAATAAGGCTATGTTTGTTTCACATGTGAAAAACATTTTATAGGAAAAAAAATTACTTTCAAGTGTTTGGTTGTGTTTTTAAAAATTTTTCGAAATCACATTTTCCTCCAGTTTCTCACCTCCCAAACAAATACATAATATACAAACATTAACCCAAATAATAATAAACTAACCTTATCATAGGCATTTCGTGCGTGCGATAAGGCTTTATTTTATTATTATTATTTTTTATAGTGTCATAATTTTTTATTTATTCTAATTTAAGGTTTACACATTTTTTCATTAATATTACACATTTAGAACTACTAATACAACTAGGAGTGTCATAAGGCTAATTTCAAAAAATGAATAAATATTACACATTTATTTTGTAGCCAAAAAAAAAAAAAAACTTGTGTTTTTATTTTATATATATAATTTTTATTTTGGTAATCTTATTTAAAAGTGGATAAAAAAAAAATTTAAAATTAACAAAAAAGTGGTCTTATATTTTAGGTAATATTTTTGTAAAAATTAGAGTTATATTTTTACCGGATTGTAATTTAGTTTTATCTCTACTTAAATATAGGCGTGTATGGGTATTTTTGAACCAAAAAAATGAGGATCCCAAATGGGAGAAACCCCTTAAATAGTAGGATAAAAGATACATCAAATGAGAGAGAGAGAGAGAGAGAGAGAGAGAGAGAGAGAGAGAGAGAGAGAGAGAGAGAGAGATTGACGTCATAGATATAGAGAGTTGATGGATCAAGAAAGTGAGAAAAAGTTTACGATTGAGAATCTCTTCAAGTTTATAGCTTGTTTGGATGGAAAGAAAGTAGAGTAGAGAGATGGAGAGTAAGTTAAATTATCTTATTTGGATTTTTTTAAGGGATGAGGGGGAGAAGTTTAGAATGATTCTAACTACTGCTAACTCCTTATTTTTAATTCCTTCAAATTTGAGAGATTTGAAAGGAGGGTATAGTATAAAAGTGTTTGACCAAATGAATTACCAAATTTATCCTTACTATATTAACAAAATTACAAACTATAAAAATGCTACTTTCTACCCTTTCCCTTACTTGATTTCAAAAAAATATCTAAATAAGATGGAGGATAACTATTCCCCTTTACTCTCTTCTCCACTGCTCACTTCCCCACTACTCTCATCTCCTTCCAAACTTCCAAACATGACATTAGTGTTGGAATCCTTGGTCCTATATGTTGTTCGAAATTAGTTATGAAATGCTCAAATCGTGTGGTGGTGGATAGGGCTAGAAGGCGAGTCAATGATAAGAGGGGTGAGTCATTTGGGTTGCACAAGGATGGATGGGTTGATGGGTTAGAAGGAGGAAGGGCTGATCAACAATTATGAGGATAAGTCATTTAGGTCGCCTAGGATAGGAGGGTCATCTAAGATGGGTGAATCAATGGGATTAGGGTTGTTAGGGGGCTGCAATGGTAGGTTGCTTTGCATTGTTTGAGGCATAGATATTTGGACCGAAAATTCAAGCATAAACATTTTACTCCCCAAAATCCTTTATTTTAGAGTCAATTTGAAAATATTTTTAGGTTAACTAGTATTTTTAATCACACCTAACACCTAAAATTGGAGAAATATTTTCCTGAAATCAATTTTTGTCAAAACAAATGCGGTGAAGGTTGTTGCCAATAATTTGTCCTAATTAATTCCTACTAGACCTGTTGAATGTTAGAAAATACTCCATAATGTTTATTGAGATTGTTTTAATTTTTACCTGCTCAATGTGATTACAAGTGGATTGAAGCTTATTATTAAGCTACGAATTGATTGTTATGGGCTTGGATGGTTTATGGATCTTTTGATACTTGATAGTTTTGTATACACTTTATTTTTTATCTTTTTGCAAAGTTTAGGAAGTAGAATTTTCTTATATATGTGTTTTGTACCTTATCATCATCATGATGTCAATTTTTAATAGTTCTTATTGTAAATACAAATTTAATTGTAATCTTCTTGTTTGAAGCTTTGTACCTTGTCTATTATCGCCTGGTGTGTTCGAATGGCGAGATGTTCTTCTCCCTCCCGCAACTATTAATTTTTTTTTAAAAATCTAGCCTTCTTATCTTTAGGATGTACTTAAACGAATTGCCGTTTATAAATTAAAATTGGTTTAGTTTTAGATATTAGGATAAAATGTATAAAAATAAAACTCCCTTGGATTCGGATCAATTGCAGGCTAACCCATGTGCTATCAATTTTGTATTGTTGACCCTTAAGGTTTTAAGAAATTTTCGAATTAATTCCTCAATCTCAATTCGATTAACTATATAATCATGTGATGTGCACACATGCACACTGCATAACCATTTTTTGTCACTTATAGAGAACAGAAATTAAGATAGAGGGTGAATTTGAACAAATTTTAAACTTCCTAAGTTGATAATACAAAATTTAGAGTTGACTCCTCTCCGGCTTCTAAAATTTAGAGTTGCTACTTATCCAAATCTCAAGGGCATTTTGGACTAGATATTATAATTTGTTCATTGCCTTCAACTTTCAATTAACACTCTTATAAAATCGCAATCCAAAAAAAAACACTCTTATAAAATCTGCCACTTTATTGTCTTATTAAAAAAAATCATATAAAATTACAAACGGCTCAAAAAACCGAAAGAAAAAAGAAGAAGAAGCCCTCTAACTCTAATCATGAAGTGGTGCTCCAAACATGACATAAACAAAATATGCGTAAGACACATTTTAATGATACAAATAGCCTCCTCGCAGTTATGTAATGTATTATAAATCCGGTTTAAAATACTAGTTTTACTATTTTCGTGTATGTTCTAATAAGTATTATTATTTACTCAAATAGCCTCTTCGCGAGTTCGCGGCCTATGCTATACACAAGCTCAAATATTTATTTATTTTTGGTTAATGTAAAAAATTTTCATTAATTCCATTCCAGGTTATGTTTTTATTCAGTGATGTTTATGCACCTGTCAATGCTCGATGAAGCCAGAAATGTGATAAGACCTAAAACCGAAAAATGAAAACATCCTCACAATATAATGCCTTCAACTCTATTTTAATATTTATTTTCCGTGATGGCAAACTCATAAATCTCACCAAAGAAAAGAATAAAAAAAAAAAAAAAAAAAAAATCTAACCAAAGAAACGTATAAACTAAAAATGGAGAAAATGGAAAATTTTGAATTAAGTTCAAAATAAATAATTAAGTAAACAACTTAAATTTTTAATATTCGATTACGCTTGATTTGATTCATTTAAAGCTGGACTAAAAGATAATCACAAAACCAACGGAATTTCATGTAAGCTTTTAGTTTACCCTGTTTTATTATCGTATTCAAAACTCAATTTAGTGAGCGAGGACAACAAATGGGCCTTTTCTTGATTATTCAAAGTGCAACTATCATCACTAGTAAACTAAAAATGTACTTTTATGAATTTGGTTCACAAAGTAATCAATTTCTATGGAATATTAGTGTATTCTTCTTTGTTTAAAACACAAAAATATCACAAGTATTTTGAAAACTAACCATGTTAATTCTACATCTCATTATTTGAACTAAAGTTAATGTGAGATGGTTAAACATTATTGCACTTGTGATGATTAAAAAGAAGTGCGACGTCCATATAATTTTCACAACAAACTATATGTAGTAAGTTATTATTAGTTTAAATTTGAATTCATAACTTAAATTACTTTTTTATTCATCCGTAATTACTAATAATAATCTACTACTTAAAATTTGTTGTGCAAATATTATGAAAATATTGTAAATATAACATTTCTTTTATATTATGCTCCATCTTATTACTTAAAGATAATCGGTGTCTTAAGGATGATCTCGAAGTTGCAGAATGGAATCTCTTATATATGCCTGAAGGGAGATGCATGAATCCAAATAATAAAGAATTACCTTTCTTTTCTTTTCTTTTTTCTTTTTTTTTTGAGGGACAATAAAGATTTACCTAGTGCATGGAAAATCATGAGAAAAAAAACAATAAAGAAGAATAGTACATGCCTAGGTGCCCTTTATAGATTATAGTACATAGATATTTACAACCTCCATATATAATAAGTCTTCAAATGTCAAAGTAGGAAAGAGTGACAATTATTTTTGGGAGGTTGGGGAAAGGAACAAAAACAACGTGAGTTGTTTAGAGAATCTCTGAAAGGATGCCGTTCAAAGTTTACTCTCTTCACAAAATTCATATAGATGAGACAAAAAAAGCTCATTGGAATTTGTCGGTTGGCTTGATGTAATTGAGAGCTTGACATTTGCTATCATCATTTGAAAACAGACTTCTTAATTACCACTCATCTTTTTGTGCCATTTATCCACATTCTATCTTTATTTTTTTGTGGCTCAAGCTATGTTTGGGAAAGGAAGTGAAGTACCACAACTTTATTTATTTATTTATTTATAATAACAAACAAAATCCAATTTTGTTGTGTCCATTTGTTAATGAAACAGGTTTGGGCCTCAGAATGTGGACACGAGTTTAATATTTATTAGGTGCTCACATTTTATTGGGTTTAAATATGTGGAGGTATGTTTCTCAATATATATATATATATATATATATATGTGTGTGGAGGTATATCATGCGTAGGATGCATGAGTCTTTCTTTTTATATAAATTTTTAGTAGCTTTTATAAAAAAAATTGGACACATCCACCTCAATGCATGTTATTCTCAATTTTAAAGTGTTACATATTTTGACAATTGCACTAATCAAGTATTCGTTTTACTTAGTTTTTGCACATGTTTAAAATCTTTACCTTTTTCTTGAGCTATATTTTACTTGAGTTTATTTGTTAGTCCAATAAGTTAGTGAGAATAAACTCTCCCAAGTCCCAACTGAGCTTGCACCCTATGGATTCATTAAATTGTGCTTGTAATATGAATATTTGATGATATCTTATTATTGATGTGTATGCTTTACTATCAATGCTACTTTTTCATGGTTTTAAAAAATAAATTGACTCATTGGAAACAAACAAATTGACCAGCAGTTTGATTGGGTCAATCGAGAATTAATGTCTAGTTTGATCCAACTAAAAACCAACCAATGTAAAAAGATTGTTCCAAAATCGATAATAACCAATGAAAAACAGTCAAGCCCAAGGATCAAAACCAATCAACCAAGAATCTAAAATGGTCTTGACCAGCTTCTCAAAAAAAAAAAAAAAAGGTCTTGACCAAATTTTTTTTTTCTGCTTAAAAAAATCACATGCATTATTATTATAATTATTGATAAAAAAGAACTAAATTGTTTATTTAATTTTAGAATCACATGCTTGATAAAAGTTAATATATTCATTTAATACTTAAAATACTTGAATGAATGTGCTATTTATAAAGGAAGAATTATAGCACTTTTCCTCGTTATTTCGAAATGAGACTTATAATATTTTTTTCAGTTTTTTTTCTTCCTCAATATATATATATATATATATATATATATATATTAAAGATCCTTTCATTTTTTTTTGAAGGTGAGACTTGCATATATTATTTATGACATCACCATGATCTAACTTCTAGTTGAATCCAATCTAATTTTAAAACCTTAAACCTTTCATTTTTTTGTTTTGATTCTTTAGACTTTTTTTTTTTTTTTTTTTTAATTTTTATAAAAAAATTGATTTTTTAGGGGGGAGGGGGTTGGTGGTAGTGGTGGTGGGCATCCAATTATATCATTTTGAATCGCATCATGCTCCTCCAGGTTTACATGGACAACACATTGTAATTGTTACAAGCCCTAATCTAAGTCCACCTACAATCTTATTATCAATGAATGATTAATGTAGGTAATTTTAGACACTAATGTATTGTGCACTCATACATGATACAACACTAAAGGGTTGTTTGGATCATCAATTTCCATAACTCATAACTCTGTTTCCATAACTCATAACTCAAAAATGGTGAGACCTATATCGAGAAGTCCGTTTGGAAACACCATAACTCTGTTTCCATCACTCAATTATCTGATTTTTGAGTTATGAGTTATGGAAACTGAAAACACATTTTGTCTGTTTTCAGTTTCCATAACTCATAACTCAATGACATTTTTGTAATTAAACACACATGGGGGGAGGGACCAATTGGCTTTTTTTTTTTTTTCTTTTTCACTAGGTTCGGTCTTCAGTTCTATTTTTTTTTTCACTGGGTTCGGTCTTCATTTCTAGGTTTTATTTATTTATTTATTTATTTTTTGTTCACTGGGTTCTGGTGATCTAGGTATTGGGGAAAAAAAATGCACCGATTAACAGGTATGGGATTCACAAATAGTGTAAAAAATATTGAGTGATGGTGCCAAACGGGTGTGGTATTTTAAAGTGATGAGTGATGAATGATAGGTAATTTTATGAAAATTATTGTGCACTCAAAAAATTGATCCAAACAGCCCCTAAGTAACTCACTTAAGAGAAAGTATCTTATGACACTATCTTATACAACACTCCTCTCACAACTGTGCTGACCTATGAGACTCATATATTACGAACGGAAGCAATATAAACCGATTTTCAAAATATAATTTCTCACATTAGTTTGATTAGATGTGACGAACGTGAGTCCCACTCAACCACAAAAAAGTCATGAAATGATGGCATTTGTGTTGGTTCTTAGTACTAGGACTTACAACCTGTTTGCTTGTCTTGCAATTTTCAATAATCCTATTATGGACTTCATATATTATTCAATGCACAGAAAGACATGTATAAATGGAAAATTGAAGAATGATTTCACTCAATCATGAAAGTGAAGCTATAACCAACAAGACCCACTTCGTTTGTTTGCTAGAAAAGTTCCTTTGTCTAATCATCCTAGCTAACTATCATGCACATGAAAGTCATGTCACACACACACACAGACTTACTATTTTGGTTTTCATTGTCAAGATAAAGATTAGAATCTTCACCAAAAAAGAAAAAAGAAAACAGAAAGATTAGAATGTCTAGCTTTAAGGCATTATGAAGTTGGGCTCTGAGAATAAAATATAAGCCCAATAAGGTAAGCCGAGCCTACTAAAGACTAAAGGCTGAAAGTGTGTTTGAACTAAAAAGAAAAGCCCAGTTCACACTCAGGTTTTGCTCAGGCCCGGCCCATATATCTTTCTCTCCCGATTTTCTTTTACTATCAATTAAACAACTACTCCGTAACGCCGTTTCAGGGTTTGGATCTTCCTCAAGCACTTCAGAAGAAAAAAAAAAAAAAGAATTTTTACCACCCAAAAAAACAAGGTCAGTTTTTTTTTTTTTTTTTTTTTTTTTTTTTTAATTTGAAAAAATTGTTTGAATAATCTTGTCAACTAATTCTTTGAGAAAATATTGGTAACCCAGCTTGGGTTACCAATATTTTGTACTGAAATTGAACACGCTCACCGCCTGTTTGATGAAAGTCCTGAATGGGTTCTGTTTTGATATAAAATCAATGAAGTGAACGGAAAAAGAAATTAAGATAAATTGTTGTGTGTCATGTATATGGTGCATTTAAAACTATTGGGTAGGGTTGGCAGAGCTATTGCTGAGAAATTTCACATGTATATTATCCAAAAGGTGTGTTTGTGGCTTTATGGGAAAATCACTCAAAACAGTTCTCTGTGACATTACTTTCTAGGTTCAGAGCTCACCTAATTTCTACTAAAAATGTTCATTTTTTTTTTCCCTGTTGTCTTGCTCTTTAATATTTACTACTTCCAAATCTTGCAGGTTTGCAACTTTTGATGCCTTATTTTTGCTAGAAGTTCCGCTCAATCTCTGAAGAGTGTGTATTAATGTCAACCATTCACTCCGTGGTTATCCGGGATTTGTTCTAAAATAGAGGTAGCTTTCTTTTTATTGAATGACTTAAAATTTCTTGAGACTTGAATTTTATTACTCCAGTTGATTAAATATGACCCATATGGGGGGAGCTTCATTGTTAGTTACACAGATTTATAACAGTTTATTAGCTACGCGATACCTAGTTATTTATCATTTGTTTGATTTTCATGTTACAAATAGCAAAATTGATTAGATAGCCTCCTTATTGTAGAGAAAAAAACCATATGTTCAATTCAATATGATGAAAGAAGAAGAGAACTGATGCCAGATTCAGGAATGGTACCCAAAATTACAGTCTATGTTCATTAAAACCAGAATCCTTGAACTTCCAGAATCCTTTATCCAGTCCCTTCTTGGCGATTCTGGCCCTTTCCTTTAAAAATAGGAATTACAGTAGCTAAGTCTATAAAGCTGAAATATGATAATTTACTATCTCTCTCTTCCCAAATAAATTAAAAATATCTCCTCTCTTTAGCGTTTCATCTCTCTCAACAAACTCTCTCAACCCAATCACATTCTCTCTGTCTCTCTGGTAGATGGCAGCATCTATAAAGACACAAGGTAATGACGGTCTGTAGGGGAAATTTTCCACTTAACATTATTCTAGGAACTATTAAGTTAGTTAGCATGTTTCTTAAACATTTTAGTAAACTAGCGTCTCGAGCCTTAAAGGCTTGAGTTCAGTGAAGAAACTCGGGTCTCTAAGGCTCGAGTTCGGATTGCTAATGTGGAAAATTTTCCAGGTGGAATCAGAGGCTCAAGTTACTTAAAGCAATCTTGAGTCTCTAAGATTGGATTTCTTGCAGGATGTATTCTCCTATTAGCCTCCAGATTACTCACTCACTTAGATTTACTCACAGACAACGAAAATTATATCTTGTACTCAGCATATATGCTGGTTATACACCATATATGAGCTCCACAGACAAACTCATTCACCCTCTCAGTTTCACTCACGCACCCTCTCAGTTTCACTCACGCACCCTCTCAGCCTCAGTTTCAGACTCATAAACTCACCCTCTAAGTAGCGTCACTCATCCTCCCATCTCACCTCTCTCACAGTGCCTCTCTCTCCATCTCATTCTCTTGTCTCCATCTCTCTCTCTCTCTACAAATCTGCATCTTAGGTAAGGGTTTTACAATTTTACACTTGGGTTTTATTTATTGTTGGGGTGTGGTTTAAAATTTCTAACAATTTTGTTAGTATATAAATGTTGTGATTTTTTATTTGCTAGGTTTTTATCATAACTTATTTAAGATATTATTCTAACTATTGTGAATATTTATTTAGTTTTGTTAGTGTAAATATTGTGATTATTTATTTGCTAGGTTTTCATCATAACTTATTTAAGATATTTATTTCGTATAGTCAAGTTTTTATCTTGACCTTAGAAGGATTTAAAATTTTGTATGGGGTATGAAATGGATAGTATTGCTAGGTTTTTTTTTATCATAACTTATTTGAAAATATTTTTTTTTAAAGATTTGAGTGGGTTTTGAAAGTCATGTCATTAGAATGATTTGGAATTTGTAATGGGTATGAAATGGATAAGGAGTGTTTTTATATGTGATGTGGAATGATTATATGCAAATTTACTTGAGGGTTGGGACATAATGTCATAACCATACCATATGTTGTAACCAGGTGTTGTTGGCATTTTATATGTAATGCTTGTACTTTGCCTAGATAAAATGTTTTGTCGTTGATGTTGAATGAAAGTGTTATATTTGTCACTAACATATTACACTTGACTTTAATAGGTTAACAATGACTGGAATTGATATAAATCTGTACTATGGTGGAGAGCTTTGCAATGATGATGAGAATGAGGGATTGCCATTTAAAGGGCGGGGTATCAAGTGCTATTATATTCAAATACGTCGTAGGTTGAAGACCTTGAATGATTTGAAGAGGATAATTATGGAAGAACTGCGTGTGAATCCTGTTTTGCATGACATTAAAATTACTTTTCGTTCTCCACATGAAATCCTCCATCAGCACATTAATTATAGGTATATGGTGATAGAAGAAGACAAACATGTGAAGATCATGTTTGACAGGATGGAGAAAATGGCCCAAATAAATGCTATTGAGTTGTACATAAGTGCAGAGCCACGTGCAGAAGTTGGCAGTGAGGAAATGCAACAAACAACTACAAATCTACAGTTTATACTCCCAGATGATCGAAGCACCACATTGGAAGGCTATACACCCCCATGTGAAGAGACACCAACACCGATTGAGAAGGAAGGCGGCCACAGATATCGAGATGAATTTTGTAAACCTCGAGAGGAATCTTTTACACATTTAGAGGAGGAAGATGAAGAAGATGTTAATCAAAGTGCCATTAATGTTGAAGATCTTGATGATAAAGATGAGTATGAAGAGACGATTGAGCGAGACGATTTTGGCAAAGATGCTGATGACCATGAAATTGCTGCCGATCATAATGCTGGTGATATATTTGATTGTGATGAAAATGGTGCTGACGATATTGGTGTCCAGCATGTTACAAACGCAATCCCTGCATACACACCTCCTGCCCCGTCATTCTATGCAAATACTTGGAAAAATATGGTTGATCCTTCAAATGTTGAGATACCATTTGCTTCTACTTGGCAAGAGGGGATGAATTTTGATAAAGGGTTGATTTTTGCCAACAAAGAGGCGGTGAAGCGCGCATTAGCAATTTCTGCTGCTAAGGAAAACAAACAATTTATAATCAGCAGGTCCACCAAGGTGAAACTATGTGTGAACTGTGTGGATAAGTCATGTAAATGGTACGTCGGGGCATTCATGAAGCCTAAACTTCATGGACTATGGGTGGTCACAGTTTATGTGGGTCCTCACACCTGTATATCCCTTGGGTTGCCAAAAGATGGTAGAATGATGGATTCTAATTTTGTTGCATCAGAACTTCTTCCGATTTTACTCAAGAAACACACTACCACAATTCATGATCTCAGAACTAATATGAGCATGAAGTTTGGCCATGAGCTTTCTTACTCTAAGGTATGGGATGCAAAACAAAAGGCTATTGCGAAGATATTCGGAGATTGGGAAAAGTCTTACCAAAGGTTGCAAAAGTTGTTATTGGCATACATTGATCAGGACCCGGGTACTCGGTTTTTCTATCATACCACACCTGGGAGCGTAGCAGGTACTAGTTTATTGCACTATGTATTTTGGGCTTTCGCTCCATGCATTAATGGATTTAAATATTGCAAGCCAGTGATTAGTATTGATGGGACTCATTTGTATGGTAAATATCAAGGAAAATTGTTGATTGCAATGGCAACTGATACTAACAATAAGGTGTTTCCTCTTGCCTTTGCCGTTGTGGATATTGAGTCAGTGTCGAGTTGGGGGTGGTTTTTAGAATGCCTTAGGGAGACGATAGGGGATGTGACACCTGATGAGGGCATTTGCATAATTTCTGACCAACATGAAGGTATCAAAAATGCCATTGCAGCCTGGCCCAGGGATGAAAATGGAAGATTAAGGGTATTTCACCGATATTGCCTTAGACATGTCACTAGCAACTTTAACACACATTTTCAGGACCCGATTCTAAAGTCATTGGCCTTGAAAGCAGGATATGCAACTCGAGAAGCAGAATTCAATAACATAATGAACTCCATTAAGAATGTTGAGATTGAAGCCATTAAGAAGAAGTTGACCATTGGCATTAAGGGAGGTGATCCCAAACCCTACGAGCCACACACATATCTAATGAGTGAGCCTGTGGACATGTGGACCCAGTCACATGATGGTGGAAAACGTTATGGGACAATGACAACCAATATATATGAGTGCTTCAATGGTGTTTTAGAAGGTGCACGTGGCCTGCCTATAGCAGCAATGGTTGAGTTCACTTGGTCCAAACTTGTCGCATATTTCCATGATCAACACAAAGACATTACTCATGAGCTCTTGGAGGGTAAGAAGTGGAGTAAATATGCCATGTCCATTTATGACACAAATAAGCTCAAAGCTGCACAACATCACGTGAGGGAATTTAACAATCAAGATGATATATATCAAGTATTTATATCATACAATGACCATAGCACTGGAGGGGGACACAGTTATGAAATTCGGTTAATGGATAGAACATGTGGGTGTGGGGAATGGCAAAACATTAAGATCCCTTGTTCACATTTAATTAAAGTCTGTGAGTTGCTACACATTGATCCGACCAGATATATTGAGCCATGTTATAGTTTGGCAAATGCCATTAAAAGCTATTCCCATGAATTTATGGTGCCTAAGTCAGAATCATTGTGGAGAGATGCTGACGGCTTAAAGTGGCTGCCTAACCCAAGATTGTTGCGGGACAAAGGTCGACCAGTAAAATCAAGAATAAGGAATGAGATGGATGGGGTCAAGCGAAAACTGGGAAGCTGGAGGGAGGAGTCGGATTTGAGGGAGAATCAACCCAAGCAGAGATGTGGATTGTGTCATGAAGAAGGGCATAACCGTAGAAAATGTTCGGATTCTCGCGGTGCTTCGACAAGCGGTCATGTTCCAAACTAGGTACGTGATGCTTCAATAATGTCCGGATTGTTCAAATTAATTTAGTTGCTTCTGTGTTTAGCTGATTTTTACTGTTTTGTCTCCTAACGATTTTATTTTATGTTTTTCAGGCATGCGGTGATATTCCATGACTGGCGTTTTAAACACTGTATTACTATCGACTACGCTACTAATAATATTGAATACGTTGTATCGGAACCATTTTTTTTTTTTTAATTTTTATTTTTCATGCTGAATGTACTTGTAATTTCACTCTTCTCAATCCAGTGTACTTATTTCAAGTTTGTGATAGGAGCAGTAAGATTTATGATGAGAATTAAAATTATGCATTGTTGGATTAGTTGGATCTTCCTCAACTTCTTCAAAAGACAAAAATAAGAATTTTTATACCCGAAAAAAGGTCAGTTTTTTTCCCCACTTTTTATTTTTTGTATTTGAAAAAAATTATATGAATAATCTTGTCAACTAATTGTTTGTTTTATGGTTGGGTTTCCAGTATTTTTTTGTACTGAAATTGAGCACGCTTACCACCTGTTTGATGATAGTCCTGAATGGGTTCTGTTTTGATATAAATCAATGAATTGAACGGGAAAAAAAAAATTTAAGATTAATTGTTGTGTCATGTATGTGTATAAACTAAAAGATGGTGCATTTGTAACTAATGCGTAGAGTTGGTAGAGCTATTGTTGAGAAATTTCACATGTATAGGGGAAGCATTTTTTTTTTTTTTTTTTTACATATGTATATTATCCAAAAGGTGCGTTTGTGGCTTCTTGGGAAAACCACTCAAAACAATTCTCTGTGGCATTACTTTTTAGGTTCAGAACTCACCCAATTTCTACTGAAAATGTTCAATTTTTTGTTCTTGTTATCTTGCTCTTTAATGTTTACTATTTCCAAATCTTGCAAGTTTGCAACTTTTGGTGCTTTATTTTGCTAGAAGTTCCATTCAATCTCTGAAGAGAATGTTGGGTTTTGAGAGTATGTATTAATGTCAACCATTCACTTTGTGGTTATCTGGGATTTGTTCAAAAATAGAGGTTGCTTTCTTTTTATTGAATGGCTTAAAATTCCTTGAGACTTGAATTTTGTTTCTCTGGTTGATTAAATATAACCCATATGAGGAATAGCAAGATGTCAGTAGTCATGAATGAGGAATAGGCTAAGCAATTGATTGATTTCCAAGTTCTTTTGTTATGTTCTCATTCCTTGCAAGATTGAAGTGATCCTCTTCGTTTTTATTTATTTATATATATATATATATATATATATATATATATATTGGGTATTCTATAACTATGACATTGGTTGTATCATTTAACCTCAGTTATTTGTACTCTGAACAAAGGATCTCTCTCAATAGAACATCTTGAGCAGGGATTTCTGCAATAACTCAGTCAAAAGATGTGATTTTTATTTGTTGAAGAAACATATTTGGTACCTATTTTTATATGAATTTTATTGCAGTTTCTACATGTCTTCTTTTTCTAGCTTTGTGGGTTTCAGTACTGGTCAATAAATTCATATCAGTTTATTAGCTACACGATACCTAGTTATTTATCATTTGTTTGATTTTCAATTTACAGATAGCAAAATTGAATAGATAGCCTCCTTATTGTGCAGAAACAACCATCTGCTCAATTCAAAATGAAGGAAGAAGAAGTGAACCGATGCCAGATTAAAGACTGGTACCCAAAATTTAAGTTTGTTTCCATTTAAACCTGAATCCATGAACTTCCCACATCCTTTATCCAGTACCTTCTTGATGATTCTGGTATTTTCCTTTAAAAATAGGAATTGCGGTAGCTAGTGCAAAACTGAAATATAATATTATTGTGTCTGTCTTCCCAAATAAATTAAAAATATCTCCTCTCTCTTCAGTCTTCATCTCTCTTGACAAACTCTCTCTCAACCCAGTTGCTCTCTCTCTCTTTTTGGTAGATGGCAGCATCTTTGAAGGCAGAAGGTGATGGCTTGGTGGCTGCGACGATGATGGTCGGCATTGGTTACTGGAATTTGTCACAGTTTTTAGGTAAGTTTGAATCTGTGCTGAATCAGTGTTCTTGTGGCTTTGAATTGGTGTTGAATTGATGGTGGTTGTGGGTTGAATCGTTTGGTGGTGCTGAGGTTCGGGCTGTTCGATGGTAGCTTGTAGTATTAATTGCTGGGGATTGGGTTTGTATTGGTGGTGCTAGACTTGGTTTCAACGATGCCTTTGAGTTTCGGTTTCTGGGGTTGGATTTGAGAGTTGGTTTTGGCAGTTGCTGGGGTTGGGTTTGATAGTTGATTTTGGTGGTGCCTTTTAAGTTTTGGTTGCTGGGTTGGGTTTGAGGGTTTGTTTTAGTGGTGCTTTAAGTTTTGGTTCGTGGAGTTGGGTTTGAAGGGTGGTTTCAGTGGTACTGGAGAGAGAAAGAAAGAGAGGCTGAGAGAGAGGAGAGAGATTGGTTGTTGATTTATATTCTTCTATTGGATGATTTGTCTATATTACTATTTAATGGACTTCCCTTGTTTGGGATAGACATTTAAATAGGGACAAAATTGGAGGACAAATTGGTAAAAAACACCTCTCTAACTCCCACTTAAAACATGCCTGACAAAATTGTACCACTCTCTTAGTCAAGTTTCTTAGAATCACCTTACCCACCTTTTCCATGCATCCTATCCTCACACAAACTGCCCCAAAAGAGAGAACCTCCAAAAAGACTCTGCTCCATCCTCTCTGTCTCTCTGTGTAGTGTTCTGGTAGATATCGAAGAATAGGAGATCACATATAGGAACTGCAAGGGAAGATGGCAAGCCAACTGCATGGCCAAAAAAAGAAGAAGAAAAATTACTATTATTCTTTCTCTCTTTTAAATCTTTGTATATGTTGAATTTTGTTTGTTACTGGGTTTCAAACAGCTTTGTTAATAATGATAATAATGATGCAACAAAAAAATGGGGCTCCCCTGAGAATGAAGATGAGGATTTGGCAGTTTCCTACCTGGCAAGTTTGGTAGGTTACTCTTTAATTTTTGGCTCTTCATTCTATATTCTTTGCATTTTTTATCTTTTTGGTCTTAGAAATACCATTTTGGGATCGAGGAGAATAGGTTTTGGAGGAGGGTGGTAGCCTTGAAATTTGGGGAAGAATAGGGGGGATGGACCTCTAAGTTGGGAAGGGGTGTTCATGGGTGTGGTTTGTGGAGAAGTATTCGGATGGGATGGGAAATGTTTTGCAAAAATGTCCACTTTAAGGTTGGGGTGGGGGATAGAGTGAAATTTTGTATAGATAGGTGGTGTGGAGATCTTCCTCTCCATTTGGCTTTTCCAATCTTGTACACCTTTGTTGCAAATAAAGAAGCTTCCGTAGAATCATCTTTGTTGTGCCAAGGAGCGGGGAATAGGAGAACTTGGGATGTTCGTTTCATCCGGGGTTCTAATGATTGGGAGGCAGATGTGGTGGATAATTTCTTTCAATTCTTGGCCTCCAACTTACCTCTTGTGACTGATGGGGACTGGATGAGATGGAAGTTGACAAAAAATGGAGATTTTACTATCTGCTCATATTATTACAAGTTATATGGTTCTCTTTTCATTGTGTTCTCATGGAAAGGTATTTAAATGGTTAAGGCACCCCATCGTGTCTCTTTCTTTGTTTGGACAGTGACATGGGATAGGATTCTCACAGGAGATAACTTGAGTCTTAAGGGCTTTAACTTCGTTGATTGGTGTATTATGTGTCATTATTGTGAGGAGACAGTGGATCACTTGTTGTTGCATTGTGAAAAGGTGTATCGGCTGTGGTGCTTTATCTATAGAATCGTTGGGATTTCATGGGTCCCCTTTGGTATAGTGTCAGATCTTCTTTTTGGTTGGTGGAATTGGTTGGGGAAGGTTTCATCGTACATTTGGAATTTAGTTCCATTGTGTTTAATGTGGTGCATTTGGAAGGAATGCAACCGGTGGACATTTGAGGATTTGAATAGATCCGATGACCAAATGCTCGCTCTTTTTTCTGGTTCCCTGTATGATTGGGCTAGAGCTTGGGGATTCACATCTAGTGATTCTCTTCCTTTATTCCTTAGCTCTCTCCTTTGTTCTTAGCGTTTCTTTTCTTTTTTGTTTGTGCTTTTCGTTCTCTTATGTATGCTTGATATGCTTGTGCTTCTTTGCAATTAGTAGTTTTTGGAATATACATATTTCTTGCCTATAAAAAAAAAAAAAAAAATATAACATACTCACTATGACCGTGATTATAACTCTGCTTACAACTGGACATTTGTAATTTTCTAAATTCGTCCTAACAAATGTTTTCCTTTTATCAATATACACCATAGGGCGGGCATACATTCATAATTTTTAATTTGTGAAATATTTGCAGAAGGTATACATACCTTTTGCATCATAGAAATGGTTCTTTCCATGCAAATATACACCCACAATTGTTTATATTTCCCCTCATTTTTTGGTGGAGCTAATGTCTTATTACACCATCCCTTTCTCTAGAGATTGAAGAGTTTTTGTTTTGTGAAATGACAGATCACGTTGGTGTTCCTGTGGTAGAACATCGTCAAGTCATGGAGGCAATAGCAAAGCACACAATAAGGGCGCAAGAGAAACAAAATTCAGCCTCTTCGTCCCATTATGCTTCTCCTTTGGCGGTTATAAGTCAAGTGTAGAATTTTCACCAATGTGATTGTGTTTATATTCCCTATTTAGGTATATGTTTATTTGGTTTTAATGTGTTCATTCCTTTTCTTTTCAAATTTGGTTATTGTACACCTTTCAAACTGGGTGGAAGAGTATCTTTCTTTTCAGCAATCAGTGGTTAATATTATTTGTATTCTCAAAGAGCTTGAAGTTAATGTGTCAAGGCCTTCGCTTGGTTATCATTTTGGCGGGCAGCAAGCGTTTGATGAAAGTTGTGAGTATTGGCACTTTGCAGCAACTGGTTTGTAAAAGTTGCAAGTGTGACTTAATTATTGGGGTAAAGGCTTATTTAAAGGTTCATGGTCTTCTTTATTGGATCTTTGGGAGTCTCAATCCATTTTTGACATGTTTTTGCAAGCTTTGTTCTTAAACTTTGGTTTGTCTCTACTCTCAATATATTGCATTCTGCTTGGGTGGAATTTTGTTTCGTTCCTGATTCTTCATCTCCATATTTGAATGATTTTTAGTTTTCATTTTTGGCTCAAATGGTTCTGATTTGTGGAAATTATTGTATTTGGTGTGTAATTAGCTTCTGGGATTTATTGTCAAATTAGATGAATATATGGTGATTACCTTAAGAGTCTGTTTAGGAACTTTTTAGTTGAAACTGAAGGTTTTTTGCTAATAAGTACTGTAGATAAAACTAAAAAAATAGATAAAATAGTATAGTGGGACTCATGAACCAAAAAGTGCAATACGATCCATGAATATTAGCAAACAAAAGATGAATAGTAGCAAAAATAAGCTTAATAGTAAAAAAAGATAGCTTTTTAAACCAAAGCTAAATGTTGTTCATTTTGAGTTTTGATATTAGGATACATGTGGTTGGGTGCTTCAAAGGACTTGAAGTATTTGAGGTCTCAAAGGGGATGTGATGCTAAAGGAAAATAAGCCTTCTGTCAGTTTCACTATCAAGATTATGGGTCCACAATCCAAATTCCATATGAATCAACCAAATATGCTGTGAAAGGTTTTAAAAGACCTTCAAATTCCACATTAACTTTTACTTACAATGTTACTTTTGGTCTATTTTTATTGGTTTTTGGATGAATTATTTTTGAGGTTTATTCTATTGTATTCATCTTTTTTTTTTAATCATCTTATTGTTTAGCAGACTTCAGGTTACAGCAAGTGCACAACTTTGGAATTGATACTTAAACCCTTGATAAGACAAAAATTTCTATTGGCTTAAGTAGTTGTATAAAATTATGCATGAGTGAGTGAACCCTGTTCCCGTATTTTTGTTTGTGCGTGTTAACCTTTGGCATTCTTAGGCTTAGCAATAATGGACTTCAATTTGTTGCTGATATATTCAATTTTTTTAAAAGACTTTCCTGTCGTTTTAATAGATTTTTTTATTTTATTTTTATCATAATAGTAATATACCTTTGGGATGTACCCATATTTTTTTTTGAGAAGCAGGATGTACTCATATTTGGTTTGCAAAGTTGTAGTGGGTTATATTTATCTTAACCCACCACAACTTAATGCTTTTCTAAGAGTGTTAATGCTATTCTAAGAGTGTTGTAGGTGCTCTGTTAGATGGGTTAACTCACCCCAAACATCAATGATTCTAACGATTGGGTGGACATTTAGATGAATCTAAGTTTATTGGGTACATGGGGAGAGAAATAATGCCAAATGAAAATAAAATCAAATATGATGGTTCAAAATAAAAATGTTCAACTTAAATAGAAGAAAAGAACTCGATATTTATCTTAGTACTCTATTTTTTCCCCCCTGAAGGTCACTATTTATTCACTTAATTTGAGGTTGATGGTTTTTCTAATTACAAAAAGATGAGGCGTAGCACAAAAAATTAATTCATGTTTGACTTTATGAGTTTGTTATACTGTACTTACGTTAATGGAGAACAACATGAGATTCAAACGTGGTTCAAAAGAAGTTACCACAAAATTTCCCCAGTGACAAAAAAACTAATACCACACACATTGTGCAGAAATATTAAATTTGATTTTCGGTATACAAATTCTTAATAAAATTATTTTACTATTTCTAAAATTAAAAAATTAATTATCAAATTAGTAGATACACAAAAAATGGACTAGCCTCTAAGCACATGCTCATATGTGTGCTATGAGACTTTTTTTAATAGTAAAAGTTAATAATTTGAATCCATTATAATTTGATTATTACATTTTCCAGATAACAAAAATACCTAGGGGTGTGATTAGTGTTATGCATTTGTGGGTGAAATAATTTTTTCATTGCATCCTAAGTATTTTTGTGATTGAAAAATGTAGTAATCCCAAATTATAATGGATGCAAATTATTAACCTTTACAACAAAAATGAGCATTTGAGCACGTGATCAGAGGCTAATATTATTTAATGAGTTGTATCTAAAATAAAAAAGAGATGTTGAATGAGTTATAAAATAGTAAGTTAAAATAGGCAAAGTAACTTCTTAAAGGGTAAAATAACAATTTTTTTAAGAATCCAGATGCTAATGCTCTTACAACAAAAACCTAAGTAGGCAAGGCCGGCTTAAGTGCATGTATAGACATAATGATTTTCATTTGATGAACTTATAAAAATTAAATTTACCTTTTTCTTTGTTGTTAACTTTATATATAATACATATTATGAAATTGACTATTTTTATTATGAATAAATTGCAAATAATGATTTAAAATCTTATGAACTTACTCATAAACTTACAAAAAATTTAATCTCAAGTATATATAAGTATATTTGTATATAAATGTATGTAAATAAAATATATATTAGCCTCATCGCACACTACACACATGCTCAAAGGCTTTTTTTTTTTATTAAAAAAAATTCTCATTTTCTCAATTTGTGTTTTATAGGTTTGTCCAGTGAAATTTATGTGTTTGACAATTACGGAAAATAAACACATAAATAGAGTTGAAGGCATTATTTTGGTGGGTGTTTTCATTTTTTGGAGTTAGGTCTCATCACATTTTTGGTTTCATCGGGGATTGGCAAGTGTACAAACATTACTGAATAAAAACATAAACCTCAAATGAAATTAAAGAAAAATTTTTACATTCACAAAAAAAAAAAACCCCTTTGAGCTTGTATGTAGCATGTGCGATGAGACTATATGTATTATTATTAAAATTTGTTATTTTGTTTATGTTATGTTTGGAGCACTACTTCATGCTTGGAGTTAGAGAGCTTCTTTTTGTTTTCTGAGCCGTTTGTAATTTTGCATGATTTTTTTTTTTAATGAGACAATAAAGTGGCAGATTTTATAAGAGTGTTTATTGAAAGTTGAAGGTATAATATCTAGTCCAAAATACGCTTGGGATTTTAGATTAGTGGCAACTCTACATTATGGAAGGGAGAGAAGCCAACTCTAAATTATATTATTGACAATTTTTTTTAAAAAAAAAGAGAGTTTCATCTTATAGTGTTTGCTCATGATGATAGCTTTTTATCATCAGGCCAAGACACCAATTGGTTTTTGGTGTAGGCGAGAATTGAATCTCGGATCTCTTATTCAATCATCAGAGATTTTACCAATTGAGCTAATTGGAACCCACTTGTATTATTGACTCAAGTTGTTTAATAATTGTTCAAATTGAACCCTCTATCTTAATTTCCTTCCCTATAAGTAACAAAAATGGTCATTTGGTGTGTATGTGAGGTGTGACCACTTTACTATAATAAAAAAATCATTATTAAAATAATATGTGCATATCACATGATTATATAATTAATCAAATTGAGATGGAGGGATTAATTCGAAAGATTCTTAAACCTTCGGGGTCAATAATACAATTTGGGTTAGTTTGGCTAAGTCGTTTTAACAAGTGCGTTTTCAAAAAATAGAGTTTTTAAAACAAGTATTTTGAAAACAATTTTTTTTTTAAATTACACTTAAGTGTTTGGTAAAGCATGTTGCCCTAAAATTGCTGTTTTGAGCAAATTACAGAAAAGGACTTGATAGGTTGATTCTGTAATGATAGTAATAAAAGTAATAATAAATATTTTTATTTAATGATATAATAATGAGAAAAAATCCTATAAAAAATATTTAATAATAATAATATGGTTCTATTTAATAGTGTACTTTATTTTTACCTAATTTTTATCTTTTCCAATATCTATCTCCTACTACCACCCTTCGCTTGCTAAGTAGATAGAAATCCTCTACACTCAACCACATGCTTTGCATATAACCTTAGTAATTTCTAAACAAATTCATTCAATTGCATCCAAGTTTCTCTAGATTCATCTTCTTCGCGTCATCCACAACTTCATCCCATACCAAAATAATTTTGCTTTTGCTTGAATTTTGCATGCCCAGAATATTCAATTCATGAAAAAAGCTAGAGAGAAGAAACTTCAACAAAGCTGAGCAGAATTAGATAATGGCAAGGCATAGAGGAGACAAATGATAGCAAGATAGTGGGCAAGGCATTAGTATTTGTGAGGATATTTTAGGAATTTCAAGCTTCAACGGACTATAATAGTTGCCTTTTTAAAAAAGCCACTCACCATTGTGTTTTGCAAATGTGAATTTTAGAGTTTTCAAAAGATGCAATGCCTATTGCATAGCTTCCAACATTTTTGTAATATAAAATATGTGCGTTTTTATTTAGAAAATGCCCCACCAAATAGATCCAAAATTGATAACACATGGGTCAATTTGTAACTAACCCAAACCCTAGGTCTTTTTACATTTTACCCTAATATCTAAAAGTAAACCAATTTTAATTTATAGGCTGTAGTTCGTAAATTGTAAGTAGAACATTCTAAAGACGAGAAGCTTAGAATTTTTTTTTTTTTTAAATTAATAGTTGTAAAAGGGAGAATTTGACCATGGACATCTCTAGTGGAAATACTTGATGATGCTAATTAAGTTACAAAGCTCTAAGTAAAAGGTTAGAATTAAATTTGTACTTACAATAAGAACTACTAAAATTTTACATCATGATGATAAGGTCATGATAAAGTACAAAACCCATATGTAAGAACATTCTACATCCTAAACTTTGCAAAAAAAAAAAAAAAAAAAAGTGTGTATGACACTATCAAGAGATCCATAATCCATCCAAGTTCATAACAACCAAATCAAAGCTTGATAATAAGCTTCAATCCACTTGTAATCACATTGAGCAGGTAAAAATTTATACAATCTTCAATAAACATCAAAAAATTTTCTAACATTCAACAGGTCTAGTAGGAATTAATTAGGACAAATTTCTAGCAACAACCTTCATTTAGGGATGTCAATTATTACCCGATCCGTAGGTACCCGGTCCAGCCTGACCCTAATGGGTCGGGTTTTACCCAACCCGATAAACAATAGGGTCAAGTCTGGGTTTTTAAAATAAACCCGAAGCGGGTTCAAGTCGGGTCTAGATTTTTGCAAAATCCGACCTGAACCCGGACCCTGACCCGACCTGCTTAAGACTAAAATTACCCAAAAAACCTACTATATATATATATATATATATATATATACTTATAAACCCTAATTTCTCATTTCATACACATAGCCTAGCCGCCCCAGTTTCCTCTCCTTCTCTCTCACAATCCTCTCTCACTCTCACTCACTCTCCTCCCCTCTCATGGTCTCACCACCACAGCCCCAATCAAGTGTTGGAAAAGTGATAGAAGCCCATTACGTCCATCACTAGCTACGGACCACCACCACGGTCTCACCACCATAGCCCCAATCAAAACTCTCACTAATCGCCGATCGCACACCACTCCGTCAACAGCCACTGACAAAAGCCCACAACGTCCATCGCTAGCTATGGACTAACATCACATGAAGCCGTTGTTACACTGAGAGCTTTGTTTTCTTTTTCTCTATGTAAAGTGAGGGGAATTTGTCTTTTGGTTGGCTGGGTTTGCCATTATTGTGAGCCAAATTTGTTAGTTTTTTTTTTGTGTTTTGTTGGTTGGATTTTTATATTTGCTAATTTTTCTTCTTGGTTTGCAAAATTTTTGGGATTTGTTTGATTTTGGGTATGTGTTGGTTTGTTAGATCTTGGCATCTGTTTGGATGGCAAGAAAATAGCCAAGAAAATGTTGTGATTATTTTTATTTAATTTTTGGATTCATTACATGTATATTCAATGATTTCTATGATTATGTGTTTGTGATTTGGAATTTCTGTGTTTGTGAATCGTGATTTTTTGAGTTTGTGATTCTATGTTTATGATTCTGATTTCTGGGCCGAGCATTACGGGACGGGGCTAGCGGGGCCCGTGGAGCCCGACGGGGCGGGTCTGGGGCATAGGAAAAAACCCGTTTATTAAGCGGGGGCGGGTTCGGGCATAAAGAAACTTGGCCCGAACCAAACCCGTTGCCATTCCTACCTTCATCGTATATGTTTTGATAAAATTGATTTCTAGAAAATAAATATCCAATTTTAGGTGTTTGGTGTGATTGAAAATTCTGGTTAACCTTAAATATTTTCAAGTTGATTGTAAAGGCTCTTTGGGAGTAAAACGTTTTATGCTTGTATTTTCGGTCCAAATATTTATGCATTAGTGATCAAACAATACAAAGCAACCTACCATTTCAGCCCCTTAACACCCCTAATCCAATTGATTCTCAAGAAAATCAAGACAAAAAATGTAAGAAAAATTGGCATAATAATCTAGTTTGGGTTTGTAGAACTTGTATATGGCATTTTTTTATGGAGTCTTACATTGTGATATAAATTTTGTGTATGAAGGTTGATGTTTATAAAGAAAAATATATATATATATTTTTTTCTTCTATTTTTAATATTTTTATTTATTAATTCTATGAATATTTTTAATGTAAGATGTGGGGGGATGAAAGAATTCACACCCATGGTTAAGGCCCAAATGCCTGAAGAATCTTGTGAAGTGGAATGGGTCAGGCCCATCTACTTGAGAAGCAAAGGAAATCTTTATGGATCGTCCTCATAAAATTCACAATACACTTCACCCCCAGAAGCCTTATTCGAGGTTATGAGCATGGACAATCCACTAAATGCCCAAATATAACCTCGGGAAGTCTTCCAAATAGATAAGGATGACAAAGATCTTTACTTCTGCATTAATGAGGCTTTCTCTACCTAACCTCTGTTGCATTAAATACGTATGAGACAACCTAAACAGTACAAACACCCCTAAAAGTCCTGTTTCAGGAGAAGAAAGCGGAGAACCCAATAAAAAAGAGTAGAAATATTCTAGAGAATCTGGCTAGGAATAGGATAGTTGGGAGGATAAGGGAAGAGAACATGTCTATAAAAGGGGGGAGGGGACTGACAAATGTTGGGGGATCGAAAATGGATAGAGAGAAAAAAGAGAGAAAAGAAAGAGAAAAACAAAAAGGAAGGAGGGAATGAATCTTATCTTTTGTAATCCAATACCATGGAAAAATGTGTTTTTTCCTCTATAATGTGTTTACTTCGATGTGAATGCAATCTTGTTTTATAAATCAGTTATTTGATTTTTCTATTGTGGAGTCTTCCCTTTATATTTTTATTAAATAAGTTGTGTTAGTCAATCATCCTAGTGTTTGCCATTCAATAAATTTTTTAAGGATTTTTTTCCTTGGGTGGTTTTTGACCCCCACAATTGGCGCCGTCTGTGGGAATACTCCACCAAGCAGTAGGCTTAATAATTGGTTTTTGAGAAAAACATGGCGAACCGATCACAAAGTGGGTTGACTCATTTCTCTTGTCTGAGTGTCTCTAAAGAGTCTATTCATGAAGATAGGCATTTGCAATCTAAAGTTCATAAAGAGATTCAATGGCAACATTTGCAAAAACTAAAACTGGAAAGTTGCCTCCCACTTGTAAGAAGAGAGGTTGGCTACCAACACCGCAAGACCATCTTAATCCAACAAGGATAGTGAAATGGATATGTTAAGGGAACAATGTTGGCCTTACAACAGCAGGTTGTAAGAAATGAAGAACGTCTTTGAAGGAAGGATGAAGAACTTCTCCATTAAAAGGGTCCTAGCCTCGTACGAAATCATTCTTGAAGGGATGAACATAGTGTAGGAGAGCGGTTGAAGAAACAGGATAGAAGGCAATCCCCTCCTCACAGGGAGAGAAGGCCACCTCCACATCATCGAGATGGAAGGCAATTTCCCTCCAAAAGGAGAGGACAGTTTCTCCCCCTCACTGGAGACATAAAAGGGAAGAACTATCACTACATAGGAAGAAGTCTAGGGGGGCCAATCCCTTAACGTCTGACGTATGACAACCTCGAAGATCCTACCACGCCTAAGCCTTTAGTATTGATGCTATGAGTAAGGCCTTGCAGCAGATATCTCAATCCCCATTTTCGGAAGAAATTGAAAGACCAAATTTACCATGCAGATTCACTAGGCCGACCTTCACCATATATGATGGCAAGACTGATCTCGTAAAACATGTCAGCCATTACAATCAGAGTATGACAATCTATTAAAATGAGGCCTTGATGTGTAAGATATTCCCCTCTAGCTTGGGGCCCACCACGATGAGATGGTATGATGGGTTAGAGAAAGGATCCATCAAAGGTTATGATGAGTTAATAAGAGCCTTTGGGGCACGGTTTGTAACATGTAGCAGAGCCCCTAAGCCATTTGATTCTTTCCTCACCATGTCTATGAAGGAAGGAGAAACTCTCAGGACTTACTCAGATTGTTATTGGGAATTATACAATGAGATTAGAGGAGATAATAGGGGGATTGCGGCTGGTACACTCAAAGTAGGGCTCCCCATTAACTCTGATCTAATGGCTTCGTTAGCTTTGAAACTTGTCACGGATATGAATAAACTAATGGAGTGGGTGGAAGAGTATAAGAGGCTAGAAGATGATCAGTTACAGGATAATAATAAAGCCAAGGCACCTTTTAGGGAAATGAGGTCAGAGTAGAGCATACCCCTTCGGCCAAGAATAGACTTTTTCCCCAGGTCCAAAAACTGAGGTTTGAGATAGTGAGTTCACTGTATAAGGAGCCGATCTATCTAATCATAGAGAAGATAAAAAAATGAACCTTAATTTTGATGGACGAACAAGATGAGTGCAAATGTATCATGGAGGAACCAAAACCTTTTTGTTCTTATCATTGGCCCGGGGACATACAATTGAAGATTGCCGAATTTTGAAAGATCATTTGGGCCAGCTCGAGAAGGTAGGGTGCCTAAAGGAGTTTTTTTTTTAAAAAATTTTTAATTTTTTTTTTTAAATTACATTTAAGCGTTAAAGGGGTGAGCACCTCAGTTTTCGACTCCCTCTTAAAGGCTTATAGAGATGATTCATGTAGCCAAACACCTAGCTAAACTGGGACAAACTATATCCCGAGTTATGGTTGTAGCCCTGGTTTTAGATCTGGAAATGGATTCACCCCCTCCTAAAATGGGACGGTGGGAAGATGAGGGCATAGGCTTTACTGGAAAGGATAAGAAGGGCACTATTCAACCTTATGATGATGCACTGGTAGTAACATTGCAGATTGAAGGCTTTGATATAAGAAGAGTGATGATAGATTAAGGAAGTGAGACTGAAGTAATGTACCCCAATTTGTACGAGGGTTTGGGCCTTACCCTTGGTGACTTAACTCAATACGATACTCCTTTAGTGGCCTTTGACGGGACTGTAATCACACTAGCTAGTCAAGTGAAGCTAACCGTAGTGGTAGGAGGAAGGGAGGAATTAGTGGATTTTATAGTGGTTCATTCCTATTCTTATTATACAACCATCCTCAGACACCCATAGATACATTCTATGGGTGCCATACCTTCTTCTTTACACTAGAAGGTGAAATTCCCAACCAAATAGGGCATTGTTGAACTATGCATAGATCAAAGTACAGCTCGACAATGCTAAGTAGCTGCCATTAGGCGCAAGCAAATAGAAGAAGTGAAACTAGTGGATTCGTTATAGCATCTATAGTCTGCATTAGAGAATATATGTGAACGATTGGAAAAAAATATCCATAGACCTTGGAAACAAATACTTCTAAGTAGGAGAGAGCCTCTCGATCACGGAAGAGGTGAAGCATACTATTTCTGATAAACAATGTGGATGTATTTGCTTGGAGTCCATATGAAGCACCTGGGGTAGATCAAGAGTTCATATGCCATAGGCTTAATGTGGACCCCAATTGTCCCTCGAAGAAGTAAAAACCACACAGGTCTTCAGACATCCAAGCCAAAGTAGTGAAAGAAGAGGTGGATAAGCTTAAGGAGGCTGGGGCTATTAAAGAGGTTTTTTACCCTAAGTGGCTAGCTAACATGGCTAGCTAACTCGGTAACAAAGATGGACCTACTTGTTGATGCAACTTTCAGACATCCAAGAATGTGTTTTCTTGATGCCTTCCAAGGTTACCATTTGATAGCTTTAGCTCTTGAGGATTAAGAGAAAACCTCATTTATCTCCCCTATGAGCAATTATCATTATAAGCTCATATCGGTCGGGTTGAAGAATGCAAGGTCGATGTATCAGAGGATGGTTACTAAAATGTTCAAAAAATAGTTGGGGAGAAATATGGAAGCTTATATAGATGATATGGTGGTAAAAAGTAAGGCTGTTGAGGAGCACCTTTCCGATCTTGCTAAAACTTTCGAAACTCTCTGGAAATATCGATTAAAGCTGCATGCCTCTAAATGTGCCTTTGGAGTAAGCTCGAGAAAGTTTTTGGGATACTTAGTTACAAACCGGGGTATTGAAGTGAACCTAGACCAAATTGTAGCATTACAAAACCTAAAGTCCTTGAGAAATCCCAAGGAAGTCTAGCGCCTCACAGGTATGACCGCAACACTTAATCATTTTATCTCTAGGTCTGCGGATAAGTGTAGACCATTCTTCCAGTTATTAAAGAAATGGAAAGATTTACAGTGGACAAGAGAAACACTGTACATGTATTTAGTCGTGACAAACCATGCGGTAAGCGTTGTCTTAATCCGATTAAATCAGGATGTTTAGAAGCTGATCTTTTATGTTAGTAAAACTCTTGTGGAGGCAGAAACACACTATCTCCCTTTCGAGAAAGTAGCATTATTAGTAATCCATGCCACTCGGAAATTGCCTCATTACTTTTAAGCTCATACAGTGGTAATACTGATCGAGCACCCTTGAAAGAACCCTGAAAGAATGCAACGTGGCAGGTATATGTGGACAGAGCCTCAAAATACCATGGAGCAGGAGTTGGAATCATCCTAATTTTCATAGAAGGTATAAGATTGGAGAAATCATTCAGATTGGGTTTTCAAGCATCGAACAATGAAGTAGAGTGTGAAGCTCTCCTAGTGGCGCTTCGGATGTCCAAGCAGGTTGGAGTGAGAAGACTGTGGTTACACTGTGACTCTTGGCTGATTGTCAGTCACGTTAACGACGAATTTGAGGCCAAGGATTAAAGGATGATGAGCTACCTGAAGGAAGTTAGAATCTTAAAATGTCAGTTCGAGTAGGTGGAAATTTCACAAATATCTAGGGGTAATAATAATCATGTTGATTCTTTAGCCACTTTGGCCTCCTCCATGTTAGAGCTGCTCCTAAGGATTGTGTCTATCAAGCTGTTGCCATCTCCAAGTGCCTTTCCTCCTGCAAGAGCTTTAATCTCAAGTATACGCCCATCTCCTAGTTGGATGGATCTCTACATAGCATACCTTCAAGGAGGAAACCTTCTTGAGGATAGAAAAGAGGCCGAACAAATCAGATGAAGGTCACCTCTGGTATTAGGTATCCGAAGAAGGGAAGCTCTACAAAAAATCATATTCGGAGCCTTATTTGTTATGCGTGCATCTTGAGGAAATTGAAGTATTTCTAGAAGAATTGTATGAAGGAATATGTGGAAGTCGCACGGGAGGAAGATCTTTGGCTCACAGAGCCCTTACTCAAGGGTACTGGTGGCCAAACATGCAAAAACTAGCACAAGAATTCTCTAAAAAATGTGATCACTAAAAGTTTTCTCCTAGCATCCCTCAGCCTGGGGGATTCCTTAATCCAATATCTAGTTTGTAGCTATTTGTGCAGCGGGGATTAGACATAGTAAGACCTTTTCTTAAGACAACTGGCAGCAGAAGATGGCTTCTAGTTGGAATAGATTACTTCACCAAGTGGGTCAAAGTTGAGCCCCTAGCCAATATTCGGGACATTGACTTTAAGAGATTTGTGTGGAGAAATTTCATGACATGGTTTGGCGTGCCTAAGGTTCTAATATCGGACAATAGGCTACAATTTGAAAGCAAAGCCTTCCGACGATACTACTCGGAACTGGTTATCACCAACAGATACTCCACTCCATCTTACCCTTAGAGCAATGGTCAAGCCGAGGCAACCAACAAATCTATCGAGGATGGTTTAAAGAAAAGACTAGATGATTTGAAAGGGAGATGGATCGAAGAACTACCTAGTGTGTTGTGGGCATATCAAACCACTCCAAGAAGATCAACTTGAGAAACTCCATTCTCAATAACCTATGATATGGAAGCTATAATACCCATGGAAACAGGGTTACCCACTTCATGAACTAATAGATTTGAAGATGAGAGTAACGGTTAATTACTTTGCAGGCACCTAGATCTTGTAGAAGAAAATCGTGAAGTTGTCTCTATGAAGTTGGCCAATTACTAGCAAATGATTAGCCGTGGATACAATAAAGGTGTCAAATGTAGGGGGTTTATATCGGGAAATTTAGTGCTGAGGAAAGTCTTGGGGAACACTAGAGACCCCACCATGGGAAATCTAGGACTTAATTGGGAGGGGCCATATCGAGTAACATCCGTTGCCGAGACAGGAGCTTATCGATTAGAAGACCTAGACAAAAGACATGTAGCGAGGCCTTGGAATGTATCTAATTTAAAGAAGTACTACTTTTGATTACTGTATAAGAGAGTGTGCATTATTCATGTTTAGCTTCATTAAGTCTGTAGAATGGCGAAAGACATTAAGAAAGCTCGAGCCATGGCATTATGATTATTAATATGGAAGCAAAACCCATGGTACTAGACCCTATCTTTTCCTTAGGTAAGTCTTAAACTGAGTTTTTTGCCTTAGCCTGACTCTAGGGTCACTAATGGAAAATGAAATTAAGACTTGACAAAAAATGGAAACAAAACCCATGGTACTAGACCCTGTCTTTGCCTCAAGTAAGTCTTAAACTGAATATTTTGTCTTAACTTAACCCTATGGTCACTAATGAAAAATGAAATTAGGACTTAACAAAAAATATATAATTATATCTCGTGGTACTAGACCCTGTCTTTACCTTTGGCGAGTCTTAAATTGAATTTTCTGTCTTAGCTTGACCCTAGGGTCACTAACGGAAAACGAAATTAGGACTTAACAAAAAAATATATAAATATATCTCGCAGTACTAGACCTTGTCTTTGCCTCAGGTAAGTCTTAAAACTGAACTTTCTATCTAACTCTGACTCCAAGGTCACTAATTGAAAATGAAATTAAGACTCGGTAATAAAAAAGAAGAAGCAACAAGTCTAGTGATGTTAGTCTTTGCTTCGGATAAGATTTAAGTTGAATTTCTTTGCCTTAGTCTAACTCTAAGGACGATAGCGAGAGGAGAAAATGACTATAAAAAATTAGGAAGATTCTCGGATATGTGAAACCATCATGCATCAAAGTTCAAAGCATGAAAAGAAAGTTAATTATTGACTTGTAGGTTTTGTTGCACCTCAGGCTTAACTGAAGCAATGCAATCATACAGGCCTTGATGGTAAGCGGCTTGTAGTTTTTCATTATTCGTTGCTACGAAGGCCTTCAGCTCAACATTCTTGTCTTCAAGGGTCTTTTTTGTCTCTTGAAGCTCTTTTTCTAAGGCCTCCTTTCTCTCTGCTATAGCATTGGTATTCTTTTTAGCCTTGGAATGTAGCTTCTCAGACTTAGATACCTTACTCATGACATCAAAAATTTTCTTAAGAAGATCCTTATTGTCCCTGTCTAGCTCTTTGGCTTTGGCCTTTTCACCCAGCTCATGATTCTTGGTTAGGGGCGGCAGACATCGAGGTCACTAGAGAAGCATCAGGAGCAATAGTATCTTGACCTTGGAGAATAGTCGGCTTTTGGGCTTGAGTGGCAACAAGAGTAGCCAAAATTTGGCTAAGTGTAACTCGTGCCCTCTAAAACAACAACTCAATTGATGTTTCTTCTAAAGGGATAGCAGTCTAAACCATAGGTGCCTAATTGACAGGTGTAGGACTTTGGAGGGAAGAGTTGCCCGTTTTTCTTCTCCTCCTACATTGTGGATGATCAACCGGAGCAGGAGTAACAATTGTAACCCCAAGATCTTCTAGGGTAAAAGGAGGTGTAGAATTGCTGCGCCTTTAACCTTCCTTTCTCCGAGCTCTTTTTGATGGAGACAAAATGTATCCTTTTGATCGAATGTCAATATAGGGAAGCAATGGGTGATTCTTTGTAATAGCCCTTCCTACGGCCTGAAAACTCTAGTATGAGGGAGAATATCTGAGAATAAGATATGCTGCCCGAATTTGCCCATCTAAATATGGGTAGATAGGGGACCTTAATAGTTTGTTTAAATTGGTAGAGTTGATTAGTGGCCTTTTCTTTTTGAAGGTGTTGTCCTTTGAAAATACAAAGGGAATAATGATTAGCATGAAAAATAGAGTAAGTAGCTCTGCCATGTGAAAAACAAATAAATGATAGAAAATTCTATGAAATCTACCCATCTGCTCTACCCATTACTGTAGCGCAATGGATTCTGTTAGGGTACCAATTTCTCGAGATGACCAGATAATCTTCTTCTGTCTCTTTGTTGGAATCCGAAAGGCCCGAGATGAGTCTCACCTCCACGTGCTGAATTTTGAAGTAAAACCCCAAAGTTTTACTGTCTTGGAAGCTATATATATAAATTGATATCATGCTCAGTCAATTTTAGGCCAAGTCTTTTATTAAGTATATCTACAATACTGACTACTCTAAATAAGTTGGGAGTGCAATGGTCGGGACAGACTTTAAAATGCCTTAAAAAATTAGTGAGCAAATCATTCATAGGGATCCTAAATCCCCTTCTATAGTAGCCACCAAAGGGATTGCTACCCTTTCTTCCCCTTTTGAGAGTATTGCCTCGGACTAGAGTCAATACCTCACCTCAACATCATTGGGGATATTATATGTCCTCTTAAACTCAGCTAATCTTTAAAATGTGTCAACCATAGGTTTAAACTTTCCCATTATGGTTAGACTACTAGGGTATTGATTTTTTTTTTAAAAAAGAAGAGAATAGAGCAGTGAAGGAAAAAAGAAAAGGGAAAAAGGAAAACAAGGGGCTTACATATAAGAAAAATAGACATGGTACGCCAGAAGTCGCTTGAGGATCTCCTAAGAAATTCACAGTGAAATAGAGAAAGATATTAGAAAAGAGAAATGATAAAAATGAACCTAGAGGCTAGTCTGGGTTCCTCCTTATATATAGGGCAGAAGGAGTGGGAAAGGGCAGAAGTGACCCTTCATTTCCTGCCCTATTTCCATTTTCTAAAACCCAATTTGGCCGTTCATTAGTAATGTGTGCCCTAAATCGTGAGGCGAAAAGCTCGGGCGTGTCCGAGGCATTTATTGCTTGACGCGGCCACTCCACTTCATCATTAAGGATGTAGAGACCGTGGGGGGCTATTATGGGGGGATGGAAGAATTCAGACCTAGGGTTAAGGCCAAAATGCTTGTAGAATCCTGTGAATTGGAATGGTCCGGGCCCATTTACTTGAGAAGCGAAGGGAATCTCTACGAATTATCCCCGTGAAATTCACATTACGTTCATCCCCAGAAGCTTCATTTGAGGTCATGAGCACGGACAATCCACTAAATGCCCAAATATAACCTTGGGAAGTCTTCCAAACAGATAAGAATGGCAGAGATCTTTATCTCCGCATTAATAAGAGTTTCTCTACCTAACCTCTACTGCATTAAGTACGTATGAGATAACCTGAATAGTACAAACACTCCCAATAGTCTTGTTTCAGGATAAGAAAGTGGGGAACCCAATAAAGAAGAGGAGAAATATTCTAGAGAATCCGGCTGGGAATAGGATAGCTGGGAGGATAAGGGAAGAGAGCATGTTTATAAAAGGGGGGGGACTAACAAATGTTGGGGGATTGAAAAAGGACAGAGAGGGAAAAGAGAGAAAGAAAAACAAAAAAGGAAGGAGGGAGTGAATCTTATCTTTTGTAATCCAATACCACGGGAAAATGTGGTTTTTCCTTGTAATGTGTTTATTTCGATGTGAATGCAATCTTGCTTTATAAATCAGTCATTTGAGTTTTCCATTGTGAAGTCTTCCCCTTATATTTTTATTAAATAAATTGCGTTAGTCAATCACCCTAGTGTCTGCCATTCAATATATTTTTTAAGGATCTTTTTCCTTGGGTGGTTTTTGACCCCCACATAAGAAATTTGAAAAACCTACTTTGTTTTGGGCATTAACAATGATCACCTAACAACATTGACAGGAAAACTAAATTGAATTAAGGAAAAGTTAAAGAACTTAAATGAATGAAATTAAAGTTACACAATTTAGTTGTTTTTAGGCAAAGTTAGAGGTTGTAATTTGTAATATGGCCTATAGAAAATTCTAATGTATATGTTATGTTTAGAGTTATGGTTATGTTTATGTTATGCAGTTTATATTTAAATATTGTATTCAAAACAAATGTTTCTTAATTTTCTACATTTGTAATCTTTTTGAACTTTTGAAATGTTATATATATGATAGATTAGAATTGAGTAGCATCTAATGGGGGAAAAATATTACAAAAATTTAATGATTGAAAAACAAAAAGGCATTGAGCATAGATACAAAGTAAGTGTTTTTTTTTTCATTGCCATATGTTTTTGGAGTGTTTGGATTGTAAACAAATCTTAGTATTTGAAAATCATATTTTTCTTACATGTGTCTTATTTAATGTTATCAAATTTCACATGTTTTGACATATAAAAAAAATTACATGTTTCAATTGTTTTACAAGTGTCATATATATCGTAGAGGATGAACACAATAATTATGCTCCTATTCTCTGGGCTTTTAGTCTTGTGTTTGTCCTTTATAAAGTTAAGCAATTACATGCTTAAATGGGATCCCATCATGCATTATATTTGATCTATATGTCAAGATTTTAGAAATTTCAATCCCAATATAATAATAATAAAGAGGCTACATTGCAAGCCATGTGAGAACCTAAGTGGCATTAGAGCATTCACATTGGGAATGACATATGCCATATGTTGGTTCAATTTAGTATAAAAGCCCAAAACCCCCACATTATCCGGACTTGTGAAATCTGATTATTGAGAAAAAAATTTCCAATTGTGCTACAGTGCGATTCTAAATGTAGAATCGCACTGTAGCTCAACTATAAAACCAAAAAATATTATTATTTTTTTCACTTTTTGCTCTCTCTCACTCTCAGTTATGTTTCAGTGTTTCTCATTTACTCTCTCTCTCTCTCTCTCTCTCTCTCTCTCTCAGAGCTCCTCCCTCTTCAGTCTTCACTCTTTCTCTCATCTCACCTCTCTTTCTTATTCAAAGCTTGCACCAGAACTGGGTTAGGTTCGTGGTCATGGCATGGCGATTTGCGTGGATCGACGGAGATTGGAGATCATGGTGGGTTGTGTTTGGATCAGTCAGTTGTGTGGGTCGTGGGTCAGGTGGTGGCGTGGGTTTGGATTGGTGGGTTAGGATCGTGAAGATTGGTGGGTTTCTCGATGGAGATTGGTGGGTTTCTTGGTGGGTGGCATGGTGGCTATGTTTTTTTATTTTTATTTTATTTTATTTGTTGTGGCCGATGCTAGGGGTAGAGGGATATTAGGAATGTTGAAAAATGGAGTTTTGGTTTCGGTGGGATTTTGATGGGTAGTGGGCAATGGTGGAGTGGTGGACATGAAACTGGTTCAGTGGTGAGTGGGTTGTTTGGTAGTTGAGAAAGGGACAGAGGCAGGAACAGAAGCAGGGACAAAAATGAGAGAGAGGGGAGTGATAGAAATTTTTATTATTATTTTATTGTATAATTTATATTATTTTAATGTGTTGTATTGTAAAATAAAAGTTGAGATGCTGTGAGAATTGTAAAATGGTATGATACAATTGAAAAAGTAGTTTTTTGCGATGCTAAAATAGGATAAGATACAATTTTCGGATGATGATGCTCTTAATAATAATAATATTTTTTTTGAAAAGAATAATTATAATATTTTAATATCACCATTAGTGTGTCCGCTTTATTCTATCCACCTCTTGATGACAACAACTATTTTAACATAATATAAAAAGGTTATGGACTAAACTAAAGTTTATTGACTAAACTAACACATTTTAAATATTATAGACCATTTTGACGCATTGGGTAAAAATTAGTGACCAAAATGGTTATTAAACCAAATTTTTATGTTGGAAAAAAATTGAATGTTTATATTTATGTTTATGTTTATTAAGTGTTTATTTAAATATAGTATTCAAAACAAATAGTTCTTAATTTGCTACATTCCTAACCCTTTAGGCTTTAGGATTTAAAAAATGCTATATTAAATTTAAATGTGATATGGTAGAATTGATTAGAAATTGTATTAAAAAAAGATAAAAATAAAATATTTAAAAATAAAATTACATTCAGCATAAATGTAGTTTAGTAGTTGAAAATCATCAAACTTTATCTTGGTGTGCAAATTAGTTCGAACCCTTTTCCCCTTGGACTCCTAAACACTTTGTGCATGTAGAAGTACCAATTCAGCTATAAGACCCTTAGCAAACTGTTTTGAACTTTGTCATAATAGTTTATGTTGGTGCAAACACAATGATAATGGAAATAACACAAAGAGAAGTTGAATAATACTTCTGAATTTGATTAATTTAAAGAGAGAAAGTACATAACACTATTTGGACTGATTCATTTCCATTTTTAACATCTCCACCCTTCACCTCCCCCTTGTGCACGTATCTGGCCCAATATTTGAGACAATTCATATTAGCCCATTAATTACCACAATTAAAAAGAACAAAATAGTCTATCTCATTTTTAATGTGGGATTAAATATTTTCACTAACTCCTCGTCTTCCATATTCACTCCTACATCTTTACATTTATGTCATAACATTTATTCATTTTAATTATTTAATATTAAAATGTTCCAACAGTTTAAAAATTATTATTTTTGGTATCTTTAGCAATAGAATATGGTTTTAATATAGCTCTTATATGAATACCAAAAGTATATAAATTTATGAAACTCTTTTTTAGAAATCGTATTAGAAAAGAAATTTATATTTTTCATATTTGTATCCCTTTTAAGATTTTTGAAAATGCATATGAAAAATAATTTTATTTTTAAGAATTCATTTGGCAAGTTAGACAAAAATATAACATAAAATTTACATGTCGGAAAAAATGAAAAGCCATTGAACAGGCACATTTCATATGTAACATAATTTATTTTATTTACCTTACGTTTAAAGTCTTCAAGTTTTAAACAAATTCAATGCATGAAGATAATTTGATTTTATCTTTGTGTGCACTTCCCCTTTTTTTGGTTCTTTGTTAATCGTGTTTTGGAGTTTGTTGTTGCAGTAAATATTGTTTTTGGTATTTTAAGCACTAAGAAAATTAGTTGTAGTATAACTCTTATGTGAATTTAAAAGTTAATTAAATTTAAGATGCTTTTACTATAAGAGATTAATAATAAAATAAAGGCAAACAAACCAAAATAATAATAATAATAATAATAATAATAATAATAATAATAATAATAATAAGATGCTAGAAAATGCATTATTAAAGTTGCAACAATTATCACGTCACATCCAAACATCCTATAAGAAAGTAGAGGAAAAAAAGTCCAAACATGTACAAAATTGGAACGATGAAAAATAAATTTCCTTTCATTAAAGGGGTGACCATTTGTAGGTGTCTTTAGTGCCAAAAGAACCAAATAGAGTTTATATGGGATCTCCAAAAGCACACAATAAGTTTTAGATTTTGGGAGAAGGCTGTTACACACGTCTACACAAAAACGAAAAAACAATTGAAATTGTGACTTTTAAATGGTAGTTTGAACTTTGAATAAAGGAAGAGGGAGAGCGTGTATAGTAGAGCTAGCCGGCCATTCAAACTCGCCGTAAGTCATGATTTTTAAGTTAGAAATCATAACTTCAAGTCCAATTTCAGTTATTTTTTTACGTGAATGTGAATGTGAATGTGTATGCAACATGACGTTTGTAACAAACAATGCTCTTGGATTTTTATTTTTATCCATAAATTGCTAAGTTGGCATGTCAGGTAACTTAACTACCTTTCATGCTGAAATTAATGTGAGACTCAATAGGTTAGTATTCTCAAAAAAAAAAAAAAAAAAAAAAAAAACACTTAAAAGTAAAAAGCCAAAGACCTTGTAGCTGAATTGACATCTCCCCGTGCACAAAGTGCTTGGGGGTCTAGGAGGGAAAGAGTTCGAATGGCGGGGTTAGCAGCATGTTGTAATTACATCTTAAAAAAAAAAAAACTTAGAAGTCAAAAGTTTCAAATATTTTGTTTACTTAGGATCTATTTGGGATTCGTTTATTTACTGTAGATAAAGGTAAAAGTTAGCTGAAATAGTACAATAAGACCCATGAATAGTAGCAACCCATAGATAATAGCATAAATAAGCTGAATGGTGAAATAAATTGGCAAAAATAAGTGGTGCTAAATGGATACTTAGTGAGAGGAATATGCAGTTTAGCAACTGAACTTTCTCTTTGAAAAGTCTGACTCAACAACAAATATGTCGTCTACTTACTAAGCCGTTGATTACAATCCAGCAATCCTTGCTAAAGAGCTACGTGCAGGGCCGGCCCTTCCCTTAGGCAAGTTAGGCGACTGCCTAAGGCCCCCAAGGGAAGGGGAGGCCCCCAAATTTTAAAAAATTACGGGTAGTAGGAAAAAAAAAAATAGTATCAGATTGAAAAAAATAAAAATTAGTATCAGATTAAAAAAAAAAAATTAGTATCAGATTAAAAAAAAAAATTCAGTATCAGATTTAAACAAAATAAAAATTAGTATCAGATTTAAAAAAAAAAAAATACATAGCAAACAATCCAAGAATCCAGTTACACAATGTTATCCTCTGGACAAACCAAAAATCATCCAGATCATTTACAAATCCAGTCCATGAGATTAACCAAAAAACATTTACAAATCAAAACAAATAAAACCCATTCAAACCCTAAAAATTTTACTACCTCTCTCTGCTCTCCGCCTCTCTTTGTCTCTGAAATCTGATTCTCTATTTCTCTCATTCTCTGCAAATCCAATTGAAGCAAGTGACTGAGTGAGCAACTGAACTGAAGGCAGCAGCTCATTAGACATCAGATCAGATCATCAGAGCCATCAGTCCGCGCCTCTCCGCCTCGCTAGTCAGTCCGTCTCCGCCTCGCCGCGACGCCGCCTCGCCAGTCGCCATCTTCAGGTAGAATTTATAAAACTTTGGGGTTCGGTTTTGAGTGTTTGACTGAGATTTTTGGGGTCCGGACCGGTACTGAGAATGAGAAATATGAGAATGGCTTTAACTATCTAGCAAATTTATAATGTGATAATGAGATTGGGCTGGGGCCGGCCATTGATTGGGCTTGGTTTAATGGTTTTGTTTCAATGTTTATAAGTTTGTTATGTTAATTGGGCTTAGTTTAATGGTTTAATGGCTTGGTTAGTTGGTTTAATGGTTTTGTTGGCAGTGACAGTACAGCCGTTTGGGCCTTCCTTTCCTTAGTTTTTTGTTTTTGTTTTTTTTTTTTTTTTTTTTTTTTTTTGTTTTTTTTTTTCTAATGGTTCAGCCCCTTGATGATCCAGCCCTGTCCCGTGAACTGTGAACTGCTTATTTGCTTCTTATTTATTTATTTATTTTTTTTTATGATTCAGCTCCTTGATATTTTTTTTAAATATATATATATATTTTAGTCAGTGATAATATATTAAATAAGTATTTATTTATGCAGGTTGAGATTGCTAAAAGCTTGTGATTGTTCGGTGAAATTACAACAATAATTTCTATATAAATCAGGTTCTATTTTTCCTTTGCTCTATACTTGAAAGTTATTTTTTATTTTAGTCTTTATAAATATATTGTTTGATTAGAAATGTCAACTAGAAAATATGCATCTGGATATGAAAAACTTAAAAAAAGAAAAAAAGAAGAAAAATTAATTGAGTCTCAAAAAGGATTAATGGATAAATTTGTTATTAGTAATAAACAAAATATAACACAAAATTTAGATGAAAATATCACAAATGAGCAAGAATCTTTTAGAATTGTTCATAATGAGACAACACGTTCTGCTGAAGAATCTTTTAGAATTGATTATTTCTTATATATAGTAGATAAAGCAATTAGTTTATGTGAGAATAGATTTGAACAATTTCAAATATATGAAGATTTTTTTGGTTTTCTATTTAACTTCACAAAATTAAAGTCACTAGATAATGATAGTTTAAAAAAATACTGTCTTAAACTTGAAAAGTTTCTCAAACATGATGATTATTCTGATATTGATGGTTTAGATTTATATTCAGAGTTAAACATTTTAAAAGAAATTTTAGAAATAAAAGATTATAATCCAATTGACATACTACATTATATAAAAAGATTAGATTCATTTCCAAATACATGCATTGCTTATAGGATTTTACTAACAATACCTGTTACAGTAGCTTCTGCAGAAAGAAGTTTTTCAAAATTAAAATTAATAAAATCATATCTAAGATCGACAATGTCCCAAGAAAGATTAAGTGGATTAGCTATATGATCGATTGAAAAGGAAATGTTAGAAGAACTTAAATACAAAAATTTAATTAGTCAATTTGCATCTCAAAAGGCAAGAAAAATAGATTTTAAATAAAGTAGATTATAATATAAAAATATTAAATAAATATTAATTTAATTAATATATAGGTATAAAAAAGGCCCCATTTTTTAGTTCTCGCCTAAGGCCCCTAAATGTCTAGGGCCGGCCCTGGCTACGTGCCTCATACATGTGACAAGTAAAATATTATTGTTGAGGCTAGGTGGTTCTGGTACTTAAGAATTTCTATCAAGAAAGTTAATACTGAATAAACAATTCTGGAAGTTCATGGATTCAGATTTTAATGGAAATAGATTTAAATTTTGGGTACCATTCCTGAATCTGGCATCGGTTCACTTCTTCCTTAATTTTGAATTGAACCGATGGTTGTTTCTGTACAATAAGGAGGCAATCTATTCAATTTTGCCATCTATAACATGAAAATCAAACAAAAGATAAATAACTAGGCATCGCGTAGCTAATAAACTGTTATGAATTTATACGTGATTCATGTAAGCTTTTAGTTTACCCTGTTTTATTATTGTATTCAAAACTCAATTCAGTGAGTGAGGACTACTAATGGGCCTTTTCTTGATTATTCAAAGTGCAATTTTCACGAAACCAAATTTGTCCTTTTATGGATTTGGTTGACAGAAAGTGAACAATTTCTATGGAATATTGGTATCTTCTTGTTTAAAACACATAAAAAAAAATCACAAAATTTGAAAGCTAACCAGGTTAATTCTACATCTCATAATCTGAACTAAATATCTGGGATCATGTATGATGGTCAAACATTATTGCACTTGGGATGATTATATTATATATCATCTTATTACTTGAAGGGTAATCTCAAAGTTGCAGAATGAAATCTCATATATAAACTTAAGAGAGATGCATGAATCCAAATAATAAAGAATCACTTAATGCACAAGGTTTCATGGAAATCATGAGAAAAAAGAAAATAAAGAAGGCTAGTGCATGCCTTGGTGCCCTTATAGTACACACACATATACAACTTCAGGACTATCTACATTAGATTCGCATATTTAAACAATTAAACTCTTCAAATGACAAGGTTCTTTTGGCTATTGAATTTCCATGATACACAGAAACAGTGGTATTACGTGTGGCTTGCCTTTGGTCTACTAATAAGTGACTGAGTCCTATTAGGACTCTTGTTATTGGATTACTCTCAAACTAATACCCAGCCGTATTAGGAAATCCAAGTTAAACTTGGAATTGTTTGGCACCACTTTGTCCCTTATGCGGCTATTGTTCTGTGTGTTAAAAGTGCCGCAACTTTGAGGGCTTCTAGAAGAGTTTTCTTTATTCTTTGTTTGAGATAAACTCTTTGGTGTATTTGGTTCTTGGTTTCAGTGAGAGTGCTATTATTGTAATCTTCCTCCTTTGTTAGTGAAATTTTTCCTTGACACCGCTCATGGATGAAGGCTTAGGCCGAATCACATGTATCTTTGTGTTCATTGTGTGATTGTTCTTTTGTCTTTCTATTTCTATTTTGCATAGACCCACTGTTATTTAGATATACATACAACAAATAGATATTTACGTTTCCGCTATTCGATCTCAAGAAATTGGTGTCAAAGCTTCTGCTTTTACAAGAAGTAGGAACTAGGAAAGAGTCTGATTTTTTTGTTTTTGTTTTTGTTTTGGGGTTGGGGTAGAGATTAAAGAACAAAAATAACGTGAGTTGTTTAGAATCTCATGGAAGGATACCGTTCAAAGTTTACTGTCTTCACAAAATTCATATAGACGAGACAAAAAAAAAAAAAAAACTCATTAGAATTTGCCAGTTGTCTTTATATAATTGAGAGATTGATAATTGCTATATATCATCATTTGAAAACTGGCTTCTTAATTACCACTCATCTTTTCGTGCCATTTAGCCACATTCTATCTTTAATTTTGTGGCTCAAGCTACATTTGGTAAAGGAAATGAAGCACTGTACCTTTTTTTTTCTTTTGTTAATAACTAACAAACAAAATCCAAAATTGTCGTGTTTGTTTATTAATGGAACTAGCTTGGGCTGTAGAATGCAAACACGTGTTTAATATTTACCACGTGTTCACATTTTATTGGATCCAATATATGTGGTGGTATATCATGCATTAGGTGCACGAGTCCTCTCTCTCACACAAACCTTTAGTAACATTTTTCATAAAAAAATTGAATGCATCCACCTCAATACATGTTATTTGTTACAATGTCATATATTTTGTAATCGCACCTAATCAAGCATTTGTTTTATTTAGTATTTGCCCATTTTCATAATCTTTACCTCTTTCTTGAGCTATATTTTATTTAAGTTTATTTTTTAAGTCCAATAAACTAATGAAAATAAACTCTCCCAACTGAGCATAATCCTTCTATGGATGTGCTTGTAATACGAATATTTGATGACATCTTATTATTGATATGTGTGCTTTACTATTAATGCTACTTTTTCATGGTTTTAAAAAACAACTAGACTCTTTCAACAACAAAAAAAAAAAAAAAAAAAAGAAAAGAAAAGAAAGAAAAACAAACAAACAAAATGGCCAGCAGTTTGATTGGGTTAATCAAGCATCAATGTCTAGTTTGATCCATTACTAAAAACCAACCAATATAAAAATTGTTCCAAAATCGATAAAAACCAATGAAAAACAGTCAAGCCCAATCAAAAGCAATCAAACCCAAGAAGCTAAAATTGTCTTGACCATTTTTTTTTTTTTTTTGCTTAAAAAAATCACATGCATTACTATTATAATTATTGATAATTAAAGAACTAAACTATTGATTTAATTTTAGAATCCCAGGCTTGATAAAAATTAATATATTTATTTAATACTTAACATACTAATTGAATGAATGTGCTTTTCATAAAGGAAGAATTATAGCACTTTTCCTCATTCCTTTGAAATGAGACTTATATTATATATATTTTTAAGTGAATAAATGACTTAGAATATATATATATATATATAAAAGATCCTCTCATTTTTTTTTTCAGCGTGAGACTTGCATATATTATTTATAACATCATCACGATCTAACTTCCAATTGAATCCATTCTAAAAAAAAAAAAAAAAAAAAAAACTTCCAATTGAATTTGATAATTTTAAAATCTTAAACCTCTCACGTTCTTGATTCTTTTGACAATTCTTGTTTTTATATAAAAATTGCTACAAGCTCTACTCTAAGTCCACCTACGATCTTATTATCAATGCACGGTAAATGTAGGTAAATTTAGACACTAATGTATTGTGAGCTCATATAACACTACTTAACTCACTTAAGAGAGTATTTTATAACACTATCTTATATATGAGTAATTCTTAGGTATTCTAGTAACTCTCTCACGACCAAATTGACGTATGAGAATCAAATATTACAAGAGGAACTGAAGCTATATAAATTGATTTCAAAATATAATTTCCTACACTAGTTTGATTAGGTGTGATGAATGTGAGTCCCACTCAACCACGAAATATCGTGAAATGGTGGCACTTGTGTTAGTACTTGGTGTTATGGCTTAATTACAACCTGTTTGCTTGTCTTTGAATTTTCAATAATCCTATTAGGTACTTCATATATTATTCAATGCACAAATCCATATGTATAAACGGAAAATTTAAGAATGATTTGCTAAAAAATTTCCTTTGTCTAATCATCTTACTAGCTAACTATCATGCACATGAAATCTAGACTTATTATTTTGGTTTTCATTTTCAAGATAAAGATTAAAATGTTTAGTTCTAGGCAAGGTTTTCAGACCCAGACCGTTCATAAAAACGTAAAAAGAAAAGATTTAAGAACTTTGAGGTCGAATCGTAATGACATAATAATTAATTTAATAATTATTTTAAATATAGATAAATATAATAAATTAGTATAAATAAAAAACTAACTAAAATAATTCAAATAAATATAAAGACCATTATTCAAATATATTTTTTATATCATAACTTTCATTATGATGTTTCAAAAATCAGTGAAATATTATTATTAATTGTTAATAATAATAATAATAATAAAATTATTAGTTTACATTATACTATCAAGATAAAATAAATTTATATTATAAACAAAATGAATGTCTACAACATTATATATTTTATGCCAATATATATAATATTTATACTTTTTTATAAATTTATGTAATATTATACAAATTTAATCTATAATATAAATCCTAATTTACAATAACAGTACATGAATTATTGTTGAGAAAAACAGTACATGAATTTAATATACAGATACGTGGGTTTGATGTGCCAATAAATCATGCAATTAAATATTTAAATGTCCTATAAAAAGTGCAATTAAATATAAATTTTTTTTAAAGCAAATGGATGGATGAAGCGTGGCCACGTGTCCAGCTTTTTCATGGGGAAGGGGTTGTGTCTGTCATATTCGTAGGCAGCTTTATTTGCAAGAGAAAAAATCTTAGACTTGGATTTCTCTTGGTTTTGGGCACCAGTGACAGAAGAAGAGAGGAAACGCCAAAGAAGCAGACTTGATTTCTTTTGGTTTTGGGCACCAGGGACAGAAGAAGAACAAAGGAAACGCCAAAGAAGCAAAAGAAGAAAAAAAACGCAGAAGAAGTGAAGAACGGAGAAGAAGAAAAAAATTGGAAAACACAGAAGAAGAAGGGGTAAAGGTAAGGTTTGTGCTTTTCATTTCTTTTTTATTTTGTGGACTTATGGTGTGTTTTGGGACTGCCATTCTCGGATTTGTGGTGAGGACGAGAGATAAAAAAGACAAATTTCAACAGAGAAAATGGCACAATGCTCATTTTTTTTCTTGTTTTTTTCCAGTTTCGGCCGGACCCGTGAGACCCCGGCTCTAGGCATTGTCTTTTATCAAGACTTTTTGAGCGCAAATGAAGTTGGGCTCTGAGAATAAAATCTAAGCCCAATAAGGTATTTCGAGCCTACTCAGACTGAAGGCTGAAAGTGTGTTGGTCTAAAAAGCAAGGCCCAATATCAGATGAAGCCCAGTTCACACTCATGTTTAGCTCAGGCCCGGCACAAATATCATTGTTTCCTGAATTTCATTTACCATCAATTAAACTGCACTGCATAGCGCCGTTTCTCCTCAAGCTCTTCAGAACGCAAAAAATAAGAATTTTTACACCCAAACAGACAAAGGTCAGGGTTTTTATTTATTTTTATTTTTATTTTTATTTTTTGAAAACATGGTATGAGTAATCTTGTCAACTAATTTTTTGTTTTATGGTTGGGTATAAAATATTTTGTACTGAAATCGAACACGCTTACCACCTGTTTGATGAAAGTCCTGAATGGGTTCTGTTTTGATATAAATCAATAACATGAACAGAAAAAAAAAATTAAGATAAATTTTTGTGTGTGTCATGTATATGGTGCATTTGTAACTATTGGGTAGAGTTGGTAGAGCTATTGTTGAGAAATTTCACATGTATATGGAATTTTTTTTTTTTACATATAAAAATAATCCAAAAGGTGTGTTTATCGCTTCATGGGAAAATCACTCAAAACAATTCTCTGTGGCATTACTGTCTGGGTTTAGAGCTCACCCAATTTCTACAGAAAATGTTCAATTTTTTTTTCCTGTTATCTTGCAGGTTTGCAACTTTTGGTGCTTTATCTTTGCTAGAAGTTCCACTCAATCTCTGGAGAGTATGTATTAATGTCAACCATTCACTCCGTGGTTATCCTGTCAGCCTCACTCACAGACAGCCTCACTTACAGACTCACAGACTCACCCTCTCATCTATCTCTCTCTCACAGTCTCAACAAATCTACATCTTAGGTAAGGGTTTTACAATTTTGCACTCGGGTTTTATTTATATTTTGGGGTGTAGGTTAAAACTTCTAACAATTTTGTTAGTATATAGATATTGTGATTTTTTATTTGCTAGCTTTTTATCATAACTTATTTAAGATATTATTCTAAATATTGTGAATATTTATTTAGTTTTGTTAGTGTAAATATTGTGATTATTTATTTGCTAGGTTTTTATCATTACTTATTTAAGATATTTTTTTAGTATTATTAAATTTTTATCATGAATGAGTTTTTATCATGACCTTAGAAGCATTTATAATTTTGTATTGGGTATGAATTGGATAGTATTGCATGGTGTTTTATCATTACTTTTTTGAAAATATTTTTGTTTAAGATTTGAATGGGTTTTGAAAGTCATGATCTTAGAATGATTTGGAATTTGTAAGGGGTATGAAATGGATAATGAGTGTTTTTATGTGTGATGTGGGGTGAGTATATGCAAATTTGCTTGAGGTGTTGGGACATAATCTCATAACCATAACATATTTTGTAACAAGGTGTTGTTGGCATTTCATATGTAATGTTTGTACTTTGAGTAGATAAAATGTTTTGTAATTGACGTTGAATGAAAGTGTTATATTTGTCGCTAACGTATTATACTTGACTTTAATAGGTTCATAATGACTGTGATTGATATAAATCTATACTATGGTGGAGAGCTTTGCAATGACGATGAGAATGAGGGATTGCCATTTAAAGGGCGGGGTATCAAGTGCTATTATATTCAGTTACATCATAGATTGAAGACTCTGAATGATTTGAAGAGGATAATTATGGAAGAATTGCGTGTGAACCCTATTTTGCATGATGTTAAAATTACTTTTCGTTCTCCACATGAAGTCCTCCATGAACGCATTAATTACAGGTATATGGCGATAGAAGAAGACAAGCATATGAAGATCATGTTTGATAGGATGGAGAGAATGACTCAAATAATTGCCATTGAGTTGTACATAAGTGTGGAGCCGCGTGCAGAAGTTGGCGGTGAGGAAATGCAACAAACAACACCGATTGAGAACAACGGCGGCCATAGATATCAAGATGAATCTTTTACACATCTAGAGGAGGAAGATGAAGAATATGTTGATCATACTGTCATTAATGGTGAAGAAGAAGATAGAGATGAGTGTGAAGAGACAATTGAGCGAAGTGACTTTGACAAAAATGTTGATGACCATGAAATTGCTGCCAATATTCACACTGATGATATAGTTGATTGTGATGAAAATGATGTGGAGGATGATATTGGTGTCCAGCATGTTACAAACACAATCCCTACATACACACCTCCTGCCCCGTCATTCTATGCAAATACTTGGACAAATATGGTTGATCCTTCAAATGTTGAGATTCCATTTGCTTCTAATTGGCAAGAGGGGATGGATTTTAGTAAAGGGTTGATTTTTGCCAATAAAGAGGCAGTGAAGCGTGCATTAACAATTTATGCAGCTAAGGAAAACAAAAATTATATAATCAGTAGGTCTACCAAGGTGAAACTGTGTGCAAAATGCAGGGATGAGTCATGCAAATGGTATGTTGGGGCATTCATGAAGCCTAAACATCATGGACAATGGGTGGTCACAGTTTATGTGGGTCCTCACACTTGTATATCCCTTGGGTTGCCAAAAGATGGTAGAATGATGGATTCTAATTTTGTTGCATTAGAACTTCTTCCGATTTTACTCAAGAAACACACTACCACAGTTCATGATCTCAAAACTAACATGAGCAAGAAGTTTGGCCATGAGCTTTCTTACTATAAGGTTTGGGATGCAAAACAAAAGGCTATTGCGAAGATATTTGGAGATTGGGAAGAGTCTTACCAAAGATTACAAAAGTTGTTATTGGCATACATTGATCAAGATCCGGGCACTCGGTTTTTCTATCATACCACACCTGGGAGCATAGCAGGTACTAGTTTATTGCACTATGTATTTTGGGCTTTCGCTCCCTGCATTGATGGATTCAAATATTGCAAGCCAGTGATCAGTATTGATGGAACCCATTTATATGGTAAATATCAAGGAAAGTTGTTGATTGCAATGACAACTGATGCTAACAACAAGGTATTTCCTCTTGCCTTTGCCGTTGTGGATATTGAGTCAGAGTCCAGTTGGAGGTGGTTTTTAGAATGCCTCAGGGAGACAATAGGGGGTGTAATACCTGATGAGGGCATTTGCATAATTTCTGACCAACATGAGAGTATCAAAAATGCTATTGCAACTTGGCCTAAGGATGAAAATGGAAGATTAAGGGTATTTCATCGATATTGTCTTATACATGTTGCTAGCAACTTTGACACACATTTTCAGGATCCGTTTCTAAAGTCATTGGTCTTGAAAGCGGGATATGCTACTCAAGAAGCAAAATTCGATAATATAATGGACTCCATTAGGAATGCTGAGATTGAAGCCATTAAGAAGAAGTTGACCATTGGCGTTAATGGAGGTGATCCCAAACCCTTTAAGCCACACACATATCTAATGAGGGAGCCTGTGGACATGTGGACCCAATCACATGATGGTGGAAAACGTTATGGGGCAATGACAACTAATATATCCGAGTGCTTCAATGGTGTATTGAAAGGTGCACGTGGCCTGCCTATAGCTGCAATGGTTGAGTTTACTTGGTCTAAACTTGTTGCATATTTCCACGATCGGCACAAAGACATTACTCATGATCTCTTGGAGGGTAAGAGGTGGAGTGAATATGCCATGTCCATTTATCATGCAAATAAGCTCAAAGCTGCACAACATCATGTGAGGGAATTTAACAATCAGGATGATATATATCAAGTGTTTACATCATACAATGACCATAGCTCTGGAGGGGAACACCATAGTTATGAAATTCGGTTAATGGATAGAACATGTGGGTGTGGGGAATGGCAAAACATTAAGATCCCTTGTTCACATGTAATTAAAGTTTGTGAGTTGCTATGCATTGATCCTACCAAATATATTGATCCATGTTATAGTTTGGAGAATGCCATTAACAGCTATTCACATGGATTTACGGTGCCTAAGTCAGAGTCATTGTGGAGGGATGCTGATGGCTTAAAGTGGCTGCCTGACCCAAAATTGTTGCGGGACAAAGGTCGACCAGTGAAATCAAGAATTAGAAATGAGATGGATGGGGTCAAGCGAAAACAGAGAAGCGGGAGGGAGGAGTCGGATTTGAGGGAGAATCAACCCAAGCAAAGATGTGGATTGTGTCATGAAGAGGGGCATAACCGTAGAAAATGTCCGGATTCTTGTAGCGCTTCGACAAGCGGTCATCTTCCAAACTAGGTACATGATGCATTTCAATAATGTCTGGATTGTTTAAATAATTTTAGTTGTTTTTATGTTTAGTTGATATTTACTATTTTGTCTTCTAACGATGTTATTTTATGTTTTTCAGGCATGCGACGATGTTCCATGGACTAACGTTTTAGTTGTACATTATAGTACTATTGACTATGTTACTTATTAATATTGAATACATTGCATCGAAACAACAATTTTTTGTTTTATTTTGAATGTACTTGTAATCTCTTCTCTCTCCAATGTACTTATTTCAAGTTTGTGGTAGGAGCAGTAAGATTTATGATGAGAACTAAAAATTTTGCATTGTTGGAGTAGTTGGATCTTCCTCAACCTCTTCAGGAGTCAAATAAGAATTTTTATACCCAAAAAAAGGTCAGTTTTTTCCCTCTTTTTATTTTTTGTATTTGAAAAAATTATATGAATAATTGTTGTGTGTCATGTACGTGTTTAAATTAAAAGATGGTGCATTTGTAACTGATGTGTAGAGTTGGTAGAGCTATTGTTGAGAAATTTCACATGTATATGGAAGCTTTTTTTATAAAAATTTATATATATATATATATATACATATCATCCAAAAGGTGTGTTTGTGGCTTCATGGGAAAATCTCTTAAAACAATTCTCTGTGGCATTACTTTCTGGGTTCAGAACTCACCCAATTTCTACTGAAAATGTTCAATTTTTTTCAACCTCTATGTTCAATTTTTTTTCCTGTTATCTTGCTCTTCAATATTTACTACTTTCAAATCTTGCAAGTTTGCAACTTTTGGTGCTTTATTTTGCTAGAAGTTCCACTCAATCTCTGAAGAGAATGTTGGTTTTTGAAAGTATGTATTAATGTCAACCGTTCACTCCGTGGTTATCCAGGATTTGTTCTAAAATAGAGGTTGCTTTCTTTTTATTGAATGACTTAAAATATCTTGAGACTTGAATTTTGTTTCTCCAGTTGATTAAGTCTAACCCATATAAGAAATAGCAAGATGTCAATAGTCATGAATGAGGAATAGGCTAAGCAATTGATTGATTTCCAAGTTCTTTTGTTACGTTCTCATTCTTTGCAAGATTGCAGTAATCCTCTTAGTTATATATATATATATATATATATATATATACATACACACATATATATATATATATATATATATTTTGTGTTTTTCATAACTATGACATTGGTTGTATCATTTAACCTCATTTATTTGTACTCTGAACAAAGGATCTCTCTCAATTGAACATCTTGAGCAGGGATTTCTGCAATAACTTGATCAAAAGATGTGATTTTTTTTTGGTTGAAGAAACATATTTGGTACCTGTATTTATATGAACTTTATTGCAGTTTCTACACGAGTCTTCTTTTTCTAGCTTCGTGGGTTTCAGTACAGGTCAATAAATTCATAACATTTTATTATCTACACGATATCTAGTTATTTATCATTTGTTTGATTTTCATGTTACAGATAGCAAAATTGAATAGATAGCCTCCTTATTGTAGAGTAACAACCATCTATTCAATTCGAAATGAAGGAAGAAGAATTGAACCAATGCCAGATTCAGGAATGGTACCCAAAATTTAAGTCTGTTTCCATTAAAATCCGAATCCATGAACTTCCAGAATCCTTTATCCAGTACCTTCTTGATGATTCTGGCCCTTTCCTTTAAAAATAGGAATTACGGTAGCCAAAGTGTGCAAAACTGAAATATAATATTTTATTGTCTCTCTCTTCCCAAATAAATTAATTTACCTCCTCTCTCTTCAGTCTCTCGTCTCTCTCGACAAACTCTCTCTCAACCCAGCAGAAATCGAGTTTTTTAGACTCGAGTTTCATTGTTTTATTTTCCCAAGTAGAACTCGAGAAACCAAACACTTGAGTTCTTAAGTATTTTTTTTTTAATAATTCTGATTATTTATTTTTATGTTTTAATCTAGTGGAACTCGAGTGTTAAACACTCAAATTCGTTTCGTGAAACTCGAGCTTCACAGTCTTGAGTTCTTACTGTTAATAATTTTTTAAAATTAATATTCTAGTGGTACTTGAGTCTGCTAGACTCGAGTTTTAATGTGTTTTTTTCTTTTCTTTTCTTTTCGTTTCTTTTTATTGTTATTTTTTTTTCTTTTTTTCTCTGATTTGTTTAAACTGCCAACAACTCAGTAAATCCCTTGTAAATCCCAAAAAAAAATTCCACACCACACAGAGGGGATCAAAATCTTCAACAGGATATCCATAGAAGTCCACACTAATATATATCCAAAATTCGAGGAACGTCGGTCTCATATTTTTGAATGAGTCAAATTTCTTATTTTATTTTACAAAGGTATACTTTACATCAAATAGCTATATAACCTCTTACAGTATAATTCCCTTCCCAGTACAATTGTATGTTTTATTGAATAGTAAGGTTGTATATATGCAACCTTACTATTCATAGGTTGCAAATTTTTTTGAGTATACAAACCTGGATGAAATGAGTTTCTGCTGTCTTAGGTTGTAAAATAGCAACTGGGGGGGTGGGGTGTAAATGCTAGTGCTCTAATAGCCCAAAACTTCTAGGCTTCAACTTCTTGTTTGTGGCTGTAAATAACCACCCCAGTTGGGGTTCACAATATTCAGTTACTAAAAATCCATGGATAACTGCAAAAAACCAACAACCTTCCAGTTTAGCCGGTCCAAGTTATTAGATCAATTTTTTTATTCGAATGGTCTAGGCAACAGCAATCTACAATCACATCATAAAGTTCTGCATTGTGGGAAAGCTATGTTCAATGAAAACAAAAAATTATAGAATGCTATTACAAATGGAATAGCTTTAAGCATTAACGGAAACAAAAATTATCCAAAGATACTGTCAATACTGCAAACATATGTGATAAAAATTTATGTTGCCATTCATGAAAATTTAATTTCTAAAGAAAGTATTGCCACAGCAGTCTGAAAACATCTGTCATTTCAACATTTCCACATTTGTTACTTCTAAGAGCTAGATGTTCTCGTAGGCTTACAAGTGTAAATGTGGACATGATGACTCCTAGGTTTAAATTTGTTTCTTGTAAGAGTGATGCGAATATAAAACTAGGGTTGAGTTATAGGCTTACAAGTGTAAATGTGGACATGATGACTCCTAGCTTTCAATTTGTTTCTTGTAAGAGTGATGCGAATATAAAACTAGGGTTGCGTTAACGGCACCGTAAATTAGCTTTATGTTCTTTTTTTAGTAGCTTTATAAGCTGTGGGGTTAACTTCATAAGGAGAAAGAAATATTAACAAAAGTTGTGAGACTAGCTTTATGTCTTTTCTTTTATTTATCCAATTTTTTTATTAAGTAAGACTCACATTAGTTCAATATTAATAAGCATGACACGATGCTTATTAACACGTGTCATAAAACTATATTGAATTTGGAGAACACACTCAACAGAGGTGATCTAGTCAAGAAAATGGTAGAGTTGTGTCCAATAGCAGCTGGAGGCTCAAGGACTAAAGTAAAAAATAAGTCTGACAAAGCCTTCAGACTATAATCAACACAGTTCATCCACTTGACAGAAATGCACGAGTAAATTAATAAACTAAGATCACATTTGGTTCTAAAATGGTAGACCACAGCCTTAACTATGTCAAATTCTTAAAGGAGAGTATAGAATCTATGGACACTATCCGCAAAAGTCTGAGTTACTGGTTCAACTCTTTTCCTATGCTAGAAGCAAACATGGGAAAACTACTGCAAAGAAAAAAAAAAAAAAAATATTGAAGTGCACGTTTCATGTTTATAAAGCTATTTTCAATTCAAAAATAATGTTGGCCACAGGCTAAAGATACAATACCTTCAGCTGCTGGAATAGTAAGTCACATGTTTAAAAAAAGGGAAAAGAACAAATAAACAAAAGCGTGAGAAAGTACCTCAAGCTTTCGTGATTGAGCTTCTGCTTTTGCATTCTATAGGTTGACCCAAGCTTGAATCTTTGCTTCTTCTCTTTGATACCTGTAACCCAAAATCAAAATTGGTACAAAGATACTGCATAAAACGACCTCTGGCTGGTAGCGGAGTTGGATCGCTCCCTCTCTTTTCCTCTTATTAGAATTTTCGAGGGTGCTCCATGATGTCTTGTGTTGTGTTAATATATGCTAGTGTTTGTTATTAGCTTTTATGTATAGTTTTTTAAAATTTCACTTTTTCTCGCATTTTCTTATTTTATTAAATTTTTTAAAAGTATAAATATATTTTAGCACATTTTTAGCAAAATACTAGATAAGTTGTTCCTAAACGGACATTTTGTCATACAAAGTTATAACATAACATAAAATAGGTTTATAGCATTTAGCTCAAGAAGGTATTAATGGAGTGAACAAAATAGGGAAATGCTAACGAATGCCCTTAGGGCATTGGTTAATAATCCATTTAAAGAAAATTTTTATGGAAAAATGAAATAAAGCAATTAATGTTTTGACAGTTTTTTTCATTTCCCATAAAAGTGGTGTTAAAATTTTCCTAAAATGAGTTGTTAGCCAATACCTTAAGGGCATTTGTTAACATGACCCAACAAAATATGATAAAAAATTATTAGAAGCCTTACATTGCTGCCATGGGCCATACTTAAGACACCATTAAGCAACCCAGCCTCTACAGCCAACTCTGCAAGCATTACAGCAGCCTTTGGAAAAGTGTACACGCCCACACACACACACACCAAGTAGGTTATTAATGAAAGTATTAAGAGGGACCATATCCCATGTACACAATATGCATATGGAAACGCCCCAAAAACAAATAAAATAAATAACTACAGCTCTCAAGACCTGAAATAGAGAACATCCATACATAAGGAATAGTAAGTCACAACATCTTTCATAGTTGCGCCAGCTGAGTTTTTGAATAAGATCCCTATTTTAGGCTAAAATTCAATTTAGTCCCTCAATTTGTAAAAATGAATCAATTTGGCATTTCTATGCAGATCTGTTAGCAAATAATGACATTTATTGATTTTTTTAATTATTAATTATTTAAATAAAAGCATTCATGGGTTGCGCCATTTACTATATCTTGTTATGTGATGAATATTTTTTTTAAAATTTATTGATAAAAAAATTAAAAAAAAAACATTTAAACAGATCCATTTGGATTAGGATGGCTAGCTCTAGCTAGGTACTATCTTTGATCAAGACATTGTTTAGCACAAATGAAATTGGTCTCGAGCATGAAATCTGAGCCCAATAAGGTATGCCGAGCCTACTTAGACCAAAGGCTGAAAGTCTGTTGAGACTAAAAAACTAGGCCCAATATCAATAAAGCATTAGCACTCATGTTTAGCTCAGGCCCGGCCCATAAATCATTCTTTCCCAAATTTCATTTGCCAATTAACATAGCTCCGTTTCTGGGTTTTGATCTTCCTCAAGCTCTTCAGAACACAAAAAGAAAATTCTTATACACAAAACATAAAGGTCAGTTTTTTTTTTTTTTTTTTTTTTTCCCTTTTTTTATTAAAAAAATTATGAGAATAATCTTGTCAACTAATTCTTTGTTTTATGGTGGGGTTCCCAATATTTTGTACTGAAATCGAACACGCTCACCACCTGTTTGATGAAAGTCCTCAATGGGTTCTGTTTTTATATAAAATCAATGAAATGAACAGAAAAAAAATTAAGATTAATTGTTGTGTGTGTCATGTATAAAAGATGGTGCATTTGTAACTATTGGGTAGAGTTGGTAGAGCTATTGTTGAGAAATTTCACATGTACATGGAAGTTTGTTTCTTTACATATATATATATATTATAAAAAAAGGTGTGTTTGTGGCATAACTGAAAATCACTGATAACAATTCTCTGTGGCATTACTGTCTAAGGTTCAGAACTCACCCAATTTCTAAAAATTTTCAAAAATCTCCCCTGTTAATGTTATCTTGCTTTTTAGTATATACCGCTTCCAAATCTTGCAAGTTTGCAACTTTTGGTGCCTAAGTTTTGCTAGAAGTTCCACTCAATCTCTGAAGAGTATGTTGGTTTTTGAGAGTATGTATTAATGTCAAACTATTCACTCCATGGTTATCCGGGATTTGTTCAAAAATAGAGGTTGCTTTCTTATATTGAATGACTTAAAATTTCTTGAGACTTGAATTTTGTTTCTCCAGTTGATTAAATATAACCCATATAGGGACTTTCATTATTTCCCCCAAAGAGAGTTACAGAGATTATAACAGTTCATCAGCTATGCGACACCTAATTACTTATCATTTGTGTTTTATTTTCATGTAACAGATAGTAAATTTGAATAGATAGCCTTGTTATTGTAGAGAAGCAACCATCTGTTCAATTCAAAATGAAGGAAGAAGAAGTGAACCGATGCCAGATTCAGGAATGGTACCCAAAATTTAAGTCTGTTTCCATTAATACCCAAATCCATGAACTTCCAGAATCCTTTATCCAGTATCTTCTTGATGATTCTGGCCCTTTCCTTCTACCTGTTTCCATCTCAAATGATGATGCCCTACCTAATAGAATTCATAATCCAGAAGAGGAAGAAGACTATCAGGTATTGGAAGGATCTGGAGATGAGTCTGAACAACCTTTGCCACCCCCTTCTTTCCCAGAACTTGAATTGAAGATTAAGGAATCTATTAAATCACTTGGGGGTTCAGTCTTTCCTAAATTGAATTGGAGTGCACCTAAAGACTCAGCTTGGATCAGCACCATTGGGACACTCCAATGCACCACGTTCAGTGAGATTACACTCTTGCTAAGAGCATCTGACTCCTTGATCCACGATTTGTGTCATGCATATGATTCATGCACTGATAAGTCATTGTCAAGACCCCCAAGTTTCTTCCTTGCACTCCGCAAGTGGTACCCATCCCTTCAGCCGGAGATGGAATTCCGTTGTTTTGTATGGGGTCAAAACCTAGTTGGTATTTCTCAGCGTGAGGTCACTACTTTTTACCCGGTTCTTCTTGAGAAGAAAAGTAATATTGAGTGGTTGATCAGGCAATTTTATGAGGATCAAGTGAGGCTGAAATTTGAATCAGAGAATTACACATTTGATGTTTATGTTACGAAGGATGAGCGGGTTAAGGTTTTGGATTTCAACCCTTGGGGTGCATTTACATTGCCATTGTTGTTTAATTGGGAGGAGTTAGAGCAGAACACCGGGGAAGAAGGAGTCCAAGTAGACTTTAGAATTGTGGAGAGCCAGTGTGGTGTTAGGCCAGGTATGAAGACAGCAGTGCCATTCGATTACTTGGATACCAGCTCTGGGAGTGGCTGGGATCAATTTTTGAGGAATGCTGATGAAGAGTTACAACAGCAGATCAGGTCTTCTGAAGCAGGTGCTTGAGGTAATATTTGTATTGATGATTAAGAATAGTCTTGCAGTTTCTCTGAATCAGCTGCGATTCATGTGTTTACTTCCATGGGGGCAGACTATATCTGTAGTCCGGGTTTTTATCGTTTCTTATGCTGTTGCTGAAAAACAAGATTTTGCATCCACAATCAATAACATAATGATGAAGCTTGATTTGTGCAATCTCCATCCCTGGAATAAATTGATTGTTGTTCCTCAAATGTGTACTTTAAATTTTACTTTTTGGCGGTTTCATAAAATCTACTTCAAGTTGTCTTTTTGTTTCCCATTCCTTTCGTCTTGCATCTCAGCTTCAATGGGGTTTTGGATGTTTTTGTTCAATTTAGTGTTGTATCCAATTGGAATTCCTTTCCCTGTTTAATTTTTCCGTCAAGCATAGTTTTTGTAGTCTGTTTATATGAGCAGAATTGTATTGAGGAGAAATTGTTTTATGCTGTTTATTTAGTTAGGATCCTTTGATATCAGTATGATTTGAGATTTGATTATAGGCAAACGAGGGCACACCATTTTAGATGCAATATACTGTCTGAAACATAGGTTAAATGCACAAATTGTAACAAGTGTATCGGAAGCTATTCTTATAATAGGATTATCGTCTTTGGTAGTTGTTCTGATAAAGTCCTATTTTAGTTTTATTTGGACAATCCACTTCACGCTTTTTAAAATTTTTATTTATTTATTATAGTTTTACACACTTTTGTATTACCTATATTAACTGTTGTATTTATGTTAATGCACTATAACAAAGGCCGAAGTGAAGACCCTTACTGGGATAAAAGAGCAAGGAAACAGAAAATTACTCTAAGAGAAAGACGGGGAATGCATTTCTTAAGGAATTAAGGATGTACTTTCCAAATAGATCTTGAAGTGCTTTTTAACCCGTTAACTTTCATTTGTTTTGGGTTCGTGTGTTCATCTATTTTTTTAAAAATGAATATTCTATTTATATACAATTTTTAATAAAAATATAATGTGATTTTTTTTTTAATTTAACTGGGGTATGATAGTAAATTTATACAAATTCTTTTTTCTATTCTCTCATTTTTTTTTCTCCACCAAATAATAGAGTTTTCCAGAGGTAATTTTTCAACTAGTATGCATTTGGGAGAGAATATCATTAGTTAGTATGCGTTAGAAATGATTCAGTAAAATAGCATCTCGAGTCTCTTAGACTTGAGTTCACTTCCTCAAAGACTTGATTTCTATGTGCTGGCACAACTGAGGTGGAGTTTAAAATTCATGTGGAACTCGAGTTTTAGGCACTCAGTTTCCGTTTTTTCCTTCTTTGTTTTCCCCTTCTTTGTTTTACCCTTCGCCCTGATCTCTTCGGACCACTATGGCCAATGATTTCTCTAACTCTCAAAACCCGAAACCCACTTTTGAAGACAACAAACCCAGAAAACAACAAAACCGAGCAACAATACTAGACAGAAACATCAAACCCATGCGTGCTCCGGTGCTGAGATCAACAAACCCAAGCCGCTTTGGTACCAAGATCAACAAACCCAAGCTTAGGGAGTCGCTCTGGTGCTGAGATTGTGATTTTTGGGTTTGGGTTTTTGCTTTGGTGCCAAGATATTATGAATTCGTGGGTTTGCTTTGGTGTTAAGATTTGATGAATCCATGGGTGAGGTACAAGGAGAAAAGGAAGAACAGGGAGAATGAAGGAAGAAAGGAGAAAATGAAGAAACGGAACTTGAGTGTCTAAAACTCGAGTTCTACGTGATTCCTAGTGGAAAATTGTCCACGTCAAGTGTTTCCTAGCTCCAAAACTTGAGGATTTAAGACTTGAATTTCACCCTGAACTTGAGTTTTTAAAACTTGAGATGCTATTTTCTAACTTTGTTTTGCCAACGTGCCTACTAACGATATTCTAAGAAATTTAAAGTTAAATGGAAAAAAAATTCGAGTTTTCCATCCTTCAAACCAAACACGAATGAAGGAAAACTAATCTTTTCTATTCTCCCACCATTTTTGCATGAGCTGAGGCGAATCTGCCTATACACGGTTACTGTAGCAATAATATGAATTTACTTAAGTTTACATTGATTGATGTATGTAATTTTTTAAAGTTGAATATGCAAAATTTACTTAGAGAAACTGCATCAGTCTGGCCAAAATTTCCAATCTATTTCACATTAAGAACTTACTTTTTTTTATTTTATACTACAATTTTTTCAAAACTCCCACATCAGTTCATCTATTTTACAATCTATTCTATTTAAATAATAATATATTTTTAATTTATTATTATTATTATTATTTTGTTCTTATCTCTTTATCTTTTCTTTGTACTTATCTCTTTATCTTTGACCTTATCTCTCTCAGACCACTCTCTGCTTCTCCTTCTTCCTTTCAAAACCACTTCTTCTTCTTCTTTTCATGTGTTAGATCACCCCTCCACAAGTAGCTTCTTCTTCTTCTTCTTCTTTCTTTCTCTCATAGTTAGATTAGCTCTCCACCACAAGCACCACAAAAATCAAAACCCACAAACATCAATCTTTGTCGACCCACAAGCACCGATCTCTGCTGTCAGCACCGATCCACGAGTATCAAAACCCATTTCCGTCGACCCACAAGCACCGATCTCCACCGCTAGCACCGATTCACAAGCATGCAGACCCATTTCCATTGACCCACAAACTCAGATCTCTGCCACCAGCATCGACCCACCGATCCACAAGCGGCCAACACGAACACCAATCTCTCTCTCTTTCTTTGTTGGTTTGTTCGTGTAGGTGTGTTTGTGTATCTTTGTGTTGATTTGTCTGTGTGGATGATGAGTTTGCGTGGGTGTGTTTGTGTATACCTGAGAAAAAAGAAGACGAGGAAAGGAGAAGTCTGAGTCTAAGTTCGTTTTGCACACGGAGAAGAGAGAGAAAAAAGGTGCGAAATTTTGAAATTAATAAAATAATAGTATGCACAGCTACAGTCAAGGTTTTGAAACCCAAACCGTTTAATGAACCGTAAAAGGGTGAGGTTCAAGGTTTTTGAGATTGGGCCGAGGTCGAACCGTGATGACGTCATAATTAATTTAATAATTATTTAAAATATAAATAATTATATTAAATTAGTAAAAATTGAAAAATTACATAAAAAATCCAAATAAATATAGAGATCTAATAGAAATTTCACATTAAATTAATTTATGAAACCCAATAAAATTTTTAATAGACATTTTCCGATGAAATTAAATTTTTTTTTTAAAAAGAGCAGTAACTTGAATGGTGGGGGACATTAGCGCATATAATGTTATATATCTTTTTTGTTGTAGATGTATTTAATATTGGGTGTATTTGTTTAATCTTATAGTGTAAATCTTACATTTATCAAACAGTCTTATAGTGTAAAGCAATAAATAAATTTAATAAATTAATGTACGAATTGGTGGGTTTGTACTTTGTGGATTTAAGAATTATTAGAGTAATAACTAAATAAATTAACTAAGAAACAAGGCAACAACACATAGGAGGTGAGGAGGTCCAGAACTTCTTTTTGAATCTCGTGTGGCGTGCAAGCTTTAAGTAAAAAAAAAAAAAAAAATCAAAATCCCAAAAATTCACAACCACAAGTCCACTGTCCGGTACCCAAAGCTTTCAAATCTCACTTTTATCTCTTCTTTTGTTAACATCCTCTTCTCAAATTCTTCTTTTCTCTCTTGAAACACCCAAAGTTAGGCTAGTTCAAACCTCAGTTTCTCTAATCCAGGCGGTTTGACTGAGGTTCGCATGGTCCACTGAGTTTTTTGTGTGTAAAACGGGTTTTGGAAGTTAAAGAACTGTCTCAATGAGCGGTTCCCAGTTAACCCAGTCGGATCGTACGTTCGATCCGGGTTTCAAAACCTTGGCTACAGTAACCGTGCATATATATACACGGTTACTGTAGTAAATGTGTAAATATACACAGTTTTAGAAGGACTAATGTGGGAAGTTTTGTGGGTTAAATGTGTAAAATTCATCTCTTTTTCTATTATGCAAGAGTATATAAGAGCTGATGTGGATGTTCTTATGCTATCATCCATTGGTTAATATGAATGGTCAAGTTTTTTTTTGAGACTTTCAAAGAAACAAAATCAGTTGCTACTAGAGTTTTTAGATTATTATTACTATTATTTATGGATTCCATTGCATTTTTTAGAATTATTTATGAGTCTCACTGTACTATTCAGTTAGTTTTTACCATTTTTCTATAGTACTTTCAGCAAAAGATTTTCGATTTCAGCTAATTAAGCTGTTCCCAAATGGACTCGCATATCTATATTATCCTCTTCGTAAACGAGTTATTTGAAACTTTTGACTTTAAACTTTAAAGTTGATTAATACACTCTGATGAAAGAACTCATCCTTGATATCTTGGATCAAAAGTATTGCAGTTGGTTCCTGTAAGGTTGACTTTATTCAACTATTTGTTGGTTTTATTCTGTGCCAAATTTGCTCGTAATTCAATATTTATAAACCCTTTCTTTAGGTGGGAATAATGTAAGGGTTGTGTATGAGAGAGTGTGAAAATTTGATCAAGTGTGTGCAATCAAGAGCATTCTTGCGACTGACTCGTGAGTGGTGACTCACTAGAATTCAAGCACACGTGTGAAGCATGCAGGAAGTTGAAGGGTCAGTACAGCTGAATCACTACAGGACAAAAAGTACAGTTTGGCCATTTTGTCATTTGGCGACTAGAACTCGTAACTTGTCCTAGTCGCGAGTGACTCGCCAAAGCCCCCTATTTTGCAGAAAAAATGATTTTTCATAATCCTTCTCATACCCTACTATAAATACCTTTATTCTCACGAAATGTAGAGAGCTTCCAGAGAGAATTTTGAGAGATAAACCCTAGAGAACAATAAGATTGATTCATCCACAATCTTATACATTTGATTCTCCAAATTCCTCTACTCTCGCTCTCTCCATTGTCATACCTTTAAGAGGATCTTTAGCTAAATCCTTACCTCACCATATTCATATCAGTGAGAAGGTTATTTGGTGCTTGGGAAGCAATACAAGAGAGAACCAATTCATTTGGTTGATGCAATGGGCTGATTGCGGGATCCGAAAAGTTAGAGAAGACACAGTTAGACTTAACCTTTTTGGAGCAAGAAGTTTAAAGGGCTTAGGTGCATTGGGTAGATCAGGCTTAGAGGGTCTATTGCTATTCATGTATCCTGACTGATTTTCTAGTCGATCATTTTACCACTTGGAGGGCGGTGGAGAGGTATTTTGCCGAGTTCTTTAGTTTTCTCTTCGATAACACATGCCGGTGTTATCTTGCGTTTGCTTCTCTCTATCCCTTACTCTTTGCCTTTAATTATTGTTGTGTTGTGATTTAATTATGGCTTAGAGTAGTTTGTTTGTTTGGGCATAGCTTATATTTATCATTCTGCACATATATTATTTGAATTTAAGCTTGTGTTGGTTTTTTTTGAAATTAGGGGCCTAAACATTCACTAGTGTTTTACACACCAAGTGAACTTTCAGTTCCACATTTCCTCTAATTTAGCAGTCCCACAAATTTCAACTTCAAAGGTAGTTAAGTTACATGACATGTCAATTTTGCAATCGATTAATTTTCCATCATTTCAATTTTGTACGTTTGGATTCACACCCCTCCCCCCCTTCCCCCGCCCTTCTAGTTTATTGTAGGATTTGACAAGAAATAATAGTTGTGACTTCAATTATTCATTTTTTAGCATCTATTCTTTTTTCTAGTACTATTTATTTAGTTTGGTAGCATCAATTTATTTATTAATCTCTTAGCGGAAGCATTTTTAACTTAATTAATTTTAAAATTCACATTAGAGTTATATTAAAAGCAATTTTCTACTGCTTAAAATATAACAAACTTTGACAAAAAAAAAAAAAAAAGATTAATAAAGTATAAAAAAAAGGAAGTTTATATGAAGATAAAATCAAATTATCTTGGGGCTTGAATTAATCTATATAATACACTTATACAGTTATACTACAAATAATAATAATAATAATAATAATAATAATAATAATAATAATAATAATAATAATTATTATTATTATTATTATTATTATTATTATTATTATTATTATTATTATTATTACAATTTAAGGGGTTTCTTTTGTTTGGATTCTTTATTTTTTAGTTCAAAAATGCCCCTACAATTCTATGTTTAAGTAGAGACAAAACTAAAGGATAATTTGGTAAAAATGCAACTTTAACTCCCATTAAAACATTGCCTAAAAAATAGGACCACTCTCTTATTAATTTTTAAATTTATTTATTTACTTATAAATTAGATTTTTAAAATAAAAATTATATATATATAAAATAATTAAATACAGTTTTTTTCTACAAAATAGAACCACTAAAAAAAAAAAGCCTTATCGCACGCGCGAAGCACGTGTGATGAGGCTAGTTATTATTATTATTATAAAAAAAATCAAAGCCCTTTTTAAAATGGCTTATTGCATGTCTCACGCGTGCGATGAGGCTAGTTATTATTATTATTATAAAAAAATCAAAGCCCTTTTTAAAATGGCTCATTGCATGTAAAAGTCATCAAACACTATAAGAATGATTCTTTGTTTACCTATAAGTAATATAAACGTTTGACTATATGAGTATGTTCTCTATTGTCTTAATTACTTAAAATGACAATCAACTAAGCTCCTCTATTATGTTAGAAAACAAATACGTTTTAGGTTTTAATTATTTTTATTAATTATTATCAATAAATTACAATAATCATTCAAATAATAATTACTCTCTCTCTCTCTCTCTCTCAAAAGTCAAACCATAACATAGAGTGCACAAGTATGAGTGTAATATTCAACAACACAAAAATTTATACTAAATTTTGTCTTCTTTTTATTTTTCTACTTTTTTTAAAATTTTTATTCTTAATATGTCAATTTGAATTATATATATATTTTTCTAAAAGCCATATTTACTCTACTCTATATTTAATTATATAGTATCTAGGGTATGTCATATATTTGATAGCTGATTTAAATGATTTCTTGACAATTGTTTTTTGAATATTTTGAAAAATTATGTTATATAGCTTTGGGTGTTTTTTTTTTTAATTAATGGTAGTTTACTACCTTATGTGGTAAGAATTTTCTTTTGGCGATTCACAAAATGATCCTTAACCAATTATTATTATAAAGTTTATACTTTCAAATAATTAAGTTTAACCACAAAATAATCATTAATAATATTCCTATGTATCGCGTGGCTAGGTGAACATTATTATATGTTTATGTTTATGGGTAAGACAATTTCAACATCTCTTCCTCGAAGTCAAAAACCATGATAAAAATTAAATGCTTCTCATTATTCATTATGCTCTTTATAATGAGGAATATATATATTATAATTTATTTTTTTAGGCACAAATTATTTTGAGTTGTCAACAGTAGGTTCATTGCATGTTGAATTTTAACTAAAAATTTTAAGAATCAGAAAATAGATGCACTTGTGACTCACCAAAATTAATGGAGAAGAATAAGTATTACAATTAATACAAGATGTTATAATAGAATAATTAGTACTATTCATTTATTTGGTGACAACATGGTAATAAAATCATGAATTTATATTCCACGTGTTTGGTACAACATCATGTATGAAATAAGTCAACTACTATTTATTGTTGCTCTGGATATGTTGACCGTGGATATGCAGCTGGAGATTACCTGATGGGTAATATTACTATTGGAGCCGTATTTTCTGCATTCTATTTGATTGTATTTGAAACCAAGAATAAGTGAAAACGAGACACAGCAAAGTTGTATTGTTTATTTATTTATTTTGTTGAGAGGGAGGGGGGGGGGGTGTAAGAAACGTGTATTAAATTAAGTGTATGTTGGGGAATTATAATATTTTTTTTTTGACTTGTCTCAAGCAAACTTCTACAGTGGTAGACAAGGTAAATTTCGAGATTCTTTCCAATAAGATTATGGGGTTATCCAAGGCCCATAAATCAAGTTGATTCTTGAATTATTTCTTGTTTTTTTTTTTTTCATAAGATGCATTATAAATTCTAACATATGTTTACTCTTCGTATAACATTTTACAAATCCTAAAGGGTTACGTATATAGCAAATTAAGAACCATTTATTTTGAATACAATACTTAGATAATATAAAAACTAACTAAACATAAACGTAAACATAATTATGTTCATTCATATATTTAAAGATGAAAATTTGGTCTAGTTACCATTTTTTGACCCTATTGTTTACCCAATATGTCAAAATTGTTCATTGAAGAATAGGCTACTCTCTCTCTCTCTCTCTCTCTCTCTCCTCCACAAATAGAGCCACCTCATTATAATTGTAAGTGGGCAAAAATCATTTTTAACTCAAGTTATATTTAGAGTTAATATATGACGACCCAGTACAATTAATTTGTAGAGAAAGAGTTTCCGAGGTCAACCTTAGTGTGCCTATATTGTTTGCTATTAAGTTAATGGAAAAACATCAAGTAACTAATAAGAGAGAAGAAGATTTTGATATTAATGCTTCCTTGGGTTAGTCTGAGGAGAGCTAATTCATATAATGTTTAAGTCTTGGTTACAAAGTAGTGTTACATAGAGTATGTTTCTCCTTTCATGTTTTTTCCTCTCCCTATTTAGAGGTGTTTCCTTTCTTTGTATAGTTATTTGAATTGCATCCTAGTCCTCCACCTGTACAACCGCAGATCGTTCTTTAGATACTTGTCCCATCAGGGTTTTGCTGGAGGTGGTAGAATGTGCTGCAAGTTGTGAGGGTATTGTTCAGGAGTCATTCCACCATTAATGCGGTTAGTTGAGTTGGTGTAGTGCATTGAATGTGGAGGTGATGGGTACTTTACCTAGAGATTTCCCTTCTTCTTTGCTTGAACATCTCTACCTCCTTCCTCGGTATTTTGTCTTTTGGTCAAAGTGGCTTGCTAAATGCTTCTTGAGGAGCGCTCGCTCTTCGGACTCCTCAGGCAATTGGTCTCTTTGACCTCTATTTTTGGGCTCTCACCTATGTATTGGGTCAGAACTAACGAGGGAATTGGCCCTTCCATCCCCTTAGGCTGGGCCCACGGGGCTCTATTTTGTACTCGAATCTTACCCGTCCCACAATAATTACTCTTTTTTTTTTTTTTGTCAATGATATCAAAACACAATTTATTTTTTTTGTTTTTTGTTTTTTATTTTATTATTTTATATTCTTTAATGGTGGCTACCACAAAAAGTTAATACGGAAATCTCTTCCATTGTCTATGCAACAATCATCAAAGCTCATAATATATATATCTATATATATATATATCAATGTAATTTTTATTAATATTGAAATTTTTTTCCATAGAATTCATGTTTAGAATAGACCATACTCACAAATATTAGAGAGCACGTGGATTTGTCACTAACAAATGAGAATGTTTTTGTGATTTATTTGAAAAATATAACCGGAAGATAGATCTTCATAGAACTAAATGTTAATGATCTCAAACAAAACTATATTTTGATATGCTCTTTGTTGTGATTGTTAATCCTCTAAATGTTAAATGCTTATTTTTTCATTAATATTTATTAGGGTTAGTCTAATTAGAATACGAAGGATAGAGGAAATAATAAAATTAGTTACAATTCTAGATCCAAATAATTTATTTGCTTATTCGGAAGAGGCTGCAATAATTTAATATTATATTATTATATAGTAATTCTAGTGTGTTATATATTTATTATGTGCAGCAAAAGCAAAGTAGACAATAGATCGGAAATGTGGAATTTTATAAGATGACCCGCATGAAGAAATAAGACTCTTTTATGTAGTGTACTTATATTTTTTAATTACTTGCATAAATTATTTAATCAAAGTTTATGTTATTTGTGCAGAATTTAATAAAGGAAAAATTAACTGATGAAGAGGTTTAGAGCAATAAGGAGAAATTTTTTAAACAAGTTCTAGGGACAATGTCGGGCCTTGTTAATTAGACTGATGGGGAAATTTGTCATTCCTACTCCATCATTTTCTTCTCATTTGCGGCGCAAGATGGTGGTCAACAGTGAGTTAGAAAAATGCAAACAAGAATTGTCGAATACTTAGCAAGAGTTGTTTGATACAAAGTAAGAAATGTCTAATACAAAGAAAGAATTGTTCAATACGAAGGGCCAAAATTGGAAATTAACATAATTTTCCAAATAATATAATTAGTAGGCACTGTTTTTAAACTATATTTTTTATTAACATCTCTAGTTTAAAAGACTCGATTTTGGACCTAAAAATTGAGTATTTGAGACTCGATTTTAGTGTTTTGATCACGTCTAATGTGACATTTTTTTCACGTGATCTCTACTTGGAAATCGAGTCTCTAAGACTCGATTTATATCTTTACTTTTCTTTTCTTATTTTCCTTCTTTTTTCTGCGTTTCATTTCCTTTTTGCATCTATTCTCCGTGTCTATCTCCTCACTACCTCTCCATCTGCTTCTTTCTTATCTTCACTTTGCTTTTCTTATTTTCCTTCTTTTTTATGCGTTTCATTTCCTTTGTGCATCTGTTCTTTGTGTCTCTCTCCTCACTACCTCTCCATCTGCTTCTTTCTTCCTCCACGCTGATTTGCACAAGCCCAGCCGCCACAGACCCCATCGCCGCTGACCCAGGCAGTGCGACCTAAGCATCAACCTGGCGAGGTGAGGTGAGCTCTCTCTCCTTGGATTCTTTCTCTCTCTGATCTGATTTGGGTTTTCAATTTCTATTTTTAGTTAAAATAGAAAAACCCAGAAAAATTGTTTCATTGTTGAATAAAGGGCGAATGGGTTTCATTGTGCTGGGATTGTTGTGTTTCTAAGATCTCTTAAATTTTTTTTTTTGGTATTTCATTGTGCTGGGATTCTTGTGTTTTTGGGCTTGCACATGAGAGACTTGAGACTTAAAATTTTTTGGTTTATAAATCGAGTCTCTAAGACTCGATTTTCAGGTGGATGCCACGTGGACAAAACGCCACATCAGACATGATCAGACCATAGAAATCGAGTATTTGAGACTCGATTTTGGCCCCCACCAAAATTGAGTCTCTTAAACTCGAGATGTTAGTAAAAAATATAGTTTGAAAATAGTGCCAATTAATTATAATGTTTGAAAAACAATGTTAATTTCCAATTTTGGCAAACGAAGCAGTGATTGGTGGAAACACAGGAACATATAGAGTTAATTAGAGAAAAATACGCGTCAAATAACTTGTTTGGTGGCTAATTATGATTTATGATAGCTAGTTTACAATGATTTTTTCCCTATGTAATTCATAGAAAATTGTTGCATATTGTAATATCCCAACCACACTTTATGGTTGACCTATGTGTTTGTGCGGTTGATTATTATTTTGAGCCACTTATTTTTTATAATTAATTGAATAGTCTTCTCAAAAAATAAAATCGAAGAGTATTTAATAAATATGTTATTTAATAATGCCATTGAATGAAAGTTGTACACTAGGCATACACAACTAATGTGGGATAAACATCCCTATTTTTTTTTTTAAAAGTAAATAGTAATACTTATTAGAACACACATGAAAATAGTAATACTAGGGTGCGTTTGGGTTAGGATGAAAAATGAAAATTATTTCACTATTCAGTTTATTTTTGATACTATTCATAGGTCTCACTGCACTTTTTAGCACTATTCATGGACCCCACTATACTATTTCAACTAATTTTTACTTTTATCTATAGTATTTTTATCTACAGTACTTTTAGCAATAATTTTTCAGTTTCAACAAAATAAGTGGTATCCAAATACACTCCTAGTGTTTTAAATCGGGTTTATAATGTATAGTATTACTACTTATTAAACTCTTTTGTAGTTGTACTCTAGTTATGTAATGTATTATAAATTTGGTTTAAAACACTAGTACTATTATTTTTGTGTGTGTTCTAATAAGTATTACTGTTTACTAAAAAACAAAATTGTAAAGATTATAAATAATTGAGTGGCTAATTGTATTATGATTATTTACTATAAATATGTACAAAACTATATTAAGTGGTTAAGTTATTAGATATACTAGTTAGCATGCCCATGCTTTGCACATATTTTTATTTTTTATTTTTTGAGAAAGTATAATTATTATTACATGCACCTCCTTTCTTGCTGAACCTCCGCATTTGCATTTAGCCATTTACCCTTCATAATTCATACCCCATTAACACATCACTATGGTCAAGATGTTTTATAGCTATTGTATAAGATCCACTTGTTGTTCTCCAATACCAATTATACAATACTAAGTGCACTTCCTTTCAACACCAAAAATTGGCCATCAAAGTATATTTTATGTTAACATCTTTCAAGAATTTTCTGTATCACATTTCATCAATATAAGAAAACCAATTTTTTTTTTTCGGTATTAGCAATTGTAAAGTAAACAAAAATAATATTCAACGATCATATTATTTATGTACTAAACAAAAATTTCTTCCATCAAACTTTTTTTGTTAAAATAAATAAACCTACCTTATAGCCACATTTGCTCTAAGAATGCAACCCTCAAACATTCAAACTAAAATTAAGTCACTTATTGTGGAAAAAAAAAAAACCTAAAAATACCAATAAAATCACCATAATTTATACTCAAATGCAAAGAACAACTATGTGGATATAGAACCTTTGTGCTCTTCTTCATTGTTTCCACTGTTTACATTAAATTGCTGCTTATTTTTGTCTCCTTGATGGCTTGATGCCAACTTTGGTGCTACTAATTTGTGGGTAATAGAATTGAATACCTTCTTCAACCAAGAACCATTTCTTAAAACTATTTAAGCGTATAATCTTAATTACATGTCTTTCAGACCTACACTTCCTCGACCCTAGAGAGAAAGAGAGATAGGGGTATTGCAAACTACCTATATGAAGCACATATCTTATACTGATTAATAAACATTATTGTTGTCACCCATTCAACCATAGCGAACTTCATGCGAAAATCCTTGCGTGCTCTTGTGTCCAATTCACTTGTCATTGACACCTCCATAGCAGTGGGTTTGAAACAAAGTGCATGAGTAACAAACTTCAACTCTTCATTGCATATCTTGCACGGGGTGTTAAACAAAACTTTTTGCTATGAGATATTTTTTGTTACCAATATTTGGTGTAAGGTCCCAAATAATTTTTTAAATCGTTCAGGGCACATTGTCAGCTTAAGCATTTGTCCCCAAACCTCTTGTTTTACTTATATAGAACTCTCAGATGAGAAGTCTGATGTGTACGGCTATGGGGTTATATTGTGGGAGCTTGCCACTGAGAAGATCCCATGGGATAAGCTCAACTCAACGCAGGTATTGTTTTCATTTAGAAAATATCAGGACATTCTATCAAAGAAAAAAAGGGTATTTTTTTTTTTTTTTTTTTTTTGAGAAGAGGTTACATGTTACTTCATTGCTCATGTTTAAGAGGTGCTACGTCTACAACATTTTTATAACATTTTCACAACAAATCATAAGTGGTTAGTTGTTATTGGTTCAAATTTGAACCTAACACTAAGTTACTTTTTTGTCTCAACAATAATAACCAGTAACAATCTGCCACTTAGGATTTGTTGTAAAAATGTTGTAAAAATATTGTGGGCATATCATTTCTCCATGTGTAATAATGGGAGATGGAAAGGGTTTAAGTAAATTGTAACTAATGATCCAGCATATTAAATGGCAATTAATTCATTTTTATAGTTATTTCACTTATATATATATATATATATATATATATATGAGAGATGCTACGTCTATAACATTTTTACAACAAATTACAGGTGGTTAGTTGTTATTGGTTTAAATTTGAACCTAACACGAAGATTACTTTTTTACCCCAACAATAAGAACCACTAATAACCTGCCACTTAGGATTTGTTGTAAAAATGTTATGAAAATATTGTGGACATATCATTTATATATATATATATATATATAATATAATTAGATTAGATTTTTTTTAAGAAATAGATTAAATTATATATTAGATTAGAGTTATAGTCAATGAACTTAATAATAAGTATTGTTTTTTTTTTTTTGAGGGACTAATAAGTAATGTTTTATATGTACTCATCCGTGAACTAAATTTAAAAATTAATGGGTTACAACTTACAACCGAAAGCTCTACCCCATGTATATATACGGGTAATAATTTCTTGTTAGTGTAACTGTTTTATAATATGCTATTAGATGCTCAATAAATATTATGCTCAGTAAATATTTTTCATCCTGGGATTTAATAAGAGATTAAATATAAAAATGCAGTAAATAAAAAAATAATAAGGTCTTTTTGCCTCTCTTCTAAAGAAAAACCGTTTTTTTTTTTCGGGCTAAGAAGCTATTCAGCCCTTTTAGTAGGTGATAGCAATAAAGCTTGTAATTAAGTGGTGGCAGTCATTGATCATTTGTAGAAGAAAATGAAAAAAAAAAAAAAAACGGTAATTAGGTATTCAATAAGGGAAAACATAAAATGAGACTTTGCCACGTGTCAAAAATAAGAACATGCCTTTTGGTTACCTTAAAAAAACCGTGGAGGACAAATAAAGGGGGAAATTTGTTAAATTTTTTAAAGGATTTTCATAGTGAATATATAATATACTGGTGGAATTTGTAGTGCACATTTAAGGGCTTTTTATTTATTTATAGCATTATTTATGATGTCCCAGTGTAAGACAATCCACCTTGACTTGTTTTTATAGTTTTACACATAGTTGTCAGTATCATACGATACGCGATATGTATCGTAAGATACGTATCATATCGTGTACAAAAAGTTTCATATCGTAAAAGCATATTGATTGTAAGTCCTCATGAATTGTCCGATACATAAGTGCATATTGTATGAATTATATCGAATCGATGAATAGTACGTATCGTACAATACATAGACATGTGGTTTAAAATGAGTTTTTTTGGTTAAAATTTGTGATTTTATTTGATTTAAACAAGTTGTTAGACTTTGTTAACACAAAATTATTGGGAAACTCAATTGAGTCTAATGAAATAGCAAGTCCATGAGTTTTTTTTTTCCTCCATTCTCTTTCTCCTACAAAATTTAGACTATACTCATAACACTCATTTTCATATGTGTAAATTTATTTTCTATGCTATTAATAATGTATTAAATGAAAATATAATTATTTTTTATTTTTTTATTATTATTTTGAGTCTAAAAAGCTAGAATGCCAAGAAAAAATATAAAGAAAAAATTATTAGAATAAAAAGAGCAAAATAAAAGTAAATGTTGATAATAATAAAGAAAATGTCTATGAAAAAATAATTTTGCAATATGCAGAACATGATGATAACATTGACTTAGATGAAGTTGATTAGACATGATGATGAAAATATATTATTATTTTGGTTCATATATCATGTATTACTTCTGAGTTTAATCAATTTGAATGTGCATGTTATAAACATAAGTTAATTTGATTTATTTAGTTAGCTTTGTTAAATTTTATTACATAAGTAATGATTAAATTGGTTATTAGTTGAATATATTTTGAATTTATAATGAATATACCTTTTATATATGTATATCTATAATTATTTTATAATTTTATTAGGTATTTGCGTATCTTACGATACACGATACAAAAAAATAAAAAATCGATTCATGATACGATTTACGATTTGACAATTATGGTTTTACACAATTTTGCAATACCTATATTTATTGTAGTACATATGTTAATGCACTTTCTAATACAAACGCCGAAGTGAAGACCCTTGCTGGGATAAAAGAGCAAGGAAACAGAAATTACTCTCAGAGAGAGAGAGAGAGAGAGAGAGAGAGAGAGAGAGAGAGAGAGAGAGAGAGAGAGAGAGAGAGAGAGAGAGAGAGAGAGAGAGAGAGAGAGAGAGAGAGAGGTTGTCCTTTCCAAATAGATCTAGAAGTGCTTTTCAACCCGTGAGCTTTCATTTATTTTGGGTTCTTGTGTTAATCTTTTCTTTTTTAATGAATTTCCCATTTATATACAATTTTTAATAAAATATAGTGTGCAATTTTTTTAATCTAACAGGGGCATGATAGTAAATTTATACAAACTCTATTTCTTATCCTCTAATTTTTCTCCTCAACCAAACAATAGATTTTTCCATCCCTCGAACTAAACAAAGATGAAGGAAAAATAATAAATCTTTTTTATCTTCTCACTTTTTCATCCTCTTATTATTTTTGCATTGACTGATGTGAATGCTTTATACATAGTTACTATAACAATAGTCCAAATTTACTCAAGTTTACATTAACTGATGTAGGTAACTTTTTAAGTTAAATATGCAAAATTTACTTCTTATGCTGTCATCTATTGACTGATGTGAATGATCTAAATAGTAAGTTAATCGATCTATCACGTTGTTGAAGACGTTCAAAGAAGCAAAATCAGTTGCTAGATTGCATATCTATTATCCCTCCCAGTAGAGGAGTTATTTGAAACTTTTTGACTTTGAACTTTAAAGTTGATTGATACACTCTGATTGAACGAACTCATCCTTGATATCCTAGACCTAACGTATTGGATTTGATCCCATATTTCCTATAATTTTGCAGTCCCACAAATTTCAACTTTAAAGGTACCTAGTTAAGTTACCTACCATGTCAATTTTGCTATCGATTAATTTTCCATCTTTACAAACCCCACACCACCACACCCCCCCCCCCCCCCCCCAAAAAAAAAAAAAAAAAATCTTCTAGTTTCTGGTAGGATTTGACATGCGATAATAGTTGACTTCAATAATTCATTTTTTAGCATCTATTCATTTTTTTTTAGTTTTTATTTAGTTTGTTAGCATCAGTTTATTTATTAATCTCTTAGCAAATGCATTTTAAACTTGGTTTATTGTAAAACCAATTTTCTAGTGCTTAAAATACAAAATAAAAAAAAAAAATTACAACAAACTTTGATAAAAAAAAAAAAAAGATTAATAAAGTACCCAAAAAAAGGAAGTTCATGTCAAGATAAAATCAAATTATCTTTTGGGCATTGAATTAATATATATATATATATATATATATATATATATATATATATTTATTGTAGGGTCATAATTTGCACCTAAGCACAAAATAGGAAGGAGATAGACCTAAAGAGCCCAATACAATAAATTTGTAGAGAGTGAGTTAGAAATCTAGGTTTTAATGAGTTTAGTTAACAATTACAGTGGGTAAAAATCACAGTAGGATGAAGCTGAAATAGTTTGTATAGTGAAAATTGTCCTCGAACTTAGGCCGAGGAGGTTGATTCTTATATTTCACTCTCTTAAGGATAGATTACAGATACTGTTATTGAGTTTGCAGTGTTTTCTTTTTCTCTTTCTCAGATCCCTTTCCCTCTCTTTCTCTCCCTTTCTCATTGGGGACCTTTTATTTTATATAGACCCCTTCAGATGATCCTAGCATTCCATCTGTTGATTGCGCAGGCTATCCTCCAAGTGCAAGTCCCATTTAGCATCTTCTTCAAATCCCTGTGAGATGTAGCAACCAAGACAGTATTGTTCAAGGGTCTTGTTAGGACATATGTAGTTCAAGTCTGTGAACATATGTCGCTATTTTATATAATTGGCTTATCCTTAGACAAAACGCACTTTACTTGTAATTGTGTAGATTTAGGATGAGTTTAACATTTCAAGAAACAGTGGTTCAAGATTAAGTGTTGAAGCCGTCAAAGTTTGTCCAAGAAACAAGCAAGGAAGTGCAAGTTTTTAAAGCTCGACACATACCTCGACAGATGCATCTATCGAGCTTTAAAGAAGCTGTTTTGCCCGAGCCTCGACAGCTTCTCGACACCTCTCGACACCTCTATCTGTCGAGAATTAAAGAAAACAGATTTCCAAGTTTGTTTCAAGTCTAATCCGTGAGTGTGTCTTTGGGACTTCTTTTCTCCTAACCCTAGACATATAAAAGGATTATTTTAAGGGCCGTCAAGCAGCAGCAGAAGATACAAGTTGCACATTCTTTGAGAATTTGTTGTTCATGCAATTTGTGATCAGAAAGACAAAGTTCGTGCCCTAGTTCATCTCTGATGATTTGAAGAACTTTGCAGCCAACTCTCTCTCTCTCTCTAGTTGGTAATTGAAGTCGCGTACTGGGATCTGCGCATCTGGTTAGTCATGTACTTGGAGTCGTGCATTGAAAGGAGAAACTGTTACTACAGAACAAGTCCAATTGGGTATTGGGGTAAGAGTTCAACTGCAGGTTGGTGAGGTACTGGGATTCCTTACTTGTAACTGCTTGTTGTGATAATAGTGGAGTTTCGGGAGTGGTGACCTTAAATCACCCGGTGGGGTTTTTGCCGTAAGGGTTTTCCCCATTCGTGAACAAATCACCGTGTTATTTATTTTCCGCTGCATAACTTAGTTTCGGTGATTTGTTTGTGCTGCCACGTGATATTGCATGTTAATTTGATTAATTAAAAACTGGGCTAATTAATTAATCTAAGTTATCACAAGGGGTCAACGCATTTGTGGCCTGTCAGGTCTTCTCCAAATAAATGCGGCCAGAAGGTTTGATGAGATGCATTAAATGTGGTGGCAGTCACCAGCTCTTCAATTACGTTAGTGCTATCCCCTTTCCTAAACCTCTTTCTGCATAGTAGAGCCTCCTTTGATGACGCATTGATGACGTGATCATGAAATCCGAGGGCGTGGCCACCTCGGTCCACTAATAGTCCTTCTTAGCGTGGCTGTGACACGTGACATGATCACATTACTCGGAATCCTTGTACCCTACAATAGCCCCTTAAAATTCAATTTTGTTTCCTCTCATCCAAGGAGAGAAATGGGGTTTTGACTTTAGGCAATTGACCTGACACGTGTCTCTGACTCCCACGTGCAAAAATGTCATTTCGAGTGTCCCATAACTGTACTTGACGTTTCAAAATCCGTAACGTTTCATTAAATGCTCTAGGCGGCGCCCTGTTTCCCGCATCCAACGGTGAGATGAGGATCCCACCATTAATATTTTTCCTCAAATTTTGGGCGAGATAACTCCCACCCAAAGCCTGCCTCCTATATAAAGCGCCTGAAGAGTTCATTTCCCTCATTTTGCACACCTTTGAACTCTCCAGGCTTCCCACATTCCCAAGCTTCTAGAATTTCCAGACTCTTCTCATTCTCAAGAAGTTCTTAAGGCGCTCCTTCTACTTACTTTTGTAAGTTTTTTTCTTTTTAATAATTTATTCTTTTAGACTATTTTCTCCTCGGTCGATCTCCTCGGCTTTCTATTTCTTGTTTCCTTCCTTTAAACATATCTTTCGCCTCTTTCTTTAGTTTGCTTAGATGGGTAGATTCAAATATCTCGTAGATTCCCCTTCCGGTATGGAGGGGTTTAGTGTTAAGTACCACATCCCCAAGGAGTTTCCCTTCGATATTGTGCTCTGGGCAGTGGCATACTGATAGAAACGAGGGGGAGGTCGTCATTCCCATGATCGCCTTCATAGAAGGGGGAATGACGCTTCCTATGGGTAGTGTAACTAGGGACTACCTGATCACCCATAGGCTATATCCCCACCAATGTGCGCCCAACCTATTTAGGATCCTGGGTAGCGTAGATGCTCTTAACGTGCATATGGGCCTGAATCTCACTTGGCACAACGTAGTCTGGATGTATGAGTGCCATTCATTCGGTGATGCGGGGTATTATCTAAAGTCCAAGTCCTTGGCCGTCGAGCTTATCTCATGTTTTCCCAAGTCCAACAAGGGCATGAAGGATGACTATTTAATCGCCTCTAGGGAGTGGCATGACGGTCTTCACTGTCCTATACGGGAGGGGAAGCCAGGTGGAGTGCCCTAGTTTTAGGTTCCTCGTCGTGCGACTCAATTTTATGATTCCTTCTCTTTTGTTTTTAAGTGTTCATCTTTCTAATTGTGGGTTTTCTTCTCGGCCGTGTTTGCAGGTAAGAGGCACGTGGCTCATAATATTACACTTGTCAACATCGACGATCTTAATAGGATGCTTAGATCTGAGGTGTTCATGAGCAAAGACAGGCAACTGAGGATTGTCCACCTCATCCTTGATTTTGAGCCCTTGTTCGATACCTTCCAGGACGTTGGCAACGCAATCCTCGCGGGTGATCCTCTGCTTAACCGCATTGATGTCACAGTGTGAGCTTTTCTAGCCCGAGAGGACGTAGTACAAGTTGTCCGAACTGATCAATGATCTCTCCCAGCAGTAGCAAATCCAAGGGAAGAGACTGCCTCTTCTCGGCTATCACTTGAGGAGGAAATCGACCAATTCTGACTTGAGGAAGAAGAGAGACGAAAAGGGCGAGTTGGACAAAAACTCGAGTGTTCGTTATCCCAACTTTGTAGTTACTTTTGTGGATTATAGTATTGAGGAAGAATAAGAAGAAATGGCTTTGCAAACGAGGAGAGGCTTGAGGGGCCTCCTTGCGAGTAGAGTCAAGGAACAGACTTCAAAAGGCATTTCGGGGTCCCAGCCCTCGACTATTCTCCCGCCCCTTCCTCTTCCTCAAGGTAGTTTGCTCCTTATTCCCAACCTTAAGAAGAAAAGACAAGATAAGGATGAAATCGAGAAGAGGGAGTTGGTTCGGCAGAAGGGGCCCAAGCAGTAGAAGACAGGTAAGGGCCAGGTACAGGCTTCCTCTGTGGAGAGCAATGAGGACCATAAAGTGGTCAAGGTGTGCCATTCTCAATCCAATTGGGCCCCTTGGCTGGAGTTGGACGGGACTGCTATTCCCCAGAGCTTCGTCATAAGGGATTTTCAAAAAGGGCAAGCCCATTATTTGGCTGAAACCCTGGAGTAGCCTATCCTTTTGCCTAAGGATATGATTGCTTTAAAGAAAATGAGGCAGCAAGAGCTCTTTCTGTCCCTAAAGAGGGACTTAGCCTTGGTAAGTTCTACTGCCAGCATTACTGACACCTAGTTTGATTGTCTTCTTACATTCTTCTCTCTTTTGTGACATGCTTGTTTGTTTCCTTCATGTAGGCTATCTAGGAGGTGTTTGTCACTGAGGAATGCGTAAATAAGGCTCAAAACGAGGCTAAAGCTGATGCCAACCTTTTGGTCAAGGTTGACAAGGCCCTGGGTTTGGACGAGTAGGAGAACAAAGAGCACTCCTCAAGGCTGGTAGAGGAGGAGAAGGGGAGAAGGAGTGCTGAGGCGGGGCTAAAAAACACTGAAACTCAAGCAGAGGATCAACGTAAAAAGCTATACTATACCGAGATAGAGCGAGCCACAGCCCAACAACAAGTCCTTGAGCTGAAGGTAGAGCAGGGTCAGGCTAAGGAAGCAGCTTACACTATCAAGGATACTATGGAGGCTTTGACACAGGCTTCCTACAACCTAGGGTCAAAGAAACTGAGATTCGCTTGGTTAAGGAGCTCACCGAGGTATGTAGGGATTACGACCAAATGGTATGAGCAAAGGCCCTTAATGTGGCAAGAGTCCCTGCCACCTTGGAATGAAGGAGGGTTGAAAACGTATGGTTTCCCCCAGACATCTGTGCTGTTCCAACTGTCCTCCCGCCTTCCACTACCCTTGAGCCCATTCTCCCTAAGTAACCTTCCAATAGTGCTTGACCAAGTTGGTGACCAAAGTTAGGAAGCTGAGGTGGCCTAGAGTGAGGGCACTGGTCAGGGTGGTCCTCGGCTAAAAGAGAAGGGCAAGGGCAAGGAGGCTGAGTCTTTGCTAGAGGCCAAGGTTTCAGGCGATTCCCTTAAGCTTAAAGAGGTTGCTCCTAAGACCAAAGAGGCTAATGCCAAATCAAAAAGTGGCTGATCCTAAAGTAAAGGAAGCTGTGACCAAATCCAAGGAAGACCTTCCCCCAAAAACCAAGGCATAGCTTAGGATCTCCTTCTCTTCTTTCTCTGTTATTGTAATAGTTTTACTTTATTATGTGTTTCTTCTTGTAATTTTCTTTCTGTTTCTGTCTATAATGTAATTATCTTCATATATAATGAAAAGACTAAGATTTTTATCCTGTGCATATCCCTGTTTCTTTGGGATATTTACCTTTGACCAGTTATACCCTTTGCTGGGGTTTTAGTTCAATGATGTCCCTATAAGTGGTAGCCTTTGATTTTTACAATAAGTAGTGTTAATGATTTGTTGCTTAATCAAACAGGATAGAAATGGTGAGAAAAGAAAGAGAAAATGACTAAGTATTAATTCTGATATTTGTGTGATTAGCCGAGAAAATTACCTTGTTTTAAGAGCATATTAATGAACCCTTAAAACGTCTTTACCAAGGCCTTCGGTAAGTTCCTATTTTCCTGTGATGACTCATATGCTGGGGTTCCATTCTTTGTGAGATTACTAAGTATTAGCTAATAAACAAATATTAAGAAGTATTAGTATACCCAAGGTATGTGGTTTTGTTTGATATTTAGAAAAATGATGAACCAGGCATAGCCAAGGATCTGTTTAACACTTAGAGAAATGATACAAGATAACAATTTACCCAAGGTATGTGGTATGAGGAGCCAGACATAGCCAAGATTCTGTTTGATATTTAGAAAAGGTAACCTGAAGTATTAATTTACCTAAAGTAGGTGGTCCAGGGAACCAGACATAACTAAAGTTCTATTTAACACTTAGAGAAATGATGCAAGACATCAAATTACCCAAGGTATGTGGTCCGAGGAACCAGGCATAACCAAGGATTTATTTGATACTTAGAAAAATGATAAATATATCAATTTACCCATGGTATGTGGTCCAAGGAGTCAGGCATAGCCAAGGTTCTGTTTGATATTTAGAAAAGGTAACATGAAGTATTAATTTACCCAAAGTAGATGGTTTAGGGAACCAGACATAACTAAGATTCTGTTTAACATTTAGTGAAATGATACAAGATATCAATTTACCCAAGGTATGTGGTTTGATGAGCCAAGCATAGCCAAGGATCTGTTTGACACTTATAATAATGATGAAAGATATCAATTTACCTAAGGTATATAGTTCGAGGAGCCAAGTATAGCTAAGGTTCTGTTTGATATTTAGAAAAGGTAACCTGAAATATAAATTTACCCAAAGTAGGTGGTCCAAGGAACCAGACATAACTAAAGTTCTGTTTATCACTTAAAGAAATGATGCAAGAAATTAATTTATCCAATGTATGTAGTCTGAGAAGTTAGGTATAGTCAAGGCTCTGTTTGATACTTAGAAAAATGATGAATGTAACGCATGAAGTAATAAGCGATATATAATAGAAAAGACCTTTATTAATAATAATACATTCGTAAGTTATTTACATTCCAGGGACGTGGTATAACATAATTATCTAGGTCTTCAAGATAATAAGCCCATATTATCTAGGTAATGCAGTATGACCCTTCCTAGTTGGGTCCTAACTTTCCCCATGCTGGGTTCTTCGCAGTACCAAAAACGTTTCTTAATATTAAATCTCCTAGTGCCAGTGGCCTCAACTTCACGTAAGAGTCATACCCTTGTTTGAGTTTGTATTGATAATATGCCAATTGAACCATGGAGTTTTCCTTTCGTTTTTCAATCAAATCCAAGCTCATTTGTAACAATCCATCATTGTTGTTTGAAGTGAAAGAACTTGTCCTCAGTGTTGGGAATCCGGTCTCAAGAGGGATTACAACCTCGGCCCTATAAGTCATTGAGAAATGTGTTTCCCCTGTGAATCTGTGAGGGGTAGTCCGATATGTCCAAAGGGCATTTGTCAATTCTTCCATCCATTTTCCCTTCGCATCGTCTAACCTCTTCTTGAGCTAATTCACTATTACCTTATTGACAGCCTTGGCCTGTCCATTTCCTTATGGGTAAGCCGGGGTGGAATACCTATTCGTGATGCCTAAGTTACAGCAATATCTTCTAAGAGCCTTGCTATCAAACTAAAGTCCATTGTCCAAAATGAGAGTATAGGGAATCCCGAAACGGGTGACAATGTTCTTCTCGGCAAATCTCTTTGCGTCTAGGTTCCTGATATTTGACAGTGGCTTAGCTTCCACCCATTTGGTTAAATAGTCTGTGCTGACCAACAGCCATCTCCTATTCCCTGCTGTCTTAGGAAAATGCCCTATAATATCCAATCCCCATTGAGAAAAAGGCCAAGGGCTAGACAGAGGTTGAGGACACCTTTTGGTTGGTGAATATTTGGGGCAAATCTTTGACATTGGTCGCATTTCTTCACATATTCTTGTACTTCTCTCTGCATATTTGGCCACCGATATCCCTGAGTGAGGGCCCTGTGGGACAAAGATCTACCTCCTGTGTGGCTCTCGCAAATCCCTTCATGTAACTCCTCTAAGAGTAGCTCAACTGCTTCAGGGTGTATACAAAGTAGATACGGGTCAAAGAAAGAGCGCTTGTACAACTTTTGATCCTCAGACAGCCAAAACCGAGGAGCTTTTCTGCATACTTTGTCAGCCTCAGAATTCTCCTTAGGTAAGATATTCTCTTTAAGGAACAGCACAATGGAGTCCATCCAACTAGGTCTCACTCTAATCTGATGACTACGGACTGTATCCACATTCGTCTTAGTAGGTTTACATAAATTTTCCACCAGGATGACCCGAGGTAATCTCTGTGCCCAGGACATTGCCAATGTGACTAGAGAATCAGCATGAGTGTTTCTGCTTCTGGGGATTTGCACTATGGTGAAAGACTTAAATTTTGATTGTAAATGTCTAACTTGATTTAGTACTCCTGCATCCTTGGATCTCTGGTTTCCAGCTCTCCTTCCATTTGGCCTACAACCAATTTTGAATTCGAGAACATCTCCATTGTCTTCCCTCCTAACTTCTGAACCATAGTCATTCCTACTAGTAGAGCTTTATATTCGGCTTCATTATTCATGGCCTAGAAATTTATTCTCAAAGATTTCTCAATAACGATCTTTTCTAGAGATATCACAACTAAACCCACTCCTAATCCTCTTTGATTTGCTGCACCATCCACGTACACCTTCCATGACAAAGGTTCCTTCAAGGAGATCGTGCCAACTAATTTTTCAGCCATGTCCGACCTCTTAATATTTTCTTCTAACGAGGGCTCACCAAACTCGACCACCAAGTCAGTGAGGACCTGGCCTTTTATGGAGGTGTGTGGCATATATTTGATATCAAAAGCCCTCAGAATTGTATCCCACTTGGCAATCCTTCCTGTATAATCAGCACTCTGAAGTAGAGATCTAAGCGAAATTTGGGTTAAGTCCACAACTGTGTGGGATTAGAAGTAGTGGGGAAGCTTACGTGTAGCGTGCACCACTGCTAAAATAGTCTTTTCCAGTGGTAAGTAACGGACCTCAGCTTTATGCAATGATTTACTCACATAATAAACTGGTCTCTGTACACCATTATCAACTTATATCAGCACCAAACTAATAGCATGGGAAGCCACAGCAATATAGGCAAACAAAACCTTGTCCTCCTTGAGCTTGGACATAACGGGTGGCCGAGAAAGGTATTATTTAAGCCGCTAAAAAGCCAAAGCACACTCCTCAGTCCATTCGAATCTCTTCCATTTATGTAACAGTTGGAAGAAAGACCTACATTTGTCTGCGGGCCCAGAGATGAATCGGTTTAAAGCAGCAGTCATTCCTGTCAATTTTTGAACTTCTTTAGGATTTCGAGGGGGTTGCAAGCTGTTAATTGCCTTAACCTGATCAAGATTGACCTCGATTCCACAATGAGTGACCATATACCTCAGAAATTTACTTGATCCCATGCCAAAAGAGCATTTGGAAGCATTGAGGCGTAGCTTGTGTTTCCTTAGGATCTCAAAGATATTCCCAAGGTCCTCCACATGCTCGAGCACCACTTTACTCTTCACTACCATGTCATCTACGTAAACCCCAATGCTTTTACCTAGTTGTGGCTCAAACATCTTGGTTATCATCCTTTGATATGCAGCACCTGCGTTCTTCAAATCGAAAGGCATCACTTTGTAGTGATAATTTCCTGTGGAAGTGACAAAGGCCTTTTTTTCCTGATCATCTAGGGCCAAGGGTATTTGATGATATCCTTGGAAGGCATCTAGAAAACTCATCCGAGGATGCCCTATGATGGCATCTACCAGTTGATCTATACAAGGCATTGGGAAGATGTCTTTGGGGCAGGCTTTGTTCAAATTTGTGAAGTCTACATAGACTCGCCATTTCCCATTATTCTTTTTTACTACCACTGTGTTAGCCAACCATTCAGGATAAAAAATTCCCTTGATAGAGCTTGCTTGCTTGAGTTTGTTCACTTCCACTTTAATGGCATAGAATGCTCTTTAGATGAACACAAAGGTGGCTGCTTCTTAGGGAGGATAGTCGGGTTGACATTTAGACGATGACAAATGAAATTTGGGTTTACCCCGGGAGCTTCATAAGTATTCCATGCGAACACATCAATATTCTTCTTCAAATATATGACCAGCTCTTCCTTCTTTTGAGGAGGCAACTGAGCTCCAATTTGAAAAAATTTATTTGGATCAACGTCAATAACAATTTCCTCCAGCTTCTCACATGCGGGCCTTTCTAACGCTATGTCCATGGGCATGACCGGGGCCCTGATTGCTATGAGCCCCTCGCAACAGAGGCCGATAATTCAACTTCAGGCTGATGCATAATTGCAGCCGCCATGCACTGCCTAGCCATAGATTGGCTTTTAACCAGTCCTTCAATCTGGTCCCTCGACAGATATTTCACCTTCAAATGCAGAGTTAAGGAAATAGCTCCCAAGGCATAAAGCCAAGGTCTTGCCATAATGGTTGTGTAGGGAGAGTAAGCATCTACCACGATGAAGTCCACTTCCACCACCTCTGAACTTGCTTGCATAGGTAATCTAATCTGGCCTTTTGGAATGACAACTTTCCTATCAAAACTTATCTATGGTGAATCATAGGCTACCAAGTCCTCTAGTTTCAAATTCAGCCCTTTATATAAGTCAGGGTACATAATCTCTACACCATTGCCCTGGTCTACCATCACCCTCTTCACATCATACCCTCCTATCCAAAGCGTGACCACCAAAGTATCATCGTGTGGCTGCGTGGTCCCAATCTTATCCTCTTCCGAAAAACTCAATGCTGGTCGGATATCCATTCTGGCCGTTTTCGGCCCAGAATTAGAGTCCTTGGCAAGTGTTCATGCTACAAACATCATTCTGGAGTAGGAGTGTGCATGGGTCGGGTTAAGAGAATTTTTTGACCTAACTCACCATGGTGGGTCAAAAAAAATTCGACCCAACCCGCCTTATCACATATGTCCAACCCAATCCAACCTAACCCAACCCACATGGGTCGGGTTGGGTCTGGTTGAACCCATGGGTTGGACTTTTTTTTTATTATTAAATTGAACCTATATTTTTTTTTATTAATTATATAATATATTTAAATATATATTAACGAAAGTAATAGGATTTTATATTATATATGTTTGTAGGAATTGATGAACTGTTTTACAATTAGGTTTTAACTTTAAAAAAAATATTTATTAAATATATAATATACTTTAAATATATATTAAAATATGGGTTGGTCGGGTCGGGTGGGTTTGTAATTTTATGACCCAAACCCAACTCGACCTGCTACAAAAAAAAAAAAAAAAAATTTATAACCCAACACAACCCACCAAGCCCTAAAAACCGACCCAACCCGGCGGGTTGGGTTGGGTTGGGTTGGGTCGGTGGGTTTTCTGCACACCCCTACTCTGGAGGGACGAGAATCGGTCCTCCCAAAAGCAACAAAGGTGACATTAATCATGCCCAAAGGAGGCCTTGAGGAAATATTCCCCTGAGTACTTCACCGTGTATGGTCTCCCTGCCCGTTGGGCCGATACAAAAACTGTTTTAATTTTTCATCCCTAACTAGTTGCTCCAAATGATTCCACAGAGTCTTGTGATCCTTGGTGGTATGTCCCCGCTCATGGTGGTACTGACAATGAAGACTCTGGTTGTGGCTCATGGGGTCCCCTGTCATCTTGTTTAGCCATTTGAATTATGACTCGTTCTTAATTTTCTCCAAAACTTGATGTACCGGTATTTGGAACACCGTGCTAACCACCCGAGGAGTTGTAGACCCAGATTGCCCAGTAAAATCTCTTTGGGGTCTGTCATTGTTGTATCTGTCCGACCTGAAATCCCTCCTCTCCTGAGGGATAACCTTCGCTTTCCCCTTCTCCTGCTGTTAGTGCTCCTTAACCTGCTTATACTCGTCAATACAATCCATGAGCCGGTGCACACTCCTCACTCGATTTTTAGTAAGTGATTTTCTCAAATCATAGGTAGGCTGACCTTGAAAGTCCTTATTGCTACATCGTCGAAGTCCCCGTCAATCATTAAACATCTCCCAGTATCTGTCTGAGTACGTTTTCAAGGTTTCCCCTTCCTGCATGGTCATAGACAACAATAAATCTAAAGGCCGAGGAACTCTACTACTTGTAATAAAGTGAGATCCAAACGCCTGGGTGAGTTCTGTAACAGAATCAATAGAACTTGCCCCTAGACCGTTAAACCATCTCATTGCCACAAGTCCTAAGCTAGATGGGAAAATCTTGCACATCAAAGCTTCATTTCTGGAGTGCACAGTCATCCTTTGGTTGAAGTGGCTAACATGTTCCACAGGGTCTGTTCGGCCACTGTACATGGTGAATGTTGGCTAAGTGAATCGCCAAGAAAGTTCCCTCCTTTAATTCTACATGTGAAGGGTAACCTGGAAATTTGGTTCAATGCTTTGCTCATAGCATTATTTCCCAAGCCTCTGCAAGAATCAGAAAAGGAAGGAGTTTGCCTCCGCCGTTCGTGGCACAACTTCTTCTTCAAACAATCAATCTCTAACTTCATGGCTCTAGCATTTTCCTCATGAGAGACTTTGCTCCCACCTTATGATTGACTCTTGCTAGTATGAGTGGTATGTACACTTCCCTCCTGGCCTCTACTTCTTTCAAGATTCAGAAAGTGATCTTGACGTTAAGACCCTATCGATTCTGCTTGGTGCAGACCTGATCCTACCATAACGTTAAACTTACTAAAATACAAGATTTCCCACAAACGGCGCCAATTGTAGGGTCACGATTTGTACCTAAGCCCAAAATAGGAAGGGGATAGGCCCAAAGAGCCAAATACAATGAATTTGTAAAGAGTGGACTAGAAATCTAGGTTTTAATGAGTTTAGTTAACAATCATAGTAGAATGAAGCTGAAATAGTTTGTATAGTGAAAATTGTCCTCGGACTTAGGCCGAAGAGGTTGATTCTTATATTTCACTCTCTTAAGGACAAATTATAGATATTATTCTTAAGTCTATAGTGTTTTCTTTTTCTCTTTCTCAAATCCCACTCCCTTTCTTTCTCTCCCTTTCTCATGGGGGACCTTTGATTTTATATAGACCATTTCAGATGATCCTAGCCTTCCATCTGTTGATAGCGCAGGCCATCCTCCAAGTGCCAATCCTATCTAGCACCTTCTTCGAATCCTTGTGAGATGCGGTAACCAAGGTAGCACTGTTTAAGAGTCTTATCCACATAAATGCGGCCAGAAGGTTTAGTAAGATGCATTAAATGTGGTGGTAGTCACCAGCTTTTCAATCATGCCAGTGCTATCCCCCTTCCCAAAGCTCTTTTTGCACAGTAGAGCCTCCTTTGATGATTTATTAATGATGTGATCATGATATTTAAGGGCGTGGCCTCCTCGGCCCAATAATGGCCGTGACACGTGGCATGATCGCATTACTCGGAGTCCTTGTACCCCCCCCCCCCCACACACACATAAGTTAAGTGTAGCATTTACTGTTGCTACTCTTTTGTTGAGCCACATCAGTAACAATTTCATTATTTTATTTCCATTATTTTTCTATTAGTCTTCTTACACTTTCACAGTTTTCACTTTAGCTTTCATAACACTTACAACTCTTTATCTTCATTGTTTTCAACTTCCCATGTAAGCTCTTTAATGACTCAAACTCTCCATCTCCCCTTTTGCCTCTTCCTCTCTTCACTGAATCCAACCAGTTCATACTTGTTCAATTGCCACTGCCCCTATAATATCAAAGAAATAAAATCCAATATAAATCGTTAGACGTCCTTTGTCTCTCTTAACTAGAAGGGAAATGATTTTGGATTTAATTCTTGTAAATATAAAGGTCATTTTAGAACAACAAGCTTATATTCTAGAATGGGGATATCGCTTCGTTCCTTAAAACCATATGGTATGTCAAGCATGTTTTATATATTAGAGTGTTATGTGTTTTTGTTTTTGTTTTTTTTGTGTCTTTTTTTTTTTTTTCAATATAATGTTGCCAAGAAAGTGGTTTGCTCTATGTTTCAATGCTGAAAGTAATCACAATATTTGCAATCCTATATTTCCACGTGTTTGATAAAATGGCTATAAGAAGGATTAAAAAAAACAAAGATGGTCATGTTAATGTAGAAGAACAAATAGGAAGAATGAATATTGAAGAATACTATTTTGTTAGTAAACTTCATTCATAAATGGGTTTTCAACACTCATAAAAATTTTGAAGGAGTATTTCATTGGATTTATTGCAGCAATGAAGATGGTAAAAAGAATATTAGGCAATGACGTACTAAGCAACCATTGACGTACTAAGCATCTTGTTCCATAAAAAAGTTACATTGTCCCCAAAAATGAGAGCCCAAATTCTTCACCAATCAACTCCAATGAAAAGAAAGCAAAAAACCAATATTTGATTTAAAAAAATCAAATTTTCTAGCAGTTATGGGGTTTTTTTTTTTTTCAACTCAAATTTTAAAAGTTGAAATAAAGAATAAAGCTTTGTATAATGTATACTTCATATTAGGATGCATCGCACAAAAAATGACAAGATATATAATATACTTATACTACAATTAATCTTCATTTTTATTATCACATCATCTTTGCAAAAACAAAAAAACCATCTAAAACTTATGACTCTGATAATAATAATAATCAAAAAACAAAGTCCTTTCTAAAACGGTTCACTGAATATAAAAGTCATCAAACACTATAAAAAAGACTCTTTGTTTGCCTATAAGTAATACAAACGCCTGACTATATGAGTATGTTCTCTGTTGTTTTAATTATTTAAAATGACAATCAACTAGGCTTCTCTATTATATTAGAAAAAAATACATTTTATGTTTTAATTATTTTTTTAATTAATTATTATCAATAAATCACAACAATCATTTAAATAATAATTACTCTCTCTCTCTCTCTCTCTCTCTCTCTCTCTCTCTCTCTCTCTCTCTCTCTCTCTCTCTCTCTCTCTCTCTCTCTCTCTCTCTATATATATATATATATATAGTAGACCACAACATAGAGTGCACAACTATGAGAGTAATACTCAACCGCACACAAATTTATACTAAGTTTTGTCTTGTTTTTATTTTTCTACTTTTTTATTTTTATTCTTAATATGTCAATTTGAATTTATTGTTTTTGTAAAAGCCATGTTTACTCAACACTATATTTAATTATGAAGTTTTTGGGGTATGTCATATATTTGATAGCTAATTTGAATGATTTATTGACAATTGTTTTTGAATAAAGGACAAAACTTAGGTATAGTGACTTAGGCGCTGTTCCTTAGATTCTCTTTTTAAGATTCAGCTATGTGGTCAATTGATTAAAAAATACACTTTCATCCTATGAGAAAAAATTTATGTGATAGAATCTTAAGAAATAACATCTAAGTACTGTATTTAAGTCTTGCTCTTGAATAAATTTAAAAAATTATGTTATATATCTTTCGAATTTTTTCAAAAAAAAAAAAATTTCAATTAACGGTAGTTTGCTAACTTATGTGATAAGAATTTTCTTTTGGCAATTCACAAATGATCCTTAACAAATTATTATTATAAAATTTATACTTTCAAATAATTAAGTTTAACCACAAAATGATCATTAATAATATTGATAAGCATAGCGTGGGTTTGCGACTAGTTTATATAATAATTGAAGACTGTAAACGTAAGGCAAAACAAAACAAATTAATTTACAGATGAAATGTGCCTACTCAAAATGTTTAAACTTAATTTACAAATGAAAAATGTTTATTTTTCTTAGATGTTTTCAAAAATCTTAAAAGGGTTACCAATATGTAGAAAATTTAAACTGTTTTTTTAATAAAGATTTTATACAAAAGTTTCATAAACATACACAAAATCATTTTTTCCAACTTATAAACATATGTTACTTTGTATTCAAAATAAACTTGGGAACATATAAAAATTTCTAACACCAATATATAAAAACATTAAGCTGTTTACACTCAAGTTCTCCTACATTTTTAATGTATAAAACAATTTTAGACTGTAAGTATGAGACCTTTCAAAGAGCTACTTTGGGAGACATCAAGACTGCGACCAGTAAAGCTTCCCTCCAAGTAATTCGAAAAATAGGGGTTACAAAAGAAACCAGTAAAGTGACGGCTAAAGTCACTTTGATTAATATTCCACAAAGGATCATTTCTTTTCCCCTTTCATTTAATGTAAAAATGTCGCATGACATGACAATTAGAACGACGTATATGGATAATAGAGTCTTAGCTCTTCAATTCCCTCTAAAAGGGACTTGACTATATGAGGTATTTGTGATGTTAGAATTCCTGGGATTTCCTCCGATGCAATATCTCATATTGCACTGGAACTGGTATAATGTGGTTGCACACACGCATTTGAAACCAAAGATCTGTGCTAAATGAGTAAGAATGAGACATTACAAAGTTGTATTGTTTATTTATTTATTTATTTTGTTTGGGGGTGGGGGGAGTAAGAAACGTGTATTAAATTAAATTTATGTTGGGGAATTATAAGTTTTATTTATTTTTTGACTCTTCTCAAGCAAACTTCGACAATGGTAGCTTACAAAGGCAATTTCGAGATTCTTTCCAGTAGAATCATGGGGTTATCTGAGGCCCATAAATTAAGTTTTATCATTTTTTTTTATTGTAATATATATTTTTTTCATAATATGCATAATAAATTCTAACATATGTTTACTCTTCATATAACATTTTAAAAATCCTAAAGGGTTGCTGACATAGCAAATTGAGAACCATTTATTGCGAATACAATATTTAGATAATAAAAAAAAAAACTAAACATAAACCTAAACATAAATATGTTCATTCATATTTTTAAATATGTAATTTGGCTTAGTTACCATTTTTTGACCCAAATGTTTACATAATGTATCATAATTGTTCATTGAAGAATAGGCTAGTTTGTTTGTTTGTTTTTTTTCCCCCTCTCTCTTTGTGCTCTGCTTTGTATATAAGAAATAGAGCCACCTCATTGTAATTAATCTTTGTCAATAATATCAAAACATAGTTTATTTAGAGAGATTTTTTTTATTAATATTCTTGAATGGCGGCTATCACAAAAAGTTAATACAGAAATCTCTTCCATTGTCTATGCAATAATCATCAAAGCTCATATTTAGTATGTACGTATGCAATAATCATCAAAGCTCATATTTAGTATGTACGTGCGTGCGTGCGTGTATATATCAATGTAATTTTTATTAATATTGAGATTTTGTCAATAAGAATTCATGTTTAGAATAGACCAAACTCATAAATAATAGAGACAATGTGGATTTGTCACAAACAAATGAGAAAGTTTTTGCGATATATTTTAAAAATACAACTGGAGGATAGATCTTCATAAAACTAAAATGTCGATAATTTTAAACACAAATATATTTTAATATGCTCTTTGTTATAATTGTTAATCCTCTAAATGTTGATTGCTATTTTTTTTATTATTAATATTTGTTAGGAAAAGTCCAATTGGAATATGAAGGACAGAGGAAAGGACAATTCTGATTACAATTGTGGATCCAAATAATTAATTTGCTTATTTGGAGGACGCTGCAATAATTTAATATTATATTATTAAATTTAGACAAATAGAGCCACATGAATCCTGACACATGGCACAAAATTAGGATTCTAATTTATAATTGCAATTGAAGTTTCTTTTTGCTTCACCTATTTTTATATATATATATATATATATATATAGATTATATTGTACTATATCTTTATTATGTGCATTAAAAGCAAAGTTGGCAATAGATCAGAAATGTGGAATTTTATAAGATGACCCACACGAAGAAATATGACTCTTTTATATAGTGTACTTATATTATTTAATTACTTGCATAAATTATTTAATTAAAGTTTATTTTAATTAAGCATAATTTAATAAAGGAAAAATTAGTTGGTGTAGAGGTTTAGAGCACTAAGGAGAAATCTTTTATACAAGTGCTAGGGACAATGTCGAGCCTTGTTAGACTGATGGGGAAATTTTTCATTCCTACCCTATTATACTTTTGACTTCATGGAAAAATGTCTCATGTATTAGGCTACAAACGACGTCAATGGGAGATCCATCTCTTGATGACTTGATGTAGAGGTGAATATCCTGGTGAGTAAGTTGTTATTACTTGATTAATATTTGAGACACTATTTTTTAACGTGTTTGGGAATAGGGTGAAATTTAAAGTATGTAAATGATAGTGTACTTGAGTATTGTTTTTCCCTTATGAGTATTTATTGTTTGAATAGTTGTAATGATTATATGAGTATTTGTGATTGAACAATTCTTTGATGCCAAGGATTGTATTTTATTATTTTCCATCAGGTACTCATGTAAAATTCAGAATGAAAATTATATAAAAAGTAATATGTTATTAGCAATAATGTTATGTCATCGCTAATATTTTATCTCATCATCAATGATGACACACAATACAGTTACTAATATGTATAATAATGACAATACTGTCACTAACAATGACATATTAACGGCAACCAAAACACCATCATTAATAATGACTTATTAGTCGATCTCAAATGTCAACGCAAATACTAATAGCGACAACATTTAAAGCATTAGAGGCTGCTTTTTGTCATCCCTTAAGACCAAATTTCTGGTAGTTTTGTTTCTACTTTTTGGCTTTTTCACAAATGCATCATTCAATATGTATGTCAGATGCATATCTATATGTAGGACTCCTTGTGTTTGCCAAGTTATATGGTATCAAAGCCGAAGTTTGCAATATATTTTCCTTTTGTTTTCGAAATCTTGTTTAGGTTTTCGATTATTGGCAAATGGAAAAGTAAAAAGATATTCCTATACCAAACTCCAACTAGCCCAATCTTAAACTCTCATTATCCTAAGCTTTGGCTACCAATCAAATTTTTGTGGGGTTATCAAACCAAACAAATGTTGAAAATAGGAACACATAAGAAAGAAATAAAATAAGAAGCTAAAGATAATTTACAGTGCACCATTGTTCTTAAGACCAAGAACAACCAACCCTCAATAATGTGACCCACAGTTCCATATGCCAAACAGATCCGAAGTATTTGCAAGAGTGTAACCAGCTGGGATCACTAGTCTGTAGGCCAGAGTCTCTCACTTCAAGCTTTAATCCTGCCGTGGCCTTCTTGTTTGCTGATGGTGCCAACTCAAACCATCCAGCAAATAGCATCAAACTTGTAGAAGTCACAATTATCTATCCCCCAAATATTTAGATTTGTCATCTCTTCAAATATAATCCAATAGAAAGCTGACATTTATTTTCAATGAATGAAATGCCATTAGAATTCATCTAAAAAAAGAGAGGAAAAAAACAACATTAGTGTACAAACTTTAATAAAGTCAGTAATGTAGACTTTGGAAGAAAATTTATTTATTCTAAATGTCGTATTCAAACAACCATCTTTAAAATTGGGCTAAAAAGTCTTGTTGTTTAGTGAGATTAACTAGTTCTCTCCATCCACAGAACTTTAGTTTGAATCTCCTACCCCACTTATTATAAGCAAAACCATCATATAAATGGTAGCTTCTTGATGATTCTGGACCTTTCCTTCTACCTGTTACTGAACAACCTTTTCCACCCCCTTCTTTCCCAGAACTTGAATTGAAGATTAAGGAATCTGTTGAATCACTTGGGGGTTCAGTCTTTCCTATATTGAATAGGGTTGCACCTAAAGACTTAGCTTGGATAAGCACCACTGGTCCAATCCAATGCACCGCGTTTAGTGAGATTCCACTCTTGCTAAGAGTATCTGACTCCTTGATCCATGATTTTTGTTGTGCATATGATTCATGCACTGACAAGTCATTGTCAAAACCCTCGAGTTTCTTCATTGCACTCCGCTAGTGGTACCCATCCCTTCTGCCAGAGATGGGAATCCGTTGTTTTGTATGGGGTCAAATCTAGTTGGTACTTCTCAGCGTGATGTCACTACTTTTTACTCGGTTCTTCTTGAGAAGAAAAGTAATATTGATTGGTTGATCAGGCAATTTTATGAGGATCACCTGTGGCTAAAATTTGAATATGAGAATTACACATTTGATGTTTATGTTACAAAGGATAAGTGGATTAAGGTTTTGGATTTCAACCCTTTGGGTGCATTTTCATTGCCATTGTCATTTAATTGAGAGGAGTTAAGAGCAAAACACCAAGGAAGAAGGAGACCAAGTGGACCATAGAATTGTGGAGAGCCAGTGTCCTGTTAGGCGAGGTATGAAGACAGCAGTGCCATATAATTACTTGGATACCAACCCCAAGAGTGGCTCGGATCAATTTTTGAGAATGCTGATGAAGAGTTACAACAGCAGATTAAGTCTACTGAAGCAGTTTCTCTCTATCAATTGTGATTCATATATTTTGTTCCATGGGTGCAGACTATATATTCCTTGTAAAGTTATGATTTCCAACTATCTTGTGTTGGCTTTAATTCTGTGTCAAATTTAATTATAATTTCTTCAATTATTTCCCCCGTATGTATGTGGTTTTATTTATAAGGGATGAGTGTAAGAGATCGGTGAAGGATCAAGTTTCAAAAGATGAATCAGTGGAATTCGCGACTCACTGGCGAGAAGCAACCTGCGAAAAGACCACGTGTGAAGCACATGATTGGAAGCTGAAGAATCACGCCAGGCTGCGAATTTCGCGAGTGTTTTGGGAGAAGGGCTATCCTGCGAAGTACCCATAAAATTTTCTGTTTGGCAAAAAGTTGTGTAGCTTTACCAAATCTTTTACCCACACTATATATACTCTCATTACTCATGAATTGTAAGGAGTACTTTATAGAGAGAAAACCTTAGCAAATACAGTTGAGAGTTAGAGATTTATACACACAATGATCTCTACATTTCCTTGTGATTTTCCTCAAATTCCTACCTCTTCATCTTCAAATCCTTGAGAGGTTGTTAGCCTAAACACATACCACATCCATTTTGAGTGATAAGTGAGATTTTGGTGTTGCTAGGAAGTATTGGAAGGAGTCATTCATTGGCGGATGCAATTCTGGGTTGAATTGCGAAATCCGAAAAGTTAGAGAAGATAAGACTCCGAGAAATCAGTTAGTAGCAAGAGCTTCGAGGGCTCAAATATAGGGGTAGACTAGGCTTGGAGGGTCTTTTGTTATTCGTGTACTCCAACTTTATTCTCTAGTGGATCGAATTCGATTTGGAGGGTCGCGGAGAGGTTTTTCACCGAGTTCTTTGGTTTCCTTTTCGATAACACGTCTTGGTGTTATCTTGTGTTTGCACTTCTCTTTCCTACTCTTTAAACTTTCATTTTATTGTTGATGATGGATGAATATGGCTTAGGGTAGTGTTATCGGTTCATTGCGATTATTTACTCTTGTTCCGCAATTTGTTTAAGTTAGAATAAAAGCAATCTAACCCTAATTTTTAATTGAGGGTCTAAACGAGCTCTTGTGTTTTAGCACAATTCTAAGCTTTCATTCTTGTTGCTTAAAAACAAGATTTTGCATCCACAATCAATTACATAATGATGAAACTGGATTTGCGCAACTTCCCTCCCTGGTTTGTGTATTATAAATGTTGTTCCTCCAATGTGTACTTAAAATTTTACTTTGTGGTGCTTTCATAAAATCTACTTCCAAGTTGTCTATTTCTTTCTCGTTCCATTTGTCTTGTATCTCTACTTTGTTGGGATTTCAAATGTTTGTGTTCAATTTAGTGTTGTATCCCATTGGAATTCCTTTCTTTGTTTAATTTTCCTATCTAGCAAAGTTTTTTGCGGTCTGTTTATATGAGCAGAATTTTATGAAGGGACAATTGTTTTATGCTGTTTATTTTTTTGCGATTCTTTGATATCAGTATGATTTGAGATTTGATTATAGGCAAACCAGGGCACACCATTTTAGATGGAACACAATGCGCAAAACATTGGGTCAATGCACAAATTGTAACAGGTGTATCGGAAGCTATTTCTATAATTAGATCGTCTTTGGTAGTTATTCTGATAAAGTCCCAGTGTAGGACAATTCACCTTAACTTGTTTTTATAGTTTTACACACTTTTTTATTACCTATATTTACTGTTCTATTAATGTTAATGCACTTTCTAGTACAAAGGCCAAAGTGAAGACCCTTGCTAGGGTAAAAGAGCAAGGAAACAGAAAAATTACTCGAGAGAAAGAGAGGGAATGTATTTCTTAAGGAATTAAGGATGTCCTTTCCAAACAGATCTTGAAGGGCTAGGCTATGGCCTTTTTCACCCATACATTTTGCATTTAAACACGAACTTCAATGGCAGATGCAGGGCTTGGAAGAGGGTGTATTGTATTTAGGAGCTAAAATGATGTGATAACGGGCCTTAAAAAATAGTGTAGTGCGGGACAGCCATTCTAGTTTGTTTTCATTGGAGGAAAAGTTTTCAACAGTGAGAGTGAATTCCGATTATAAAGGCTAAAATCTAGAATCTATTTCTAGTCTGAGGCCAATTTTTATGGCTTTTCTTTCACTGGTGGCTATAGAGTCAAGAAATCACTCGATCCTAAAATATGAGCTAAAATTAGATAGGGGCCGCGCGAACGCAGGCCCCCACTACCACAAATTACGTCGTAGGCTCTGCCACTTGGGCAGACCTTAGGGCAGCACCCCTCCTATTGTGCAATGGAGGTCACTGACCTAGGCCATGGGCCTTTATGATCACCCATTGACCCCGTCCAGGTAAGTATTTTGCTCATTCCTAGTGTTTCCTCTTTTATAGTACCTTCTCACCCTTATTCCGCTTGTTCCTTTCCTATGTGGGATTTTGTGCCACACCAAGAATCAAAATAAGCCTGACATCGTTTTGGTTCATTGTAAAAAGAGGTTAGGTTGGCTCACAGCTTAAGTGCCCGTTTGGTTCCACTTTTTGGTCCCAAACGTTGGCTTTTTGTAAAAAGTTGGCTGAAATATGTGTTTGGTTAGACCCAAAAGCCAACTTTTGATAAAAAGCCAGCTTTTGTTCCACAGCCAAAACGCGCATAACACTTATGGAGCGCTGGAGTTCCATAAACAAAAAGCCAGAAAATGTTTTGAAACTAGCCGTTGGGCTCTTCTGAAAATTACCAAACTATCCACAGACTCTTTCTCAAAATCAAGATACAAACTCAATCACAATCAAGATACAAACTCAAAACACAATCTTAAAACTCATCAAATCAGAACAAAAAAAAAAAAAAAAAAACAACAACAACAACAAATCTGACCCATCTGAGCCGCAGGGGTGACGCGGACGATCGGTGGTGACGCGGACGAGCGGCGATCTGCACTCTCTAGCCGGCGATCTGCACTCTCTAGGCGGACTGAGTCGCCGCGTTCGGATCGGAAGCCAATGTCGAAATGTCACCGTTGGCGGCTCCGATAACGATTCCGATTCGCGAGTGTTCGCGAGTGCCTTGATTATCGCACCATCGGCGCCGTCGATTCGAACCTTTCCGATCGCCGTCGATTCGAACCTTTCCGATCGCCGTAGATTCGAACCTTTCCGATCGCCTTAGATTCGAACCTTTCCGATCGCCTTAGATTCGAACCTTTCCGATCGCCGGTGGTGAGAGAGACAGAAAGAAAGAGAGACAGAGAGAGCTTTTTTTTTTTGAGAAATCACAAGAGAGAGAGAGCTAGAGGGATGTCTGAGGAGAAACCAAAAATAAAATTGAAGACAGATAAGAAGTATACTTGTGGAGGAGAAAAAAAAGAAAAAGAAAAGAATAAAAAACGTATGGACCAAAAAAAGAGATGGAGTTAAAAGGAAATAAAATAAAAAATAAGTAATTAAAATTGATAAATGTTATAGCAATATTTTCACAATAAATTTTAAGAAGTAGGTTATGATTAACTTAATTTTTTTAGAAAGAGAAAAACTTAGATTATTGGGGTATATTGGTATTGGTATGTATTTTATCATCTTTTTTTACATTTTTATGTAGTATAATTTAAACTTGGATTATTGGTGTATATTTTATCATCTTTTTATATTTTCATGTAGTACACTTTATTAAACTTGGATTATTGGTGTATATTTTATCATCTTTTTACATTTTCATTTTATGCTTCATGATGATGAAAATTATTTAGATTTAATTATTATTGCCCAAACAAATAATTATGACACTAACAAAGAAAAATTGCCCAAACATTATTAAAATAATACCAATAATAATAATAATAATAATAATAATAATAATATTATTATTATTATTATGAAATAAACTCACATCCAAAAAAAAGAGTATGAAATAAACTCCCTTTTATATACGTTGTCCTTTTTGGTAATTTATCCCTCAAACTACCACTTTTACAAGTGCTAGCCAAACACTCAGTTTTTTCAAAAAGCACTTTTTAACAGCTTTTACCAAACAGTCAGCTTTTTAAAACTCAACTTTTTCATTATGCACTTTTTCAAAACTCAACTTTTTCATTATGCACTTTTTCAAAAAGCCCAACCAAACTCACCCTAAAACATTTAAATCCCACTTTGCCACTTCGAAAGAAAGATGATACCCTTTGGAGAAAAAAGTGCCTTGTCTTGGAGCAAATCAAAATCAATCCCAGGATGTTTTAAACTTTAGCCAAAAGCTGAATTCATAAACTTTGCAAATGCTCCCATGCACCCACCAAATGAATGTACTAAGTTTTTAACTTCTTCACAACCAATCTTTGTTTTGGTTGCTGCCTCTCCTTTGCTGCAGAAGTCGTTGCCATAAGATGGGGTATAGCATCTTTTCTTTTTAGAACAAAGAAGAAAAAACAAAGAAACAAATTTCTTCCAAGCATTTTCGTGGCACATTCCAGTTGTTAGATGTATTATGGTCCAATTGGCCCAAACCAATTGGTGCAAAGAATCGTTGTTGGGGCTGTTGGGTTTGGGTGAGTAGATCTCTTGGGCTTGCAAGGACTGAGAGTCCGCTGGTGGAGTTCCTGGACTCCTTGAGGTTGCGTTTGGAGGAGTCCATGACTTGATGACTAGTAACGTGGGCTTGATAAAAGACAACAAATATTGGGAGCCCAGATTGAATTTCGGCTCTGAATCGGGGTACATGAGCGGACGATGGTCAGGCCGGCCCTAGGCCTAGGCCATTTAGGCCATGGCTTAAGGCTCCACCAATATACCTCAAATATGGGGGTGGTAAGGTGTTTTTTTTTTTTTTTTTAAATTAAGGGAAAAAAAATTAAAGTTATGCTAGCATATTATAAGTTTTATTGCATAAATCCTATAAATTGATATGTGAGTAATTTAATACTCACTGATTCTTTTTATTGAAGTGTCATTTTATTATCATATCAGTTTGTAAGTTTTTTGTAGTAAATTTAGTATTTTCTCAACAAAAAAAAAATTAATAGAAATACAACCCAATCACCATTAATTAAATAAAAAATGTTAAAGCTGATACAAATGTTAGGACAAAACAAATTTTGGGAGCCAAGATTGAATTTTGGCTCTGAAACCATGTACTTGAGCGGACCATGGTCCATGGTGTTATTCAATGCACCTAGTTGTTCGTTCATTGTTGATACTGCTATCCACCTCCACTGGGTTGGGTCCAAACCTACAGCACTGATTAGATCCAACATTTCACGATTCATCAGGCAACAACGTGACGAACGTTGTGGAGTAATCCCCTTTTCAACACAAATATGACAGCAGCATCCAAAAAAAAAAAAAAAATGTGTGCCACATTCAAATTTTTTTTTTTAATGAAACATCCGATTTCTGTTTTGGTCTAATGTTTTAAACTCAATTGGGTGCTAAGTACGTGGGTAGTGTTATGTGAGATATTGATACAATATCCTATTTGCCTGAACAGTTTTGTCAATTACTAGTTGTTAGCTTTGTCATTAGTTCGGTGTCAACCACGCAAGATCTTGCCATGTCAATCGAGTAGAATAAGTGTCACACCAAACTATACATTCAAGACCTTCCAAACTTAAGATTTTCACCTTTAGTTTGGGGAGGGTGTTAGACATATTATAATCCAATTGGCTCAAATCAATTGTAAGCCCATGTACTTGTAGAACAAGCATGTATATCATAAGTTAGTATACAGTTAGCTTAGGGTTAGTCAAATATGCACTAGTATATAAATCTACATTGGGTTCATTGTAACAAAACTACTTAATATAATATGTAACCAGTTTCAAAAAATAATAATATAATATGTAACCGTCAAGGGCTTTCTTATTGTGGACGTAGGCGACTAGGCTGAATCACGTAAATCTTTGTGTGTGTGCTCTCTCATTTATGCTTTTGCGCATCATTCAATCATCACACAACAACTTTCACACCATCGATAATTTTGGTGAGGTAATAGAAATTAAAGGAGTTAATTTCATATCGGAGATCATTTCGGTTTGGTTAGAAAAAAAGATATTTTGGTACGGATTAATATCGATGTACCATTTTGTATTACTAGTATCTATATACTTACATACACATACTTTTGTATGTATTTATTTATAAACATATTATTTAAAATTCACATATTTTATAAGCCAAAATATTAGCCTAGAGACATTAACCCACTGTACTAGCTTAAATAACATGTTTTATTACATTTTTAAATATTTAAATATTTTTTATGGACAAAGTTTAGTTACAAAATTTAGGCTACAACCTTACGAAATATTTTTTTATTGGAGGTGAATTATGTCAAATCCATCGTTGGATTACATTTTCATCTTCTATCCAACATGCTTGCAAAATTTCTAGAAAATTAAATATTAATAGTTATGTTATCAATAAATTGTTTAAATTACAAGTTTTTGTAGTTTAAAATTATGCATAAAATATAATCTTATAGATCAATTATATATGATTGGTACAAAATTTGACATATGTATTAGGAGCGTAAAGAACATACAATCTAGCCTTTAGCTCTTCGAATTATGTAGTAATATTAATGATATTAAGTAAGGTTGTAACCTTAAATTATAATCAATTTTGTAGCTAAATTTTGTTCATTTTTTATTGTACCAACTAAAATATAAATTTCGACCAAAAAACTTGAAATATCCTCGATACAGCTGGTAAAGGCTGGTATAATCCAATATTTTATTAGGTACATTTTAGAGGATTTCCAACACCAATTTTGTGGCTGGTATTGTATATACTGCCGGTACCAATACAATATTGACTTTCTTGATAGAAATTCACAAGTACCAATTTTATGGCCTTAAGGATAATATTTTACCCGTCACAAGTATGAGGCACGTGTCTCTTTAGCAAGGACTACTGGATTGGTATTTAAGGCTTAGTAAGTAAACCTTGTGTTGCTAGGTAAGACTTTTCAAAGAGAAAAATCAGTTGCTAGACTGCATATCGCTCTCACTTTAAGTAGACAAATTATTTGAAACTTCTAACTTCCAAGTTGATTGATACATGCCAAATCTAATTGAACTCATCCTTGATATCCTAACCTATTGGATTTCATTCCGCAAACTCCCGCAGCCCCACGTTAATTTCAGCTTGAAAGGTAGTTAAGTTACCTGACATGCCAACTTTACAATTGATAGATAAAAAAGTAAGAGCATTCTTTGTTACACACGTCATATTGCAAACACATTTACATACAAGTGAAAAAATAACTAAAATTATGACTTGAAGTCATAATTTTTAACTTAAAAATCGTAACTCATGGCAAGTTTGGTTGGCCAACCAACTCTACTTTACTCCTTCTTCTTCTCCTTTCATTCAAACTGCCCATTATATTCATGACTTCAATTGGGATTCTCTCTCTCTCTCTCTCTCTCTCTCTCTCGCTTGTGTGTGCAATAGATTGTGTCTTTTTCCCAAAATCTAAACTTCTTGTGTGCTTATGGAGATCCCAGCAGTCCCCATATAAATTCTTGACTAAAATGCAAAACTAACCATCCAAGTTTCTTCAAATTTTATTTCTATCCTCTAACTTTGTTTTTGTTCATTTCAGTTCTCTAACTTTCAAGTTTATTCAATTAAGACTTTTTCATCAATTTTTGTTATATGTTATGATTAATTTTTAATTTTTTTAAAATTTTTTAAATTAAAATAATTCAATTAATGATTGAAAAATATTTTCAAAATTTTTTTAAAAAAAAATTTAACGAAGGTTATCAGAAATCCTTAATTGAATAAATCTAAAACTTAAAGGACTAAAATAAACAAAAACAAAGTTAGAGGACTGAAATAAAATCTAAAAAAAGTTAGAGGACCAGTTTTACATTTTAGCCTAAATTCTATTTGGTTCTTTTGGCACCAAAGACACCTACAAATGGTCACTCCTTTAATCAAAGGAAATCGATTTTTCATAGTTCCAATTGTGTACATGTTTGTTTGGAAATTATTATTATTATTATTATTATTATTATTATTATTATTTGTTAGAACATATATGAATCATGTTAAGAACGTATGTCATTTAGAATTGGCTAATCCTATGACAAAAACGCACGTTACTTGTAATTGGGTAGATCTAGGATGGTTTAAATCTTCAAAAAACATGTTTGTTCAAGTCAAGAGTTAAAGCCATGCAAATCTGTTCAAGAAACAAGTGAAGAAGTGCTATATTTTAAAGCTCAACAACTAGCTCGACAGATGATATCTATCGAGGTTTAAAAGGCAGTTCTAGCCCGATGCTCAATAGTTGCTTGATAGATAACCTATCTATCAAGATTTACAAAAATCAGTTTTTCAATAATGATTTCACACATATTCGTGTATACTTGTTTAGACTTTCTTTTCTCACAACCCTAAACATATATAAGGATTATTTTAAGGGCCATCACAGCGGATGCAACTTAATGCAAAAAAATTTTACAAGCATATTGTGACCGGAGACATATGCTCTAGTACATCTTTCTCTTTAAGAAGCTGCTGCTTTTGTACGCTATAAGGTTTTGTAACCAATGAGCTTTGTGATCTTCATTGTGTTGATGAACTGAAGAACCTTGCATGCAACTTCCTTCTCAAGTTGGTGGTTAGTCACATACTTGGATCCGTACATCGATTGATTAGTCACATACTAGGAGCCATGTATTGAAAAAGAAAGATTGTCACTACAGAACAAGTCCAATTGTGTATTGGGGTAAGGGTTCAACTGTAAGTTGGTATAAGGTATTAGGATTCCTTTACTTGTAACCGCTTGTTGTGGTAATAGTGGATTCTCGGGAGTTGTTATGGTGACCTTAAAATCACTCAGTGGAGTTTTTGCCTTGGAAGATTTCTCCAAACATAAACAAATCACCGTGCCAACTTTATTTTCTGCTGCATATTAACTTAGTTGGTGATTTGTTTGTACTACCACGCATATTGCATGTTAATTGAATTAATTAATTAACTTGGCTAATTAATTGGTTAATTCATCACAAGGGGTCAATACATTCTTGACCTATCATCATCATCATCATCATCATTATTATTATTATAGTTCTATTTATTTAGTTTGTTAGCCTTTATTTGTTTATTAATCTCTTTGTAAAAGCCTCTTAAATTTAAACTCGGAGAAAAGGGTTAACAGAGTTGCCACTTAATTTTATGGCTTAGGAACTATCTATATAACGCTCTTATGTGGAAGGACTGATCTTACTACCAAAGTATGAGTTCGGAGTTTAGGTATGGTTTTGGGAAGGTGTTAGACACCCAAAACCACCCGACCCATGGGTTAGCTTTCACTCATTGTGTCTTACATCTTAATCTCATTGAAGGCACATTCAATATCGTTATTCTAAACTCACACATACACTAACATACATCTAGCAATCAACATGGTATTTCATCCCAAAACCATAACATAAATCTATCATGACAATTCATATCAAACCTAGCATACATCTACCACACATATCATTATATCACATCCAAGGTAGAAACATGTACACATCAAACTTGCATATACATGTTCATCAAGGAAGGTAAAGCTCCTATAACAAATAAATATATGTTCATGTGAATGCATGATTTACCTTACTTACCATACTGTATCACAGCACCTATGCACCAATAGATGGACATGTGAATGCATGTTCACGGTATTAAAGTAAAAAAAGAAACCCTAATCTAGCATGTTAAATACAAACAAAAAAAATAAACAGAGGAACAGAGACTTAAAAGACATAAAAAGAAACAAAGCAGAGGCATATTACATGAAAGAAACAAAGAAACAAAAACAGAAGTAGAAAACTTGGATTAGGGTTTCTGCGCTTGAGTACGCATACGCATACTTGCCTTGAACCTAACCCAAAAACTCGGCAACACATAAAATAGAGAAGGATTTAAATTAATAAATCTAACGTCCTAACATGCCTTAAAACATAAAAACTACATAAAACTAAACTAAACAAGCATATTAGAACATAAACAAAGCAAGAAAACAACTAGAAAGCTGAATTAAAAGCAAGAAATGGAAAGAAAAGCTTAGAACTCAATATCTCCAAACATAAGTTTCTAGGTTTGATTTTAACCGTTCCCCTCAATCAAATTTATTCACAATCAAATAAAAAAAGTGATTAGTAATCTTAAAACTCAAAGATCAATGCCAGAAAAAGGCCCCAATCAAAAAATATTGAATTGAGGATGTTTTGTGAAAAAAGTCCCTCTTTGATTCACTATTTCTAGTGAATCTCCCTTAGGATTTTCTGTGTGTTTTGAAACGCTACTATGTATGGCTTTATATAGTTGGAAAATGGGGGTTTGGAACGGCTTCTAAACGATGTGGGGTTCATTCCAAACCTCACACTTAATGTTGAAAAATTTGTCTTTCATAGTTTCTAGAACCCTAGCACGCGTGCGCAGGCCTGTGTATGTGTACGCATGCATAAGACTTGTGTACGCCCTAAGGTTTCTTGGCCTTAATTTTCCAAAAATAGATTTATTTGCTTATAAAAGGTTTGTATTTTTCATTTTAACATTTCTCAAGTCAATTTAGAATCTAATTGGGCCCTAAACCAATCTTGGGTCTTAAAATTTCAACATCATTGGGGAAGGGTGGCCTGAGTCGTAAGGGGTACAAATGCAGTGTCTACAAAGTTCCAAAAAAGGGAAGTGCACTCCAAGAGGAAAATTAGAGTATCTTCACACATTAAATTTATTTAAAATTTGAAGAATTTAAAGGTAAGGTAAATAAAATAAAGTAAGTTACATATGAAATGTGCTTGCTCAATGGCTTTTTATTTTTTCAATATGTAAATTTTTTTTGCCAAATGAATTCTAAAAAAAAAATTGTTTATTTTTCATATAAATTTTCAAAAATCTTAAAAGGGTTACAAATATGGAAAATTTAAAATATTTTTTTAATATGGGTTTTTTTATTACTAAATTTATTTAATTTTGAAGTTCACATAATTAAAACCAAAATTCTATTGCTGAAGATACCAAAAATAACAAATTTTTAACTATTATGACAAAGTTCAAAGTAGTTAAAAACATAGTTAATGTAAGTACCAATAAATTAACCTGCACACCAAGATAAATTTTGATGATTTTCAACTACTGAAATTTGTTTATGACCTAATCTCTCTAAATGCATGTCAAAGAAAAGAAAATTTTAATATACCCCTAAACTAAATTTGTGCTCAATTTTCAATATTTGAATGTTTTGTTGTTATCCTTTTTTAATAAGATACTTAATCAATTCTACCTTATCATTTTTGCATTAAATATAGCATTTAATAAAAATTATGTGAAAACAACATTTTTAAAATTATGAAGGGTTAGGAATGTAGCAAATTAAGAACTATTTGTAATTAAATAAAATATATAAATTAAAACTCCATAAACATGAACATAAATATAAACATCCAATTTTTTTTTCCAACATAAAAATATGCTATAATCACCATTTTGACTACTAGTGTTTACCCAATGTATCAAAATGGTCTATAATTTTTCAAATGTTTCAATTTAGGCCATAAATATTTTATATTAAGTTAGAAAAAAGTGAACATACTAATGATGGTATTAAAATATTATTATTATTGATGCCAACTAGGTTTTCATGTGGCTTGCCTAGTAGCCTTAATTATTATTATTATACTTTAACAAAAACAATTTGTTTCTCAAAAAAAAAAAAAAAAAAAAACAAAAACAATCTCATCTAAACTAAAATCTCAAACATAATACAATTGGGATTGAAATCCCTAAAATCTTGATTGGGATAGATCAAATGCAATTGAATGATGGAGCCAATTTGAGCATATTGTACTTAACTTATCAAAGACGGAGCATTTTACAAAAACTTTAAAAGTCAGAATACTATAAGGGTTTAGTAGGACAATCTACTACCACGCACATAGCTCCTATAAAACAATTAAAACGTGTAAATTTTTTGATATGTCAAAACATGTGAAATAGGATAACATTAGATAAGACACATGTAAACAAAATATGATTTTCAAATACAAAGAATAAATAAAATAAAATAAAATAAAAACCTATTTTCTATCTATGCTCAATGAATTTTTGTATTTAATATTTAAATTTTGTAATTCTTTTTCCCATGAGATGCTACTCAATTTTAACATATCATATATACCATTTTTAGAGTCCTAAAGGATTACAAATGTAGAAAATAAGAAACATTTTTTTAATTTAATATTTAATAATAAACGTCATAACATAAACATAAACATAACATATAAATTAGAATTTTTTATTTAACTTTAAATTAAGTTATGTGACTTTAATTTCATTAATTTAAGTTCTTTTATTTTTTTTCTTTATTCAGTTTAATTTCAAAAAAAGCAGGTTTATTTATTTATTTTTTTAATTTCTTACATTAAAAAAATTTGTACGGTTAATAATAATAAATTGAAAAATATAAGAAAATAAAATGAAATTATTTTTCTTTGATAAACATCAACCTTCATACACAAATGTTGTATCACAATTCAAGACTCCATAACAAAATGCCATATACAAGTCCTACAAACCCAAACCAAATTTTTTATGCCATTTTTCTCTCACATTTTCTTTATTGATTTTCTCGAGAACCAAAAAGCCACAAATTTTCTCAATTTTCTTTCTTTTGCTAGAAAATAATGTTATTAAACTCTCTCTCTCTCTCTCTCTCTCTCTCTCTCTCTTCAGCCCAGCTGTTAATTCATTGCAAGCCAATGTGCAAGGGCACTCGCAATTGTTGCTATGTAGTTGTGGAAAACCCTTCCATTCATTCTTAATGGCCAATAGACTAAAGGCAGCACTCCTATTTCCCTTCCAGAGCAGCAACCTCCTTCCTTTTCCTTGTCGAATTTTCCTGGAGCTTTTGCAACACCTCTTGGGTCTTGGAAACCCAAGTGTTCAGCACATTGTGTTGGTCTTTGACTGCCATATACTTGACTTAGGATCTGGTGAGCAATGTTTAGATCGCTTTTTTTATTTAGAGCTCAAATATTTTCATGAGATGAGATGACGTCAAAATTTTCATTTTTGCGTTTTTGGAGTTTGCTCTTGGTGGAGGAGGGTTGGGTGTAATTAGAGAGGAGACCTCAAACAACATCAGATAGGTCGGCATAGTCAACTCGAAGCCAATCCAAGGACTCGAAAGCTATTGATGGTCACTTTTCCTTGTGAGCCCAATTCATGTATTGTAATTTATTTTATTCTTTTAAGTATGACCAAAACCCATGTGACATGAGAAATTTGAGGGAGTGTGGTTTGGATGGTTTGAGTAGACTTTATTTTAGACATTTTACATGAGCTCAAGCCATGAATGTTGCGAAGTTGGTTGGGGACACTTGCAGCACCTAGAGCTCATGGAAAGGGTTTGGTATCTAAAATTTTCACCCAAATGGAAATACACAATGTTGGGGATATTACACAAAGTAATAATGGAAGAACAAGAAGACAAACAGAAAATAAATAACCTGGAGGCACTATATTGTTTTCCTTAGACAATATTTGGCCCCTACACTTTTGTTGCTAAAGGGTTATTGCAAATTTGTCCCTAGGATACAACCAAGATGTTGGATTCTACAAATAGTAATTCTGGAGAATGACCACAGGATTTCTTGTGTTTCTTGTGTTTCTCTCCAACTTTTGAATTTGTGGAATTAATTTTGTCAAATGAATATAAGCTTCTATTTACACCCATAAAGTGTTTCATGAAAAGACACGTATGAAGAGTTAGTTATTTTTTTTAATAAAGTGAACATAAGCTTATTTCATGAAAAGGCACATATGGAGGGTTAGTTATTTTTTAAGTGAACATAACCCTGTTTCATGAAAAGGCATGTATGGAGAGTTAGTTATTTTTTTCATAAAGTGATTAACAAAGATTGAAACCTCTTCAACCTTTCTGAATAGTCACTAGAAAATTCTGCTAAAATTCTAGAAAATTCATATTTTTCAAATTTTCACTTAGAAAATTCTTGAACTTGAATTTTCACTTAGAAAATTCTAGAACTTGAATTTTCACTTTATGAAACCATATTCTCCAAACTCAACCATCATTATTACAACCTATCCTTGTATATACCTATATATACAACAATCCCCCACTAGGTTGTAATAATATATGTCTCACTTGATTGATATTCTATCATGCATAATGGAAGGTGTCTTTCAACTTAAACCTCCCTTTAGTGTAATTGCTTCAAGAAATCAATAGAGTTAATGGTGGCTTGGTGCTTAAACCAAAACTCTTATGTGTTGAAATCGGAAACAACACACACATGAGAACACCCACAACACATTTAGAAATCCACTGTTGTTAGCACTATTATGGCCTTGTGCTCTTCCCGGTTTAGTGAATATGTACAAGAGAAAACCCTTTTACTCTTGCTAGAAGCGGCACCACTCCTATGTTTACAAAGGTGAAGTTCCTTCTTATGTCCCTGTTACACAGACATTTATTCTTTATGAACTTCATTAAGAGTGTAAAACTCATCCTCAATTATATCGTAACAGTCTGCACTAACCCATCCTGAATGAGACACAAAATTAGTGCTCTTACTAATCATGTATCAATAGCTTGTTGTTTCCCTTTAAACCTTTTTAGATTTAATTAATTCGAGGTTCGGTTCCCACTATTGGTGATTCTCTTAGAAGAAGGGTTTTAGTCCCATTCCAATGGATGTTACCCCAACCATATCTCGAGACACTGATTTGGTTAAAGGATCTACCAAATTATTATTTGACCTTACATAGACAATTGAAATGGTACCAGATTCTATTAATTGTCTTATGTAATCATGTCTTAGACTTATATGTCTAGACTTACCATTATACATTTTACTGTATGCTTTGCTTAAGGTGGTTTCATTATCGCAGTACACCGAAATGGCTGGTATTGGTTGTGGCCACAACTTTATGTCTAACAACATATTTCTTAACCATTTTGCTTCCTTGCCTGCTGCCGCCAAGGCTATAAATTCTGATTCCATGGTAGAGTGAGAAATACACATTTGTTTCTTTGATGCCCAAGAGATGGTACCTCCACCAAGAGTGAATATCCAACCAGACGTGGATTTGTTATCACTCACACTAGTAATCCAACTAGCATCTGAATAACCTTCCAACACTGCTGGAAATTAGGAATAAAAGAGTTCCAAACTTATGGTTTACTTTAAATAACCAAGAACTCTACCAATTACTTTCCAGTGGTCCATACTTGGATTACTTGTAAATCTAAAAAGTTTGCCCTCTAAAAACGATGTCTGGTCTTGTGCAATGCATAGCATACATCATGCACCAATAGCACTAGCATACTCAAGTTGTGCTATTGCTCTTCCAGTGTTTTCACCAAACTTTATGCTCCGATCAAAAGGTGTAGTTGCTTTCTTTATATTTAGATGTTGAAATCTTTGAAGCACTTTCTCAACATAATGAGATTGACATAGTGCAAAACCCTCAATATGTCTTTTAATTTTGATTCCCAAAATAGTGTCCACTTCATTCAAATCTTTCATTTGAAACATAGAAGAAAGAAACTTTTTGGTTTCACATACACCTTTCATATTTGTACCAAATATGAGCATATCATCCACATAAAGGCATACAATGACTCCATATTCCTTTGTGAATTTGGAATACATACATTTGTCGGAACTATTGTGCACAAAACCATTCGATAAGATTGTCGAGTCAAACTTCTCATGCCATTGTTTTGGAGCCTGTTTCAAGCCATACAAAGACTTGACTAACTTGCAAACTTTATTTTCATTTCTAGGAAGTACAAAACCCTCAGGTTGTTCCATGTAAGCTTCCTCATCAAAATCACCATTTAGGAAAGCTGTCTTAATATCCATTTGATGTACAGTCAACTTATATATGGATGCAAGTGCTAACAACACACGAATAGACGTGATCCTAGCCACCAGTGCATAGGTATCAAAATAGTCAATTCCTTCCCTTTGTTTAAAGCCTTTTGCCACTAACCTTGCTTTAAAGGTTTGAACTGATCCATCAGTATTATATTATCTTCTAAATACCTATTTACAACCAATTGGTTTAGAACTAGTAGGTAGATCCACTAGGACCCAAGTATTATTGGATAATATTGAGTTCATCTCATCATTTATGGCTTTTTTCCAAAAAGTTCAATCTCTAGAAGCCATAGCTTCCTCAAATGTTTTAGGATCATCCTCTGTGTTAAACACTATGGGTATTTTATTTAGGACCACTTGTCTATTACCTTCAACAAGAAACAATTGAGCTTGATAAGAAATGAAGTCTAGACTAAAGTCCTTTTATTTTCTTATCCTTTGACTCTTTCTTTGTTCACTTGGTGAACCACTTTCAATCCTCTTAGTACCACTCAAAGTAGTATTAGGATTAGAGTCACCTTGTTGTGTTTGAGTAGGTATCAAAGCATCCATGGAATCTTTACTGAATTTATCCTCAATAAACTCAACATCTCTTGATTCCACCACTATATTAGAGCTTAAGTCTAATAATCTATATGCCTTTGAATTTTCAGCATAACCTACAAACACACTTTTCATAGCTCTTGGTCCTAACTTTGTTCTTTTTGGATCAACCACTCTATAAAAGGCTAAACACCCCCACACTTTGATATAATCAAGGTTTGGTTTCCTTCCATGCCATAACTCATATGGAGATACTTTAATCTTCTTGGAAGGTACTCTATTGTGCACATGACATGTTGTAAGCAATGCCTCTCCCCATAAATTAAAAGGAAGCTCTGCACTTAAAATCATGGCATTTACCATATCTACAAGAGTTTTATTTTTCCTTTCAGCCAAACCATTTTGTTGGGGTGTATAAGGGGCTGAACTTTGGTGTATTAAACTATGTTCCTCACAAAACATAGAAAAATCAATAGGAAAATATTCACCACCTCTATCACTTTGTAGGATCTTTATTTTCCTATCCTTTTGAATTTATACTTCAGTTTTATAACGTAACAAACATGTCAAAGTATTCATATTTATTTCTCATCAAATACACATATGTAAATCTAGAGAAATCATCAATGAATGTAATGAAGTATCATTTACCTCCTCTAGTTAATACACCATTCAATTCACATACATCAGAATGTACAAGTTCAAGCATAATAGAATTTCTATCTGACTTAGAAAAAGGTTTCTTTGTCATCTTTGCTTGAATACAAATTTCATATTTCTTTTCATCATCATGCTTATATGAAATCATACCATGCTTTGACATAAACTTCAAGTATTTGAAATTTAAATGTCCTAATCTAGCATGCCACAAATATGAAGAGTCAACAATATAAGTACAACCAGAAACTTGTTTATTAATAATACTTAGTTTGTATATGCCATCAGTAGCATATCCCTTTCCTACAAATATCCCATTCTTGGACAAGATTAACTTGTCCGATTCAAGTATAGCTTTTACACCACTCTTACATAACAAACTGACAGACACAAGATTCTTCTTGATATCAGGTACATGAAAAACATTGGTCAAGATCAGCATCTTGCTGGAACTCATCTTCACTTCAATGGTGCCCTTTCCAAGAACCTTTGCTTTATTATGGTTGCCTATTAGCACTTGTTGTTCTATGGAAGACTCATCATAAGTCTTTTATTGCTCTTTGTTGTTGCACACATGCACTGTTGGACCTTAATCGAACCACCAATCAAAAGGATTTGCAATCACAGCCATATGACCTTCAGTGATCATATCAATATGTATACCACTTACCATAGGAACAATGTCCTCAATGACATTTGTTTCAATGGCATTGCCTTTTTCATCATTTTTCTTGTTCTTTAAGAGTCTGTATTCGCGAATGTAATGGCATTTCTTTCCACAATGGAAACATGCTCGATTCTTCTTGTCCTTGTTGGGATTCTTGGAGTTGTTTTTCTTGAAACCACTCCCACTTTTGTTCACTTTCAAGTGCTCATTGGTCTTACTTAAACTCCCACTTTGAACATTGCTCACATTGTTCATATTCACGTTAGAATTGGTCTTAGTCATATCTCTAACCCGACTTTCCTCTTCAATTCGAAGATGTTGTCCGAATTGTTCTAAAGTGAGATCTTCCGACATATGCAAAAGCTTCTTCCTAAAATTATTCCAACTTGGTGGGAGTTTCGCAATGATTGCACCCACTTGGAATGATTCAGGAATATTGATCGACAAATCACAGAGTTTATTGACCAAAATCTGTAACTCATGCTCTTGATCTAAAAGTGAGACATTATCAAACATTTTATAATCAAAATACTTTTGAATAATAAACTTTTTCGTACCTATTTTTTCAGTTTTGTACTTTGCCTCCGAAGTATTCCAAATCTCTTTCGATGACTTCATTGATGTGTAGAGATCATAGAGATGATCCAAAAGAGTATTGAGAATGTGCCCTCTACATATCAATTCATCTTCCTCCCGTTTCTTTCTATGTGCCTTAATCTCATCAGTATCTTCATCACTTACAGGATGGAAAGGCATCAAATTCGGGTCCAAGACATAGAAGAGTTTGAGTGCAGTAAGTAGGACTTTCATCTTGTCTTTCCATCGTTCGAAATTGGTTCCATCAAAGCAATCCAATTTCACCAACTCATGATTCAACATCTTCAACGCTGAAACATCAATTGTTCCTTCTATCGTAGGAAATATTGTCTAAGATTTTTGGGGATATTACACAAAGTAATAATGAAAGAACAAGAAGACAAATAGAAAATAAATAACTTGGAGGCACTATATCGTTTTCCTTAGACAATACCCCCCACACTTTTGTTGCTAAAGGGTTATAGCAAATTTATCCCCAAGATACAACCAAGATGTTGGATTCTACATATAGCAATTCTAAAGAATAACCACAGGATTTCTTGTGTTTCTTGTGTTTCTCGTGTTTCTTTGCAACTTTTGAATTTGTGGAATTAATTTTTCAAATGAACATAAGCTTCTATTTATATCCATAGAATTATGTTTCATGAAAAGACACGTATGGAGAGTTAGTTATTTTTTTTAATAAAGTGAACATAAGCCTATTTCATGAAAATGCACATATGGAGGGTTAGTTATTATTTAAGTGAACATAACCTTGTTTTATGAAAAGGCACGTATGGAGAGTTAGTTATTTTTTCATAAAGCGGTTAACAAAGATTAAAACCTCTTCAACCTTTCTGAATAGCCACCAGAAAATTCTGCAAAAAAATCTAGAAAATTCCAGAAAATTCATATTTTTCAAATTTTCACTTAGAAAATTCTAGAACTTGAATTTTCACTTTATGAAACCATATTCTCCAAACTCAACCATCATTATTACAACCTATCCCTGTATATACCTATATATACAACACACAACTCCTGCTGTATGTGGCTAAAATTTGCTGACTAGCCCATTTTAACCTCAAGAGCCTTGCTGACTTCCTTGGTGGACCCTAGCTATTGGCTGTCACTAAGAGAAACTACCTTATACTTTGAATCAGCTGGAGAAGAGCAGCCAATTAGCTTTGGTCAAAACTTTCCCTTATTGATGTTAAAAGCAAGCAATCTTTTATCCAAATAAAATCAAATTGAGCCCCCCCAAAAAAAAAAAAAAAACTTAGCATCTCAAGGGTCCAAATTAAGCCTCAGCCATTAGCCAAAACCTATATAAAACACACTTAAAACTTAGAATAAAAGCTTCTCATTCATATTAAACAAGGCTGGCCATGCTTTGCCTCCAAAAACCTAACTTCACAACAAAAACCCTTTGCCTTCAAAAACCTAACTTCAGAACAAAATCCCTTTCAACCACCGAGTTACACGATTTGATGCCTATGGGTAATGCTAGTAGTACCAAGGAGTCTCTCTCTCTCTCTCTCTCTCTCTCTCTCTCTCTCTCTCTCTCTCTCCTATTCCTGCTACATGTGAGAAATAGTTCTAGACTTATATTTTATATGTAATTTGTTACCCTTTTGTGCTTTAGCATATTGGTTTTACTCTTGTAATGCTCCATTAGCCTTTATGTAATGAATGTTGGAATTTTGGGTTTGACTCTCCTGATTTAGTCACACTTTAAAGAACCCAAGGAAAATTTAAGACTTGTTCTCTCCAATAAAAGCATTGCCTCCAGTTTCACCATCGTTTCCAAGACAAGAGAGCTCAAGATCCTACGCACACAACCTTAGGGTTGTGTGCATAGGAAACTAATCCTGTGTATTTAAGGCTAGAGTTCATACTAGTTTTTCATCTTCCAGAAGATCCTTTTAGTTAAATGGTTCTCTTATTTAGGCCTTACACAAGAATAGGCTATTTAGGATGTCATCAATGGGAAATAAGGGCTTGATTCATAAAGATGTGCAAAATAAAGTGTCTAAAGTCTTTACTTCTTGCAATTGGGTTCTCAATCATTGTTAGGACATATGTGATTCATGTTAGGAATATACGACAACATTTTATGTAATTGGCTAATCTTTTAATAAAACGCACTTTACTTGTAATTGGATAGATCTAGGATGTGTTTAATGCTTCAATAAATAAGGTTTCAAGTTCAAGTATTAAAGCCATGTAAGTTTGTCCAAGAATCAAGTAAAGAAGTGTTATTCATTAAAGCTCAATAGTTAGCATCTATTGAGGTTTAATAAGCTGTTTCAGCCTAAGGCTCGATAGTTGCTCGATAGATAGTGTATCTGTCGAGGTTTATGAAAAACAGATTTTCAGTTTTGATTTTCATCTAATTCGTGAATGTATGTTTGAGCTTTCTTTTCTCACAACCCTAAACATATATAAGGATTATTTTAAGGGCCATCACAGGTAGCACAGTTGCACAAGAGCACAATTGTACAAGTGTGAAGAAAAGTGTGACCAAAAACCTAGTTTGCCCTAGTTCATCTTGAATAATCTGCTGTGTTTGTACACCGTAGGGTTTTGTGACCAAGCAATTTCGTGATCTTTATCGTGTGATAAACTGAAGAAATTTGCAACCAACATCCTTTTCAAGTTGGTGATCAAGTCGCGTACTGAGATCTGCACATTTATTGGTTAGTCACGTACTGGGAGCCGTGCAATTCAAGGAGAGATTATCACTACAGAACAAGTCCAATTGGGTATTAGGGTAAGGGTTCAACTGTAGATTGATATAAGGTACTGGGATTCATTTACTTGTAACTGCTTGTTTTTATAATAATGGATTTTCAGGAGTGGTGACTTTAAAATCACCCAGTGAGATTTTTGTCTCGAAGGTTTTTCCCACTCTTAAACAAATCACCGTGTCAACTTTATTTTCCACTGCATTATACTTTAGTTAGTGATTTATTTGTGCTGCCACATACATTGCATGTTAATTAACTTAATTAATTCACTTGACTAATTAATTGGTTAATTTATCACAAGGGGTCAATACATTCTTGGCCTATTAATCATCTTTGCCTCAGTAAGTAATTTTTATTACAAAAACTTATTCATTTGATGTTTGACACTATAGAATGAGACATACTTCTATTGTTAAGCTGCATTTGTTAAATAAAGATGTACCTTTTGTTTATAATGCCAATGAACATCCTTGTATGATTTGCCCTCTTTCATAGCATAAAAAGTTATTTTTCCCTAACAGAATGCATGTTTCTAGTTGTCTCTTTTCACTTATTCATTGTGATACATGGGGTCCCTTTGTTGTTCTAACAATATGAAGGTTTCAAATTTTTCGTGACCAAATTTGATGATTATTCTACATGTACTTGAGTCTATAGTTTAAAATTCAAGTCAAAGGTTTAAGGCTTATTGTCCAATTTTTATCATATGGTTGTAAGTAAGTTCAATATAAAAATCAAATGCATTTGAACATATACTGCACCTAAGTTTCTGATGAAAGAATTTTTCAAAACCAAATGCATCATTAACAAAATTCAATAGTTGAAAAGAAATACCAACACATTCTTAGTGTTACAAGAGCTTTGAGATTTCAATCCTCTTTGCCACTATCCTGTTGGGGTGATTTTGTTTTGATAGCTACATATCTCATCAACAGACGTCCCTCATCCTCTTTGAACAATAAGGCACCCTATAAGTTGCTTTTCCACCATCCACCTTCTTATGCTCATCTTAGAGTCTTTGGGTGCTTATGTTATGCATTTACTTTATCCAATCATAGACATAAGTTTGCACTTAGGGTTAGAAAGTGTATTTTCTTGGTTATCATTTTTGGCATTGAAAGATACAAGCATCTAGATCTTGATAGTAATTATGTGTTTGTCTCAAGGGATGTTGTATTCCATGTAGGATTTTTTTTTTTCCTTTCCAATTTCCTACTTCTACCACAGATGCTAGTGTGGATTCATCTGTCATCCCTTGTCTTGTATCTGATATTGCTTCTGAAGTTAGTCCTGTAGATCCTCACCTTGATTTTGTAGCTCAACCTATTTCTACAAATCATACAAATTCTAGTGCATTTGAACTAATTCCCTACTCGTCTCCACATCCTGATTCTCTTACTTCTAACTCTCCTTCATTGCCTACATCTCTTGTCCCTCTTGAAAGGTTCACTAGACCACATCAACCTCATGATTACGTGAAAGATTATACATGTCACCATGTGGCTAGTTCAACTCCTTCTTGTTTAGGGCAACCATATGACATTGCATATTATCACTCTTATTCCAAATTGTCCCTTAAGTATAAGCCCTTTGCTTTAGTCCCTTCCACATCCATTCTTGAACGTGAGAGTTTTTACCAAGCTCTTTAAAGTCCTCATTGGAGAGAAGCTATGTCCAATAAGTTTAAGACTTTAGAAGCTAACCAACCTAGGACTTTAACTCACCTTCCTCTTGGTAAAAGTCTTATTGGGTGCAAGTGGGTTCATAAGGTGAAATATATTTCTGATGGTACTTTGGAAAGATATATAGGCTAAATTGGTAGCAAAGGGTTATACTCAAAGGGAAGGGGTAGACAATTTAGAGACTTTCAGCCCTGTGGCCAAATTCATCAATATTAGGATTGTCCTTGCAGTGGCTGCTATGAAGGGCTAACATCTCTTGTAATTAGATGTTAATAATGCCTTCCTACATGGGGATTTGGAGGAAGAGGTCTATATGTGCCTGCCTCAAGGTTGTCACAAAAAAGGGAGTCAGCTAAGGGTTCTAGTAGCAAAGGGAAGGCCTCTATAGTTCTAAAATATCTAAAAGTCTCACTATGCCTCCTAGATTCAAATTGGCCTGAGGACCCCTTTGATCATCTCTCCACTACTGGATATTCGGTCTACCTTGGCTTCAATCCCATCACCTTGAGTGCTAAGAAACAAGAAATTGTCTCAATATTCTCCACATAAAATGGCACCATTTTGATCTTTTTCCACAGAACCATGTTCGTTCTCAGCTTGGCCTCCTCTGTAGATTATAATTAGCTTAGCTATTTTCTATTAATACATTCGTATCACACTGACAGTGGTTAAAGAGTTTGTTATTTTAGAAGAAACTTCTAGATGAAGCTCTTTATCTATAGGGATGGAAATTTCTACCCGACCCGCGGGTATTCAGCCCGGCCCGGCTCGACCCTAATGGGCCGGGTTTTACTCGGTCCGATAAGGAACAAGGTTGGGTATGGGTTTTTTTTTTAAAAAAAAAAAAAAAACCTGAAGTGGATCTGGGTCGGGTCTGAATTTTATAAAAAATCCAGCCCAAAACCCGACCCGACCCTACCCGGACCCAGTAATTTTAAAATTACTAAAAAACCCCTGAATATATATACCTATAATCTAACCCTAACCCCCTCATTTTTCAGCAGCAACAGCTCATGCCTCCTCACAGCTCATGCCTCCTTCCTTAGCAGCAGCTCACTACCTCACAGAAGCACACACAGCTCACGCCTCCCTCCTCAGCAGTAGCTCACTGCATCATAAAAGCACACACAGCTCACGCCTCCCTCCTCACCCTCACTGCCTCACAAAAGCACACACAACACACGGTCCTCAATCCTCACACGGCTGTGACAACACACGGACTCACACCTCACACAGCACACGACCTCACACCTCACACAATCACATGGGCCACAGCACACGTCTCTGTCTCTCACGCCTCCTCATTCTCTTGCTTTGGCACTATTTGCTCCAGCCACGCTTTTCCTAGGCCTAAATCTAGGCAAAAAAATTTAATGAGCTTCAAATTTTTTTTTTGGGCCAAATTTGGGCCCAAGTTGCTTAACGGGGCCCGCGAGGCCCGGTGGGGCAGGTCTGGGCCTCGAAAAAAAAATCCAATTAATAATTGGGCCAGGTTTGGGTTTAGGTCTAGACCCACGGGTCGGGTCCGGGTATGCAAAAACTCGGTCCGAACCCGACCCGTTGCCATTCCTGTTTATTCACACTAGTTCTATAAATAGAACTTGGAGTGTGTGTATTCTTTAGTGTGCTTGAAATACAAAATAGAGAATTTTTCTGATATTCATTCCCTTTCTCACTTCTCTGTTCTTCATTCGCCATTGTTAAATTCCTTCAAGCTCACTTTCTTTCATTGCAAACCTATGAAACAAAACTTTAGACTCTCTAGAACTGAAGGGAAGTTAATTGTAGACCCTGCATAGTAGATAGTACATAAGATGCATTAGTGCATTAATTAAGGGGTAACCTGGGCAGAGTTTGTTTTTCCCAAGCTTTTGTGATGCTGATTAGGCAGGATGCCCATTGCCCAAATACTCAAAGGTCTTTAAGTGGGTATTATGTTTACTTAGGCAATGCTTTGGTTTCATGTGAGATTGTTTGGCTATTGAACTTGTTGGGCCAAAATGGCTAAATACCACATTTTTCTGAAATTTGTAGCAAAGAAACACTGTTTCGGAACCTATTAGGAATATACTACTTTTCTAGTACTCGAGTTTCTGAAACTCGAGTTCTAAATTGTACTTGAGTTTAAGAAATTCGAGTTCCTAGAAGTTCGGCCATCGTGGCACTGCTGACCTAGAATTTGTGCAATTGAAAAAATAATGTGATACTCGAGTTTGGTAAACTTGAGTTCCATGCAACAAAATACTTGAGCGTACCAAGCTTGAGTATGTTTACGTTTTTTTTTCTACGGTACTCGAGCTTGGTGAGCTCGGGTTTCTTGTAATATGGAACTCGAGTTTGCTAAGCTTGAGTTCCTCATAACTTTTTTTTTTTTTTTGGATAATTGACAAATAAACATAAACATAAACATAACAATAAGTAATTTTATGTTTTTATTTATTTAAATAGAATCATTGTAAAATATAGGGATATAAATTTCAAAATATGAATTTTTAGGCCACTCATACCCCTTGTTCATTCATTTTTAACACACTCATCAATTTCTAACTTCTCGGAAGCGTTATGGTCAAATTGGTTAAAATATTGGGGGTCATAATGAGAAATTAAAACAACATGTAAAAGAAAAATCTCACTCCATTTTTAGTCATGGGCACATCGAAAGAAGTTTAAGTTACATCGAAATATGTAAGTTCTTGACTTGCAGTGTTTCTAAGAGGAATGTGAAACATTTTTTTTTATGTAGATCTAAATGTTTGGTTGATGATGTGAAAGTCGCTTTGGCAACCTTTTTCTTGGCGAGTTGTAGTACCCCATGTTTAGATATTTTTCACTGTTTTCTCATAAAACACCTCCTAAAATCGTGTTATCTAAATTTAAAAGCCAAATCTAAATGCTTTTTCATGTTTAAATTTCACAATAATCGAATCTGTTTTTCTGCATTGATAAAATATGTTTCTACATTAATAAAATTTGCTCTCTGCATATCATGTTTACTGTATATTCAAATCTGCTTACTGCATTCATAAAATTTGTTTTCTACATTAATTAATGTTTATTGTTTTCTCATAAAATTGTTCACTGTTTTTAGCATAAACAATTTTTAGCATTCTACATAAAATTATTTTCCGTTCAGCATTATTTAAAAAAAATTTCACTCCCTTTTCTGTATAAATTATTCTCAATTCATTGCATAAATTGTTAACTGTTTTCTCATAAAACACCTAGTGAAATCGTATTTTCTAAATTTAAAAGCCAAATCTGAATGCTTTTTCATGTTTGAATTTCACAATAATCAAATCTATTTTTTTGGATTGATAAAATATGTTTCTACATTAATAAAATTTGCTCTCTGCACATCATGTTTACTGTATATTCAAATCTGTTTACTGCATTCATAAAATCTGTTTTTTGCATTAATTAAAATTATTAATTGTTTTCTCATAAAATTTGTTCAATGTTTTCTGCATAAACTATTTCTAGCATTCTACATAAAATTATTTTCTGGTCAGCATTATTTAAAAAATTGTTCACCCTCTTTTCTGCATAAATTATTATCTGTTTATTGCATAAATTGTTCATTGTTTTCTCATAGAACACCTAGCGAAATCGTGTTTTCTAAATTTAAAAGCCAAATCTGAATGTTTTTTCATGTTTGAATTTAACAATAATCAAATCTATTTTTTTGCATTGATAAAATCTGTTTCTACATTAATAAAATTTGCTCTTTGCACATCATATTTACTGTATATTCAAATCTGCTTACTGCATTCATAAAATTTGTTTTCTACATTAATTAAAATTGTTCATCGTTTTCTCATAAAAATTATTCACTATTTTCTACATAAACTATTTCTAGCATTCTACATAAAATTATTTTTTGTTCACCATTATTTAAAAAATTGTTCACTCTCTTTTCTGCATAAATTATTCTTTGTTCACTGTATAAATTGTTCACTGTTTTCTTATAAAACACCTAGTGAAAATCGTGTTTTCTAAATTTAAAAGCAAAATTTGAATGCATTTTCTTGTTTGAATTTCACAATAATCGAATAGGTTTTTCTGCATTGATAAAATCTGTTTCTACATTAATAAAATTTGCTCTCTGCATATCATGTTTACTATATATTCAAATCCGCTTTCTGCATTCATAAAATCTGTTTTTTGCATTAATTAAAACTGTTCATTGTTTTCTCATAAAAATTATTTACTGTTTTCTACATAAACTGTTTTTAGTATTGGAGCGGTTATTGCACTTAAATGGTTATTGTATTTTTTTAAATATTTAACCATATGAATAATGGACAAACTCCATGAAAGAAAAATGAATGATTCATATAAATCACCTAATGGTAAATGTCTTGAATAAATCCAAAGAGTAACTAATAATCCTACTATACAGACAAAAGTAGTTATTATGCCTTTTTTGGACGAATCATGTAGTCCTAAGGTTGTATGTAAGCATGTTTGTTGTAAGGCATGCTCAGCCAAGTTACCTAGAGATGAACTTGCTAATATACTTGCCAATACACGTTTGGTGCAATACAAAATGTTGTTGTTAATGTCTGGCAACTGATGATTATGTACATCCAACTTTTGCAAATCTAAAGATTAACTATTCATTAGTTTTGGCTAAGTTTATATGAAATTACTTGGTCATTTTTTCCCTACTGTTCTTTGTTGCTACATATAATTCTTGTGCTTTGGTTCAACAATGTCCTCTGCTTTGTAATATAGGAAACGCCTTAGGAAGTGAAATGCCTCTAGTTAGATATGTTGATATTTCCAATATCATGTTTGTGTAATTTGAAATGTTATACACATAACACTTATCACCCAAATTAGATTTATTGAACATTACTTGTAAGAGTGATGGCTCTGAGAGCAAAGAGACGCTTTTAATGTACATATTTATGAGATGTGATTGTTTGACAACTCAGTTTCAGGGTTCAAGATGGCTTTACCATGTGCTATTACTTCTAACCAGTAGTCACGGATTATAGGAAGAGCGTTTTGACTAGCATCCTTGAAAATTACCAAAGATAATAAACAGCTCGGCATTGTTGAGCCTTGACCAGAAGTACTCATGTGCTGTTACTTCTAACCAGTAGTCACAGATTATGGGAAAAGCATTTTGACTAGCATCCTTGAAATGACCAAAGATAATAAATAGTTCTACACGTGCTGCTCCACAGCTCGGCACTGTTGAGCCCTGACTAGAAGTACTCATCCACACTCACGTGAATATACAGATATGCAACCCTTTGTAATACACTGTTTTCAAGGATGCAGAGCATCCCTGGAAAGTTTATGCATCAATTTTGGGGGTGAGCTATCCACCATTGCTACATTGATATTTGCAGTGCTGCATGTGCTGCTAGAAATAGTTTATGCAGAAAACAGTGAACAATTTTTATGAGAGAACAATGAACAATTTTAATTAATGTAGAAAACAAATTTTATGAATGCAGTAAGCAGATTTGAATATATAGTAAACATGATGTGTAGAGAGCAAATTCTATTAATGTAGAAATAGATTTTATCAATGTAGAAAAATAGATTCGATTATTGTGAAATTCAAACATGAAAAAGCACTCAGATTTGGCTTTTAAATTTAGAAAACATGATTTCACTAGGTGTTTTATAAGAAAACAGTTTACAATTTATGCAAGGAACAGAAAATAATTTATGCAGAAAAGAGAGTGAATTTTTTTTTTTAAATAATGCTGAACAGAAAATAATTTTATGTAGAATGCTAGAAATAGTTTATGCTAAAAACAGTGAACAATTTTATGAGAAAACAATGAAAAATTTTAATTAATGTAGAAAAAAAAATTTATGAATACAGTAAGTAGATTTGAATATATAGTAAACATGATGTGCAGAGAGCAAATTTTATTAATGTAGAAACATATTTTATTAATGCAGAAAAACAGATTCGATTATTGTGAAATTTAAACATGAAAAAGCATTTAGATTTGGCTTTTAAATTTAGAGAACACGATTTTAGGAAGTGTTTTATGAGAAAAAAGTAAACAATATCTAAACATGGGGTGCTACAACTTGCCAAGAAAAAAAGTTGCCAAAGTGACTTTCACATCATCAACCAAACATTTAGATCTACATAAAAAAAATGTTTCACATTCCTCTTAGAAACACTGCAAGTCAAAAACTTACATATCTCAATGTAGCTTAAACTTCTTTCGGTGTGCCCATGGCTAAAAATGGAGTGAGATTTTTCTTTTACATGTTGTTCTAATTTCTCATTGTAACACCCAATATTTTAACCAATTTGACCATAACACTTCGAGAAGTTAGAAATTGATGAGTGTGTTAAAAATGAATGAACAATGAGTATAAGTGGCCTAAAAATTCATATTTTGAAATTAAAATCCCTATATTTTACAATGATTCTATTTAAATAAATAAAAACATAAAACTACGTATTTTTATGTTTATGTTTATTTGTTAATTATCCAAAAAAAAAATTTGAGGAATTTGAGCTTAGCAAACTCGAGTTCCATATTACAAGGAACTAGAGCTCACCAAGCTCGAGTACCGTAGAAAAAAAAAAACATAAACATAAAATAAACATACTCGAGCCTGGTACGCTCAAGTATTTTGTTGCATGAAACTCAAGTTTACCAAGCTTGAGTACCACATTATTTTTTTAATTGCACAAATTCCAGGTCAGCAGTGCTATGGTGGCCAAACTTCTAGGAACTCAAGTTTCTTAAACTCGAGTGCCATTTAGAACTCGAGCTTCAGAAACTCGAGTACTAGAAAAGTGGTATAGCCCTAATAAGTTCCAAAACAGTGTTTTTTTGCTACAAATTTCAGAAAAATGTGGTATTTGGCCATTTTGGCCGAACTTGTTGAATGATTTAAATGTCTCTTATACCAAACTAGCTTTGCTCTCTTGCAACAATCAAGTTGCTATTCACATAGCATCAAATCCAGATTTTCACCTAGTTCATGAAAAAGTTCGAGAGAATATAATTAAGACTTTACATGTGGTCTAGTTTAAATTAAGTTGTAGACATTTTTACAAATGCACTTGGCCTCCATGTCTTCTCAATGGTTGTCGAAATGCAAATATAGTAAAGTTACTTGACATGTCAACTTTGCAATTCCCCAGTTACATGCGATTATCGGTGTGACTTCAATAATTCATTTTTAGCATCTGTTATTTTTTCTAGTACTATTTATCTAGTTTTTTTTAGCATCAATTCATTCATTAATCTCTTAATGAAAGCATTTTAAACTTAATTAATTTTGAAATTCACGTAAGAGTTATATCAAAACCAATTTTTTAGTGCTTAAAATACAAGAACAACAATTTTATTGCTACAACAAACTCTAATAAAACACAATTGATAAAATACTCTAAAAAAATAAAATAAAAATAGAAGTTTATATCAAAACTTGAAGACTTCAAACGTAAGGCAAATAAAATATAAATTAATGTACAGATGAAATGTATTTACTCAAAGTCTTTTCATTTTTCTGATGTATAATTTTATGTAGTTTTCTAATTTGCTAACTTGCTAAGTGAATTTTAAACAATTTTATTTTCGTAGAAATTTTCAAAATTCTTAAAAGGGTTACAATGTAGAAAATTTAAACTATTTTTTAATATAAAATTTAAAAAATAAGTTTAATAAATATAAACATAACATTTGATTTATTTTCTAACTTATAAACATATATTATTTTTTATTCAAAATAAACTTGAGAATTTAAAAAAAAAAAAATTCTAAGACCGATATATGAAAATATTAGGTCGTTTACACTTAAGTTCTGCTATATTTTAAAAATATATTAAAAAAATTGATTATAAGTATGAGACCTTTCAAACAAGGTTTAATTTTTTATTATTCCTTTTTTTTTCCCCTCTAATTCTTACAAGTATCATTGCTAACCATAATTTGAAACTTGTCATATGAATTTATGTGTTCTATCAATTCCTCCAACAAATTACAAATAAATACTCGCTCAGGTAAATCAATCATTAAGTGTTCAAAGTCCATACCCCTTTTTTAGTACATTAATTTTTGGATAATACTCACAGTCTATTAAATGGTTCTTAGATTGGGAGAAGATTATTATATGTTTATGTTTATAGGTAAGACTCATTCAACATCTGCATCTTGCATAAAAAATGCACTAGGGTTTAGTAACATAAAGAGATAAACACATTACATTTTTTAATAAAAGTTTAATACACGTGTTCTTTTTGCACTGAAATATATTTTCTACACTTTTGACAATCTCCCTTAACATGCCGTGGGTAATGAGTTTTCCATGCCAGTTTTGCTCCATTTGATTGTTTCACCCTTGATTTTAAGAATTTTGGATTCAGTAGCCCCAACTTGATTTTAATTGTAGCTGTCATAACTACTATACTCAACGTCTCCCTTTGGTGGCATGTTACTTGAAGCTGTCAAAGAATTTTAAAAAATCTACCACAAATTCGAATATGAAAACTCATTTGGAGATGTCCTCATTTTATTACATTAATTCATTCTTGTAAGGTTTATTACTTTAATTGTTGACCATGTACAAAATGTTACCTAGTTTTGGTAATTTTATAATGTCATTAGGTCTTGTCTTCTCACTGAAATTTTATAGCCTATTTTATAAAATTTCAAGTCCTCTCCTTTCTAAAGAAAAAAGAGAGAAAAAAAAAAAAAAAAGACTATTTCTTTAAAGTTTATATCTCGTCTTAGCACTTGCACAGTAGGGGAGAAGCATTCCTTCCACTTAAACTTTTAAATTCCTCAATGTACTAACCCATTAGCCTTTATTGATTAAAGAATCTCCTAATAAATGCATTTTAAATTTATTTAATTTTAAATTAACATAATAGCTATATTAAGCCAAAGCTTTATTACTCCAGATGCCAAAAATGACAAATTTCAAACTACACGACAAAATCCAAAACACAATTGATGAAAGTACCAATAAAATGATTTGCACACCAAGATAAAATATGATTACATAAATTTGTTTAAATCACATCCTCCCTAGAGGTATGGCACAGAAAATAAAATTACATACAATTGAATCATATATGTGCTCAATGTAATTTTATTTTTCAATATTAAAATTTTTTGTTGTTATCTTTTTTCATAAGATGCATAATCAATTATACAATATGTTTACTCTTCATATAACATTTTAAACGGTTAGGAATGTAGTAAATTAAGAACCATTTTTATAATACAATATTTAGATTAAAAATAATAATAATAAACATAAACCTAAACATAAATATGTTCATTTATATTTTTTTCAATATAATAATTTAGTTCAATTTTCCATTGAAAAATAGGCTAATTTTTTTTTCCTCTTTTCGTTCTCTGCTTTGTCTATAAGAAATATGGCCACTTCATTGTAATTATCAATAATATCAAAATACAATACATTTAGAGAGGTTTTTGGATATTATTCAATGGCTATCACGAAAAGTTAGTACGGAAATCCCTTCCATTGTCTATTCAACAATCTTCAAAGCTCCATATTGGTAGATTTTTATAAAGCTAAAATGTCAATGATTTTCAACATAAATATTTATGGATGTGCTCTTTATTATGATTGTTAATCCTCTAAATGTTGACTGCTATTTTTTAAAATAATATTTGTTAGGGTAAGTCCAATCAGAATACGAAGGACAAAGGCAAGAACAAAACCGTCCCACTTGTAGATCCAAATTCTTGCTTATTTGGAGGGGGTGCAACAAGTTAATACTATACTAGCCTCATCCCATGCGCTTCGCGCGATGAGATGAGGCCTTTTTTTTTTCTTTGTGGTAGTAGCCAAAAAAAAAAAAAAATCTATGTTTTTTTATTATATATATAATTTTTATTTAGGGAATATAATTTATAAGTGGATATATAAATTTGAAAATCAATAGGAAAGTGACCATATTTTTTAAGCAATGTTTTAGTGGAAGTTGAGATTTTATTTTTACCGGACTGTCCTTTAGTTTTGACTCTACTTAAACATAGGAATGTAAGGGTATTTTAAAACAAAAACAATCCGAATTATCCTTTAGTTTATATATATATATATATATAGATTTGTTTTTGAATAAACGTGGAGTGTTTAACCTATTTTTCTATTTTAAAAAAAAAAAACAATAAACGTATAGTTACTTTGAGAAGTGGGTTAGTGGAAGAATGTTCCTATTTTGTAGCTAATATTTTAGCGCAAGTTAGATATGTATATTTTACCAAACTATCTTTTAGTTTTATCTCTATTTAAACCTAGAAGTGTAAAGGTATTTTGGAACAAAAAAAAAAAAATCTGATCAAAACATGTGCAGCCGCTTAAATAGAAGTATAGATTATTAAATAATAATGCTAGTGTATTATATTTTTATTATATGCAGCAAAACAAAGTGGATAATATATCTAAAAGCTAGAATTTAATAAGATGATCACCGCAAAAAGCAATATGTTTGTTGTTATATTTGGTGGCTTGAATAGTGCACGTGAAAGTGCATAGTCCTTGCCTTGGAAGGATTGCATAGTCCTTGCCTTGGAAGGATTTGTAAACCAAGTCCTAGTACTAATAGGACTGTTTTGCCCACAAAGTAAGCAATTCTACTTCTAGGTGGAGTTGTATTTCACTCAATGACAAAAGGCCCACATCTCTATATATATATACTAGTTATGCGGCTATTGGAGGAGGAAGTAAGGAGTGCCGCTATATTAGAATAGGTATTCTCTGGTTTTTAGTATAGAGTTCTAAGGCGTGACTTTGTTATAGAGATTTTCAGGTTTCTCTAGTCACGTGCTTCTGGTGATTAAGAGCTCTTTGGGTGTATTTGGGACTTGGGATTTGTGAGAGTGTTTTGGGTACTACTTTTGTAATCTCGTCCTTTTGTTAGTGAAACTTTCTCCTTGACACCGCCCGTGGACGTAGGCCAAAAGCCGAACCACGTAAATCTTTGTGTTCCCGTGTGATTATTTGTTTTGTTGTTCTATTTCTATTTTGCATAAACCCAATGTTATTTGGATACACACACAACAAATAGATATTCATGCTTCTACTATTCTCAACAAATTGGTATTAAATCTTCCGTTTTCACAACATTTGTTTTGTGATTACCACCAGTGAAGAAAAATATGTAACTAACTTTTTAGTTTTTTATTTTTATTTTTATATGGATAATTCATATAGTGTACTTATATTGTTGAATTACTTAAATAAATATGTTTAATTAAAGTTTATGTTACTTGTGCAAAATTTAATAAAGGAAAATTAGTTGATGAGGAGGTTCAAAGCAACGAGACACTGAGAATTAAAGTTTTATACAAGTGCTAGGGACTATTCGGGCCTTGTTAGAGTGATAGAGAAATTTGTCATTCCTACCCTATCCTTTTTTCTATTCTTTTTTACTCATTTGCGGTATATATGAGACAGTGGTCAACAGTGAGTTAGAAATCGGCAGGCAAGAATTGTCTAATGCAAAGCGAATTGTCCAATACAAAGTAAGAAATGTCTGATACGAAGCAAGAATTGTCCAATATGAAAGAGGAATTGGTGGGAACACAGGAACATATAGAGTAAGTTAGAGAAAAATAAGCGTTTAAAAAATTTTCTGATGGCTAGTTATGATATCTAGTTTACGGTGACTTGTTTTTTTCCTAGGTAATTCGTAGCAAATTGTTGCATATAGTCACATGTTAGTTAAAACATAGGGTAGATATTAAGTTATATTATTTACTATTTGATCTATAAATTTATTTTTTATACATTATTTTAAATTACAAAAACTTGAATTTAAACAATTGATTGATGACATGGTTATTAATCTTTGATTACTTCAAAATTTTGCAAGCATGAAGAATATACAAAATTAATATAATCTAATGGTGAATTTGTCAAAATTTGCATACAATTAAAAAATATTGAATAGTTCAACATTACTTAAAATTATACTAAATGTAACTTGAACCTAACTCATATGTATATGTGTTATATAGAATGTTATTATTGACAACATTATGTAATCACTAATATTTTAATCTCATTATCAATGACGTGACACAATACGTACCGTCACTAACAATGACATTAGCTATGACAAAAGCATCATCATTAATATTTAAGGCAAAATGTAAAATTGATCCTCTAAATTTCACTTTTTGTCATTTTAGTCATGTAAATTTCAGTTTTGTCATTTCAGTCTTCCATTCAGTGTAGTCGATACCGTGCCGGTACCGGTCGTACTGGCCAATATGTACCATACTGGTACATATACCGATATCAAAACACCAACTTTTGGTATCGGTTTAAATACTGACCATACCGGCTAATTTCGAGTAATACCGGCTGGTACAAAAAAAAGCTTCTTTTTTTTTTGTGATCTTTGAATTTTTGTAAGCGCAGAATAGTAACTTATTTGCATTAACTTATTAGTATTATTTGTCTTCTAAGCATGCAATGAAAAATTATGATTTATATTTTTTATATTGTTTTTTTTTTTTTTAATTGATACTAAAGTCTAAAACCATGAATAATTTGTTCTAAATTAAGGTAATATTTTATGGTAAACTTTTATATTTATTCTAATACACACACATACAAATATATATATATATATATATATATATTTATAAATATAAAAAATAAATGTAAACCCAAAACAGTACACCGATATTGACCGATACCGAAATATATCGTTCAACTGGTCAAACCGGTACAGTCTCCAATACAAGATTGACTCCCTTGCTTACATTAGACTTCTATTAAGTGTTGCAGTTTACTACCAAAACAACATTGTTTTGGATGATTTTTAAAAAAAAAAAAAAATTCTTTATTTAAAAAAACTGAAAAACGGTAATTACAAAAAAAGAAAAGAAAAAAGAAACTAAGGGCTTAGGAAACAACCACATGTTCGGCCTCCTCTATCGCGAGATGTGGTTCTAGCACCTTCACATGAGGTTGTCACCTACGCTGAAGCAGAGGATTGACTCGTTGGACAATTACTGTAGCTTTTTTAGTGGCGGCGCCACATTATGCTTAGGGTGTTCCTAGGAACACCCTGACCTGAAAAAAAAATTTATATATAATAACTAAAAAAAATTTTATTTGTTTACCCTTAAAAAAATTAGGAACTCCCTTAATCAAAATTAGGAACACCCTCAAATTAAAATATATATATATATATATTAATCAAAATTAGGAACACCCTCAAATTAATATATATATATATATATATATATATATATTTGTTCTACTTTCAAGGGGAAAAAAAAGGCGCAAAAAAAATTTGAACTAAAATCTTGAAAAAAAATTTGTAACAAAGCTCTCAAAAAAAAAAAAAAAAAAAAAAAAACGACAAGCCCAACATCAAGTCCAAGGCAAGCCCAACAGATTACAGAGGTAGCAAACCCACGGATTCTCAAAAAAAAAAAAAAAAAAAAAAAAAAAAAAAAAACCCAAAACAAAGCAAATCACTAAATCAAAAACCTCAAATCACTAAATCAGAAATCATAAATTAGAACTAAAGCAAACCTAAAGACAAAGCAACACCCCTCTAAAGTAGATCGGTCTAGTCCAAAGCACATCACCACCCCTCTAGAGCAAATCGGTCTAGTCCAAAGCAGATTGGTCCAGTCCAAAGAAATAGATGGAGATCGGTCACATCATCGGAGATCGGTCACGTCATCGTCGCTGTTTTGCCTCTCATCGGAGATCACTCGTCAATCGTCATTGCCTCAACCTCAGCCTTCAGGCCACCCTGCTCTAGCAGTGCTCCTTTAAGGTATTTCATTTACTAACTTCTCTCTCTTTTTCTTTCTAACTCTCTCCCAGTCTTTAACTCTCTCTCTCTCTCTCTCTCTCTCTCTCTCTCTCTCTGAAAATACTGAAATGAAATGAATGAGAGTCTCTCTCTCTTTATTCTTTAAGACTAACTTTAATAATCTATCTGATTCTGTGATAGGCTAAACTGCTAAAGTTTTAACTTTATTAATATTTGGTTGTTTTTTGACTTTTTGAATTTGGCTAAATTGGCTTTATCTTATCCGTTGGTGTGTGTTGCTGTTGTTGTTAGTGTGTGTGTTAGTGTTGTTGAGATATTAATTATTTTTTAGTGTAATGTATATTGTGATTTGTGATTGTGAAATTTTCTAATTGGCAGCTAGCTCTTGTGATTGGGGGGGCATTAGGCATGAGGCTTGACTGGCTTCTTTGTTGAGTGAGGTGGGGGGTAGATGAGCACATGGGGCTGGGTAAATAATAATTAAAGCGGTGTAATGTGCACATCAGTTGGCTCTTTTAGTGTAATGTGCACATGGATGTGTGTTAGTGCAACTAATAAACAATAATTTAAATAACCAATACATTATAAAAGACAAACAAATTAAATTATGTTAGGCTAAACAATAATTAATAATTTTATAATTAATGAAACAACAATATAACAAATTACAGTTTATAAAAGACAAACAAATTAATGAAACAACTAAACAACAATAATTAATAATTTTATTAATATTACAAATGAACTTATAGTTTATTGTACAAGTATCTTTATTCATTTCTTTTCTTTTCATTTTTTTTCCTTTTGAAGTTTTTCGATGTACAAAATGCAAACTTGTTTTGGTTTTAAGAACATTTTTTTTTTTAAGCACAAACTTCATGCTGACCAAATTTTAAATTTCGGCCGGTATTTACCGAAACGTCCCCAAAAAGACCAAAATGACCTGAAATTTTTTAAAAGTGAAATAGGAACACCTTGAACAAAATTCCTATAACTGCCATTGAGCTTGTTTCAAGTTGTGCTTCACAGTGTTGTGAGCATGCACTGGCTTTGTGATATGGTGGATGAGTTTGTGTACAAGAATCAGAGCTTTTGTCAGTATAGAGCTAAGATGAAGAACAAGACTGAGCAAGACATTGTGCTCCTCTTCTTCTTCTTTTGTTTTTGACTTTCAGTCGCTAGGGGGTGTCGTCCCTGAGCCCTTAGTTTTTTTTTTTTTTTTTGTAATTACCATTTTTTAAAATTAAGAAATTCAAAAAAAAAAAAAAAATCAAAATGGTGTCATTTTGGTTAGTAAATGGCAGCACATATTAGAAGTTTAACGGATAACTGAATTGACTATATTTGAAACTTAGATGACTGAAATGATAAAATGTAAAATTTAGAAGAGTAGTTTTACATTTTGACCTAATATTTTATAATGAGCTATTAGGAGTGACATATTGCTTTGGATTCTCACGTTATCTATGATGACATTTATTACTGTTAGCAACAACATTAATGTTGTCACAAGTAGTAACATGTCCACATCGACATTGATGTTGAAGCTAAATTTTTTTTTTTTTACTAAATATATGCAATGAAAATTAGCTTCAACAAATGTTGTTGCGAATACTAATAGCGACAACATTCAAAGCATTACTGACAACTTTTTTTGCAATCACTAAAAAAGTAGAGACCGAATTTCTTGCAATTTTGTTTCTGCTTTTTCACAAATGCAGCACAATATGTATGTCACAGGCGTATCTGTATGCAGGACTCCTTGAGTTTGCCAAGTTTTATGGTATCAAAGCTGAATATGGGTAGAAATGACTGATGTACTGGGTAATATTTTTCCCTTCTGTTTTTAAAATCTTTTTAGGTCTTCAACTTGTGGCAAATGGAAAAGTAAAAGAAGATTCCTATGCCAATCTCCAACTAGCACAACCTTAAACTCTCATTACCCTAAACTTTGGATACCAATCACATTTTTTTGGAGTTATCAAACCAAACACATGTTGCAGACAAGAACAACATAAAATAAGATAAGATAATTTACAGTGCACCAATGTTCTTAAGGCCAAGAACAACCCCAACCCCAATAATGTGACCCACAGATCCACATGCCAAAGTATCTGCAAGAGTGAAACCAGCTGGGTCACCAGTCTGTAGGCCAGAGTCCCTAACTTCAAGCTTTAATCCTGCCGTGGCTTTCCTGTTTGCCGATGGTGCCAACCCAAACCTTCCAGCAAATAGCATCAAGCTTGTACAAGTCACAATTATCTGTCCCACAAATATTTAGATTAGTTTCCCAAAGAAGGTGACCTTAATTTCCAATTTGAATGAAATCCCATTAGAATTCATCCAACAAAAAGACACATATATAATCAAATCCTCACCAAATTTGTGGGTGAACCAATGAAACCTTCGCAACGAGCACCAAGAGCACCCTTGCTCTTACGCCTCATTGGTTGGATTGCTGCCTGAATGTTTAGGAAACGCTTAAAATTGCAATTATTGAAAACATCATATTCTTATCAAGCCATGTTAAACATTGTCTTGTGTGTGTGATTGTGGACATTTTATGTATCCGGGGATTTACTCAAATGGCCCATGCAAAGGAGAAGATATCTCTAAAACGGTCTCATAAGATAATTTTTTTTTCTACGAGGACGGCATTTTGTACCGTGAGTATTAGAGATTCAGTGTATTTTAGCAAAAAAAAAATCAGAGATTCATTTCAGAGTAGTCATTTTATTTTGAAAATTAAGATGAAGTCATGAGTCACTTGACCTGCATGAACTTTCTATAGAATGTACAGAGTATTTTAGAAGACTATTATATACTTTTCATCCACAACTTAGATCTCCTTTAACTAGCAAATAGCAAAAACAAAATCAAGCATCATCTAGAATCATTAGTACTTGAAAAGCAACAAATTAAGATCATTAGAATAAATATGATGAAGAATTAATAAGCAACAAAAAGTAATTGCTCTTGTTGCATATAAATTCAATAGAAACACCAATAAATCTGTCTTGGAAAAAGGACACTGACCATGCTTTTAACAGGAGCTGCTGACAAATTGGGTCTTAACCCATTAAATTGTGGGATAGAAGTCATCACAGTTGTTGCCATCTTCCAATCTCAATGGAAATTTGATCTAACAAGAAATGTGTGTAACAGCTCTCTCTCTCTCTCTCCCTTGATAGTCTTATAATTTTACCATTTCTTTGCTTCAAAAGTATTATAAACTAGCGAACAAGAAATGCTGCACAACAGCCACATAAGCATTTTGTGGCTTCAGAATGATCAGGCTTTGGATACACTTAGATACTTGCTGCTGACGTGGCAGTATTCCATTGGGTTTATCCAATTGGATAAGGTTTTTGGGGGTCTATAGAAAGGCCAAAATTTCTCAAAAAGATTTGCTGGGAAATGCCGCATTTGTTGTTGAGCTTGTAATGGGCCGTATAGCCCAATTTATGTTCCGGGTGCATTGGGCAGGTCCACTAAAATACAGACCCAACTTGGCCAGTATTTTCTTTTTCTTTTTTCTTTTTTATGAATTATTTTTCTTTTTTTTTAATGACAAACATATGATTTTTTTTTTTTTTTTTTTAAGGCTTATCACTTGGGATTATGAACAAGATTTTAAAAATAAAATCCGACAGAGTTGGTTTAAAAAAAAAAAAAAAGATGGCTTCCAATTTTGTGGCAAAATCAAAGTTCCACTAGTGGTCACTAGTCACTACATGACTGTTAAAAACAATTTTGGTTAAATTATTAATGTGAAATTTTAAAATCAAACCAATTTTATTGTACCATCACCTTTTATTTAAATAACAAAAATTAATCATCGGTATTCTAAAGAGATGAGCTACACTATTTTAGATATAGAGCAATGAAGAGCATACCTGATAGTTGAAGTTCACTTAATTTTGAAAACTTTCAACTCTCCACAATAACCTTTTAACATGTGTTGTATTTGTTAAATCAGCCAATTTTTTTTCAAATAAATTAAATGGAGGAATCTTCTCCAAAAAGTAAAATAAATAAATAATGGACTAAGGATTAGACGATGAAATTGACTTGCCTCTATAAAATTGAGCGAAAAGTTAACACAGTTAATAACAGGGGGACCAGTTGAACTTGACTAATAATTGAAGGACCAAAGTAGTATGCTCCTCAGTAATATGCTCCTCCGTTTATTGGTTTACAGGCCCAACCTTCCATTTTGCTTTAAATAAACTAACCTCTTCGTAAAAGTTACATGTGTTTAGAGGTTTTATATTTTAGATTTCTAATTTTCAAAAACATATTATATTCGATTTAGAACACAAAAGGGAATAAGAATGAGAAGAGAAAAATGGAATAAATGTCACCCGTTTGTGTTTTGAGTGGATAACACGTGAAATGAAGGGCGTAGGAAGGGAAAATATATTGATAGTTTTAGTTATCGGTTGGTAGTATAAGTTTAGATCTCAATCTTAACTTATACTACCAAAGTCCTGAATTTTTTGAAACAAAGTGTAGAATTTTTTGCAATAGCCTCTCATCTCCAAAACTATAATTGTAGTTCATTGGAGTAAACCACCTGATGGTTGGTTTAAATTGAACTCAGATGGAGCCTTCCGTGGCAACCCTGGGATTGCAAGTTGAGAAGGGCTCATTAGAAATCATAATGGACGAAGGGTTAAAGATTTCGCAAGATACATGCATAACACAACACCAATAATATCACGAATGAAATCTGGGTTCTGCGTGATGGACTACTATTAGCTAAAGAGCTTGAAATTTCATTTCTCATTGTAGAACTTAACCCTAGTGTTGTGGTTCAGTTGATGCTTATTTCCTCTACAAGACTACAAATGATCTTTTGGAATCTCTTTTGACTGATTGTAGGAATCTATATGTTATACCGAACAAGCAAATTAGGCATGTCTAACGGGAAGCTAATAAGTGTGTTGATACACTTGTTAATTTAGGAAACCATTTTGTTATCCAATTATGTACCTTTTGTTGAACCACCGAATGTGGTAGAACATGTTTGATCCTCAAAACATGGCTGAGCATGAATATAACAGACTTATTAGTAAACAAAAAAAAAAAAAAAAAGTGTAAGTTTTAAAATTGCTAAATTTACTTATATGTCATCGTTCTTTCTCTCTCTTTTTTGTGGTAATTTGATAATTAGAAGAGCGAAGATTTGATCCTCAAATCTCTTTGTTGGATACATCAAGACATTCCAATTATTTCGTTTTTATTTTATATATCTTAAAAAAAAATCCATTCAACTATCTAGTGATGCTCTCCTTAAAAAATAAAAAATAAAAAAAACCTCCGATGCGATGTTTGTATTTTTTTAGAACTTAAAAAAAATTAAAAAAAATTAAAAACACCACAATCTCTAATTTATTTATTTAATAAATATTTTTGTTATCAACCTACATTAATTTAGAAAAGAAAAGGGAAAGTTGGAATTATATATCATATGTGGGTGTTCACTCTTGGGTAACATCTCCAAAATCGCGTGCCTCATGAAAGGAAAAGAAAGGAAGCGCTGGCCCTGATTGAAGGCTGAAGGTGAAGCCCCTCTCTAGTCTCTAGTGTAGTGCAGTACTATTGTTTGCTTCCACAATCTGACATACAAGCAAAAAACACTGCCCGAGGGTAAACAGTGTACAGACAGAGGTACTTTTGTTCATATTTTTTTGGTTTTTCTTAATCTGAATTTATTATGCTGGATTTGATTTTGGCAACGTATGAAGGACAAAAGATATCAACCACCAAGATACCTCAAATGGGCCCCCACAGTTTCAGTCTTTCAAGATTCAGCCCTGTTGGTTGATACGTGATAATTTGAAAAGTGCATCGATCTGTTTGTCTCGTGAGAATTTGATGTACCTGGTTTGAGTCTTGTATTTGACATTTCAAAATGGATTTTTATATGTTAAGGTTTAATTTGTTGATTTTGGATTCTCAAAGAAAAAAAAATTTGTTCATTTTGAAATTATTATAGCCCTTTTGGTTCTGTTATTTAAATAATAATTTTTAGTATTTAAATACTACAATACATAATTTTACAGCATTTTCTTACCTGCACTTATTTCCACAGCACTTAAATAACAATACTAGTAGCATGTGAAAGAGTGCAAGTAGCTACAATTGAAACAAAAAAAGTTAAAATAATTTTTAGTATTTAAACACTATAATACGTATTTTTGCAACACCTTTTTATACACTATTTCCGCGGCATTTAAATAACAATGCTAGAAATCGCAGCAGTAGAAGTCAAAATATAAGGCAAGCCATAGCATGTGAAAGAGTGCAAGTAGCTACAATTGAAACAAAGAAAGGTAAAACAGGCAAAGATACGTAACTTAACGCACAAATCTTAGACAAAACTAGATAAAAGCATATAATGGGAACAAATTAAAAGAAGGAAAAGAGAGATCTGCTTAGCTATAGATTCCTAACCCCACGACAAAGACAGGCATAGTTTAACAAACCACAATTACAAAATTCCTTTTCTTTTTTTGGGTACTTAACAAAATACTAATAATATATTTAAGCTCGGATCCTCCTGCTTCTCTTTTTCCATCGCATTGAATAGTTTGGTATGAACAGTTTAAGACCAATTTTGAAGTGCAGCAAATTAACTAACCCCGCAGATCAGCTTCCAAAGTACAAAAGCAATAGAAGCACAGCAAGTTTCCACCACTTATAGTTTGGATCATGCTTGGACGATGGTGGTGCTGAAGAGCTTACAGATCTGAAATCAATACCAAACAGATATTAATCAATAGCCAGTAACTACATGTGCCCTCAAATGCACACCTATATGTTGAGATGTAGCAAAGGGCACAAAATAAACATACCCAGATGTACTGTAGGAACATTTACCATAACCTGTGACAGACAGCAAAGCTATCAGTATGGTTTTCATTTTCCAACCCAAACCACAAAACAATATTGCACTTTAAAATGTTAATTTTCAAAACCACATTTCTGTAATAGTTAAATGATTAAATTCTCTATTTCCTATCCTTTTAAACTTCTGAGGCAATTGGTAGTGGTATAAGAGCTTTTGAACAAGTGGAATTTATCAACAGCTTTTCCTATTATTATAATCATATAACAGAGGAGAGAAGGCAGAGTTTATTTATCTTACTGGGGTTGTTTTTAGTGATGGTTGCAGCTCCTCCAAAATTGCAAGCGATATCAGAATTCCCATTCTGTTGATAATAGTTGTTGAAAGCATAGGATGCATGAGACAAGAGTGTGTCAGGGTTGAAACAAGGTCCACCCTCTTGGATTTCTCTGCAGTCTGCCATTCCGAGTCCACAAGCCCAGTCCAATGCATTCTGCAAATCAGCTTGAGAAACCCCAGGATGCGCAACACACCATGTTGTGCCATCAATGAAAGTTGTGTTGCCTTCTGGAGGTGACAATGTTGTCACTGGAATTGCTGTATCTGCCTTCTCTTGCACCACAGCTCCGGTTGTCAAAACTAAATATTTGTAAAATGAAGGGAAACAAATTAGTGAATGAATTTACAACTTAGTATTTCTAAAAATTGTTAATTGATATTTAATCAACATGCCTTTTGGCATTAAGTATGTTTTAGGTTCAATAAAGCCATGAAGCTCTAAATATTTTGAAGAACCGTCATCCCGAGAGCTTAACTTATGAGTTTGGGCCTAATTATAATATGTTAACTATAACCCTTGTCATTATTATTCAATTTGAGACTTCGCTCACATATGTACCAACAATTCTCAACAGATCATCTACTCTAAATCTCTAATGGTGGGTTGTGCATATAAGCATTTAGGGGGCACTTAACCTAGAACAATGATTATAGCATATTTGTCACATAAGTTACCCCAAAAGGTAAATAAGACAAACACCCATGGTCCATCACTACAATCTTGCAACATTAGCATTTTAACTGTTATTTACTGTCCTGAGGAATAATTCAACCAAAAAAGGAAAAATTGTCCTGGGGAATATTTCATTGATGTTTGAAAACAGAAATTGGAGTGTAGGATTTGAGGCTCGAGTAGGATCAACTAAGGTGCACTCGGGAAGCAATGTGATCCCCCACCACCTTTTTCTTTTTATCTTCTATAGCACCATTGAGCTCTTTCATATAGAACAATTAAAAGAATTATAGTTTGATGTCCTCTATTTAGAAGGCAACTGAGAAGCGTTTTCAGAGTAGCCTTTAGGATTTGATGATTAGGGAAAAGAATAATTTACATTGACATAATAAGAAATTGATATATAAAAACGAAAACTTTGACTCAGAAAGGTAGATGCAATTAAATTAAATCTAGATTTCTTGATGAAAAATAATCCAAATCATTCAATAGATCCATAATGATTTTTTAGCTTGTATTTTTATGATAATTCCGAGATTTTTAGCATATAAATGGTAAAAGATCGAAAAGAGTGTATTCATGAAGCTCGGAATTTCATTTGAGCTAGTGAATAATGTGCTCTAATTGTGATTACAAATGTACCAACCATGGAAACCTATAAATGGGCAGTGAAAAGTCAAATTTGGCATCAGAATATTCATTTTGGCAGGCTTGGGGTATGTGGCACTGTGGCAGTGCCTAAGTCATCGCACTTTTATAGAAGGCTTAGGTAGTAACATGTTATACGCAGCCACGCGCTGAGCACAGAGCGAACTATTCTTTCGCCTTTTACATCATAACTAAAGATAATAACATGCCTTTTCCTAAACAAAAGAAGAAAATGGAAGTAAAAAGTAAAAAATCTATTACTTACTTACATTTTGGATTTTCTTAAAAAATAAATAATTTATTACGATTTATTATTTATTAATTGATTTACAAGCATATTTTCATAATTATTATGTGCATTTTTTTATGCATAATTTGACTTTATTTTTAAAAATATATATAAAAATATCATTTAATATAGTATTAAATGCACCATGGTAAATTTGTTTATTTATTTTTGATAAAAAATAAATTTGAAGACATTTCACTAGATTTGTCATTTGAATTACAAGCTCTTGGAACAATGATCAAATGTTGAAAAAAATGACACATAATAATTTACATTTTTTTTTCTTTGATAACAATAATCTATAAATTAGGGCTATATGAACATATTATCGACACTTTTTTTTTGTGGAAATGAAAACTTTTAAGATAAATTACAGAACATTTGCCTATGTGGGAATTTAAAAAAAAAAAAAAAAAATCTTCCATTGGTGTTTAAAAAAAAAAAAACCGAAAAGAAGGTGTGATAGGGATATAAAAAAAAGGCAAATAAACAAACAGTATATTGACCTGCAAGTGCCAGGTTCTCAACAAGAAGTTAGAAAAAAGAAATGAGAACAGTGAAAATATATACAGAAAATGAGTAGCTACAGCAGCAAATATAGTACATACAAGTCAAGCCCATGAATAAGAAAGAGGAAAGAAAACACCAAAAAATGGTGAGCTTATAACAAGAAATAGAGCATTACCCAGATAGCATTCGATCAACAAAAGGCACTGCAAAAACCACATTTTCTTTGTCATGGACTTCATGGCTGCTTCGCCTCACTCTTCTGCCTTAGCTAGAAAGCCTTTTCAAAGCCAAAGCCTCTTTTGCTCAGCCTAAAACCAAAAGCAAAGGCAAAAATGTCCCACTCTAGTTCTCCATGAACACACTTTGCCTCTCTCGCTCTCAAATTGAAAGCTAGAGAACTAGAAGTGAGAATGTGGGTGTTTGAGGGAATCAGTAGTTTCTTCAGGGGAAATAATGTTCTTTTCACTTTTTTTTGGGTTTTTGGTCAACAGGGTATGATTGTGATGTATGTATGCATCAGAAGAGTGTATTGCTTTGACAGGCTGAGCGGTGGGTTCATTTTTAGACTTTCACAGATATATGGAGCTTTATTTAAGAAGGTGGTAAGAGTGAGTCCAGCGATAAAGCAAGTTTTAGTTTTCTCTTCCTCAATCAACTTCTCGCGATATATTAACCCTCTTGAAATTCTCATTTGTTTGCCTCATTCTATGAGGTCATTCTGGTCCATCTCATTTTACTTAAAATAATGTTTTTTTATTAAATTACTTAAAACCTAAAAGAATGTGAAATATAATACATTTTGCAGATTTTTTTTTTTAATATTGTTTATTTTGTTAAAAATTAAAAATAATAAAAAAATTATTTTCTGCGTGCTTAATACTGTTCACATGCCTAAAATCATTATTCTTACCCAATGAACAATGTCAAGCATGCTTAGCTGAAAAAAAAAAAAAAAAAAAAAGCAGCAAGAAATGCGTAGTGGGAAGCGCAAAACGCGCTTCCCAAATGCTCACTTAAGGGGCAAGAGAGTATTTCTTTGTTTGCTCAAAAAAAGAAAAAATGAAAAAAAAGAAGAGAATGTTTCTTTGAATATATTCCTAGAGTGTAGTTCTACATCTCACACTCGCTAGCTCCGGCATAGCTATGCCAAGAATGTCTCGAGGGGTCGAGTTAAGATATGATGTAAAAGTCTATATTATATACTATGTTCCTACCATGTATAATGGTATAAAAGAGTATTATAAAATAATTTAAAATGCAAATTAAGTATTTTATAACCCTAATATGTGTATTATAAAGATTATCTTTATTTAACTTAATAGTTGTGTCAACGTTGATAAAAATATTTGATATTTTTAATCTATATCCGTCAACAATATTTAGGCATTAAAGAAGTATAGAATAAAAATCATACAAAAGTTAATTGTTAGGGTAAGGACTAAAACTCTTATTTCTTTTTCCATTATCACTAGAGAAAATTGTTAGGGTAAATGTGTTTGAAATGTCATTAATTTAAGTAACTGGAATATACAATTACTAATAAGATTATGACTTTATTGGAATAAAAAAATTATGACTTTATTTAAATAAATACAAATAAACTTATACTTTCTTATATATATATATATATATATATTATTTTTTGAGATTAGGGTGGTGTTATAAATGTAGCTATTTTCCGTTTCATATGTATAAGTTTTTTATTTTACATTTTTTTATAATTAAAATAGTTATACATATTATTTTGTTAAAAAAGATTTTTTTTAATTTACACATAATATATATATATATATATATATTTCGGAATGGTCCTAATGACTCCCCCCACACCAAACTACATTTTGTAATTATAGGTAAAACCCTTAGGGGTGGCCTCAAAAAGTTGGATAGCGATTTTGAATTCAAAACTTCATAAATTTTAAGTCAACCTCTTGAGGTAGCATGCACATCAGTGGGTGCAAATTTTCTTCCTATTTTGCACAAAAAAATCTAATTTTTCTATTTTACACATCCAATTTTACAAAACATTTACATAAGTTTTTCTATTCTACACATTTATTCAATAAAATATTTATTTTTCTCCATTTTTTATTATTTTCTCACTCACAGCCTCTCTCTTTCTCTCAGACCCAAGCACCATCATCATCACTACTCCGATCGGCAAACATACCCAACCAAATCATCATCATCATCATCATCATCATCATCATTACCTCGATCGGCGAACAGACCCAACCATCACTAGATCCAAAACAAGGAGCGATTTCCCAAATGAAGAAGCTGAAGTGGAAAATTTGGAGCGGTGTTGATGAGGTACTGTTGTGGAAAATTGGAGCCGTGTTGATGACTTTTGTTGTTGCCATTTTTTAATTTTTCTGTGAGCTTTGTCCTCTGTTGTGAATTTTTGAGGTTGTTGGGGGAGGTTGTACAGTGAAGGGTGGGACTTAGGTGATTGAAGAGTGTAGCAAACTAAGGTGATCCCATCATCATCATCATCATCATCACACGATCCGAAAACCAAGATCAGAAAACCAACTAATCGACGATTTGATCAGGCTTCGTACTAGTCTAATGAGTTGATTGGCGGCAATTGATGAGTTGATCAAATGAGAATAATAGAGAGAGAGAGAGAGAGAGAGAGAGAGAGAGAGAGAGAGAGAGAGAGAGAGAGAGAGAGAGACCAAAGACAAGGAGAGAGAAAAAATTACTAAAATATTAGATACACGTGCTACAGTAACCGTGTATATATACACGGTTACAATAATAATTGTATATTTATGCACAATTTTGCACCCACTGATGTGGGTGTTTTTTTTTTTTTTGGGTCAAAATGGGTAAAATGAAGGATTTTTTGCATTTTACAAGACTTTGCATCCACTGATATGGATGCTCTCATTTTACAACTTCTTTTTACATAAAAATGCATTTTGTATTTTTATATCTTTTTTGTTAACTTTAATTCAGTACTTTGCAGTAGATTTTGAGAATAAATTGTCCACTTTCAATTCTTTAAAGCCAAAATGAAAATTCTCAAAACAATCCTGTAATTTTTCTTAATATTACCCTCTCTTCTTTCTCTTTTTCTCATTCTCTTACCTGATGTGTTTTCTCTCTCCCACCAACCCTTTGATGCAAACAAAAACTTGGAATCTCAAAGAGAAAATAGAAAGTATCAACAAAACGAGAGAGGAACTCTGATTTCAAAATAAAATTCTTGTCCGTTTATAAATTCTTGATTCACGTTCCTAATAATAACTTGTTAAAAACTTATACCTAGCACGTGTCCAAAAAAAAAAAAAACAATTAACCCATGTGTTAAAATCATAACAAATAGAGTTATTAGTTATCAGTTATCACACACGTAAAACAGTAGTCACATGTAAAAACCAATATTGCCGATAATTGTTATAAAGTTATTTATTTATTTATTATTTGTATTGCACGGGAAGGAGGATTTTTAAATTTGTTTTTAATACAAGATAGAAATTCTATTATAATATAATCTAAATATATATATATATGTGTGTGAATATCCCTCCTGAAAACTTAATGTTATGTTTGGAACTTTGGAGGGAGAGGAGAGTAGAGAAAAGTAGAGGGGAGGAGAATAAAGGTTAATAGTTATCCTTCATCTTATTTGAATGTTTTTAAAATTAAATAAGGGGAAGGAAAATAATTAGTCTTTTCATAGTTTGTAATTTTGTTAATATGGTAAGAGTAAATTTGATAATTCATTAAGTCAAACATTACTATGCTCTACTCTCCCTCTAAATCTCTTCAATTTGGGGGAATAAAAAATGAGAAGTTAGAAGTAATTAAAACCTCTCCAAACAAGCTATACTCCCCATCCATCATCCCTCTACTCTATTCACATCTACTCCTTATCCATCCAAACAAACTATAAAATCCGGCCCTTACCCATGCCAAAGGTACTTAGTGGTAAGGAGGTATTTGAACCCTTAACATTATTGTTAAAAACACCAAGACATTTTAGTTCGCCTAAAGGTCATTAGCTATTGTTCAATTTCCTACTAGATCTCATCTACTTCTTTCCATACAAGTGCTTTATTGTGGTTCCACTACATCATTCTACAATCCGAAGGTCGACAACCAAGTTCACCACACTTAAAATACTTGAAACCCCTTTCTTTGTACTATCTCCAAGCTTCCAGCACCCATGTTAGGATAAATCCTTGACGATGTGTGAATTAAATTAAATATAACCCAAGCAATAGAGAAAATAAAAATCCATGGAAGCGTCAAGAAAATCAATTAACAAACACAACAAGAATTGTGTGGAAAACCCTCTAGCGTAAAGGAAAAACCACATGGCAACTTTGATCAATTCACTATAATAAAATAGATATTACAACACTCAAGTTATACCTAAAACCTGACTTCATAATAAATTGGGAAAACACAACAATACATCTAAGAACAAATACAACATCACCACAAAATTTGGTAGCAAGATCTTCCACTCTACATATTTCAACTCTCTATGATTGTAACACCCAAAGAACCTTCCTAGAGAAAACCTCTAATTTATCTCCTTTGTGTGTCTTGAACAAAAAAAAATTCACATTTTCTTTTTTTCCTTTCAGTGTCACATAAAGCACTATTCTTTTTCTTTCAATCGGCTTTGCTCTCTTGTGTGTTTCTCTCTAAGTACCCGTTTGGATCCAGCTTTTAGCTTTCACGTTTGTGTTTTGAAGCATTTTGCTTCTTTCTTTTCTTTTCTTTTTTTTGGTTCTGCTGCGGGGAGACAAGAGGGACAGTATGCGCACTGTGCGTATACTATTCACATACTGTGTACGTACTGTTCACGCACTTTTTTAACAATTTTTTATTAAAAATGGGTCCCGCAGTACTATTCACATATTTAAAAATTATTTTGGTTCAGTATTTTCAGTTTTCAGTTTTTAGTAATAAACTCTATCCAAACGGACCCTAAGTCTCTCCGTTGAAAACCACACACATACATCCCTTTTATAAAGAATACTAGCCACCTACACTCCTAATCTAAGACAAACTAGGAATAGTAAGTCATGTACTTGTAAGCCGTTTCACCTATTTCTATTAGGAGTCTTCAATATTAACGTGGCAAGCTTGTAATTCCAAGTGGACTGGACTTTAGGTGTCATGCACCTGAACAATCTCCCTTTCATCTCCCACTCTAGCCCATCAAGGAAGGAGATCTTCATCCCAACTTTTTAGTTAGAATTCATGCTAGCCAACCCAACACAAAACTCAGCTTTTATTGCATGAATTAAATGGAGAACATGAATATGAACACTATGATTAACCTCTTGACATCAAGTTATTTGATTTGGAAGCTGAAGATGGAGGACGTCCTCTAGTATTAGGACTTGCATGACCCCATCGACGGTGAGTGCTAAGCTAAGCGATATGTCTGATAAAGATTGAAAGCAGTTAAATAAAAAAAACCATTAGGTGTGTTAAACAATGCATTGATGTTAGTATATTTCATCATGTATCTTAAGAGAGTAATGCATAAGAAGCTATTTGGGAAACATTGAAGGGTCTCTATGAAAAAAAGATTGCTCAAAATAGAGCTTGTGTAGCTAGATAGCTTGTGAATTTGAAGCTTATTGAAGGGAGATCCATTGCCGAGCATTAAAGTGAGTTCCAAGACTTGGTGAATTAGATGGTTACATGATGAGTTTCAAGCTTTATTACTTTTGAGTTCCTTACTTGATAGTTGGGAGACTTTGGTGGCGTCAATTAGTAATTCTACTTCAAATGGTGTGTTAAAACTGACAATGATAAATGATAGCTTATTCAATGAAGAAAGGACATGGGTAAGGATAATGCACATGCTCTTGTCATAAAGAACAATGGGTCGAGTATAGAAGAAATTCTAAGAAGCATGGTAAATCCAGAATTCAGTTAAGAAAATAAAAATGAAAATGAAAATTTGTTTGGTTATTAAGAAATCGCAAGAAAAATTTTATAAAACAAATAAAGAAAAGAATAAAATTGGAAAAAAAAAAAGAAAGAAAAAAGAAGAAATTATTTTATGAACGTTGATGTGGCTATATCTTTTGCCAACTAAGGGTTGATGTGGACATAAAAATTTAAACATATCAACACTAGACATACCAAAAGAGCACATCGATAGTCATATAAGCATTTTCTGTTAGTAATTAACAATAATAGGGACCAAGTGATCATAAATTGAAAAATAACAGGGATGAAATTGATTACTACCAAAATGTAGAGATTAAAATGATATTTTCGCCTTTTTTATATCAGCCAAAACATAAATTCTGACCAAAACAACCAAAATATTCACGGTACAACTAGTACATGCTAGTATAAGCTAATATTTTAGGCCAAAATGCAAAATTCACCTTTTAAGTTTTACAACTTTTATTTTAGTCCTCTAAGTTTTAAAAATTTCCTAATATTTTAGACCAAAATGCAAAACTCACTCTCTAAATTTCATAACTTTTATTTCGGTCATCTAAGTTTCAAAATTTTTTAATTCAGTCTTCCCTAAAACAGCCATCCTTTTTTTCGTTAACAACCCGAAACCACGCCGTTTTGAACTGATTTTAAATTTAAATTTAATTAATTATTTATTAATTTAAATAAAATAAATAAATAAACCAAACAGGCCCATCCCCAAACTTCCCTCCCCAACTCTCATCAATGGCTTCCACACCCAATAAGTCAACAACGAAAATCCTAACAAAATTTATACAAATCCCAATAACGTTAACACCATCACCATCAAATTCTAATAGATCACTTGCAATCATCTCTCCCTGTAGCTTTTTCTTCTATGTACTCTCTCACCACTCTGTGTTTTCCCTCTCACATTCCGAAAACCAAAACCCAGAATTCCTTTTTCATTTTCACCACCATGGCTATGACTATTTTCGACCTCGAAGTGAACCAAGACACACACCCATGACCTCTTCGAAGTCGCACTCAACTCTAACCAAATCAAAAACTTTGTCACCCATACTCTCCACATAATCGACTCCTAGCTCTCCGACATCTACCGCATCCACTGCCTCATTATCGGCCTCCAAACCCAGATTCGCCAAATCTACTTTGTTAATTTGTTTCATAATCTTCATCTCTCTTTCCTATGCCATCTAGGTTGTTTTCCCCTTCTCTCCCCTCAGTGGAGGAACATTGGGGTTTGGTTTTATTTTTAATTTCTGGTTTTTTTATTAATTAACGTTTATTTTAAATTAAGAAAGAAATAATTAAAATTTAAAATTAGTCCAACATGGCTTCGTTTTTGGGTGTTAACAGCAAAAATGGATAGGTGTCTAGCGAAAGAGTGAATTGAGGAGTTTTGAAACTTAGAATACTAAAATCATCAAATGCAAAATTAGAAGGTTGATATGAAAAATGGTAGAACTGGAATGATGAATTTTGCATTTTAACCAATATTTTATTTGGTACATTTTAAAGGATTATCAGTACCAACTTTATGGCCGGTACAATATATATTGTCAGTACTAGAACGACATTGACTTTCTTGATTGAAATTCACAAGTAGCAGTACTAGCTAGCCCCAACGGTAATATTTTACTTATCACAAGTCTGAGGCACATAACTCTACAGCAAGGATTACTGGATTGGTATCAAAGGCATAGTAAGTAAAATTAGATTGTCGCAAGTCTAATGTTTAAAATGCCAAAAGTAATAATATTCAGCCAAAAAAAAAAAAAAAAAAGCCAAAAGTAATAATTTTCCTGCAACAACAAACTCCAAAACATAATTAATGGAGTACCAAAAATAGGGAAATGCACATCAAGATAAAATTAGATTATCTTCATGCATTCAATTTTTTTAAAACTTGAAGACTTTAAAAGTATGGTAAATAGAACAAATTAATTTACAGATGAAATGTGCATCCTCAATGGCTTTTCATTTTTTTGATATGTAAATTTTATGTTGTTATCTTTTTTCAAACTTGCCATATGGATTTTAATTTTTATTTATTTATTTTTAATATACATTTTCAAAAATCTTAGAAGGGTAACAAATATAGAAAATTTAAACTATTTTATTAATATGGTTTTTAAACAAAAGTTTCATAAACCTATTTAATTTTTGAAGTTCACATAGGAGTAATATTAAAACCAAATTTCTATTGCTGAGGATAGGAAAAATAACAAATTTTAAACTAATATGACAAAGTTCAAAACATGGTTAATGTAAGTACCAATAAATTGATCTACACACCAAATAAAGTTTGATAATTTTCAACTATTGAAATTTGTCCATAACCTAATCTCTCTAAACGTATGTCAAAGAAAAAAAAATTAACATATACTTGAATTTCAATTGTGCTCAATGAAATTTTATTTTACAATATTTAAATGTTTTGTTGTTATTTTTTTTGAGAAATTATATTTTACAACTCTAACTATACCCTTAATTACAGTTTGCACCTTAAACTTTTCGAATACATCTTTTGCACTCTAAACTCTGACTCTTGCAACACTTTGCACCCCAATGTTAAGTTTTCTATTAACTTGGATAGATAAATTTGGCACAACGTGTAAATACCTAAATACCCCTCTTCTCAATGTTTTAAAACAAAAGATAATTTACATTTCACTACTCTAAACTATACTCTTGATTAAACTTTGCACCCTAAATTTTGAATTTCCATCAAAGTTAACAGAAAACTTAACGTCGAGGTGAAAAATGAAACAAGGGTCATAGTTTTGGGTACAAAACTTGTATTCGAAAAGTTGAAGGTACAAAGTGTAATCAATGATATAATTTAGGATGATAACGTGTAATTTTTTTTTTTTTATAAGATACCCCTTTTTCTCTCCCTTGTGTGTGTGTGTGTGTGTGTGTGTGTTTGTTTGTTTGTGTTTGTTTGTTTCTCCAAAAAAAAAAAAAAAAAGATACATAATCAATTCTACCATATCACATTTACATTTCATATAACATTTTAAAGGATAAGAAATGTGGCAAATTTAGAACGATTTTTTTAATACAATATTTAAATAAAAATAAACAAACATAAACATAAACATCATTTTTTTTTCAAAATAAAAATTGGGTCTCTAATGTTTATCTAATGTGTGAAAATGGTCTATAATGTTTTAGATGTGTTATTTTATGCCATAATTTTTGATATTATGTTAAAACAGTCTTTTTCATCAAGTGGTAGATTAAAAAAGACGGCGTTCTAGTGGTGATTTTAAAAAATTATTATTATTTATGCCACCTAGGTTTTCACATGGTTTTCCAATTGGCCTTACTTATTATTATTATTATTCTTTTAAAAAAAACCTAAACTAAACTAAAATTACAAGTCTAATACAATTTGGATTGAATTCCATAAACTGTTGATTAAGATAGATCAAATACAATGCATAATGGAACCCTTTTGAGCATATCATTGGTCAAAGAAGTGTCTATTAGAGTTTGCAAAAAATAAATTTTTAAAAAAAAATAGAATTATTAATTTTGAAAGAATTAATATTAACATTAAATTATTTTATTGAAGAAATAACTGCACTGTATGAAACACGTGACAAATATCCAAAACACAAGGCTCGGCGGATGATTCAAACATCTTTTACAGGTAATTTTATCGACCATTCAGCAGTCATAGGATGCCTGCCAATACTTCTGTAAAACAATCAAAACAAGTGACTATTTTTTAATAGGTCAAAACATGTGAAATTTGATAATACTAGATAAGGCACATGTAAGCAAAATGTGATTTTGAAATACTGAAATTTGTTTACTATCGAAAAACTCAAAAAATATGGCAAAGAAAAAAAAATAACAGACACGTAATTTATATCTATGCTCAACGCCTTTTTTGTTTTTTAATATTTAAAAGTCTTAAAGGATTATGAATGTAGAAAATTAAAAATAATTTGTTTTAAATACATTATTTAAATATGAATTTCCTAACATAAACATAAACATAAACATAAACATAAACATAAACATAAACATAATACATACATTAGAATTCTTTATAAGCCATATTACAAATCACACCATCTAACTTTGCATAAAATTCAATTAAGATATGTAACTTTAATTTCATTCATTTCAATTCTTTAAATTTTTCTTTATTCAATTTAGTCCTTTTTTTTGTCAATGTCATTAGGTGATCGTTGTTGAGTGCCTAAGACAAGTAGTTATTATTATTATTATTATTATTATTATTATTATTATTATTATTATTTTCTTACATAAATAAAAAAAATTCATAGAATCATTAATTTTTTTTTTTATAAAAACACACACACACACACACACACACACACCCACACCCACACCCACATATATATATATATATATATATATATATAAGAAAAGAAAAGGAAATTATTTTTTCTTTTATAAACATCAACCTTCATACACAAATTTTGTATTGCAATTCTAAGGCTCCATAAAAAAAATTCCATACACAAGTTTTACAAGCTCAAACAAGATTTTTATTACTGATTTTCTCTTTCGCATTTTCTTTCTTGATTGTTGTCAAGGACGTTTTTGCGACAAGGGCCGAAAATGCGAGAACAGCCCAAATCTCCCCTTGGGTTCTTCAGAAGTGTTTATTGTGGAGAATTGAGCTCAAAATTCCAAATTTATAATGAACAAAAGGCTAATGGTGCTTTGACACAAGAGAATCAAAATGCTAATAACAAAAGTACAGAAAAAACATAATAATATAACAGATCTGAAATTTCGACCCACAGTCAGCGAGAAGAGAAAATTGAGAGAGATTATGGGGAAGAGAGGGAAGGTTCTCCTATACCCATATTTCCACCCCCATGCTTCAGAATTGTGAGAATATTAGCTGGCTGAATGGGCTTTTGATCTCAAGTTTCAGCTCTGTGGGGGAAAACATGGTTGTTTGGTTTTTTAGCTAAAGAGAGACTCTTGTTTTGAGATTGGGGTGTTGCCCTAATATTAAAAAAATGTCATTCTCCTGTCTTGAATCTGATTGAGGCCTTTTATATTGAGTTTTAGGTTCTAAGTGACTAGTTTTTAGGATAAAGATGAGGCTATGGACCTCCAAGATGCTAAACTGATGTTTGGTTTAGATTTCCTTTTGTTTGGATAAAAGGAAGGCTTACTTTTATCATCATTAAGGGAAATGCTTGACCAAACCCTTATTGACTCCCTTTTTCTTGTTATTTCAGACCATTGGGAGGCTTACTTGAATGAGGGCTAGCAGCTGAAGTTGGCCAATGAGAGCCAACCATTTTTAAAGTAAAAAAGGGTTTGGCCAGAAACTTTGGGCCACAATCACCTAGAGTATAAAAGCTGTTTTAGGGTGAAAATTTTAGGTACAAGACATCTTCCATGAGCCTAAGGTGCTACCAGTGTCCCTTGCTCACTTAGTAGCACGTATGTGTTGGGTTCATGCAAAAGGTCTGTAAGGAACCGACCCATACCCTCCAAACCACACTTCCTCAATTTCCCCCATAAATCGCATGAGCTTGGGTCATGCTTAAAAGAATATAATATAATATAATATAATACATGAATTGAGCCCACAAGGAAGTCGAGCTTAGTTGAATCGGGCTTGTACGAAATGTGTCACAAAAATAGGCATTAACAATTGTCTCGAGAACTAAAAAGCCACAAATTTCCTCAAATCTCTTTCTTTTGTTGGAAAATGATGTTAATAAACTCTCTCTCTCTCTCTCTCTCTCTCTTAACCCAGATGTTAATTCGTCGCAAGCCAATGTGTAAGGGCGTTCACAATCGTTGTCATGTAGTCAAAGCAAACTTTCCATTCATTCTTAATGGCCAAGTAAGCCTTAAGGCAATGCTCTCATTTCCCTTAACCCAATCATTAATTTATCGCAAGCCAATGTGTAAGGGTGTTCGCAATCGTTGTCGTGTAGTCAAAGCAAACTTTTCCTTTCATTCTTAATGGCCAAGTAAGCCTCAAGGCAATGCTCTCATATCCCTTACCAAGCAGCAACCTCCCTTTCCTATGTCCAATCTTCCGAGAGCTTTTGCAACACTTCTTGGGTCTTCAAAAGCCAAGTGTTTAGCACACAAAGTCAGTCTTTCACTATCAGATACTTGGCTTGGGGTCTAGCCATTGTTTTGACCACTTCTTTGGCTAGAGCTCAAAGATTGTTGTGAGATGAGATGATGCCAGATTTATCATTTTTGTGTGATCAAAGTTTTCTCTAGGCGGAGGATGTTTGAGCGTGATTAGAGAGGAGAGCTTGAACAATGTCATATAGGTTTGCAAAGGCAGCTTAAAGCCAATCCAAGGTAAAGAAAGCTATTGATAGTCATTTTTGCAACATATTTTCTACAAGTCCAATTAGGCAAAACCCAAATTTCTTGTGGGCCCTATTCATCTATTGTAATTATTTTGTTCTTTTAAGCATGAACTAAACCCATGTGACACAAGGAAAATTTGAGAGAGTGTGATTTGGAAGGTATGAGTAGACTTTTTTTTAGACCTTTTGCATGAACTCAAGTCATGTGTGTTGTAAAGTTGGCTGGGGACACTTGCAGCACCTAGAGCTCATAGAAAGGTTTTGGTATCCAAAACTTTCACCCAAATGGAAATATAAAACTCCTCCTGTATGTAGCTAAATTTGCTGACTAGCCCATTTTAACCTCTAGAGCCTTGCTGAACCTAGCTATTGGCTGCCACTAAGAGAAGTTGGGGAAGAGCAACCAATGGCCTTTGGTCAATGATTTCCCTTACTAATGCTAAAAGCAAGCCAATCTTTTATCCAAACTTATGTTTTATATGTAATTTGCCGTCCTTTTGTTGTTTAGCATATTGATTTCACTTTTGTAATGCACCATGAGTTTTTATTTAGTGAATATTGGATTTTTGGGTTTGACTCTCCTCATTTAATCACACTTTAAAAAGCCCTAGGGGAATTTTGGGCTTGTTTTATCATTTTTAGCCCCTTAAAAAAGACATCCTGAACAAAAGTATTCAAAAAATGTTATATTTATATTTCTGCTACGACAAAGAAGCTCCTATAAGAAGAAATTGTAAGACTTATAAAAATAAACAAAATTATGAGAAAAATCAAAATAAGGCAAAAGAACAAAATACCACTGTTGTTTCAACAATTGAAGAGGTGGTGCTCTATACGGGAAAGGATGAATGTTGTAATGTTTCACATTCCTATGTCGAATGGATGATTGACTCAACTACTTCTTGCCATGTCACTTCAAGAAATGAGCTCTTTACTCATTGAAAAAATGAAAGTTTGGAAGAATAAAGATGGGCAATGAACAATTATGTTGACATTGTGAAAAATGGTGATACTTGTGTTGAAACCAACATTGGATACACCCTGACTTTGAAGAATGCGCGACATGTTCTGCATGTGTGTTTAAATTTGATTTCAACTCATATTCTAGATAGAGAAAGCTATGGCAACTATTTTGGTGATGGTCAATGGAGACTCTTCATAAGATCATTGGTGCTTGCAAAAGGGAAAATTTTTTGTTGAAACATTCACCCTCTCCTATAGAGAGCACCACATCTTTGATTGTTGAACATTGGTTGTATTCTTTTCTTCCTCCTTATTATGATTTTCCACATCTTTTTGTTTATATTTCCAAGTCTTACCATTTCTTTTTATGTGACATTTTTTGTCGCAATAGAAACACTTGAATTTTCCTCTCAATTATGACTGACTTTTGGATTTACCACGTTCCTTAAAGTTTCTACTCTTACTTTTCCTTACGTTCTTTGTGACAATAGCTTTTGCATTATCCTTGCCCATGTCCTTTCTTCTACTTCTTTACTGAATAAACTATCTTTTACTGTTGCAAGTTGTAACACATCATTTGGAGTAGAGTTACTAAGTGACACCACTAGAGTTTCATAATTGTCAGGTAAGGAGCTCAAACAATAAAGCTGGATGCTCATCATCTATTATCAGCTTCATTGCAACCATTTGATTCACCAAGTGTTTGGAAACATATCTCCTGCCCTTAAGCTTCAAATTCATCAGCTTTCTAGCTACAAAAGCTTTATTTTTAGTAGTCTTTCTTTCATAGATTCCCTTTAATTTTTCACAAAGAGCTTCTGTATTAGTCTCTTGAGACACATAATGAAACATTCTAACATCGATGCATTGTCTAATACACCCAATGGTTTTTCTATGTAACTTCCCACGGTCTTTATCAGACATAGTGCTTGGCTTAGCACTATCACCCTTAATGGAGTCATGCAAGTCCTTACCGTAAAGGACATCATCCATCATCTACTTCCAAATTGAATAATTTGATGCTGAGAATTTAATCATAGTGTTCTTGTTAGGTTTTAGATCCTTGTAAACTAGATTGTTTAACTTAATTAATTAAGTAAGTGAATACTTAGGTTTATTGTTCAAATCTAAGTTAAAACAAAACAATTATATCATGTAAATCAGTGAAAAAGTAAATAACACAACGATATGACGACTTAGGAAAACCAAACTGGTAAAAAACCTGGAGAGGATTTAACCTAGCTATCCTCAAGGTCAAAAGCAAATCCACTAGAAAGAATTGAAGTTTACAATAAGACTTAGGCCAATAACATTCTAATGCTACCACATGTAAAACTTACTACAACAACCTCATGATTACTCCAAATCCATGGACTACTTCTTTCTTTGACCTTTGCAACGCAAGCACCCACACTTGTGATTTTGAGACTCCATTCAAAGGTTTATCAACACAAACTCTCCTGTTTGTGACTTCAAGATCACCCTTAAAGGTTTAGATCATCAACTATTGTTGATCTTGATGCAACAACTTCAAATCTACCGGATCTTGAGATTCTTCAAGGAATAACAGCAGTAGAAGATATGAAAGAGTTTTTTGGTTACAAAACCCTAGATACAAAAGAGGCACACTCTTCTCTTTTTTTGAAAAGCCTTATAAAAACGTGCTTAGGGTTTCTTTTATATACACGGAGAAGTAGATCTGAAACTCCAATCCTTTTTGAGCTTGAACTGTTGTTCGGGCTAAATTAAAATTTTGCAGATACGTCTCTCAATCAGTTGAGCCTATCTTTTAATCAGTTGAATCAGGCAGATTCTCAATTCTTCTTTTTACAACTTGAATGTTCTTGAATCTTGACTTGAATCACTTTGAGCATTGTCTAATAATACTTATAAACTCTAGGATCTATATCTAGATAAGTTTGTGTTCACGGTTTGCTAATTGATCTAAACTTTTAGAACCTAACAGTTCTTATTCATATTCTCCATTTAATTCAACACAAAATAATCAAGCTAAATAACTAAAGCTCTGATACCACTTATTGAGATAAATCCATGTTTGTGTGAATTAAATTAATTATACCCCACGAAACAGAGAAAATAGAAATCTATGAAAGTGTCAAGAAAATCAACCAACAAGAACACATGAAGAATTACATTGAAAGTACCCCAGTGTAAAGGGAAAAACCATGAGGTAAATCCAATCAATCCACTATAATAAAATAGAGATTACAATACTCAAATTATACCCAAAATCTGAGTTCACAATAAATTGGGAAAACACAATAATACGTCAAAGAACAAATATAATCTTACCACAAAACTGGCTGTTAGCAAGATTTTCCACTATGAATACTTCAACTCACTCACCTAAAGAACATTCTTAGAGAAAATTTCCAATTTATCTTTCTTGTATGTTTCTTTTTCCCTTTTAGTCAACTTCACTCTTGTGCGTTTCTCTATTAGGGCACGTTTGGATACAGCTGAAAATAGAAAACTGAAAATACTGTAATAAAATAATTTTTAAATGTGTGAATAGTACTGTGGGATCAATTTTTAATAAAAAAGTGGCTGAAAAATGCATGAATAGTATGTGAACAGTACGTGAATAGTGCGTGCATAGTAACTTTGTTCCCTAAATCTGAAACGCGTGCAGCAAGAAAAAAGAAAAAAAAGAAAAAAAAGAAGAAAGAAAACGCAGAACGTGGATTCATTCAGCACAATCCAAACAATACCTTAGTCTCTCTCCGCTGAAAACCACACAGGCACACATCCCTTCAATATTAACGTGGCAAGCTTGTAATCCCAAGTGGGCCGGACTTTAGGTGCCGTGCATTCAACAACCCTGGGGTCATTGGATGAAGGCACGGGGAGCTCGTTATTGCTTGCCTACCATCAAGATTGCTGCCTTTCCTATCAATTGAAGAAGAACCAGCCTTTGTGTAGCTTGTAAATTATTATCCAGGCCTTGAAACACTTCGGATTTTGTTGTGCAACCGTTTGCTTTGCTCATACCTCTCAATAGATTTTTCTATTCCAAAGGTATTGTCATATTTTAGGCCCACATAAATAAAAGCCCATTTTGATCAAAAACCTTATTTTTAGCCCATTAAAAAAAGAAAAAGAAAAAACCATTTTGCTTTCAAATTCCATGAAACCCCATTCTTGTGTAGAATTCAACCTTTAGTCAATGACCAAAATTTTTAGTAAACTAAAAAATGGGTTTAAACTGGCCATATTAGTCAAATCGGGAAATAGAATTGTTTTTGATAGTTGAACCATTGATTTGATTCGGTTTTGAGTCTTTTGACCCTTTTGAGTTTTGTTGTTTGTTTGTTAAATATGGACCGGAGTCACGGGACCCTTTTAGGTCCCAGTTCAAGATGTGTGCGCCTTGTGGTTTGGTTTGGTTTTTAGAACCATGAAAAATTGTCTAAATATTGTGGAAAGATGTGAAAATTAGTTTGATATGGTTGAATTTATTTATATTTTTCTAAAAAAATGGAATTATTTGCTTAATTATTAAAAGTTTAAAATAAGCCAATTATCTAGTTATTAAAGCAGCTCCAGTAATTAACTTGTTGTGCTAGTCATTACTAAAAAATCATTATTTCATGGTAAAAAAAAAAAAAAGCATTATCCAGAAACATAGCTAAGCATTTAAAAAAAAAATTAATTATAGCTTCAGCATGATTTTAAACTCTAGCTGTTTCACAACAAAAGAATTTTAGCAAAATTATTTTTGCCACAATTTTCAACGTTTAAACTCTAGAGGGCTATAAAGGCAGAAAGAGTTAGGGCATCTTACCCAAAACAATAGTGTTTTGGGCCAACAAAACACAATCCCCACCATGAGGCCCAAGATTTTATTTATTAGTTTAGGCCTTTGGGCTTAATAGATCATTTCTGGTTTGAAGCTTAGTATGGTGTTTGGGCTGTGTCGTTTCGAGAAAAATGAAGTTGAGTTTGCGCTCCCAACTAAAAATTGAGCTCGGAGTAGGTTGGGCATATTGGGCCGCTCAAATAAATCTAATTTGACCAGAAAAGTAAGTAGGAATTCTAAATAGCACCAAAAAGTAGTGGGGCTTATGAATAGTAGTAAAAATAAGTTGAATAGTAAAATAAGTTGGTTTTTTAATTTGAAACCAAACGCACACTTAAGATCTATTTGGATACCATTTATTGCTGAAAACTGAATATTGAAAATACTGTAGCAAAATAATTTTTAAATGTATAAATAATATTGTGGAACATAGTTTTAAAGTAAAATTTGCTGAATTCCATATTTGTGAGTCTCATGAACAGTGCAGGAGATCCACACAAAAAACGCAGACGTGCATTTTTAAATGCAGATGCGCAATCCAAACCCATCCTTAATGTTTCTTGTAGCTAAATTTACACCTATATAAAGTTCGATCTTGGGAGTTTAGAGAGAAAAATATTCGGAGTTAACAGTATACTGTAATTATCTTAAAATAAAATAAATTTTCATTTTTCAAACTTTCTTTTCTCAAGAAGATATGATGTCAATTTATGTCAGGAGTATAATAGCTGGCTCATGAGGATCATAAATAGCCATGCATTACAAGAAAAAAGCATTTTAAAGATGCGATAAGCCCGTAGCCAGGTGAGAGGGGGAATCAAATTAACAGCATGATAAGACTGAAAAGCTTTCAACAACGCTATGTGGAATGTAGCAATCAACAACAGTAAGAGATCAAATTGATTATTGATTTATAGAAGATAGGATAATTATCTACCATCCAATGTATATTTCCAAAAACTATAGGTTTTTTTTTTCTTCTTCCCTGTCCAGTGTCTAATCCCGGGTTTTTATTTTTTTAAGTTTAACACACTATTGTGAAAACCTTGTTTCAATTATATTTGGAGAAGTATGTAAATTGTTTGTTCTTAGTTGCACCATTTTTATTTATTTATTTTAAATTTAGTTTATTGACATATTTATATGCTTAGTTTATATTTTTTAATGTAATTTTTGATATTTTGATGTAATGAATTTATTTATTATTTATATTTTTCAAATAGATTTTACAAATGGATGAGTTATGAGTTATCTATTCTAAAAAAAAAAAAATGATGAGTTATGATTTATAAAATATACTGAGAACGAATTGTCATTTTTTTTAGAATATGCTAAAATATACATTTTTTTTAATGACAATTTAATAGTTAGGAGAGGGAGAGATTTTAACCTTAGATGTCTCTCCTAGATACATTAGAAGAGGTGTCAACTAGTTGAGTTACGATACTCTTTGCAATATAAAATATGTATTGAAGTTTATACTTGAATTAGTAATAAAGAAAGTTTATATTAATTTCATTTAGGTTGGAAGTAGTTTTTAAATGGGCTGATGTGGAATGGGTTAGAACTTAGAAGCAATTTCATGTGGGCTTGAATTACAAAAGCTTGACAATCACTACAAAAAAACTGGTCTATTGCGGCGGACCTATTGCAGCGGGTGCCAAAAACGCCGCTATAAGTCGCCTATTGCGGCGCTTTTTTGGCCCGCCGCAATAAATCAGAGCTATTGCGGCGGGCCATTGACCCGCCGCAATAGATCTAGTATATTGCGGCGCACTATTGCGGCGGGCTAGTGACCCGCCGTAATAGACCTGTTATAGCGGCCTTCGGTTTAGATATAGCGGCGGGTCATTGACCCGCCGCAATAGACCTTGAAATTGCAGCAGGCCTATTGCGGCGGGTGCACAAACCGCCGCTATATGTCGCCTATTGCGGCGCGTTTTTGGCCCGCCGCTATAGATGAGATCTATTGCGGCGTTTTTGTGACCGCCGCTATAGGTAAGGTTTTTATACAAAATCAAGTTTTTGTAGTTTACAATAACGCATAAAAGATAAATTTAAAGATCAAATTGTAAATTACACCCGATTGGCATGAAAATTGGCATGCACGTTAGGAACATATAGAACATGTAATCCAACGGTTGAATTTTCAAATTATGAATTCAATAATAAGTTATTAGTTGGTGTAATATTTTTTAGAATTACATCAAATATAACTTGAACCTAACCCTATATTTCTTAATTCAATATGAATTTTGAGAAATCTATCGTTAGATTACATTATTTTCATATATTTTTCATGCTTAAAAAATTTCAAGGTGATCAAAGATTAATAGTCATGTCATCAATCAATTGTTTAAATTCAAGTTTTTGTAGTTTAAAGTAACGCATAAAAGATGTGTTTAAAGATTAAATAGCAAATTGCATCTGATTGGCATGAAAATTGGCATGCATGTTAAGAAAATATAGAAAATGTGATCTATCGGTTGGATTTTCAAAATATGAATTCAATAATAAGTTATTGGTTGATGTAACATATTTTAGAGTTACATCAAGTGTAACTTGAACCCCACCTTATATTTCTTAATTCAATGTGAATTTTGACAAATTTACCGTTAGATTACATTATTTTCATATATTTTTCATGCTTAAAAAATTTCAAGGTGATCAAAGATTAATAGCCATGTCATCAATCAATTGTTTAAATTCAAGTTTTTGTAGTTTATAGTAACGCATAAAAGATGAGTTTAAAGATTAAATGACAAATTACATCTGATTGGCATGAAAATTGGCATGCATGTTAAGAAAATATAGAAAATGTGATCCATCGGTTGGATTTTCAAAATATGAATTCAACAATAAGTTATTGGTTGGTGTAACATATTTTAGAGTTACATCAAGTGTTACTTGAACCCAACCTTATATTTCTTAATTTAAAGTGAATTTTGACAAATCTACCGTTAGATTACATTATTTTCATATATTTTTCATGCTTAAAAAATTTCAAGGTGATCAAAGATTAATAGCCATGTCATCAATCAATTGTTTAAATTCAAGTTTTGTAGTTTATAGTAACACAGAAAAGACGAGTTTAAAGGTCAAATGGCAAATTGCATCTGATTGGTATGAAAATTGGCATGCATGTTAAGAAAATATAGAAAATGTGATCCATCGGTTGGATTTTCAAAATATGAATTCAACAATAAGTTATTGGTTGGTGTAACATATTTTAGAGTTACATCAAGTGTAATTTGAACCCAACCTTATATTTTTTAATTCCATATGAATTTTGACAAATCTACCGTTTGATTACATTGTTTTCATATATTTTTCATGCTTAAAAAATTTCAAGGTGATCAAATATTAATAGCTATGTCATCAATCAATTGTTTAAATTCAAGTTTTTGTAGTTCATAGTAACGCATAAAAGACGAGTTTAAAGATCAAATGGCAAATTACATCTGATTGAAATGAAAATTAGCATGCATGTTAAGAACATATAGAAAATGTGATCCATCGGTTGGATTTTCAAAATATGAATTCAACAATAAGTTAATGGTTGGCGTAACATATTTTAGAGTTACATCAAGTGTAACTTGAATTCAACCTTATATTTTTTAATTCAATATGAATTTTGACAAATCTACCATTAGATTACATTGTTTTCATATATTTTTCATGCTTAAAAAATTTCAAGGTGATCAAATATTAATAGCTATGTCATCAATCAATTGTTTAAATTCAAGTTTTTGTAGTTCATAGTAACGCATAAAAGATGAGTTTAAAGATCAAATGACAAATTACATCTGATTGGCATGAAAATTGGCATGCATGTTAAGAAAATATAGAAAATGTGATCCATCGGTTGGATTTTCAAAATATGAATTCAACAATAAGTTATTGGTTGGCGTAACATATTTTAGAGTTACATCAAGTGTAACTTGAACCCAACCTTATATTTCTTAATTCAAAGTGAATTTTGACAAATCTACCGTTAGATTACATTATTTTCATATATTTTTCATGCTTAAAAAATTTCAAGGTGATCAAAAATTAATAGCCATGTCATCAATCAATTGTTTAAATTCAAGTTTTGTAGTTTATAGTAACGCATAAAAGACGAGTTTAAAGATCAAATGGCAAATTGCATCTGATTGGTATGAAAATTGGTATGCATGTTAAGAAAATATAGAAAATGTGATCCATTGGTTGGATTTTCAAAATATGAATTCAACAATAAGTTATTGGTTGGTGTAACATATTTTAGAGTTACATCAAGTGTAACTTGAACCCAACCTTATATTTCTTAATTTAAAGTGAATTTTGACAAATCTACCGTTAGATTACATTATTTTCATATATTTTTCATGCTTAAAAAATTTCAAGGTGATCAAAGATTAATAGCCATGTCATCAATTAATTGTTTTAATTCAAGTTTTGTAGTTTATAGTAACGCATAAAAGACGAGTTTAAAGATCAAATGGCAAATTGCGTTTGATTGGTATGAAAATTGGCATGCATGTTAAGAAAATATAGAAAATGTGATCCATCGGTTGGATTTTCAAAATATGAATTCAACAATAAGTTATTGGTTGGTGTAACATATTTTAGAGTTACATCAAGTGTAATTTGAACCCAACCTTATATTTTTTAATTCAATATGAATTTTGACAAATCTACCGTTTGATTACATTGTTTTCATATATTTTTCATGCTTAAAAAATTTCAAGGTGATCAAATATTAATAGCTATGTCATCAATCAATTGTTTAAATTCAAGTTTTGTAGTTTATAGTAACGCATAAAAGACGAGTTTAAAGATCAAATGGCAAATTACATCTGATTGAAATTAAAATTAACATGCATGTTAAGAACATATAGAAAATGTGATCCATTGGTTGGATTTTCAAAATATAAATTCAACAATAAGTTATTGGTTGGTGTAACATATTTTAGAGTTACATCAAGTGTAACTTGAACTCAACCTTATATTTTTTAATTCAATGTGAATTTTGACAAATCTACCGTTAAATTACATTATCTTCATATATTTTTCATGCTTACAAAATTTCAAGGTGATCAACGATTAATAGTCACGTCATCAATTAATTATTTAAATTCAAGTTTTTGCAGTTTAAAATAACGCATAAAAGATGAGTTTAAATATGAAATGGTAAATTACATTCGATTGGCATGCATGTTATAAACATATAGAAAATGTGATCCAACGGTTGGATTTTCAAAATATGGATTCAACAATAAGTTTTTGGTTGGTGTAACATTTTTTAGAGTTACATCAGGTATAACTTGAACCCAACCCTATATTTCTTAATTTGATGTGAATTTTGATAAATCTACTGTTAGATTACATTATCTTCATCTATTTTTCATGCTTACAAAATTTTAAGATAATCAAAGATTAATAGTCATGTCATCAATCAATTGTTTAAATTTATGTTTTTGTAGTTTAAAATAATGCATAAAAGATGAGTTTAAAAATCAAACAATAAATTACACCCGATTGGCATGAAAATTGGCATGCATGTTAAGAACATATAGAACATGTAATCCAACGGTTGGATTTTGAAAATATGAATTTAATAATAATTATTGGTTGGTGTAACATTCAATAATAAGTTATTGACCGTCGCTTTTCTCTAAATCCAACAATTTGATTGTGACTAATCTTTACCAGAATTAACCTTTCGTTACACTTTTTATATCCAACGGTTAGATTTCAAATATTAGTATGACATGTAATGGACATGTATTGTGTACCTATATGGCTATATATATTCTCTCAATCTAACCATCTAATTAGTCTCAAATTTCACCAGCATAAATATGTCACCATACTCTTCAATCCGAATGATCAAGATTTAAATATGAATTTCACAAAGTCTAGTGGTATTGGGCCCATCTATTAAGTTTGACCGGATTTGACAAACTTTGACTAAAATTTGATCGCACCTTTCTCTAAATCTAACCGTTTAATTGTGACCATAATTTACCAGAATGTACCTTATAGTACACTCTTCAAATCCTACGGTTAGATTTCAAATCTAAGAATGGCACGTGATGGACATGCGTTGTGTACTTATATGGCTATATATATTCTCTCAAATCTGACCATCCAATTAGTTATATTATTTTTTTTTAAAAGTAAACGTAATATTTTTTTGGGAAAATTAAATGTAATTAGTCACACATTAAAATTCTTATATAAATTTAATATATAATAGCTATGATCATTTTTTTTTAATTTTTAATAAAATAGAACATGTGATAATTTTTGTTGTGTAGTATTTTTTTTAGAAAGTTTTGTGGTGATTTTTATGGAGTATATGTGATTTTTTTTTTAAATTTTATTTCATAACTCATTAATATTAGATTTTTAATATTTTGCACTCATTAACTCACTTAGATTTATAGATGTGTTTGATTCATGTACAATTACAAAATGCATGAAAAAAAATGGTAATTGAGAGTAAAAAATTTTAATTTATTTACTATAATAATTTATTATAAGTTATATATTTATTATATTTTATATAAATTAAAAAAAATTATAAAATTATTATAATATAATATATATATATATATTTATTATAATAATAATTGTACATTTTAAATTATATTTATTTAAATTGTAATAAAATATATATAATTTATTATAATATAATGAAATATATTTATTTATGTAACCTTAGTGCCAGCTCGAATCACTGGTTTAATGGTGTGCAGCTTGCATTTTGCCCAAATGGTCTCTAGTTCGAGACTTGACTTTACTAGTAATTTTAAATAAATATAATTTATCATTATATAATGAAATATATTTATTTATGTACTCGTATCACTAGTTTAATGGTGTGATGCTTGCATTTTGCCCAAATGGTCTCTAGTTCGAAACTTGACTTTGCTAATAATTTTAAATAAATATATTTTATTATAATATAATGTAATATATTTATTTATGTAATTTTATTACATGCTCCTATCAGTAGTTTATTGGTTTGCAGCTTGCATTTTGCCCAAATGGTCTCTAGTTCGAGACTTGACTTTCCTTATAATTTTAAATATATATGATTTATTATAAAATAATGAAATATATTTATTATATATTTATTTATGGAACTTTAGTGCGTACCTGTATCACTAGTTTAATGGTGTGCAGTTTGCATTTTGCCCAAATGTTCTCTAGTTCGAGACTTGACTCTGCTTATAATTTTGTTAAAATTTTAAAACTCTTATTTCAGATTTTAAAACCCTAGGTCATATAAATATGTCTTTTCTTTTCTCCCTAACTTCTTTGCCTCTTAAGCATAAGCCGCTTTTCCTCATAAAAGAAAAAAAAAAAAAAATCAGCAATCTACACTGTGGGTTTTTTTGTGCTCTCTCGTCTCCTATGCTTCGCTTGCTCTCTCTCTCAACCCCACGCCAAGCCATCGTTATCACGTGTTCCAAACCCTGGTAAGTTCTCTTACAAACCCTAATTTCATGAATCTTTTTTCATTTTAGCGAATTATGAACTTTTATAGTAATTTTAGGCTTTAGTGATTTTTTTTTATTATTTATTTAATTTTTTTTTTTTTTTGTTGTTGCAAATCTCACTTGAAAATTTGAAGGAATCAAGAAAGGAGAATCGTAATGGTGACTGTGAAGGTACGACACACTAAACCCTATAATCGGATTCGCAATGGTGACTCGATAATCATTGTTTTCTTTTAAAAAAAAAAAAATCATAGAAATAAGAAATTTTCCTTAGAAGCAAACAAGATATTTATAAATCTATTACTCTCTCGTTTCTAGGGTTCTTCATAGCCTCTGTTTGTTTCCCTAGAAAGTTTCAAGTTTCTCGTTTCAGGTATCGAATCTGCTTCTCTCTGTTTTAATTTTCTAGATATTATTAATGTGATTCTTACTGTTACTTGCATATTTCAGATTTCTTGTTGATTGATTGTAGAGAAAATTTAACTATTTGAAATTAGAATCGAGATTTCAAATTTTGTTTTTTTTGGGTTATTTTGGTTTTAGATCTACGTGGTTTTCTCTATGATTAGCGAGGGTTTCTTTCTCATTAGCTAGATCTATTAATTGAATATATAGAAAGCGAACTTAAATTGTTAATTTTGTTGGAAATCAAAACTGTAAAAGTACAATTTTCTTCAATTTTTCTGAATTCTGATGCAGGCAAAGAAGGTTATAGTTATAGTTTCACTCTCTGCTTTGTATGATCTTTTTTTTAAGGGCTAAATTGTTAGGGTTTTTTTTTTTTTTTTTTTGGTTTCTTGTGTCAATTTTATTTGTTTTATGCAAATTATATACACTTTCAAAGACTCTTGTATGTGCATTATAAGGTTTTGGGCTACCCGAGTCCTTTAAGAACACTGCTTTCATTTGATTTATCTGTTGTTTTTCTCTCCATATGGTTTGAATGTGCCTTCAAATTTAGCACTCCCAGCTATCGAATTATCAACAAAAAGAAAAAAAAAAGTTTGGGAGCGTCTTGTAAAAAAAGTTAGGGAAAATTCGCTGCCGGTTTGAACTATGTTGGCAATGATACTCGCGCTTCCAAAAGTGGTACATTTTTCATTACATTCTCTTGTGTGTGTGTGTGTGTGGCGCTTCAACTTTGTTTTTATCTATCTACTCTTGTTGTTTTTTCAGCGAAGGGAAATCTGTAATTGCTAGTAAAAGGGCTAATCTGACTAGTTTGTGGGTAATACTTCTTCAGTCCTTTCCTTGGTAGTTTTGGTTGCTCTTAGTAGCAGTGTATAGAGAATATGGAAAATGTTGATGCTTTTATGAGTATGGAGTTTAACATTCATTCTAATTTCTTATCTGAAGGGTGTGAATAATATGGAGAAGAACAAAGTGAGGAATCTATTTTTTTTTTTACTATAAAAATTAATAAGATTAGTTTCGTTGCTGGAAAAAAGTAGGAAAACATATTATGAATGCAACTATTTTTTTTATTGACTATTTGGAACTAAATTTGGTTTCTTTTTTGTGCGGTATATTTTAGTTGTAGGGATTGAAATCAGCTGGTGGGTGTTTTAAAATGGTGGAATTTATGATTTTTTTTTTTTTTTTTGATCCGCTCCAAAAGCTATGGGATTTATTGGTTTTTTAATACCACACCCTAGTTTCTTGAGACTAGGATTAAAAAATAGGTCAAGAAAGAGCATGGGAAGAGATGAAATTAATTATTGGAAAATTAAAAAATTCCATATAATTTAGAGAAGGTGGGTCTTTGACTGTTGTAGTGGGTCAAGTTTTCTAACCATTTTTTTTTTTGTTATAATTTTTATTCTTGGAATAGTTGTCTGTGATGTGGCTTTCATGGTAATCTTTGGTGAAAAGGCCTCAATGATTTATACTACTATCGAATACTAACCAAGTTCATTGATGTGGTTGACAATTTTTTATCCTGTGGGTTTGGGGATGTATTGGCTATAATCATTTATCTAAGACTCTAAGTTGTCTTTCTTTGAATACCACTGAGAATTGGGAGCCAAACACAAAAATAAGAAGAGTTATGAGAAATTTTTAGTTAGAGTTATGGGAATTGGCTAATGATTTTGAGTGATGAGATTTGAGTGTTGAGTGTTGAGATATGAATGACCTCAAAACTATCTTTTTTAGTAATGGTTTTTACTTGTTGAACCACTGATTTTGGCCTTTCTATCGGACCAATTTAGGGTCTAATTATCAGTTGAACTGGTCAGTCCGATTCAATTTTTAAAAGAATATTTTAGCTTAGTAAGTATTTTACCTAAATCTAATATGATATGAATTTAGCTGGTTCGTACCTGTATTCAATTCGCTCATGAAACCTTAATTATAAAATTTTAGACTTAAATATTTTTTGCTGCCCATTTCAAAATAAAAACACTAAGATATTATAAATAAAAACACTAAAGATATTATTTCTCAACTTGACAAGCTAATATTGAGTGGTTTTTACATAAGTTCATTGTAGTTTTCATTCTTAAACTTGTAAATATTGTATAAGTTTGGATTTTTTTATATTTTTAGGTACAACAATAATTTTGTCAACTTTCAACAAATAAACAAATAAAATTGAGACAAAATTATATCATCAATTATAAAATAGAAATAGCGTGTTACCAATTCTGATAAAATTTATATATATATTTTGTCAATGTTATTTAGCTATAATTTTGTCTCACTTATCTTTTTGCTTCGTATCCTATTCCTAACCCTAGGTTTTCATTCTATTCTCTGATTTTATCTGCTTCTTTTTTATTTTTTTTTTGCGGTTCGTATTTGCAATAAAAATTTATATATTTGTTTTACAGAGCTGAAAATGGAAGCTCTCTCCTTCTTCCGCTTCTCGCTTCCAAGTCCGATCAATGGCCTCCTCTTCTCCCTTAAAGAAAATCCAAATTCAGAGAGAAGACACTGTGAGTCTTTCATTTGAATTTGATATAACTGTAGTATTTTGAATTATGGGTCTGCCTTATTTGGTTGTTTTGATTTCTTATTGACATTGGTGTTTGAGATTGTGTTGTCGTGTTGGGGTTTGGCTGTTTGCAGGGCTCGAGACAATTTGATGCCTAGGCAACAGTTCTAAAGTTTTTTGAAATATTATTTAATCAATTTTATATTGTAATTTCATTTTTCTTGCATGTTAATTTTATTTTCTCTTTTCTAATTTTTGTTTTTAATTTCTAGGATGAATGAGCTTAAAAGGAAATAGCTTTGCATACAAATTTTATTTTTGGGATGAACACGCTTAAGTAAAAGTCTCCTTTGCATGTTAATTTTGCTACTTCTGCTCAATTGTCTCTTATTATTGCTTTTTTTTTTTTTTTAACCCCATTTGAGCTCTAGTGCTGAAATTTTATTGCAAAAGGTTCAGCTATAGTTATAAATTTGGGTTTGTATAGCTTTTACATTTTCTGGGCAAAGTAGAAATCACTATCAAATGCTTTGTAATTTTGTTAAAATAAAGTGTGCTTATGTGATTTTTCTATGTTGGTTTGGTCCTGGATGGATGGATAGGATTAGTGAAAGAAACAAGTTAGCCCCTTTCTATGTGAATGCTTGAATTTAAATATGTGATTGAATCCTAGTACTATCTTATGCTGTTGTAGAGTGTGGTTTGGTCTTTGGTGCTGAGAAAGTTCTCTTTTTAAAATTTGAAGATTATGAAATTTATTTTATGTTCTTAGGAACAACAGTTGGTGCTTTCAATGATTTTTTGTATATGGGTTGAATGCCAAATAGAATACTGTGACTAGCCCTGATTAGTCTGCAGAGGATTTAGTGTTGACCTCAAATTTTTGGTAGTAAGGTTTGGCCGTTTGGTTGAATGCCAAATGATTGTTTCTTTGTTTAATGTTATTTGTTTTTCTTTTTTGGAGGTAATTTTTGTTTTTCTTTTTTGGAGGTAATTTTTATTTTGGTATAAGCAGAAAATTAACAGGAGTTTAGATGTTTGTTAATTTCAGTAGTTCATAGTTTTTATGGAAACATGTATTGGTTGTTTTATGGATTTGACAGACTACTTCAAAGCGCCTTTCTGAGAGGAAAGTGGCAAAGTTTCAGAAGAACATCACAAAGAGGGGATTAGTGCTTGAAACCACTTCAAAGAAAGGATATGACTACCCAGTTGGGCCTATCGTTCTTGGTTTCTTTGTCTTTGTTGTCATTGGATCATGTATGGCCTTTCTAACTTCTTATTGTTGACATACTATTAATGCTCTTTAATAGCCTTTTGGAGGGATTGGGGGTGAAGGGGATCTTTTTATATTTATATTTACCATCAATTTGCACTTCACAAAGGCTAGTTTTTTTTGTAGTCGTCTATGAACCTATTTATTTATTAGCAAAAAAGGCCTATAGCGGCGGTCAAAAACCGCCGCTAAAGGTGTACGTTTTATGTTTAAACTGAAGGTCTATAGCGGCGCTTACTTACCGCCGCTATAGGTTCAAACATATAGCGGTGTTTCTAAGCGCCGCTATAAGTGAACATTGTCCACTTTCATTAATTACTTATAGCGGCGCTTATTGACTGCCGCTATTTGTGTACCCGCCGCTAAAAGTGCAATTGGCCCGAATTGTAAGCTCCTATAGTGGCGCTTGTTTCCCGCCGCAATAGCTCTTTCCCCGCCGCTAAAAGGTACATCTATAGCGGCGTTTTTGGTGACCGCCGCAATATACCTACAGCGGCACTGGAGCACTGGCGGTCTCGCCTGCCGCAATAGCACCCGCCGCTAAAGGTTACATGTACCTTTAGCGGCGGTTTTTAGGGCTTTAGCGGCGCTTCTGGCCCGCCGCAATAGCCTTTTTTTTTGTAGTGAATTGTGGGTTTACAACACGGTAGTAAGTCGAAGCAAAGTTAGCAAATTAATGTCTTGTCATAATAAATATCATACTCTTGTTTGAAACATGTTGATAGTTCAGACCCCAGTTGTGCAGATTAACTAGCTATTAAGTCAAGTTTGTTTATTTATTAGTTCAATTATGTGAACGACGTTGGTAACAAAATTAACACTAATATTGTGTTATATTTTATACAAATGAAAGTGGAAACAACATAGCACACAATATAGTGATACATGAAAAATTGAAGGAAAAATTATTCCAAAGTAAAAATCATTGGGGGAGCTTCTCTGCTAATCCTAGGGAAAAATAGATTCTTCTATATGTATGAACTGTTGGGCATGAACTTCCTGCTCACGATTCAAAGAAAAATTGAAGGAAAAATTTTTCCAAAGGAAAAACCACTGAGAGAGCTTCTCTGCCAACCCTAGGGGAAAAAAGATTCTTTTGTATGTATGAAATGTTTGACATGAACTTCCTACTTACAACTCAAAGTAACCACTTGAAACATTTGTTCTAGCAACTTGATAAGTATGGATGCAACAACTTCTTAATCATCAGGGCCTAAATATCTACAGTCTTGATCTCCGAATGACTCTTTGAGAGAACTTGGCATAAACAAACCCTAGATGTAAAATCATGGCTCTCCAAAAAAATTTCAATTACATCCAATAGGTTTTCTTTTATATCTTAGCTTTGGTCGCACAAAACCCTACAAACTTGGATGGCTGACTAAGTTTGAAAATTGAAATTTGATATAATTCTTGATTGATCAACTTTAGGGCTTGATTGATCGAAAGTATTAAATCTCAATTGATCGACTAACATATAAACACCAAACTTACTGGGTGTCAATCTTGACTTTGAAATAGATTCGAAGACACTTACAAGAATTACATTTGTTCATAGTTTGACAACCTAAAACTATAGACTCAACAAAACCATTAGCCACAAGACAAGCTTTGTATTGATCCACTGTACCATCAGACCAAGTTATCTCAATAATAGTTGGTTGTAAAGGTTGCATAATATAACAATAATAGTTTGTGAGATAAAGAGGGGGTGTTTTCACCCTAGTAGGGTGAGATAGAACCAGGGTGCTACAAGGATACACATGAGAGATCGGTGTGCTAGGAGAAGATTTCGAAGTGAGCGTACTTGAGGAAAAATTACCTTCAACAGATGAATGATTTTTAGGAAAAATATTAGGGTAAATTTCACAAACCACCCCTGAGGTTTGGGTTAATACCAATTAGGTCCAAGACATTTCAAAATTGACCAATTTGGTCTGTAAAGACTATTTTGTCCCTAAAGGTCACTAACACCGTCTGTGCATCGTTATTAAACAGATTTTTTTTTTTCTTTTCTTCATCTCACCCACGCCAAGCTCTCCCTTCTCTTTGTCTTTCCATTCTGGAGCTTTCTTCAGAAACCAAAAACCAACCATGGCCAATCAACCATGAAAATCACTCTCTTCCCTATTTGATTCTCATTCCCTCAAAACCCCAAACCCACTCTTCGATCTATAAGCTAGAGGGCCCTAGACAACGTGTGGATTTTGGGGTGGATTGGCATTGGAGTCTTTCCCTTCTCTCTCTCCCGTGGTCTTTGCGGCAGCGCCGTGGTGTGGGTAAGTGGTGATTCGTGAGTTTTGGTGTGGATCAACATTAAAGGGTTTGGGTGGGTTTTCTTTGTCGTGGTGTTTGTGGTTAGTGGGGGCCGGCGATTGCGAGATCATAGCTTGGTGGAGCTCATTGCCGTGGGTATGAGTTTTATTTTTTAATTTTGATTTGGGTTTGTTTGGGTTTGGGTATGAATCATATGATGCTGGATAGTTGGAATTGTTTGGGTTTGAGGAAGATGAGTGGGTAGTGATAGGTGGTGCCATGGTGGATGGCAATTGCTGGGCCACACGATGGTCTTTGTTGTGGGTCTAAGTTTTGTTTTGAAATATTTTTTTATTTGGGTATGTTTGAGGTTTGATGTTGAATGATTGATTGGTTGATTTTTTGTCACAGTTCTTGATTCTTGATTGTATGTTCTGTGGTTTGGGTTTAAATTTGTTGTGTTTTCCTCCTCATTCAAAGAAAGTGAGTTTTGATTGTTGGTTTCATTCAAGCATTTTGTTGTTGTTTGTTTACTAAAAAATAGAAGAGAGAGAGACGGTGTAGTTAGTGAGTTAGAGAAAGGGATGAGAGGTGAGTTAACGGGGTTAGGAATTAAAATGCCTTCAAAAGACAAAATTGTCTTTTTAGGATGAAATTGGTAGGTTTTAAAATGTTATGGACTTAGTTGAATATTATCACAAACCTCAGGTGTGGTTTGTAGAATTTATCCAAAATATTAATAGAAGGATTTGTAAAAATCAACAAAAGGATTATGTTTAGCAAATTGAGGGTTAAAAATATTGATGTCATTGGGGACATCACATTGACATCACTGCTGATGTGGTTGATGACATCATTGTTGACATCACAATAATCACACGCAAATGCTAGCCCATGTATGTAAGTCCACAGAGCCATTTCGGCTCTAGAATTTTTTTTTTCTAGAGAGGTAGTGTTGTAATTTTTGTGTGCTAAAAGTTGTGTAATCTTTTGCTAATAAAAAAGAAAAATGCAGGAAAAACAATTTTATTCACAGCCAAGCAACGTAAGCTAAAATCTGAAGAGAAGATTTATTTATTTATTTATAAAAATGAAGTAGCAATTTTAAGAGTAGAGCTACTAACACAACATTTTCAGAACCAAATTTAGGTGATAAGTTGTTAAAAAAATGTAAAAATGTGATGTCATTTGTGGGTACAGATAAAAACCAATTAAAACTTGTCACTTAACCTTTATTGTGAAATTATTGTGAAAATAGCACTAAAATGATTATATTCAAGCTTATTTTAATTTGAATTAAACAAAATTTAAGGTTAAGGCGTTCAAAATTTTATTTTAATAGTCAAAACAAAAAAAGAATAAGAATAATAAATTTTATATATAATTTTTGGTTTTTGGCCAGCTCAGGGGGTTCATTTGAACCCAAATGAACCCCCTGGGTTGCTGGCTATAGAGCCACCTCTTGCCCAAGGTTGTCAGACTCAGACCGAACTGGCTAGTCCGACCTGGGTAACCTTGAACCGGATAGAAATTTGATTTTTAAGTTGAAATTACGGTTCAGTCATTTTAAATATAAAAAATCAATAACTAATAACCAATACTGATGCAATAACCAATAGGCTATGCTTCTTTGTTGTATCATTCTTGAATTTAATATTTTATTTATTTACAATTTAGAATATAGTTTTCCAATTTATTATATTACCCCTCTCAATATATTATTATTTGATAATTTTATTAGAGGTTCAAGAACTATACTTTTTACATGTGAATATACAATTTATTAATTTATGCTGAAAATGATTTTATTTTAGATAATTTTTTTTATTTGAAAGATTACTAAACACAATTTTTTGACACTTGTTTATGCTTTATTATTTTCTATTAACCTTATAAAAATGGTGAAAATTCATTTGAAAGTTGTTTAATTTTTTTAGACATACTTTTAGTAAAAATTTGTTAATGTTTTCCATTTTAATACCTATATTTGTATTTTATTATTATTAAATTAATTATTACATCATCACAGTTCAACCTCGGTTAAATTTTGGTCCGACTTTAAAAACCTTGAATCTCTTCATTTTTTTGGTTCATTAAACGGTTCGGGTCTGAAAATCATACTCTTGCACGGAGTGGTAACATGTGGATTTCTAGCAACAGCATGTATGGACGCATTAAAACAACAAGATGTAGTTGTAAATCTATATATGTATGACTTGTCGGAGGTCGAAGAATCGTTCTATGTGGTTGGTTTCATAAAAACAAGATATGTAATTGAAAGATCCAAACGGATAACACGATCTTGGTGGAGACATTACTTATTTGCGTGAATGGCTAGAATTCTATTAGAACTGTGACAAAAATGGTGATGTGAATAATGACAATGACAATAGAAAAAATAAGACAAATATGTATTAACAGATTTGTGTTGGCAGCAGAATTGCCTAATAGAGACTAAGATTGACAATTGGCATTGTATAGGAGTGTGCATGGGTCGGGTTAGATCAGGTTGAGGGGATTTTTTGACCCAACCCACTATGATGGGTTAAAAAAAATCCAATCTAACCCAACTCAACTTATCACAGGAGTTTAACCCCACCCAACTTGACCCACGTGGATTAGGTTGGGTTGGGTTGAACCCATGAGTTGGACAATTTTTATTATTATTACTATTTTTATTAAATTGAGCAAAAAAAAAAAAAAATCTCACTTGTCACTTAAGTTTATAAAAAAAATATACATGAATTAGTATTTCAACTCAATTATAAACAAAATATATTTAACTAAGTTGATAAACAAAATATACATAAAATAGTATCCCAACTCAGTTATAAACAAACAAGAGTGGAGTGAGAGACTAGGAGTGAGAAGTGACAGAGAGAGAAATAAATGGGTTTGCGAGGTAATTGAGTTTTATATAGGAAGAGCTGAGTAGGGGAAAAATATTTAATATCGTTTTAATATATATATATTAAATATATATAATTTAAAATTTAAACATATAAGTCAGGTCGGGTTGGATTAGGTGGGTTGTGATTGTTATGACCCAAACCCAACCTAACCCATCATTGAAAAAAATTTCATAACCCAACTTAACCCACCCACTCTTAAAAATTGACTCAACTTGGCGGGTTGGATTGGGTTGGGTCGGGTCAGTTTTGGTGGGTTGGTGGGTCGTCCCTGGCATTGCATTTGAAGGAAAATAGTGACTTTATTGGTGACGGTAAGCAAACTAAAGCAAGGTTGCTCTTATCTTACAATGATCAAAGAAATGGCTTTGATTCCATGAAAAATGAGAACAAGACTAAGTAAATATTCATGTACAATGCAATACATAAGAGATTATTTATGCGTAATTTTTTTTTAACCCTATTTTTAATTCTAGTTAGTATGACTAGGAAACTTGACATGCAAAAGTATAGTTTTACTTTTGACCTATAAATATAGATGGAATTTACAATTATGGGCTTACAACACGTTTGTATTCAAGGTTCCTGATATATCTAACATAAAAAACCTTAAACATGAACTGTTTATTTTTCTTGAGAATTAAGCGTCTCAAAGGCTTATCATATCAAAAAAGCCATAAATGAATGGTTGAAAAGAGATTTGTTATGTGTTTTATAACTCTGCTTAAAAGCAAATCACTAATGAGTCGCGTCACCTAATCATCTGCTTAATTCTGCATAAATAATTAAGATCAATACTTTATAGATGGTGGGAACAATATCTAGTAGTTAGATGAGCAACCCTTATTTTTTTATATACAGAATCAAGTCGACATAGAAACAATGTGAAAAGGCTTCGGGAACATGAGGCGTGCATAATTTTATGGTTCCAAGAAAGAGGAACTCGGATTCCACACTAGGATTCCCCACCAATTTTCTACTTTCGGGTTGTTCTTGGTACAGTCATTACGTCTGGTATTTTACAATGTTTTAAATCTCTGAATCGTATGAACTTAATATACTTTAATACCGAACAATATAAAAATGTTAGTTTTATATTTATGTTGATGTCATGGCTTTCAACTAACACTGCATTTTATTTATTAGTTATGTTGAGGATGAAGTTGTCTACGTGACATATTTTGCCTGTATGTCGGCCTAGCAAAACAGCGGGAATATTGGCTGGGTGTTTTGACTGTTTTCACTGCCAATTTTCTTTTTTAAAATCTTCATTTTTGTGCTTATCATTACCTTAATTTTGGCATTATATTCAAACTATAAACTACTTATTTAACATGCATTCCTCAATCCTCACATGTAAATGGTAGAAATGGTCAATGAAAAAAAAAAAAAAAAAGCATATTCTTGCTGCGTCAATCTCTAGGTTTGCTTGCTCCATTTTCATATGTATTCTAATGCAATCCGTATTTCTACCATGTAAATTTGTGAAACTAACTAATATCATGTAATTTTTTAAGGGGTGCAAAGTCAAGAGGGAAGACATAATTCTGGTCGAGTCCAGTACCTGTTATTAATTTCTGGGTCTTTTCCAATGACCTGCTGGAAATCGTATTCTTTGATTTAACCCATGCAATAATTTAAGAATATCTTATTTCAAACTAAATAGGAATGATATATCCCATTTATTTGGGGTTTAAATTTTGTTGAGTTAACTTGAATCTGAGGTAGGTCGAAGAAATTTTTATTCACAAGTTGAGGGCCATTGGTGATGACGATGTTGATTTGGTATCATTCGTAGGTTAATCTCATTAATTGTTCTATTTTTAGTATAGTAGGTTTCATGGTGCCGTAAGCCACCAGATCATGCTAACTAGACTCTTGAAGTGATATGAAATAAGATTTCAACTAGGACTTTAATGCATAAAATATGTTATCACATGTATAAAAATGTGTTAAAAATATATGGCACAAGAAATTACCCTAGATTATTATCCGGATATTCTCGCTATATATATATATATATGTATATATATATATGCTTTTCAAGTCATGATAAAGGTGTGTTTTTTTTCTGTTTTTGATTGCTGGGTGTTGTGTGTTTTTCAAGGAAACATGTAGAGGAGAGGGTTCTTAAATTTGCAATTTGTAGTACAAACAGGATGAGTTGGAGTTATCCTGAAAATCTTTCTAGAACAACAAAATCGGCCTGCTCATCCACACATTTATTTTTAGATCCTCTATGATCGCAGTGCTTACTTACAGTTTAAGTTAATGATTCGATCGGGTTTTGCATTATTATTGTCAACTTTTCTATCACTTCCTGATTGAACAAAGAGACACATTAAGGAAAAGCCAAACATTGAGAAAGTTGATTAAAGGATAATTGTACTTAGAAAAAATGAGGTTTAAAAATCTGTACATTAATAAATTAATTAAAAATATAAAACAAAAAAAAAATTACATCCAAATTCACATAACTAGACCTCCTACGTGGAATTAAGAGTTTGAAGCTATTGACTTACATGCGGGAGCAAGGATTCTTTGAGTTAGGAAGACCGGGAAAGTTAAGAAGTATCTTCTACTGTTGTCTGCACAAACACTAAAGGAGGCTGTCATGAAGATGATTTATCTTTGAGAGGTTTACTAGTGACACTTTGATAATACGGTTAGGTCTAGCTTTTGGAATGTAATGAACTTTTAGAGTGGTGTGATACTCACGAAAGGCATCTGTCTAGCTCTCCTCCCTAGATCGGACCTCAAAGCCTAGATTTCTTTTGATTTAAAGCCTGTGATTTTGGTTTAATGACAATCATGTGACAATTGGATGATTCAATGTTTCGACTCGCTTTGAAATGAGTAGAGAGAGCATATCACATCATATCAAATGTGATGTAAGGTTGTTGAGGTATAATAAATGCAGAGATGACTGTAATTCTGCATAATCAATGCTTTTATCTAGGGAAGAGATCTAATGATGTGATGAGATCGGCTAGGCGATCTCTTATTCTTACTTTATTCATATGAGAGTGACATATTGTTATTGATGACTTCAATTAATCCCACTCTTCATGCCGTTGAGATATGACCTAAACCCCTACAATTACGTTTGAAATTAGTGCAAAATTGCGAAACTTATGGTTTAGAGTAATCAAATCAGCAACTAGATCATCTTGTCTTCCACAGTATGTTAAAATTTGATAATACAATTATTGGTTACATTCTTCCTCTTAATATTTGCATGACATGAGGTAATGTACCTAAATTCATTTATGACATTCTTTTTTGGTACAGTGTAGTCACCATGAATTATGTAAGATGCCTTTTCACATACTCAATCACACTCTTCATGCCATTGAGATATGACCTAAACCCCTACAATTATGTTTCAAATTAGTGCAAAATTGAGAAACATATGGTTTAGAGTAATCAAATTGACAACTAGATCATCTTGTCTTCCACAGGATATTAAAATCTGAAAATACAATTATTGGTTACATTCTTCCTCTTAATGTTTGCATGACATGAGGTAATATTCCTAAATTCATTTATGACATTCTTTTTTAGCACAGTGTAGTTACCATGAATTATGTACTTAGATGCCTCTTCACATACTCAAAAGGACTGCAGTGATGTGAAGCAGTCAGTTTTCTCTAATGTTTTTTCACTTTCCTGTGCTGGTTTTGTTCCAGTGACTGAATAGTATTACTTTGATTCTTTGTTAGTTCTATGTCACTGAGCTCACTAAATTAAAAGAAACAAAGCAAAAGCCTCTTAAATATGAGTGTCTGGCTTGAATTCCCTTATCAAAGAAATGTCATTGCTCTAATTCACATACAAATTCCACTTGGTGTACTTTTTGCTTGCCTTTTACACAACACCCATTTCTATCTAAAACTTTCATGGGCCCCTTTTACATCAATTTCCTCTATATAGTCTATATATTGCCGTAGATGTATGAAAATGAGCACGAAACAATCCAAAACTCATGTAGGGTTTTAGAGAATTGTTCTTGTCAAATATGGGACCCAATTCTTTTTTGAATTGGCGTGGGACCCTCAGCTAGCTCCAACTGTTGCTTCCCCACTCTTTTGCTTCCAATCTTGCTGCAGACATGTCATGAAGGAACTGTTTTCTTCTTTTATTTTTTTGGTTGGCCATGTGAGTATTTTAGTATAAGTCTAATCTGTCCAGTTCTTGTTGCTAGATTGTTTTTCGAAATTAATTACAAAGATATTCAAATGGGGTATGTGAAAGGAAATTCGACATGCAATTTGCTTGTGTAGCCTTGTACATAGCCAGACTTTGTGCAATTAAAGTTGCATCCACCTTCCTCTCTTTTTCTCATTTTCTATTTATTCTATATTCTTTTTTCTTTTTTGATTGGAAGATATACCCATGGCCTACTCTAATTTCATTATCTATAAAGACCTGATCGTATATAATTTAAGATTTGGGACAATATCATCAATCTATCATAATTGAGTATATAATTTATTTATTATTTCATGTGACTCAATATAAATCTTTCTTATGAGCAATTATAAATTATATAAAAATTGTTAAAATATAATTTATTCTAGGTAAAACTCAACCATAACAGTTTCAAGTTGTTTAGGTCGTGTTTTCATTAAAATTTATATCAAAAGGTTTAAGAAATTTAAAAAGAATTTTCATTATTTATTTTAAAATATATTTGAGTCATCTACCATAATTTAGTTTTGTGATAAAAGACTCGGTCATAAACAGTGTACTTCTGTCACATTATCAAAGAGAATTGTTTGTCTTTTCTTGTTACAATACTTTTATAGTTCAATTTTGATGTTAGTGAATTATCTTTTATTTAATTTATTTCAAAATATTAAATTAACATAGATTTTTAATTAATTCTTATAATAAACTGACATATTAGTAGTGTGAATTGAGTTTTAGTTAGTTTAATTAATTAAATTTTTTATCTTTTAAATAAGAGATCTGATATTTAACTTTCATTTACACTAAAAATTAATTAGTAATTTAATTTGATAATAAAGAATAATTACGTAGAGACAATTGAAATACTATCCTATTTAAAAAATAAATAAAAAAAACAAAACGGGGGGCTAACATGAGTTGATATATTGGACGTTGTTTGGTGCATGGGCCAACTGGAGTTCTATTCTTTTCTTTTGGGAAGGTAGGCCAATTTGAGATGACGTATTAAAGATTGTTTCCTACATATTTTACCTAAGAATGGGACATAAAGAAACTTCTCTAGCTAATAGGTACTAAATATAATTCCACCTTTACAGTCACAACCTCAATTATTGGGCTGCACTCAAGCCTCACCCGATACTTGCAATCATGTTTCTGATAATGCTGTTTATCAGAAGATAAAAAAAGTTTCTGATAATGCTTTTTAGAGAGAGAGAGAGAGAGAGAGAGAACACAGATCTTCAGCATTAATTATGGGCTATTATGCAAACACACTGCAATATCTATTCATTTAGAAATTAGTCAAATTACATGCATTTTAATTATTGACAAGTTTTTTAATCCCACAAAATAAATTATGAAAATTATAGTTTTTTTTCGATTGATGGATATTTATAGCATCAAACATGATATGTTATATTATGTTTGGCTTAGAGGTTCATAAAACCTTATGAGATTTTGAATTCAAAATTTTTTGTCAACATTTTGAGGTCACTCTCATGAAATTTCTAAATATAATAACCTAGTACGTGTGGGACATGAGGACTGCATACACTCAAAAAAATAGTCAGATGTTTAAAGAGGTTTAGACATTTGTTTATTTAAAAAAAAAAAACAAAGACTTATATGGAAACTCTTTCCCTCTCTCTCATGTAATATTAAAACACGGTGTCAAGCTATTTATATTAAGAAATTCCCTTAACTTTAAATTCTCAAATCTGAATACAATTGTTCAATTTTAATTCAATGATTCAATCTTACTTTCTAGAAAATTTTAAAAATAAAAGAAAATAAAAGCAAAGCAAAACAAAATGATGATTGTAGGCCTGGCCTGTACAAGAATCTCATGCAATAGTGAAAAGTCAGCTCAAGGGGCCTAATACGCACTATAAATGGCCCCACGTCTTGTTCAATGTTTTCGGTTAGGTTGCATTTGACCCACCCTTCAAACACCTCCCAGGGCCAGAAGAGTACTGATAAAAGGTGAAACCAAGTTGCTCCTGCATGGATAGCCAAATATACATGATAGGTCTAATCATACACCACGTAATTAGTTATATATGGTTCTTGTTGCTGTATTCTATCTGCCTTTTTTGGTTTTTTTGTTTTTTTTCACTAGAGTTGGAAGTAATTGTCACTCCTATTTAGTTCAATAGCTAAATTTTTTTTGTTGAGTACAATATTTAGAGTTCGAATTTCATCAATACCAAAAATCAATTATCATGCAGTAAATGTAATAAATTGAGTTTCTATCTTACCCTAAAAAATAAATAAAAATCCTTGGAAGTAATTAACTTCGGGGCTGGTCGTCCAGTGGTATTGGATTTAAAGCATCTGCAATGAGTTCAACATAGCTCTAATGTAAAAAAATTTAAGAAAAACATTTTTCTATTTTACCTTTCTACCTTTTTAATTGAAAACACCCTCCAACAAACTCTTTCATTTTCTCTTTATTCTTTTTTTTTTTCTTTTCGTTTTCTTTATTGTTTTTTACCAAACATTCACAACCCAGCAAACTTGATCATCAACCTAGAATGAACCCATCAAACCTAGCAAGCATATCGACCTACAATGAACCCATCACCCACCAACCTGAGAACAAACCTAGCAAACACATTGACCTAAGAATGAATTCGTACCCAACAAATTTACAACCTAAGAGCATCCATAGCAGTGGAGCTAAAAATTTAAATTTTTAACTTCACAAAAAGTTACTTTATCTATTTTACCTATTCACTTTACAAAACATGCTGCAACAGTGAATTTATTTTATCTTTCAACACAATAAAATAATATAAATATCACAATAAAATAATATATCTATTACAATAAAATAATATATCCACTAAAATAAACAACAATCACAACCACCCATAACCACCTGCAATCGCTACTACTGCCACCATCGACTCTTCCATTGCCACCGCAATCGCTACTGCCGCCATTATCGCTGTCGCCACCGATTCTTCAACCACTACGGCTGCTGCCACTGCCTCCACCGACTCTGCCGCTGCCTCCACCGAATCTTCCACTGCCGTCGCTGCCACATGATAGCAAATAATCGTCTAGTGTTAATAAGTGATTTTTTTAACCCCAAATTATATTTATACATTTTTTTTTACTAAAACAATTTATATTTTGTTTTAACCCCAAATTATAAATATACAAAACTCAAACTAAATTATGAAATGGAGAAAATTTATAAGAAAAAATATAAAATAAAACACCTATTATAGCTGGAACAATGTAGTCCATAGATTACTCATATACATAACTCAAACCAATTGAGTTTTTCTTCACTTCTTTCCTTCTTAATCATAAGTTTTTCCCTCTCAATAAACATTTTTTCCTCTTCCAATGGAGTTACCTCCTCAATAAATTTCATTTTCTTGGTCAAATATTCCCCTACATCTTTTCCGGTGGCTTTGTTCTTTCAGTTGGCCTTTTCGGCCTTCCTACCAATTGGCCTCTCAAAATTGGAATCGTCACTAAGTCCAGACCCACAATCCCCTTTGTCAATAGATGTTGACTCCGGAGTTGGAGGCACGGATGCTCTCGATCTTCCATTAGGATTGGCAAACTTTGGTTGGTCCTTTAACATGAGCCAACAATGCTCAAGAAGAAAGGGTTTCTTGTGCACCTCTTTATACAAAGCCTTCGCATTGGTAATCTAAAAAAATTAAAAGAAATATAACATGATTAGTATCTTCAAACAATTGGTGAATAGGTACGTTAACACTATTGCAATATAATTTATACTTGATCTTGCTCGGTTATTCCACTTTGATGATGTGCGTTAAATTTAGCCATGCACCCTGTAAACTTATTTGTCATTTCACTAATCATTCCCCAACGACTTAACAAGGAGATAACAGTACATGTGGTACCAGATTTATTATACTGCGTGAAGTATTCCCAAACTTTTTGACGAAATATATTCAGTGTTTGTTCATTACTGTTTACAGGATCAACACTAGTATTGAGCTATGCTGACACTAGGAGTTGATCTTCCTCTATACTAAAGTTAGAGCCCCGTTTTCCTTTTGTAGTAGAGACATTCTCAACTTCAGGCGGAGAATTAGAAACTAACATAGGAGTATTTTGAGATGTTCCTAAAAGTTGTGAGTCAATTTCTATATCCTCATTCATGATACCTGTATAATATGTTAGGTCTCTAAGTCAATCCATAAAATTAGACAAAAAAAAAAAAAAAAAATGTAAACTTCCCTGCACACAGAAAATTCCCATACTAATATTTATATCAAAGCTTAAAATACTTAGAATTATAACAATGGAACATGATTATGCATAAATACTTAATTTGACATGTAGCTTAATCTCACTGATAAAGAAAACCACGCAACAAATTCCTGCAAATAGAAAATTCCCAATACATTCCAATACAAATACATTCTGTCCATTCATGGATGCTTTGAATCAAAACGAATGGATGCTAATAGAAAAAAAAATTATTGCATCTAAAATAATAAACTAAAAGAACAAGAAAAAGAAATCAATGACCACATTCTTTGATGTTACACCCAAATAAAAAATCCCACATTCTTTGATGTTATACCCATTCTTTGATGTTATACCCAAATAAAAAATCCCACATTCTTTGATGTTATACCCCAATAAAAAATCCCAAGCATCCACATGAAGAAGATAGAGACAACTGAATTGAAGTGGATCGGTGGAAGAGAAGTGGGTCTGAGGCAGATGACGGCGTGGGTCTGAGCTGATCTGCGGCTAGGGACGACTGGTGGGTCGGTGACGTTGAGCTTTGGTGGAAACAACATTGACATTGACAATGAGTCAGGCTGGCGGCGGTAAACAGAGTGAGCTTGAGAGACCGAAGTTGAGAGAGTGAGCTTGAGAGAGATGAGCTTCAAATGAGATGAGAGTGAATGAGAGACAGAGGCACGGTGTGATAAATGAATGAAAAAAAAAAAAAAAGAAGAAGCAAGTTGTATTATTTTAATCCTTGGCTGACATAAAAAATCATTTTTTTTTTAGCCCTCAGTTACAGTACACATCTATTTATAGACGTGCACTGTTGCAATGAAGCTAAAAAAGATAGCTATAGCTCCATTGTTGGATGATGGCTTTTTGTGTTTTGGTGGAATTAAAATAGCTATATAGCTATTAAGCTCCACTGCTGCAAGTGCTCTAACTGGACACAAACCTGAGAACATCACTATAAGATCTTAGTTCAATCATAAGCTCTATAGTTTTGCCTCAATCTGATCCACCAATTCCCAATCTAGTTTTGAGCCATGAAGGAAATTAAGTCGGCAATAACATCATCCTAGTCTAGGAAATTGTCCACTCCATGTCCAATTCCAAGAGCAACATAGACAGCATACTATGGCCATCAAAATCTATTAGAAAAACCAGCATACTATGGCCATCAAAATCTATTAGAAAAACCCGACTAATGCTAGGACTGGACCATAATTTTTGTTATGATTTTTATCATAATTTGTTTGCGTGACAAGTCATGAGTGGTAGAGAATTTTATCACTCATAACTTACCATGTGAGCAAATTGTAACAAAAATTCTAATCCTAACATTTTTCCCAAGAACCCTGATATTCCTCAGTTTCCCTTTGACTAAATATTGACCAACATGCCTCTTCACAATATTTGCCGACAATTAATTAAGGAGTGTAAAACCCATATTATTGAAAAACATTTCCAACTATAGTTTACAGCTTTTGGATGTTGGGGTTACTAAAATCAAGAGGGTACAATACATGATTTTTAGACTGTATTTTTACTGTAGTTTTTTTAAAAAAAATTAAATAGATATAATATATAAAGATATCGGGAACTCAAATATACTTCCATCCTTTGACTAAATACATATCCCAGAAAACCAAAAAAATAATATAAATAAAACATAAAACAACCAATGGATTGACAAAATAGAATGCAAACAATATACACAACTGCCAAAGTTGCCTAATTTACCTTTTATACTAAGATGCCAACTAAGTTGCATTAATAAGGATATAAAAAAAACTTGAATTAAATTAACCAATAAAACAACTTAAAAAACAATTAAAAAAAGAAAAGGAAAAATAAACGAAATACAATAGAGGCCTGATCATTAAAAAAAAAAAGAAAAAAGAAAAACAAAATAGAAAATAGAAGCATGTCATTTTGATCATAGGCGTGAGCCAGCTTGGGTATTAGTCATGTTCTATTCTTCTTTAGAAATGGCTTAAACGAAACCAAAAGTATGACCATGATCAATAAATTCAATACTTGGATCATATTCCCAAAAATGCATATATTAATCCCTCTTTTTTATTTTCAAATATTAACAGTAATCCTGAAAAGAGTGAGTTTTTATATGTTATTTCTTCTCATTTTTAACTTATGTAGTGTAAGAGCATTAGTATCCAAGTGTTTAACCCTCAAACTGTTCTTTAAAAACCCCTGCATGCTAAAAACCTTTATTTTTTATATGGATTTCTAGGTATAGGTATGTGATTTCGGAGGTTGTTGATGGTTGCGGTGATAATGGATTCTAGGTGGTGGTGGGCTGTGGGGGTGGTGACAGCTGCAGTTGAGGGTTTTTTTTTTCTTCTATGGGGTTTGATTTAGGAATGAGTATTGATAGTAGTGGCAGTGGATGATTTTGATTGGGGGGGGGGGGTGGTTGGTTTTATCTACCAATGAAGAGAGAGAGAGAGAGAGAGAGAGAGAAAAGTGAATAAAAAAAAATTGAATAAAGTTAGATATATGTGATATTTAACATAAGAAATGAGATGTTGAGTAAATTGTAAAATATTATTTTGAAGTAGATAAAGCAATTTTTTATATGTTAAGATAGGGGTTTTTTTTTTTTTTTTTTGACAAACTCAACTATGAATGCTCTAGGAGCGATCAAATTCAGCTATAAACCCCACAAAGAGGAAATTATTGTTTTTGTGATAGATGTCCTTATAAATTAATGATTTTTTTTTTGCTAAAATAAATTTTATCATTATAAATTAATGTTTTTTTTATTTCTAAAATAAATTTTACCATATGAGAATGAGATTGGATTGTATTGAAAAAGTAATAAGCAAGTAGAAAATTAATTAATTAATTATTATTATAATATTCAAGAATAATAAACTAATATCATTTTGACTGACACTGATGACTTTTTTTGCCCTTTTCACAACCTATAAAATCATACTGCGCGTGTGGGTTCAGTTTCTGTGCTGGTTTTGAAAAAAAGCAACCAAAATCCACGTGACAAACACCCAACGATGACCTTCCCCACACGTGCCGTAACTTAACTTCGCGTCATCAAAAAAAAGGCTCATATAGCTATGGCTTTTACAACGGTTAAAAGTTAAAACCTCGTCATAAAAAAAAAAAAAAAAACCCAAAGTACGTAGTACTTAGTTAAATTAAAAACAAAAACCCAGATTAAGTAAAATTAAGCCCTGTATTGTCTGTACAACCCAGCATAAATACCCCTCAACTACCTCACTCTTTTTCACTCTCTCTCTCTCTCTAAGCCTAAAAACAAAACCAGAAAGACCAAACCAAACACTTCTCTCTCTCTCTCTCTTTCTCTTTCTCTTTCTCTCTCTAGCCTTTATTAGTTTCCAGTACGGATTTCTTTTATGTAAGAAACCCTAATATTTAGCTCCGACGACCTCAAAAGCCTGCTACGTTTGCAAATGTGCATTCAAAGCCCTTTAATATACTTCAACACCCTTCTGCTCAAAGCTTTGACTTCTCTTTCATGGACTTTCTGTTCACAAAGAAAAAGTATCTGATTCTATATATAAGCCCCTCAAATTCACTGTTTATTCCACTGGGGGGAACTATCTAACAGTCTCACCACGAAAACTTGGTTTCAGATTCCATTTGGGTTTTTCTTTTTTCTTTTTATAAGAGCTGGTAGCATGGTATGCCTTGTTTCTCTGTAGAGAGAAGCAAAAGATTTTAGCTTTCTAAAATGTTAGACCGTAACCGAGATTCAGATAGCGAACTGAGTTTAGAAGTTTTGAATTCTGGTTATAGTTCAATGAGCAGCGATAGTTGTAGCAGTTTTAGCCGCCTTTCCTTTGAGCTCATGGTTCCTGCAGCTTCACAATCCTCGCCTGAGAATCTCTTAACGCTAAAGCCTCACCGTTCCTCTGATTTCGCCTACTCCGCCGTTCGCCGGACGGGTCTGACCTCCCGTGACTTCAGACTCATCCGCCGCATCGGCGCCGGAGACATAGGCACAGTGTATCTGTGCGCGCTCAGAGACTGTTCCGACTACTACGCGATGAAGGTGGTGGACAAAGAGGCCTTGGCGAAGAAGAAGAAGGTGCAGAGAGCTGAGATGGAGAGGAAGATTCTGAAGATGCTGGACCATCCTTTTTTGCCTACGCTTCACGCCGAGTTCGAAGCCTCCCATTACTCTTGCATTGTCATGGAGTTTTGCTCCGGCGGCGACTTGCATTCTTTGCGCCACAAACAACCCCACAAACGCTTCTCTCTCAGCTCCGCTAGGTATGCTTTCATGTCCGCTCCATATCTCTGAATATTTTCTGAAAAAAAACCAAAAAAGCTTTCACAAAAAATAATATATAAAAAAAGCTTTCAAAGCTGCGTTTCTTTTGAAGTTGAAAGAGAAATTTCGTTTTTGCATGTTTGAATTTTTGTTTTCTTGTGCTGCGAGAGTTAAGTAAAAGTTTCTTTTCTCTTGTCTGCTTTCGTAGCTCTGATTTCGAATCAAAATCAATTAAGAATCGCTTTCAAATTTTTTTTATTTATTTCCATTTTTTTGCTCTGCAGCTAAGATTTTCTCGGATTATCTCTCTGACTTAGCCGCAAATTTCCTTTAAATGAAAATTTTCCGTTATTGGATGTGATAGAAACCCTTTCATTTCATGGCTTTATTGATCCATTTTGCTAGATCAGGCAATTTCCTTACCTTGTCACACAAGGAAACATTATTGCTCACCGTTTGGTTCCCGAGAAATTTGGTTAACTCGACCGATTCAACTCAATCTAACTCAGTTCATCTTCATTATTGTTCAGGTTCTATGCTGCGGAAATTCTGGTAGCATTAGAGTACCTTCACATGCTGGGAATAATCTACAGAGACCTAAAGCCCGAAAACGTTTTAGTCAGATCGGACGGTCACATCATGCTCTCAGACTTCGATCTCTCCCTATGCTCAGACGCAATCCCAGCCGTTGAATCCCCATCGTGCTCTCCAGACACCGCCACCCAACCATCAACCCCGTCGTACACCCGCAGCGCACACATGCCATTCTCCTGCCTCCCGAACCGGCTCTTCCGGTCACGCAAGGTCCAAACCTTGGCCCCGAACCGGCTGTTCGTGGCGGAGCCGGTCGACGCCCGGTCGTGCTCCTTCGTGGGGACCCACGAGTACGTGTCGCCGGAGGTGGCGTCCGGCGGGTCCCACGGCAACGCGGTCGACTGGTGGGCCTTCGGGATCTTCATCTACGAAATGATCTACGGTCGCACGCCGTTCGCGGCTCCATCGAACGAGACCACGCTGCGTAACATCATAAAAAAGCCCCTCGCGTTCCCGACGTCCCCCACGCCCCCCGGCGCGAGTGAACTCCACGCGCGCGACCTCATCTCCGGGTTGCTGAACAAGGACCCGGTTGGCCGACTCGGGTCGAAGCGGGGAGCCGCCGACGTCAAAAAGCACCCGTTTTTCAAGAGCCTGAATTTCGCTCTCGTGCGGTCGCTCACGCCGCCGCAGATCCCGGGTCTCAAAACGACGCCGAAGAGGTGCGGCGGCGGCGGCGGAGGCGGTGGTGGTTGTAGTAGTAGTAATAGTAACAGTAATGCACAATCAACGGCGTTTGAGTACTTTTGATTTGGAACAAACGGCGGGATTCACGCCACGTGTCGAGTCGGTGCTGCCAGATTTTGTCACTGGCGTTTGTCACAGCGACGTGTATATTCGAGCTGTCTTTTTCTGTTTTTTTTTTTTTTTTTAAATGGGCCCCCCCTCTGTTTCTGACGTACTGTTACGTGACTTTTATATGTTTGGGAGGGGATATACCTAATTTCACGTAAATATATAAAAATGAGATGATATTAATATAATCTATAAATGTGGGAAATGCGAGGAAGTCTACATTGTGCAGTGTAAAGTAGAGTATATAGAGTAGAGAGAGATAGAGGTCTAAACTCTAAAGCAGAGTAGAGTCTTAAAAGATGGAGAGGACGAGGGTGTGTGGGATTTGGAATTACGAAGTCAGAGAAAATAGTATTCCGACAGGATTGAACCAAAGGAAAAAAGCAGTGTGACTGGGATCATCTCTGATTCTGAGTTTTACGTTGCCAAATCACGGCTTTTGATTATGTCATGGTTACTGTATAAAGCCTCAATAGCCTTACTTGTTATGGTAATGCTTAGGGATGTGTGACCCCCCAAAAAAAAAAAAAAAAAAAGTGGAGCAAGTTATCCAGGCTAAACAGCTCGTATTTCGTATCTAACAAATACATAAAAGTGGTATTTCTTTTTATTTTTCTATTCCAATTGTGTATTTTTTTAGTATTTAAATTTGGTAACTGGTGAGGCTAGCTCGTAGAACCTTCTTTCGTTTTTGTTATTGAATTATTGGATGGACTTGTGGACCTGGTAGTCGATCCTGCTGATTGCCTGATTTAAAAAAATCTCCACCGTACCCTCTTACGATTGAATCAGTGTGAACATGTGGAGCATACTTTCGTTGTCTTTTACTACATTTTTCAGCTCTTTTTATCATAGTATAACACTTAACATTCCTATTTATTTAATAGTTGAATATACGCTTACTGTTAAGAAGGTATCTCATTTATAAAATTTATTACATTGATCCATGAAACCTATTTTTTATGAAAAGGATGATAAATATAAATAATGCATGAGATAATTGTTACTTATTTGATAAGACTTTGATCCACTTCATCTCTCCATTAGAAGAAATCTTTCTTTTTTTTCCTTATAGTGATACACACGGTGAGTCTTGAAATAACTCTTTCTTGTAAGCCAAATAGTTCCTTTTTCTTCCCCTGAAACCAGACCAAGAACCCTAGGACTTTATTCAACAAAGAACTTAATGAACATCACGTAAAACGAATGGGACAATGCCTATAGGTAGGTCTTCCAACCACACCTGTAACCCCATGAAAGAATTCGCTTTCTTAGCTAAAGTATCAACAATTGAATTACAACCACAATTAACATGATTAAACTCAACAAACTGAAAAACAGAGGCTTGAAAGTGAATGCCCTCTATAATGTTCCCATAACTAGACAATTAACCAGTACTACGGATCAGAGCATTGATGACCACAGCTGAGTCATCTTCAAATATCACCTGAGTTAGAAACTTTGTTAGAATAAGATTAAGTGATAAAATTCATAACTTCCTCTTAAAACTTTTGAGATAAATGATATTTTATCATGGTATAAGAGCAATTATTTATCATGGGGAAATTTCAAATCATATGTGAGGAAAAGTGCTACAATATAATGGTTAAGTATTTAAATTTACTATTTCTTATTAATTTAAACTTTTTGAAAATTTCTTTTGGAGAATATAAACCTTTTGGATTAATTGAATTTTATCAAAACTTTTTGTAGAATATTAGCATGTATTTGTGACATTGAATTCTCCTAATGTATGTCACACAATTTAAGGTAACCGTACCACAATGGAATATATAATAGTCCCCAATAAAGCAAGATGTTTTTACTTTTTACATGTTTCTAAAGTCGGTCAACGAAAGTCTAGCATTTTAAACACAAATGCTATTTGCATAGCTTTAGGAATAAAGAGAACATAAAACAAGAGGTTAGACTTTCCGTCACAAATCTTGTAGGAAAGAGGTGGCGAGCAATTTGTGCATTTCACTCAAGAAAGATTGCGCTTTTGAAGGACATGATTTGGCTTGCCTAAATGCAACATATATAGAATTTAGCAACTCTCATGCTTTTCAAAAGAAACATGGAATGTGATAATATTGCGTTTATTTCCTCCTCTCACTTTTGCTACTTTAATTATTCTGTGAATATAACTTCGTTTTATATCTATTTATTTTGGTAGATGCAATGATGACTTTTTGAAAGTATAAACGACAACCTTTCACAAGTCTTACGCCACCGGAACCAATTTCACCAATTAAGATCATAATAACTTCATAAGTTGGCCTTCTACATATGAGACAACTTTGTTCATTACAATCTTAAGAAACCCACAATTTGGGTGCTTAATTACTAAGTAAAAAGATTACGAAAAAATTACTTTGTGGTTGTGGATAACTTTCATCTCTTATTTCTATAAAAAAATCATTTGCAGACAGATTAGCCTTGCTTTAATAAGACATAAGCAAAATATGGTAATGAACAATTTTGAATGATTAGGTTTTGACACTTCCAAAATTCCATTAATGAAGAATATTTATTAGAAAAAGGTCGCTAGCTAGCTAGGTTTACTCGATTCCACAACATTTTTTGGCTTGGAATAAGTTGATTTTGCTTTGCTAAAACCCTCTCCTTATGGTAACTTAAGAAGGACGCATATATAAGGTGATGAGGATAAGCAACACGTGGGGATAAGGAATCATGTAAGGCCACAAGTAGGGCAAATAGAAAGCTTAAGCATCAATGGCTTAAATTGTCTCTCTTTAAGGTCTTACCCTTTATTACTTTTATAATCGTAGTTAGATTTTTTTTATTTTTATTTTTTATTTTTTGTATTTAAATCATTGGATGATAATAATTTAGTTGAAATCAAAGCCAAAAAGCGTGTATAAAAAGGTCAAGAATTGTTTTGCAGAGGCCGAGGTTTGTGAAAGGACCTTAAAGCACATCCCCACGTTCACGTGTAAACTTAGACTGTGAGGAACACTTACCAAACAATAGGCTGTGCTCAAGCATTGAGGTTCGGACGTGTATTTCACAGTCATAAAGGAATTTTTCTCAGGTGAGAGGAAACTTTTGGAGAAGACTGTAATAGAGAATGAAAGAAAGTAAAGGCCAAAGGGTGCGTGTGTGGTGGGGCTGAGCTGAGCCCAATTGACAACACATGGGTTTGTCCATGTGATCACCTGCCAACCAGGCAGCCATACCAGCTCACTTTAAAGCACTGTCTCCCTTTCTTGTCTCAAGCTCTAACAATGGCTACCCCACACACCCAATCTCTTCCAAACACGTTGCATATACACATTCTTCATCTAGTTCCCTCACGGTTGACCCTACGTACCCATTTAGTGCATCACTACCAGAAGCATATACCACTCGACCTTTGTTTGTTGTAAACTTGGAAAGGGTGAAGGCCAAAAGGGTGTCGGGGTTGTTGGGAAGAGAGTATTGACGATATAAAGGGAAAAAAAAAACCTAGAAATGATAATGGTGATGATGAGAAGGAAGAAAAGGCATTCAACATGATTAAAGAGGATGAGAATAATTGATGTATTAATGGTAATGGTGCAACCTGTCTTTCATTAAATGGTTAATATATCTGAAATAAAATGAAAAAACTCACGTCTCTATCTCAACTTAAAAAAAAAAAAAAAAAAAGTTGTAGATTTTTGTTATCTACAACATTATTAATGGAGTAATTAAAAAAAAAAATGCTTTCTACCCTAAGATTTATAAGCTTTTCATTAGCTCTAGTTGAGTTGATCTATATGAATTTGAAGGAGTTAGTCTAATAGTTCTTAATTAAGCTCTCATTAATCCTTATTTGATTTGTGAATTCTTAAGTTTAAATAATTATATGTCATTTTGGAACTATCTTTAAGGGATTATTTCATATGATTACCTGGTTTGTATGAGACAAGAGAACACACATAAATAAAGAAAAAGTTAAATATTCAAAAGTTTTAGCATCTCTTTAAGATAAAAAGAAATAAGACTTTTTAAAAAAATAAGATTTCATAATTAGTTATAATTTACAACAGTGAAAGATAGGCAATCCATTCAGTTGAATAAAGTTGATGGAGCAAAGCAACCAAACATTTGACAACACAAAGAAGCTCCTTGATAGGGCTATAAGCCTCATAACCCATAGTTGTCAAAATATGATTCATAATGGTTTTTATTTTTTATATCATATTGTATTGTGTATTGTAAAATTCATTAACTTTTTATAAATTTTATATTAAAATTACAGATATAGATATGTAAAATGTAGAATTCAAAATGTGGAGCCACTCTTGAAAAACCATTTCATCATTAATATCTTCATTCTCCATAGTCTCCGACATTTACTATATATATACGTGTGTGTATATTTTGTTATTTAACCACTTTTTTTAGAGTATGGAAAATGAACTTGGCAAATGTAAAGTAACGTTTGAGACATGTGGTCTAAATTTTGTATTAGAAAGAGAACAAAAATAAAAATAAAAACAAAAACAAAGAACAGACTTATGAATGTGTTATTTGATGGGGCTTCATCAAGTACTTCAATAATTTAATGTTAAAAACAAGCCTAACAACTTGTTGGACTCAACTCAAGTTATAAATTCTAACCCCCTCCTTCCCCAAAAAAAAAAAAAAATTATAACTGACTTGTCTATCTATCATGTGATTGACCAGTATATATAGTAGATACATACGATATGATACATTTTTCATTTGATTTGAGAACGACTTATTTGAATCTTTAAATAATTTTGTTAACGCATGGTTTATCCACTATAAAACTAAAGAAAATCTCAATTTTACTCAAATATAAGCTTTTATTCTCTTTTGACAAACAAATATAGACTTTTATTTTAGTTTTACATACTGCAAAACCTTTTATTTTATAGGAAATACTACAAACCTAATTATCAACTCTATAAAACTCCATTCCCAATTAAGAGTAATACTTAAGGTACCGTCATTAATACTCTACCTTTAAATTGTTAATTTTGCATTTAGCTTAAAATTCGTGCTCAAAGGTACTGCACACGCCGAGCTCACAATTAAAATTTTAGCCTAAAAGCAAAAAGTTGATTTGAGATACATTATGATCAATCATCAATTGGTACAATATGCTTGGCCAAGATCATGGAGGATATATATATATATTCTTGGAGGACTCGATTCTAAACACATCAATCAGATTCTCGCCAAATAAAGGATAATGAGAAGTGATTTTTCATACACGGCATGAGCTCCTCCCTTTCCTTTTTTCTTCTATGAAACCCACTAAAAATTTCCCATGAAATCCTATTAAACACCAATATGGTTGAAAATCTCTTACTAGCTGTAGACACCGTATGTTGTACCCCTTACAACTCTGGTCCCTGTTCCCTAATGATATTGAAATTCTAAAACCCAAAGTTGGTTTAGGGTCTAATTAGATGTTAAATTGACTTGAGAAATGTTAAAATGAAAAATATAACTTTAAATGAGCAAATAAATCTATTTTTGAAAAAGTAAAGCCAAGGAAATTCTCGGCCTGTGGCTTGGAACAAATCCTAGATTATTTAGAAGTCGTTCCAAACCCCCATTTTCACAATATAAATAACCATACATGGCACTTTTTCAAAACACACAGAAATCCTAAGGGAAAACAATAAGATTAATTGAAAATAGTGAATCAAAGAGGGAGTTTTTCACAAAGTATTCTCAAGTCAATTTTCTTTTGAATGGGGTCTTTTCTAGTCTTGATCTTTGAGTTTAATATTAGTAATCACCTTTTATTGATTGTGAACAGATTTGATTGAAAGAAACAGTCAAAAAATCGAGCTTGAAGAGCTTTTGTTTTGAGGTATTAGTTCTAAGCGTTTTCTTTTTATTTTCTCTAGTTTAATTCTATTTTTTGCTTGTTTCTTTGTTTGTTTTGTGTTTATATATGTTTTCTTAGCTTAGTCTTCATGTTCCTAAGCATGTTAGGTTGCTAGTCTCTTTATTTTAAGTGTTACTCTGTTTTATGTGATTGTTGCATTTTTAGGCTAGGGTTTTTAAGCAAACTTACGCACGCATGCTGCCACTTTGTTTTTTGTGATTGTTGCATTTCTGGGCTATGGTTTCCGAGCAAACCTGCACATGCATGCTGATGGCCCGTGCACGCAAGCCTCTGCATTCGCGCGCATACTGCTGCCTAGAAACCCTAATCTAAATTTTTTCTTTGTTTTCTTTGCTTATTTCACATGTTATGCCTCTATTTGATTCCTTTTTATAGGTATTAGTCCCTGTTCTTTGTTTATTGTTTGTTGCTTTTCACATATTTAAATTAGGGTTTATTTTTGGTTTCTTTGTTTTAATGCCATAAACACGCATTTAGATGCTCATACATTGATGCCATAGGTACTATGATGCCGTAAGGTAAGTGAAGTAAGTCATGCATTCACATGTACATACAGTTGTTTGTGACATAATCTTGTTTAGGTTTGTTGAACATGATGTGGTGGTTTAAATAAGCATGTTTGCGTCCAATTATCCCTTGATAAAACCATAATTATTTGCTGCCTATGTCCTACCTTGATTTAATATTCACATGCTTCTGCTTTTGATGTGATATAATGACATGATGCTAGATGAATGCTAGGTTGATATGAGATGCCATGATAGATGAATGATTAGGTTTTGAGATGATTGATGCTATGTTGTTGTTTAGATGTATACTAGTGTGTGTGTGTGTGAGTATGGATACAATATTGAATATGCCTTTAATAGGGTTAAGACATAAGACACAATAAAAGGAAGCCAACCCTAGGGTTGAACGATTTTGGGTCCCTAACACCTTCCCAAAACCGTACCTAAACTCCAAATTCATACTCTAGTAGTAAAATCAAAAGGTTCTTCCTCGAGATAAGGCAATATATATGGTTCCTAGGCCATTACAAAAACTAGGTGGCGACTCTCCATTGTGTCCACACTAGCTAGTACTTGTTATCATCACAAACCCATCATCAGCCACAATTTTGTCATCAACCAACCACCCCCAACCATCCAAATAAGGCAAACATATCAGTAACTACACTAACCTTAGTTGAGTAATGTCACACTTTTTAAACAATAGGCGGTAAAGTGATAAAGGGCCTAATCATAGGTGGGTACATTGTAATCAAACTTAGAATATATATTTATATTTATATTTCAATAATTAGCCACAAATAATTTTTTCATGCAAAAGAAATAATATATAAACTTATGTTCATTCATATGTTTAAAGGACTAATGCTCATTTTGTCATCATTTATTTTGAATTTGGCCTTTTCATGTTTTACTACTTTGGTAGTACAATGCAACACTATAACAAAGGATTATTTGTCCAGAAAAAAATATGTTAAATACATAAACATTAGCTAATCATGAAGTATGAGACTTGGGGATAAAAATTCATAGTCACTAATGACAGCTATCAACCATGATGATAGCTTTGATATCTCTCTTATTGGAGTCTATTGATTAACTCTTAGCCTCTCCTATATTATTATTTTCTTATGTATACATTTTTTTTATTAAAAAAAAAAAAAATTCCATTGGACTTTTAAGCTATACTATCATCTTAAACTTAGTGTTTATCCTTTAGAATTTTGAAAGTTTGGAGTTGAAATCACAATAGTGGTAAAATTATTTACAACTTGTTAGAAACTGCGGTCTAGATATACTGTTTGTTGTAACTCAGGCCTGAGTACTGTATTCATTATTCAATTAAAAAGCAGCAATCGTAAAATTAGAGCTTGCTAACCTACTTTTCCCCCAATATTGAGAGTCCATAGTTTGGAAGAAAAAAAAAAAGAGAAAAATATACCAACTCTTTTTGTTTTTTTTTTTTTTTTTTAATTTATTTTTAATAAAACAAAACCTTGAATATGTAATAACTTGTCTCCTTATTTTTTTTTTTTTTGGTGATTTTAGATATATTGTTTATCTATGTGTTTTATAACTAACATTTTTCTTGGCTATATTCTCAAGTTATATCTTAAATTCCTTTGGGTGGAAGCAAAACCCTTCAAAGTGCCATATTATTCCCAAGTTAAGTTTTAAATTTTCTTAATGCAATTTGATTAAATGTCCCACTTATAAACATATTTATAAACATATTTTTAGTTTAGAATCTCATTTTATTAACATTATAGTGCCTAACAAACCAAAAAGTAATAAACCTTGTACATATGCACCCTGATTTATAAATATTGGTATTAAAATGATGTTGCAGTTTATGATTATGTTGTTTACATCACAATGAGGGTTTAAGAGAGAAAGTGAAGACAAGATTCCTTGAAGGGGAGGGGAATGTTGTGTCTTAAAGGACACATGGTAGCCAAGCCAATTGCAATCAATTTAGATTACATGTACACATGAGGAAAAAATATAATAGCTCCTAATAACAAACAACCTAATCTCCTAATCTTATCTCCTGAATAGTAGGAAAATCTTATTGATAATAAGTCACGTTAAACTCAACCACTTGAACTCAATTTAAACAAATGACTACTACTACTTGAATTTAAATGCAACATCTTCGACTATAGCTTATTTGATGAATTGCTTAGTTGTCATGTGTTCTTGGGACACAAAAAATAGTTTGAGTTCCAAAAAAAAAAAAATGGCAAAGAAAATCAAAATTTATGCAAACTTTAGGGGCTAAAACAATATTTCAGCCTTCTCTTATGTCTCACTCAATTAAATGTGAATGTGTGTGTGTGTTTTTTTTTCAAATTTATTATTATAAACAATGTGGATATGTACCATACTAATTTGTTTAGACTTCATATTTTCTCAATATATGCATGTATATCATTATTTTTCTTAGCCTTAATTCATCTAGCAACAGTCAGTGGTTTTGAAATGTCATTCGATATATAAATCAGATGTTCCACAGATACAAATTGTGTCCATTCCATATAAGGACTGACATTTCAAAATGACAGACCGTTACCGTTGAAAGGAAAAGGTAAAGTGGTTTTGAGATGCCATTCCATATATAGAAGATACCCTTAATGTTCAATGGATGCGACTACTATTCTCCTTGAGACCCTTTCCATAATGTCTTGAAGAAAATCAAATAAGAAAATGTGTAAGTCAATCATTTTCTTTTTCTTTTAATTTTGCTTTGGCTTGCTTTTATATCCATAAACCAGGATTATATATAAAGTTTTCTGAGTAATTCAAAGTTATCTTCAATTTTTTGTTTCTATCTTTAACACAAATAGCTCTTTTTTTTTTACATTTTTTTTCTAAGTCTTCTTTGTCTAAGCTGTTAGTCCAACAATGATCTATAAATCAGACGGAAAAAGTATAGCTTTTTTAACAAATCCTTCACTTCTACAAGATAAATATCAACCTTAGTTGATGTCTTCCATGTTAAAATTTTTCGTTAACTTTCATTGTCATCTTTATTTGAATCAATCACCAAGATGTGAAACTCTTTGCACTCTATCCATTAAATAAATTTGCACCCTATCTAGTAAATAAATCTGGGGACATATAAAACGTTCACAACAATTTCATAACAGTATGAATTTTAGTTAGCTCAATTGATAAAATTTTTAATAGTTGAATAAGAAATCTGGGAATCCAATCCTTGACTAGATAAAAAAAATTGGTGAATTGGGCAACAATGTCACGTATCATCTTAAGAGGGTGTCATCTTAGTTGTCAAAATGTAATTCATAACATGAAGTGATTTTCATTTTGTTGTATTGTATTGTATTATGTATTGTAAAATACACTAACCTTTTGTAAAATTTATAGAAAAATTATAGATATAGATATGTAAAATGTGTGTGTGTATATATATATTTATAAATTTTAAAAATATTCAAGACTAGTTACTACAAGACTCTTAGTCAAGGTTAGACATATGTGATCCATTCAATTGGTCTAATTCTCAAATATTTTTAGAAAGAGACAAAAGGTGTATGAGAATGAATCTCAAGTTAAAGATAATTATTTGTAGTTTCCTTAAAAAAAAGTTAAAGATAATTGTAAAAGATACAAAGTTTAACTACAAATTTAGTTATAACTAGTGGCTATAACTCCACTCAATATTTATTTATAAGATGTGAATTTTGAAAAATCTACCATTTGATTACATTTTCTTCTTATACCTTCTATACTTGCAAAATTTCCAAAAAATCAAAGATCGATAGTTATGTCATTAATCAAATATTTAAATTTCAAATATTTGTTGTGAAAAATAATTCATAAAAAATAAATTTATGGATCAAATAGTAAATAGTATTAGATTGACATGAAATTTGACATGCATGTTAAGAATATAAAGAAAATTAAATCCAACGGTTAGATTTTCAAAATATTTAGTAATTATAAAGATATTGAGTGAAGTTATAGCAATTGACTACAACTAAATGTGTAGCTAAACTTTATCCTTATAAAAGATCAATAAGAGATAAAGGGTGGTGGCCAAAAAAGAAAGGAAAAATGATAAAAGTATTGCAAATTGTACTACGTAATCTTTACATAATGATAACAAATTGATTTAAAAATTTACTTTTTAGAATAGTGTTACGTTCACAACATTTTCTCAACAAATCTTAGGTGGTATGCTATTACTGGTTTTAATATCAATCTACTACTAAAATTACTTTCTTACCCACCAATAACAACAAATAACAACTAGTCACATGGATGTGTTGTGAAAATATTGTGGATATAATATTTTTAATTTTTTTATGCGATTTAAAAATTCATTATTATTATTATTATTTTTTTTTTTGCAATTGAAACATTCATTTATTATTTAGAAAATACTATAACTACTACATATTTTACTATAAAAACTTACGAAATGATATGAAAAAAAATAGTAATACTTAAATAATATAATATATATATATATATATATAGTTGAATTAAATTTTTATCAAGGTTGTATAGATAACATGTTGTATAGTAAAATTTGAAATCCATATTTCATATTTGTTGTCAGTTGAATTTATAAAAGTTATATAAGTAAAATTTGCAGTATCCTAACATCATTAAAAATAAATAAATAAATGTATAAGCTTGCATATGCCAACTGCCAAGTACGTATCTCGTAAATAAATTACGATGGGTCTAAACTCTAAACATATTGACACGTTCTTTCTAGATACCTTTCAATGAAAAGGTAGACGTAGATAGGGGTGTTGTCAGTTTTCCCATAATTAGTAATGGGATTGAAGCTAATTATTCCATGGGTAATGGAGATAGGGATGACTTTCTTTAAATGACGCTTTTTTTCAAGCCCAACTTGGCAATTACGATGATCATCATCATATATTTAATGGTTTGACTTTGATTCTAACAATTTTTTTTTTTTTTTGAGAACATTTTAACAATTATAATCAAAGCCTTGTTGGAAAAATTTGCTCATTGTTACTAAAATATCATCGAAAATTGTTGGGTTAAGAACTTGGGAGTTTGAGAGAGAGAGAGGGCGGGGCCAAGGAAAATGCCAGCTATATTATTAGGTCTTAGTATCCATTCTAGGTAGAGTTTCATAGTAATTTGGCCTTGTTTGTCCTCTGTAATCCTGACCTATATAATTGTTCTATGAGATCAATCAAATCAACTCAAGGTAATTTGAGCTATTAGAGGATCTCATTAATTGGGTTCAGGAAATTTTTGTCGATAAGGCTAGGATTCACTTATATGTGGACCAAACTTTACGTTCATGAATGGGATGTTGACCATTAAATGGTCGAAGCTTTTGTCTATATAGATTTGTACCATTATATCTATGAGGATCTTGAATTAAAATGGAAAAAAAATTAAATATGTGACAAGTTTTTATTTGTGGAATATAAAATAGAATACAAAAAGTGATACAGAGAATTTGTATTCATTGATCTTATGCATTGACAAACTGTGTCAAATTGTGATATTTGTTGTGTTTCGTAGTTGTAAGTCAAGAATAAGATGAATATCTAAAGATCAACAAAAGAAAGAGGATTCTTGACCTAAAATAATAATAATAATAATAATAATAATAATAATAATAATAATAATCTACCTTGATTTATTCAGATTGTTAGAACTAGGCTTTAAATCAATCATTTAAGTTAACAAAGTATTTGAATTTCAAGCCTTATTTGTTAATGTGTAAAAGAGACTTGATAGAAATCAACTTATATGAGGTTTTATAGAGAAGAAACAATTGAGCTTGTGTGCCTAGATTTTGCACGAATATCTCTTAATTTCATCATACCAAAGATATCAAGGTAGATCTAAATATCATTTAGGGCCACAGCGTTACCACATACTTATCGCTGTAATTAAAACGTTCAAAAGGTTCTCAAAGGAGATCGGAGGTTCTGGTTGTATGGTAGGTGCGTGTATCATCTGTGAAGAGATCTATATAGTTGAAGAGTTTAAGGGCCCGTTTGGTAGATGTATTTAAAAACTGAAAATTATTGTTTGAAAATATTTGTGGAAATACGTGTGGGTAAAAAAGTGTGTAGAAATACGTGAAATGCTGTTTAAAAACTGAAAATTGTTATTTGAAAAGGATTGCCAAACACCCCCTAAATGTTTTAAAGCAATAAAAATGATTTATTGTAAGTTGTTTAAGAGTTATAAAGCCTAGGAAAATATTTTTCTAGGACTGTAAAACTTTTCTTATCATAAAGTATTTAATTATTTATCTTGTTGGGGAAAATCTTATCATAAAGTATTTAATTATTTATCTTGTTTGGGAAAATTTTCCTTGGAGTGGTTTTTCCCTTGGATTCTGAAGGATTAAGGAGAACTTAGTTCGAGGGACAGCTAATGGAGGCTCCTTTGGATATCCCTGTCGAAGGCTATTTGCTAATCTTCGGCCCATATTCTGTTTGTTACATGGGTTGGACTACAAACCCCAAAATTGCAAGTGAACTCATCGCAATGGAGTGTTCTTGGAAGCCCACAATCAGCTCCCAAAAAAGGCTGCACAACTGAAAAGCATATTCTCTCATAAACAAATCATATCTACCACGTATTGAACTATTGATTTGTCTTCTATGTTGTCTTCTCCACCGAAGCCACTCTATATAATCTTCCCAATTAAGGCTACTGGAGCAAGTCACTTTCCTAGCACAAAATAGGCTCAGATCAAACCACTCTGTATCATCTTGATTAAAGTTGCTGGAGCAAAGCAACCATACATTCGACAACAAAAAGAAGCTACATCAAATGGCTAAGTTTCGTACTCATGGTTGTCAAAATGTGATTCATAATGTGAAGTGATTTTCATTTGTTGTATCGTATTGTAAAATACACTTTACTTTTTATAATTATATTGATATAGATATATAAAATGTAGAATTGTTTTTAATAAATTTGAAAAATATTCAACTAATAAATCCTTATCTATGCAATAATATTAACAAAGTTAACAAAATAAATCAAATTAAAATATATCTTGATTATCTGCATTCAAACTGATAAAACTTTATCATACATTGGTTGTGTGTGTTAGAGTTTCAATCCTTATAACTCTAGGCTACTACTATAAAAGTTAGGCCATTTTGTAGTGGTATTCTGGTTATGTAATATATTATAAGCCTATTTTAAAAAAATTTTATATAATATTTTTGTGTTTGTAAGTTTTAATAAGTATTACTGTTTCTTAAAAAAAAACTGATATTTTTTTTTTTTTGAAAAAAAAACTGATAAAACTTAAAAGTTACATCACATTTATTGCCAAATTAATTTCATTTCCATAGTTCAAGTTGATGTTATCATATCTTGCAAAACCATTTCATCATTAATTAACATCTTCGTTCTTTGCAATTTCTAACATTTACTATATCCTTTGTCATATAATCCCTTTTCAAAGTATAGAAAATGAACTTTGTATATAAAAGTAAAGTGTGAGGTGTGTGGTCTAAATTTTGTGTTAGAAAGATAATAAAAAAATAATAATAACAACAAATAAAAAACTCAAGAACGCGTTAATTGATGGAGCTTCACCAAGTAGTTCAACTTACTTGCCTATGTATCATGTGATTGATCAATATGGTCTATATGTACTTATGATACAATACATTTTTTAGTTGATTTGAAAATGACCTATTTGAATCTTTAAATAATTTTTTAATCCATATTTTACCCACTAAGGCTGGGTTTGGATATGGCTGAACGCGTTTAGCGTTTAGCGTTTAGCGTTTCCACGTTTTCCGTTTTTTTTTTCTTCTGCTGCTGCACGCTTCGGGGGAACAAACTCTACTGTTCATGATATTGTAAATGAACAGTAACATGAACAGTAGCGATTTTGTTGACTTTTCAATTTTTTTATCATATCTGTGGATCCCGTTTACTGTTCACGAAACCCACAAATTTCACTTTTTCGAAAATTTTTTTATTAAAAATGGGTCCCGCAGTACTATTCACACATTTAAAAATTATTTTGTTACAGTGTTTTCAGTTTTCAGCAAAACGCTCTATCCAAACGGACCCTAAAAACATTAAAGAAAATCTCAATTTTACTCAAATATAAAATTTTATTATTTTTTGAGAAACAAATGTAGACTTTTATTTTAGTTTTACATATTGCAAACTCATTTTGTTTTTTTAGGAAATATTGCAAACCTAATTATTGACTCTATAAAAATTCATTCCCAAGTAAGCGTAATATATTTAGGTACAGTCATTAATACTTTACCTTAAAATTGCTAATTTTGCATTTAGCTCAAAATTCGTACTCAAAGGTCGTTGTGATCTATTATCAATTACCGCCAACTTGGCCAAGACCATGGAGGAAATATATTCTTGGAAGACTTGATTCTGAACACATATCATTCAGATTATCACCAATAAAAGACAATGAAAACTGGTAATTTGTAGTTTTGTACATGAAATGAGCTGCCCCCATCCCTTTTTTATTCTATGAAACCCACTCAAAATTCCCATGAAACCCCATTAAACACCACCATGGCTGAAAATCTCCAACTAGCCAGCACCCATCACCATCCCAAACCCATCATCATCCACAATTTTATCATCAATGTATAAACTCATGAATCAAAAGCACCTGAATATCCAATGGCAACACCCTAACTTATTGTCTATTGAAATGAGTTCTGTTTTGTTGTCTAAAATTTTAGTGATATGATGTGTTGAATAAAGTTACCCATATTACAAAACTCTAACTTTTTTATCTTGATTTCTCTAATTTAGTTATGTTTTAACTATGAAACGATGAGGTGGGTAACAGATCTTTAACTGAGCTAACCTTAGATGGGTAAAGCGACTTTTGTTAAATAATAGGTGGCAAAGTGATAACATGACTAACCACATGTGGGTAAATTGTATAACATGACTAACCACATGTGGGTAAATTAGCTGCAAGCAGTTTTTTAATGTAAAAGAAATATTGTATAAACTTATGTTTATTCTTATGTTCAAAGAAATGATGCTTATTTTGTCACTTTGGCGTCATTTATTTTAAATTTGGCCACTTGATGTTTATTACTTTGAAAGCGCAACGTAAAACTACAACAAAGAATTATTCATGAAGCAAACATGAGCTAATCATGAAGTATGAGACTTGGGGCTAAAAATTGGTAGTCACCAATAACCACTATCAACCATGATGATAGTTTTGGTATCTCTCCTCTTGGAGTCTATTGGTCAATGCTAAGCCTCTTCAATATTATTATTTCTTATGTATACATTTTTTTATAAAAAATATCCATTAGACTTTTAAACCATACCCATCATCTTGAACTATAATGTTTATCCTTTAGAATTTGGAGTGTTGGGAGCTGAAATCACAACAATTATAAAATTATTCACAATCTTGATATTTTCCACAGCTGATCGATTTGTTAGAAATGAAGGTCTTTGTGCAATATTTTGTGCCATAATTTTTGTTTCAACAATGAAATTCGAAAACAGTAGTTTTATATGAAATATCCACCGTGAAAACAGCTTGACTACTTTTTCCCAATATTGAGTCCATAGTTTGGAGAAAAATAGGGGGGAAATGTACCAACTCTTAATAATATCTTTAAAAAAACAAACCAAACCTTGATGTAATAAATTGTTAATTTTTTTTTTTTTTGCTAATTTTGTTTTTGGTGATTCTAGACATATTGTTTATCAATGGATTTTATAATTTATCAACAAAAGTATATCTTTGTATTTTATAACTAAATTTTCTTGGCTATACTCCCAAGTTAAGTCTTAAACCCCTATGGGAGGAAGTACTCCCCTTCAAAGGCCCTACAATTCGTAAATTATATTTTAAGTTTTCCAAATGCACTTTGATTATATGTCCCATGTATAAATATATGTATATGCATTTTGAAAATTAGAACCCCATTTTGTTAACATTAAAGCGCTTAACAAACCATACCTTTAATAAACATTGTACATATTCACCATATACATATTCTTCATCTAGTTCCCTCATGGTTGACCCTATGTACCCATTTAGTGCATCACCAGAAGCATATACCAATCGACCTTGTTTGTTGTAAACATGGAAAGGATGAAGACCAAAAGGGTGTCGGGTTGTTGGGAAGAAGGTATAGATGATATAAAGGGAAATGAAAGAACGAAAGAAAGAAAGAAAGAAAGAAAGAAAAAAAACTAGAAATGGTAATGGTGATGATGAGAAGGAAGAAAAGGCATTCAACATGATTGAAGAAGATGGGAATGATTGATGTGTTAATGGTAATGGTGCAACCTGTTTTTCATTAAATGGTCAATATATCTGGAATAAAATAGAAAAACTCACGTCTCTTTCTCAACTTAAAAAAAATTAGTTGTAGATTTTTATTCTCTACAACATGATTAATGGAGTAATTAAAGAAAGAAAAAAAAAATCTTTCTGCCCTAAGATTTATTAGCTTTCCATTGGCTTGAGTTGATCTATGTGAATTTGAAGGAGTTAGTCTAATGGTTCTTAATTAAGCTCACGTTAACCCTTATTTGATTTATAAATTCTTGGGTTTAAATCATTATCTGTCATTTTGGGACTATTTCTAAGGGATTATTTCCATGGTTTTTAAACCTGGATCAGACTGTACGGTCCGACTGGGTTAACCGTGAACCTCTCATAAACACAGTTCTTTTAATCTTAAGAATCGATCTATGCCAAAAAAGTAGAGAACCGTTTGAACTGCAGTAGAACCGCGCGGTTCTGAGAACTGTGATTAGACTGATTCTCACGGTTCCCTACTTCCCTTTGAATCTAAACCTTAAAAACAAAACCACAGAAAAAGAAAAGAAAAAGAAACACAACTGCTAGGAAACATTTCAGATTTTGACAAGAAAAAGTAATTCTACCGGTAAGAAAAACAAAGGAAACTGTAAAAAGTGAAAAATAAAATAACAGACATGAAACAGCTTATGCGATTGCCGATCGATCTGCCATTGTCTTTTGCAATGAGCATGTCTTTGTGTTTCTTCTTCTTTTGTGAAGACCAGAGTCACTGAGTCACACCCTCTATTTTTGAAGTGTTTTCTGAAGTGTGTGGTGCACAATGCATTTCTCTTCTTTTTAACTTAATTTATGTCTTCTTGTTAAGTGTGCAGTGTGGTAGTGTGCTAGTGCCTATAGCTGGCCTACTGAGCCACCCACCCACGTGCTTTGATTGGACAATGCTACTTTAATTCAAAATTTTGTACTATAACCAAGACTCTATCAACATGGAATGGAAGAAAAAGTTTTTATATTATTATTATTATTCAATTTTTGTTGAAAATATCTAAGTGCATTACTGCATCTATTGTTTTGTTTTTGTTAATAAAATGACATGTTAAATAAATTATGGAATTTTTATGAAATATATATTTAATTTTATTATTTAATTTAATTTTTCTATTTGTATTAATTTGATATATTTATTTATATTTTAAATAGTTATTAAATTAATTATGACGTCATCACTGTCCGATTACGGTTCGATCTCAGTCCAATCTTCAAAACCTTGAACCTCTCCCTTTAACGGTTCATTGAATGGTCAAGTTTTGAAAACCATGATTATTTCAGGTGATTTTGAAAACCATGATTATTTCATGTGATTATCTAGTGTGTATAAGATCAGAGACCATACACAAATAAAGAAAACGTTATATATTCAAAAGTTTTAGCATCTTCTTTAAGAAAAGAAGAAAGAAGACTTTATATATATATATATATATATATATATATATTTATAATTAGTTACAATAGTGAGGAATAGGTGATCCATTAACTTGAATAAAGTTGATGAAGCAAAGCAACCAAGCATTTGACAACACAAAGTAGTTCCATGATATGACTAAGTCTCGTAACCAATAGTTGTCAAAATGTGATTCATAATGGTTTTTATTTTGTTGTATGATCCTATTGTATTATATATTGTAAAATACACTAACTTTTTACAAATTTTATAAAAAAATTATAGATATACATATGTAAAATGTAGATTTCATAATGTGAAGCCACGCTTTCATAATCGTTTCATCATTAATATCTTCATTTCTCGTAGTCTCCAGCATTTACTTTGTGTGTGTGTGTGTGTGTGTGTGTGTATTTTGTTATTTAACCCTTTTTTTTAGGGTATAGAAAATGAACTTACAAATGTAAAGTAAAGTGTGAGGCATGTGGCTTTAATTTTTAGAAAGAGAATAAAAATAATAATAAAAACAGTAAAAAACAAACTCATGAACGTGTTATTTGATGGGTGTTCACCAAATAGTTCAATAATTTAATGTTAAAAACAAGCTTAACAACTTGTTGGACACAACTCCAATTACAAATTCTAACCTCCCCCCCCCCCCCCCCCCAAAAAAAAGAAAAAACAATTATAATTGACTTGTCTACATAGCATGTGATTGATCATTATAGTAGATACGTACTTACGATATGATACATTTTTCATTTGTTTTGAGAATGAATTATTTGAATCTTTAAATAATTTTGTTAACCCATAGTTTATTCACTATAAAACTAGAGAAAAACTCAATTTTACTCAAATGTAAGCTTTTATTCTCTTTTGACAAGAAACTATAGACTTTTATTTTAGTTTTACATAATGCAAACCCTTTTATTTATAGAATATTACAAACCTAATGATCGACTCTATAAAACTCCATTCCCAATTAAGACTAATACTCGTCATTAATACTACCTTAAAATTGATAATATTTCATTTAGCTCAAAATTCACGTTCAAAGGTACTGCACATGCCGAGCTCAAAATTAAAGTTTTAGCCCAAAAGCAATAAGTTGATTTAAGATACATTATGATCAATCATCAATTGGTACGGCTTGCTTGGCCAAGATCATGGAAGAAATATATTCTTGGAGGACTTGATTCTAAACACATCAATCAAATTCTCACAAATAAAGGAAAATAGAAAGTGGTAATTTGTACATGGCTTGAGCTCCCTCTTTCCCTTTTTTCTTATATGAAACCCACTCAAAATTCCAATGTCCCATTAAACACTACCATGGTTGAAAATCTCTGACTAGCTAGCACCTATCACTATCATAAACCCATCATCGGCCACAATTTTATCATCAACGAACCACCCAAATAAGGCAAACGCACAAGCCAAAAGCAATTAAATATCCAATGGCAAAACCTTAACTTGTTGTCTATTGAAATGAGTTGCGCTTTATTGTCTAAAATTTTAGTGAGATGATGTGTTGAATAGAGTTGTTCATATTATAAAACCCTAACTTTTTTTTATCTCGATTTCTTTAATTTTGTTAGGATTTTTCTGTTTTAATAGTGAAGTAACGAGGTGACTAAACATATCTCTAATTGCACTACTTAGCTCGGTAAAGTGACATTTTAAACAATAGGTAGCAAAGTGATAAAGGGCCTAATCACAGGTGGATACATTATAATCAACCCTAGAATATATATTTATATTTCAATAATTAACCACAATTTTTTTGACGTAGAATAATGTATAAAATTATGTTTATTCATATGTTTAACGGATTAATGCTTATCTTACCATAATTTATTTTGAATTTGGTTTTTTCATGTTTTATTACTTTGGTAGCACAACAAAACTATAGCAAAGTATTATTCATCTAGAAAAAAGAAAAGTATTATAGCAAAGTATTATAGCAAAGTATTTCCTTGGCCGCCGGTAGAGTTGTTGTGTTTCCCTGTTTTTCCTGTACCTGTCTGACCTTGTGACCCTTCGTTGTTGTGTCGATCTTGCCGTCGTTGGCGCCACCGTAGTCGTAAAGTGAATTCCCGAGTCCGAACAGTAAGGCCCGTGTAAGCCGAGAGTGAGGCGTTGAGGGCGTGAGAGGAAAAAGGGTTGATTGCGGTATGTGTTACGAAATGCAACGGTTGTGAGAAAAACATGATAACTGAGTGTTATAACTAGGATAGTTATAGTAAAAATGTGGAGATCCAATTCCTCTATTAGCTCCAGGACTGGTTGTCTTCCTGATATTGTGAATGAAGAAGATCATACTGTAGAGAAAAGTGAGTACCCTGATTTTAGAAAATGGAACATACCCAAAGTTTCTACTAAATCTGTTTATGAACTTGGTTGGTCTGAAAATACTGTTTTCTCTGAATATAGAGTTAGAACTGTTGAACAAACTTTTTCTATTTCTAAGCTTCATGAAAAATGCTGTTTATTTTCCAAGAAAGATATTAACAGTTTTATGACTAAGAAAGTTAAATATTTACATATTGGACTTGTTCAAGTGGCTGTTAAACCTTTAACAAGAAAAGGCATCAATGCTTCTGTGCTTATGTGTTTACGTGATGCTAGATTTAGACAATTTAATGATAGCATTCTTGGCATGATTACTGCTTCTTTGTATGATGGTCCTGTTTACTTTGATTGTTATCCTGATCTTGCTATTGCACTTGATGATCCTAATATTGTTAAAGCTTTAACTTTGAACGTATTAACATCTGGTTATGATATGGATGATGGTAGTAGACCTTTTGCTCTAATTTACCGTATTTACTATCGTTTGCTTGGTTCTCAATTGACTCCTTGTTCTAAAGATAGAGATCCTGCTGGTAATACTATGTTAATTCAATGTTCCACTCCTGATGCTCGAATTCGTGTTCCTAAAATGATTAAATGGGAAGACATTACTCTTCCTAAAGAATGGACTTTGGAAAAAGAAACACCTCCTGTTAAACTTTTAAAACCTGTTTTTGATGAACTTGATCTCAGTCATATTCAACAATTTGCTGATGGTACTGTTAAAATACATTTTGATGATGATACTTGTTTACCTCAAAACAAGCCTTTGAGAATCAAAGAAGGAAGACATTCCTTTGCTGGATCTGAAAGTCTTGCTAAAAGAGATCATGAAATTGATGAGTTTTTGAAAAAGAATTTTCGAAAACAAGATCTAAAGCTAAAAGGAGTTGCTAGCAACAATTCCCAAGTTAGCAATGCTTTTTATTCAACCAAAACTGATTTTCCTCTTGATGACACTCAAAATGCTAATGATGATGATGATGCAAAATCTGATGCTCCTTCTGCTACTGATTTTCCTCCTATTGAAACCCCTGTTTTTCATAATTTATTACGAGTTGTTAATAGACTCGAACCTTTTGAATATGATATGGTTTTTCTATATAATGAATTTATGTTGTTAAAAAACCGTCCAAAAAGGAAATATTATCAAGATAATTTTGCTCAGTCAGAAAAAGACAGAGTCAAAAGGAAATGGAAAGAAAAAATGGTTGAAGAAGGAAAACATATTTTGTTTTTTGATTATCTTGAAAATTATTATGTTTCAAAAAATGATGTTCATACTAATTATTTAAATGTTATTAGAAAATCTAATTTTGTTAAACCTGACAAAACCGTTGTACGGTCTAGTCATCCTCCTCTTGAAACCGTTTTGATTACTTGCCAAAGTGGCTCTGAAAGTGTTGAGGTCAAAGCCTCCCCTTTCAAAATTGCTGATGATAAAACCCTAGTTTCTGCTATTATTGAACAAAACAATTTTGCTAATGAATCTTTGCATATCATTGGTCAACAGCTTGACCGTATTGAAGAAAAAATTGTTCAAAAAACTATTGCTCCAAAATCTGAGATTCCTTTGATTGATTTGAACGATCAAAGAGAAAAAATTAATTTTAAAACTTCTCAGAGTAAAACTATTGATCTAGTTGCTTCCCAAAATTCAACTCTTGACAAAGTTGAAAAAATGCTTTCTGATTTAAAGGTTAAAACCGAGCAGGCTTCTGCATCCAAAAGTGCTGCTTGTGCTATTTCAAGAAATGAAAAAGAACCTGTTTTTGAAGAAACAACAGATTCTGAACCATCTTCTCATATTTCTTATGAAAATGTTTTTGATGAGTTACAACCAGAAATTAAGAGATTCATTGGAAAACCCAATTCCATGACTTTTACAAAAAACTGGTATCCAAAACCTACTCCTCCTGATATGCAATTTGAAGAAAGATCTTTTCAAACTCAATTCTCTGTTTCTGCTGATAAAATGTATGAATGGAATATTGATGGTTTGTCTGAACAAGAAATTATTAACAAACTTGCTCACATGTCTATGGTTGGTTTTGCATACATGAATAATCATAATGATCTTGATCATCCTGATGTTGTTAACTTGCTTGTCACTGGATTTTCTGGTACTCTTCGTGGTTGGTGGGATAAACATCTCACAGAAGAATCCAGAGAACTTATTAAACATTCTGTTAAAAAAGATGATGATGGCATGCCTATTTTTGATGAAGATATTGGTCGAGGTATTCCTGATGGTGTCAATACCTTGGTCTATACTATTCTCAAACATTTTGTTGGTACTCCATCTAATATTTCATCTCGCATTTCTGATTATTTGAATAATTTGAAATGTCCTACTATGTCTGATTATAGATGGTACCAAGATGTCTTTCTCTCCAGGGTTATGCTTCGGAATGATTCCCAAAAAGCTTACTGGAAAGAGAAGTTTATTGATGGCCTTCCTCCTATCTTTGCTCATAAGGTAAAACAAGAACTAATGGGTAAAAGTGATTCTATTGATTATGATAATTTAACTTATGGTGATATTTTCAGTACTATTAAAAAACTTGGTATTAACATGTGTAATGATGAAAAATATTTACGACAACAATTAAAAAATAAAAAGAAAGCTAAATATGAAATGGGTAATTTCTGTGAACAGTATGGTTTACCTCCTATTGCCCCTTCCAGGCAAAAAGGAAAAAGTAAACATGATAAGGTTTACAAAAGATATTCCCATAAAAAGCATAAAAGATACAGATCTCATTTTGTTAAACCCAATGATTATTATTCCTCTGAAAAGAAACCTGCTTTTAGAAAACATGTTAAACAAAGATCGGGTAAAGGTAAATACTTTAACTGTGGCAAATTTGGCCATTTCAGTAAAGAATGTACGCAAAAGCCTGGTAAACTGAAAAACAAATTAAAAATGTTAAACATTAATGATAATGATCAAAATGAACTGTTTCAGATTCTTGAATCTGCTGTTTCAAGTGAGTCTTATGAAGAGGATTTCTCCTCCTCATCAGATTCGTCTTATCAGTCTTGTGATTCTTCTGATACACCTAATATTAAGCTTGGTTGTAAAGGATCTTGTTGTAATGCTATGAAATCTATTAATGTTATGACAAAAGAGGAAGAACAAGAACATTTGTTATTAACCACCATTGCTAAAATTGAAAACTCTATGCTTCAAAAAGAACTTCTTGATAAGTTTAAACAAAACTTAACAAGAGACAAAACTACTAAAAGACCCAAAGCTCCTGTTAACTTTGAAGAAACTTTGGAAAGATTTAACAAAAATAAATCCAAAGAAATAACTGTTAACGATCTTCAAAAAGAAATTAACACTGTTAAACAAGAGATAATTCAATTAAAAAATGATGTTAAAATTATTAAAAAAGACAATGTTGATCTTAAACAAGAACTGTTAATTCTTAAAATTGATAAAAATTTGGATAAAAATCTGTCTGATAATGATGAGCACCAAGATGGAGAAGGATCTTCTCAACAAACTCCTCCTTCTGGTAATGTTTCTGAAAATTTGATTCCTGATAATCTTATTACTTGGAATGATAATCAACTTGCTCTTGTTAAACATATGATGCCTCCGAAATGGTTTACTAAAGTTAGGATTGTTGTTTCACATGATTATGCTTTTGATACTATTACCATGATTGATTCTGGTGCTGATGTTAATTGCATTCAAGAAGGTTTGATCCCTTCTGAATATTTTGAAAAATCAACTGAAAGATTGGTATCTGCTAATGGCACACAAATGAAAATTAAATATGAATTGAGCAATGCTCATGTTTGCCATTCTGATGTTTGTTTTAAAATACCTTCTGTGCTTGTTAAAAATATGACTGATAAAGTAATACTTGGACTGCCTTTCATTGCTACTTTGTATCCCTTTTTTGTTGAACATGATGGTATTACTACTGATCCCTTTGGACAAAAAGTGAAATTCAAATTTTGTTCAAAACATGTTGACAATGATGTCTTTAGTCTTATTCATGCTAAAGTCAAGCATCTTAATTTCCTTAAACAAGAAATTAAGCACAAGAAAATTATTGAACATCTCCCTAATAAATTGTTACATGATGTTTGCCCCAAAATTGTTAAAGAAAGCCCTGCTAGGAACCACAAGTCCCCTAGGTCAACCATATTCCCCAACAGCATCCAAAAAGCCTATTCCTCTGGGTCTACTTCCTCTTATTGCTGTCCTGCACAACGCATATATGTACCAACATATTTAAATGATAAATTTAAAGGAAAACTTTTCAAAGGTTTTAACGCTTCATATTTACATGATAAATTTAAAGCAAAACTTTTCAAAGGTTTTAATGCTTCTTTCCTTGCCCAGCAGGAGAAAGAAAATATTCAAACCCCACATAAGTGGAAGGTAATGACTTCTTCGGCAGAGAAGAGGAACAAGGGGAAAGCTCCTATACAGGACTATCCTCAAGACAAAGGATTCCCAGCGGGACAATCCTTTGTAATGCATGAAGGCGCATCTTCTAGAGTAACATCCAGTTATGCAACATCCCTTCAGGAGAATGTACCGGCAGAGGTTGCATACTCCAGTAGTGACATGATTATTACTCTGCAGGAAGTTTTGTCAAGAGAATTACAATTCCACAGTGGAATCTATAGTGAATTACCAGATTCCATAAAATACATTCTTGACAACCTCCAAGCTGCTTTCAAAACAAACCAGCACTATCTGTTTACAAAAACCTTCCAGGCCCTGGAAATCCACCTTGTTAACCTTACAGCCCAAAATGAAGCCTACAATGATTACATTATTAACTATACCCATGAAAATGAGACTCATAGGAGTCACCCTGCTCACCCTGATAACTTTGATGTTAACCTTCTTCTTGGTCAACTCCTTGGCAAGGAGGAAATCCATTCAATGGATGATCATAAGACCATAATGGGTACTGATTATGCACGATTGAGTCCTAAGTCTCAATCCGCCATAAGAAGTGCTGTTGCCAACTTGCCCCCAGAAATACAAGCTCGTATTTTTGAGAGCAAGGCTATGACCAAGGATCTTGATCTTTGGCTCAAATATTTCACAATATTGATTCTGATCACTCCAACTCTTATGGAGCCTAATGGTCCCAGCAGTGTTTACTTGAAAAAGAAATGGGAAAAGCATTTCAAACATAGTCTCAGAGTCCACGAGCAGAGTCACCCTTTTCCTGGCCTTTTGATTAATTATGAGGATGATTCCAAGAAGAATGTTTTTGGTGATCCCTTCTGGTTATCCCAAATGTTTGAATCTGGCTTCATACGGTTCATAAAAATAACGGACCATAGCCAAATTAGTCAATTTCCGAATATCATCAAAAAAGCTATTGAAAATGAAGGCCCCCTTGTTACTATTCGATGCTGGAGTACTCTTCCAAAATGGATGATAAATGATTGGATGAATGTTCAACCCTCCAAGCACCTTGTCCTTATTAATGGGTATACTTACCAAGGCCAATGGTATGATGGCAATACTTATGTTTCCCACAAACAGCCATTTGCTCTTGCTGAATGTTGGAGAAGCTATTTCAATAATCAAATTCTAGATGTCAGTCACGAATTATGGAAAGATTACCATTTCGTTGGCAGTACAGATAGAATTACTGTTTTCATAAATAAACCTTATGCTTCAGCTGTCCGCCATCTCCAATGGACAAGTCATGCTGACCCAAGAATATTTCTCACAAGAGATCCTGTTTATGATCCTATGTTTTATTGTGGACTTTGCAATAAATACTGCACCTATCATGGTCACGAATGTAATGAAGATCCCCCGTGGGACCCTTGCCAAGTTTGGGATTATCCTTCAGAAGGAGCTTCTACTGGATCCCATTAATTATATTTGCCTAGCCAGCACAAAAGGCCAACAATACTACTAATGCTATCACCAATAATGCTACGTATTGCATGCAACTTCATGAGGACCTTCTTTGTTATGGTCTTCTTTGTTCACTTTATGGCAACAATTGCCACCAATAATGTCACATGGTACATGCAACTTTATGATGGCCTTCCTTGACTACATGTTGGCAACTCTACGCATGCTCATGAAAATATTCATCCTGACATGAAAATATTCATCTTGACTACTTTTGGCTCATCCTGACTACTTTTGGCATTTCACGCCAATAATAATGATGCTACCTTTACCAATTTCTACCAGGAAATGATTCTCCTATTGATTTGATCCCCTTATTGACTACTTGTGGCACTCCACGACAAGATACTTTCAGCTCCTGAAAAGGCGCTCCTGAAGCTTTCTACTGTTTTTGATACCCCTCACGGGTCCTGATATGAATAGTAAAAACGTCACTATTCACGTCACTATTCACGTCACTTTTACTATTCACTAATTTTTGCCTATTTAAGGGGGGTTGTCCCTTGTTGTAGAACACAGAATTTTCTTTGGGAGATTTTTCTCTTTGTGAGAGACTTTTCTTTGTAAGCTTACTTCAGAGTTGTCTGAGAGCTACCCCTTAGAAATTCCCACTATTTCCCACAAAGCTTGTAACTAGATTGATGACTAGCCTTCAAGCCTTGTACTATTGATCACTGTAATCTTGTTGATACTACTACTGTAAGTGTTTTGAACTACTTTCAATAAACACTTCTGTTTTCAATACTTTGATTATTTTGATATAACTGCTTGGACGGCCCTGCCGCCATACAGTTCAATATAACTGCCTTTATTTTCAAGTATTTTGATATAACTGCTTGGCCGGTTCTACCGCCTTACTTTCAATTATATTGCTTTCAGTATTTTCAATTATTTTGCTATAAACTGCTTGGCTGGCTCTGCCGCCTCATTTTACTATTATCAGTTGTGCTTCCCCTATCTGCTGCGTGGTCCCCCTCCCTTTGTGATTTCCTCCTTGCCAAGGAGTTGACCAGTAAAAAGATCAATATTTGAGTCAACATAGTGTATTTCAGGGGTTTCAACAGGGTTGCTCCTATGAGCCTCATTTTCTTGATTAAGGTTAATAAGGTAGTCATTGTATACTTCATTTTGGGCTGTAAGGTTAACAAGGTGTATTTCAAGAGCCTGAAGGGTTCTTTTGAATAGGTTTTTCTGGGTTGATTTAAAAGCAGCTTGGAGATTGTCAAGAATGAATTTTATGGAATCAGGCAAATCACTATAGATTCCACTATGGAACTGTAATTCTCTTGACAAAACTTCCTGCAGAGCAATAATTATATCACCACTGGAGTATGCAACCTCTGCTGGTACATTCTCCTGAAGGGATGTTGCATAACTGGATGTTACTCCAGAAGATGCGCCTTCATGCATTACAAAGGATTGTCCCGCTGGGAATCCTTTGTCTTGAGGATAGTCCTGTACAGGAGCTTTCCCCTTGTTCCTCTTCTCTGCCGAAGAAGTCATTACCTTCCACTTATGTGGGGTTTGAATATTTTCTTTCTCCTGCTGGGCAAGGAAAGAAACATTAAAACCTTTGAAAAATTTATCATTTAAATATGAAGCATTAAAACTTTTGAAAGGTTTTGCTTTAAACATATTATTTAAATATGTTGGTATATATATACGTTGTGCAGGACAGCAATAAGAGGAAGTAGACTCAGAGGAATAGGCTTTTTGAATGCTGTTGGGGAATATGGTTGACCTAGGGGACTTGTGGTTCCTAGCAGGGCTTTCTTTAACAATTTTGGAGTAATCATCATGTAACAATTTACAGCACTTACCTTTACCCGACCTTTGTTTAACATGTTTCTTAAAAGCAGGTTTCTTTTCAGAAGAATAATAATCATTGGGTTTAACAAAATGAGATCTGTATCTTTTATGCTTTTTATGGGAATAACTTTTGTAAACCTTATCATGTTTACTTTTTCCTTTTTGCTTGGAAGGGGCAATAGGAGGTAAACCATACTGTTCGCAGAAATTACCCATTTCATACTTAGCTTTCTTTTTGTTTTTTAATTGTTGTCGTAAATATTTTTCATCATTACACATGTTAATACCAAGTTTTTTAATAGTGCTGAAAATATCACCATAAGTCAAATTATCATAATCAATAGAATCACTTTTACCCATTAGTTCTTGTTTTACCTTATGAGCAAAGATAGGAGGAAGGCCATCAATAAACTTCTCTTTCCAGTAAGCTTTTTGGGAATCATTTCGAAGCATAACCCTGGAGAGAAAGACATCTTGGTACCATCTATAATCAGACATAGTAGGACATTTCAAATTATTCAAATAATCAGAAATGCGAGATGAAATATTAGATGGAGTACCAACAAAATGTTTGAGAATAGTATAGACCAAGGTATTGACACCATCAAGAATACCTCGACCAATATCTTCATCAAAAATAGGCATGCCATCATCATCTTTCTTAACAGAATGTTTAATAAGTTCTCTGGATTCTTCTGTGAATATATATATATATATATATATATATATATAAAGCACCTTAATACTATCAGCAACCAAGTCTTTCTAACCTTTGGTACCAATCAAGCCCAGCAACTTGATTTCTCTATACCTGTCATCTCATCAAATGATCAAGCAGAGAACCTTGACCCATTCTTGGCTAAAATTGATGATCTTTTTGACCCCAGCCAGTCTCAAACATCATCATGCATTTATCATAAAAATATTTGCTTTTCATCATCCTCAGATTTTGACAAAAAGAAATTTATATATAAGTATTTTCAAATTTTAAATTGTCCAAATCTCTCTTGGTAGGATAAGGAGCATTTTTTCCTTTTTTTGGATAGGTAGAAGGAAGGCCTTTGGGTTTGGATGGGACCAAAAGGTTCTTCTACAGAGTATGGGTTGATGACCCTAGGTGCAGGGGCTGCTAGGGCTGAGCTGTAGCTGTGCTACCCACAGGGTGGCCTTTCATAATTTGGTTTAGGGATTGTAGAGACCAAATAACGATTGGCAATGGCTGAAGGAGAAGCTGGGGGCTGGCGGCCAGGGTTCTTTGCCTGGGAGAAAGGTACTAATTGGCTAGGGGTAATTGGTAACAATTTGCCAGGGTTCTTTGCCTAACTAGTACTACTGGAGGTATGCTGTTTAGACATTTTTGGGGGTTGTACGGGTTTCTTCCCAGACATCTTGGTTGTGATTCTGCAAAAATTCATGGGTTAGGAAATCAGGGATGCTATTTTGGTTTCCTTCAATGAATTCTATACTAAAATCAAAGACTGAAAGGATGGCTTGCCATCGTGCAAATGTTTTGAACATCCTTTTCTAAAACATGTTTTGAAGATTTACAATCAATTCTTACTAAAAACTTTTGGTTCAAAAGATCACTTTGAAATGCATAGTACTATAGATAGTATTTCCTTTTTTAATAGTACTATAATTAAGCTGGGTGGGAGTCTAGATTCCTGAATGAAAACAGACTATTTGTTCAGGAGAAGTAGGACTAACACGCTGAAGAAGAATGCCACCATAACCTATGTTAGAGGCATCTGTCTGGACAATCTTGGAGGAATTTGCTAAGGGAATTCTTAGGCAAGGAAGTGTCTTGACATATTTTTTGATTTCTTAGACAACTGCTGTATGACTTGGAGTCCAAAGGGTATGAAGTCTATCAAAAAGGGGTTTACATCGTTGCCTGAGATTTTGATAAAAATCGAAAATGTAATTGAGGGATTCTAGAAATCTCTGGAGTTGGGTTTTATCTAGGATTTCATCTGGAAACTTGTCAGCAAACTAGATAGCTCTATCTATGGTTTTGATAACTCCTTGATGAATATCAAAACCTAAGAATCGAACTTTGGTCTGGAAGAGTCTAATCTTTGGGGCCGAAACAACTAAACCATTGAGCTTGATGGTATTGAGAAATGCTCTTAGGTGTTTCCGATGTTGGTCCAAAGTTTTTGAAAAGATGAGTACATCATCAATGTAGACAATGGCATGATTGGAGAACGGATTAAAAATCTCATTCATAATGTTTTGGAACTCAGAGGGTGCATTTTTGAGACCGAAGGGCATTACATTCCATTCGTAATGTCCAAAAGGTGCGGTAAAGGCTGTCTTATACCTATCTGGTTCTCTGATTTGTATTTGCCAAAATTCGCTCTTCATATCAAACTTGCTGAACACTACTGCTTTACTAAGCCTATTGACTAAGTCTCTTTTGTCGGGAATAGGATACCTTATCCATTCTAAGACTTAGTTAAGGGGCTTGTAATTGATGACTAATCTAGGGGCACCTCTTTCTAACTCAGCGTTCTTCTGAACATAAAAGGCTGGGCAAGACCATGGTGATCTAGATTTCCTGATAATTCCCTTTTTAAGGAGATCTTCTATCTCGGCTCTGCAAGTATCCATAAGTTCGGGATTCATTTGGATAGGTCGAGCTTTGGTAGGAATATCCTTTTCATTGAAACCTTTGACATATGGGAGAGCCACCTCGTGTCTCTTTCTATGCCAAAAAGTTGTTGGTAGATTAGAGCAGACTTCCTGCTTAAACTTTTCTTCAAACTTTCTGATCTGTTCTTGGATATTTTTACAAGTTAGTTGTTCTTCAACTTTCTTGTATCTCAAGTCATCTTGTAAGTACTTAAGATGTTGGGTCTTAGCACTAATCAAGTTCAGGATTCTGGAAGAAGGGACTTCTTGGAGGCTGCTAATGTTCCTAGGTTCAGGACCTCTAAGAAATATAAACTTGACTTGCTGGCCAAAAGAGTGAGTAGTGAGTCCTTCACTATCCACTGTGAAAGGGTATATGGAACACATGAAAGGGTTTCCTAGGATAACCCTATCTTTTATATTTCTAACAAGAACAAATGTTGCTTTAACACACAGGTTATCTTGGCAAATATGGACTTTTGGAAGTTTGAACTTAATCTGCATTTTTCCGCCACTTGCGGATGTCAATCTTTCCCTAGTCTTTTTAAAATGCTTAGAGGGAATGATACCTTCTTGGATGCAGTTGAGATCAGCTCCTGAATCTATCAAGGCTACTGTCTCGAATTCAAATTCCTTTCTGATGACAATCCTAACTTTGGAGTGCCATTTCTGAAAGTTAATCCTATCAATAGCTTCAAAGAACTTTTCTCCGATTGGTCCTTGATTCTTGTCAGCTGTAGGTTTGACTGTTTCGTCAGCTTCCTCTCCAAAAGGGTTCTGGAATGAGGGACTTTCCTCATTATCTTGATGAGAGGTATTTTTTAATTGGTGAACCTTTTGGCTTTGGGGACCGTGGTTGGTCTTAAGGTTCTGCCTAAGGGTTCTGATTTCTAATTTTGTTTGCTTAGCTTCTTTTTGAAGGTCATTGACTGTAACTTCCTTCATAGTTCTGGTAGATCTATTATTTTCTATGTCTAGGATTTGGATATTACCAAGGGACTTGGCTGGACATTCTTTTCTGATATGTCCTCTTTTTCCACATTTGGAGCATTTTCTTGATGCTTGTGGAATGGGAATACTTTTCTTGAGTTTTTCCCTTTTAGAGGCTCTGGAGGCAATTCTTAACCTTGGGCCTCTGTTATTTCTATTGTCTATCTAATCTCCTTCGTTTTAGTTTTTTCCATTTGGTTTCTAGAGATTCCCTCTCGTTGTCAGAGGAGGTTATTCTGCTAGAGGCTGTATGGATTTTTAAGACTTTAAGCTGGAGATTCTTACTAGTTGATACTGGGGAAGAGGTGACTGGTTCCTTCTTCACTAGTTCTTCTAGCTTTTGGGTGACGATTTGTAAGGCCGTTTTGTCCTTAGTTTTAAGGCTTGTGTGCCTAGTTGTGGGTAACCTGATTAGAGGCTTCTCTATGGATTGGATAGGTTTGCTAGGGCTTCCTGGTTGGAGGATGACCTTGTTTTCTACCCTATCTTCTATCCTATCAAGCTGTTATCCTATAACATCTAAACACTGGTTGGTATAGTTGTTCTATTCTATCACCTTTTTGATAGGTTTTTCCTTTTCTATAGGAATCTTAAAAGGTGAAGCAACTATCTCACTTTTCCGGTGCTTAAAGGTTATGGTTTCTTAAGGTGGGTGGCTGGACTTGACAACTTCCTTAGTTTCCTTGGTCCATGCTCTGATGAGGATACAAGTCTTTCTGTGCCACTCAAAGTGCTCTTCGAAGTATTCAAAGAAAGGGGCATTGCTGGATATCTCTTTCATGAATGTTTTCCAAGCATACAAAACTTCAACTTTTTGTTCTCTGGTATGACTGGCCTTATAGGCTTCTCTTTTGAGTCTGTTCTTCTCAAAGTCAAATTCTTTGCCTAAGGCTATCATATTAGGGGTGAAGGGTTTCCTAATAGCCATAACCTGGTGGTCTATAGGATACTGGGGTGCTTGCTGAAATGGTTGCTGTTCCATATCAGTCCTAGATGGGGATGGAGGGGATTGTTCTTGGTCTTCTTCCTTTTCCTGACCGATAACTGAATCCTGTCTGGCTGTGTAGCAAGGCGTGCTAACCTGGGATCTAATCTCGACTCCTTGGAGTTCTGGTCCTAAGTCCCGTCTAGATCTTGGGAAAGGTGTCCTAGGTCTGGATGTGCTACACTGGGATGCTAGTTTATCCCTAAGAAGGATGGGAGGCTGCCTAATGGGTTGGTATAGATCTATTGGGGATCTAAACCTTGGGTTATCTAGGGGGGACCTATACTCATAATCCAAAAGGATACTGAATCTGGATCTGTCGAAACTTAACCTAACCGTGCCATCGGTTAATTTTTGGACAAAATCTAAATCTGGATTCTGAGCTGGGGCTTGGATCTGTAGAGGATGGTTTTCATTCTCTAAAGTCCAGTGTGTAGGAAAGGTGACTGCTGACCATTTGAGGGTCTTGGGAACCTCGATCTTGGCTCTAAGGTTAGAGGTTTGGATGAAGGTCGTCTCATCCTTTTTCTTCTTGTCAAGTGCTTGAATGTTGAGGTTTGTCCTCATGCACTTATAGTACACTCTGTATATCAAGGCGATCTGACTGGTTCCCTGCGTCATGAGGGTTCCATAGGTCTTGATATTGAGGTAAGGGCCTGGATGACATTGTCATCATGGATGTGGATAGTAAAATTAGGGAAGCAGTTGAAATGTACTAGTCCACTATTGAGGTTGTTTTTTATGGTTCCTAAGAGACTGTCATCAAATCTGATGTGACAGGTATCTCTGAGGGCCATAAGGATTGAGTTATTCAATCCTTCTCTAATGAGAGGTTTAACTCCAACCTGGACTAAACCTATGTGTAAGAAGTTATGACCTTTCTTCCTATGGGCTACTATGGTGGATGGATTTAACAGGTAGCACGTTTCGTACTCCTTGTTGACACCATAAACTTGTCCTATGGTCTTTACATGGTAATCTGTCTTGAATGCTTTTTTTCCAAGACCATGAGGACCTATAGATCTGATCGGTGGGTACCTTGGGGATATTCCAATATCCTATGTCTAAATCTAAGTTCGATAACTCTAAGGATTCTGAGTTGACAATTCCAGCATCTTGTGGAATCCCTGGGAGGGATGATGGTTGGGAACATCTAGAGCTGGTAGAAAAGTAACTTCTAAACAACCTATTCATCATTCTGGATTTAAAGCTTAGACTAACAATTACAACCTAATTACCTTTATCCTCAAACTTTTGGATCTAACCTTTAGATCTGAAACAGAGTATTCTTCTGAGACTACGAACGTTATCTGACCTTTTACTTACCTAGCCCTTTCTTCGAACACGGGGACCACCCTAAACGCCTAACCCTCGGCTTATACGGGGTGACCAAACCGATACCAAGAAGATAGCAGGACTTACAGTCAAAAACACGTCAGAGCTCGGTTCTACAAGTCTCATAGGAACACCACTGTAACCAACTTTCTAGGTTAAACACATAAACAAGAGGAAGCAGATAACTGGAGTGCAAAAGTTAATTTGAACAAATAAACACAGAATAATAAATAGATAGATAAAGAAGGAGGCTCAGCCTACCATTCATGAATGATCTAACGAAGAATGTAGAGATACACAAAGATGGTGAAAAAGTAACAGATATATGAATAAATGAATGGGAACAGGAGAGTTACCAAGAAATAGATATAAAACAAAATATATGGAGTGGAAGATATGCCCATGAAAATAATTCAAATTACTGATAGTGCTTCAAAAATAACTTTGATAACTATGGCGGTAATACCATCCAACTTGATTGAAAATAAAATATAACTTACAACTCGATCGGCCAAACAACTTGGCCCTGATACCAAAAGGGGTAAGTTATCACTATTGCGGAAAGAGGCCGGCTGAGGCCATGGGTTTACAAAATAAAAGGCCGACTGAGGCCATCTAGTTACAAAAGTAAAAATTGACTGGGGTATTGCAAATGTAAACTGGCGTTACCATATATATATATATATATATATATATTAAATACATAAACATTAGCTAATCATGAAGTATGAGACTTAGGGCTAAAAATTCATTGGGAGTTGAAATCACAACAGTGGTAAAATTATTCAGAACTTTTTTGATATTTCAATATGTTGTACCTTAGGCTTGATTGCAATAATCATGCTAGTAAGTCTAATTGAAAGTAGCAACCATGCAATACCTTATTAAGACCTAGTTCTTTTCTTCCCCCAGTATTGAGAATCCACAGTTTGGAGAAAAATATATTAACTCTTGCCTTTAAAAAAAAAAAAAAAAAAACCTTGAATATGTAATAACTTCTCACCTCTTTTTTTTCTAATTTTTTTTTTTTTTTTTTGGTGATTCTAGATGTATTGTTTATCTATATATGTGTTTTATAATTTATTAAGGAATTTATCTTTATTTTTTTTAATTAACATTTTCTTGGTTATATTCTCAAGTTAAATCTTAAACCCCTTTGGGAGGAAGTAATTCCATTCAAAGAGCCCTATTATTCCCAAGTTAAATTTTAATACTTTACTTAATGCAATTTGATTAAATATCCCATGTTGTTAACATCCTATTTTGCAACCCGCATTTAACCTCACATGGAGGGTAAAAGGGTAATTTCACCTTGGAAATATGCATTTTAATTCTAGCCATTAGATTCTTAATCGTATTTCACGAAAATGATCTTGATGTTGTAATGATCAAACCGACTGATTATAAGCCCTAATTGGACCATTAGATTGAAAGTTATTATCAAATCAAGTTTAAATGGCCAAGATGCACAATCACAAATTGAGTTCGACTACATGTGATTATGAACAATTGATTCCAATTAGTTATAATTATTATGAATATGAGATTAATAACGTGTCATAATTTGATTGGCTAGGACTACATTTTATGGTAAGGTCAAACACACTTAATTAATTGGATAGTCAAATATTAATTATTCAATGAGTAATTTGTGTAATTATCTTTTAATTAGGGTAAATTTTGAACTAATTAAGTCTGAAATGGGAGTGATTGGAGCCTATTAATATTAATTAGAAACTAATTTGGGACCTATTAATGTTAATTGTGTTGAAATTATTTTCAAACAAATAACCTCTGCTCACCATTTTGTTGATATCTCTAAGAATATTTTGATTCTGTGAATGAGATTAATTTTTTTAGAAAGTAGACATTTGAGGCTTCAATTTGAGCACAAGAATGAGACAATTTTGATCATAATTAAGTAAGATATGATTTTTGAAGTTAGCTCTACAGTCTGTTACAGTAGCTACTGAAAAACCGACTTTTGCTTACTCCTCACTCCCACTAATCTTTACATTTAATGCACCAAAATTCCCCAAGAGCTAAAATATCTAGGTTCATGATTCTTTGTCAACCCTCATTAAATGACATTCCATTCACATTTTCTTCACCACTACTGTATAAACCCCCCTCTCCTCCATTCCAAAGCATACAAAAAAAACCCTTCTTTTCTCCTGTCTTGAGTTCTAGTAAAGTAGAGTAGTTTTGTCATATCTTGGTCTTCCTGAGGTTCAAGGTATTGAGGGTTTAATATTTAAATTGGGAATATAGCTAAGAAAATTTCAATTATGAGAAATGCTACGTCCACAACAATTTTACAACATTGCTTATCTGTCACTACCAAGTCACTAAACACAACTTAAATAATCTGACTAGGAAAAGAAAGCAAAAATCTGACTAGGAAAAGAAAACAAAAAAACAAAATAAAATGAGAATTCAAGAGTCAAGACAAAGCATGTTTCGGTGAGGAGGGAAAGAAAGGGTTTTGTAGGAGGAAGATTCTTTCTCTCACACACCGGAGGCGGAGGTGGCGGTGGAGGTGGAGACAGAGGCAGGGGGCAGAGGGCAGAGGGCAGAGGCAGAGATGCTCACTTCTTCTCCCCGCCATCGCACATCGTCGCCGCTTCTCTTAAATTAATTTGGACTACTTGGTCACCCACAAGGTCACCGGCGAGAAATTCGGGTGCAAGTCAATCGCGACTCAGAAGCTAATCAACTAAGACGACATCAAAGACGTGAGGCACGAGGTTCAGATCATGCACCATCTTATCTTTTCCTTTCTCAGATTTTGTTTCTTATTGGAATACTGAGTTGTGATTGCAAATGATGCTTGCAAAGTGTTTGATACAATGCCTGAAAGCAATCTTGATGAAGCCTTGAATTGTTTCAGATTGATGGTTATGCTTTATCTGCTTGTGCTTGTTTAGTTGATGCAATAGCTGGTAAGGAGATTCATGGAAGGATTCATAGGCATGAGCCACGAGATTCATGCGACAAGTTCTCAGGATTTGTTTGTAGTTTCACAGTTGCAAGGGATAATAATTTTTTTTCCTGTTTAAATGAAATTTTGTTCTACAAATAATGCGTTTGCGTATATTGGCTGAGAAGTCAAGATAATTGAGGGGCAGTAATATGGAATACACTAGTCTGATTGGCCTTGATATCTAATGTGTTAAATCTAATGCTCTCAATCTATTGGAAGCATATATTATTTGTTGTATCTACTTCGTATCTGAAACTCTGAATACATACTTTGGCCTTAGTTACTATCTCATTGAAATTTCCTACCACTTGATTGAATTAGTGTTCAGTTACTCTTCATACTTTGCAAAGTAACAATCCTCCGTTGCTTGTACTCAGGGGAAAAAAAAATACTTGTTGTTTGTTGTTTTTTGTTTTTTTTTTTTAAGGTTGCTTCAAGTACATCAGGTTGCTTCAAAATTATTTCAACCAAGCAATTTACGGGGCAAAGGGATTTTGCAATAGAAAAAAGGTGTTTTGTGGGGAAAAAGTTAAAAACACATCTATACTAAAATTTTAAAATAACTTAGATCCACTAATGACAAGATTGATTAATTCTATGCATGAGACTTTGTGATGCATAACCATAATCTTTTTACTTTATATCCTTCCATACTACTTTTACATTTCTTGTGTTATATGCCCCCCATTTTTTTGCGTTATATCTGATTATGAGAATCTATTAACTTATTTCATCTTGAATGTTTCAGGTAATTGCTAAACTTGAAGATCCTACTGTGAGTCAATATTGTGCTTTACTATTATTACAGGTAGAGACTAGTAGTAGTTTTTTTTTTTTTTAATTCCATTTTCAAACTTTGTTTTAAAATACTGTGCATTATATAATGTATATTGCAGACACATGGAAGAAGAAATATCAAGTGGTTCTAGGCTTGTAGAATTGAATGAGCACAATAGTGATAATAATATGAAGGATACAATGGATTTGAAAAATAATGAGTTGAATGAAGATAATGTTGAGAATGAAAAAGAGGAAACAAGAAAGGTAGAAGATAAAGTGGAGGATCCTTGTGTAGGAATGTTGTTTGGTTCCATTTATAATATCATGGAATATTTTGCAAGGTATGGTAATAAAAAGGGTTTTGCAGTGGCTAAAAGAACATCTAGAAAGGGAAATGATGGGGAGGTGGGGTCTTTGACTATAGCTTGTAATCGTGCTGGAAAGCAACAGATTAAAGCTAGCAACTCACTTAAAGCACAGCCACAATCGAAAACAGGTTGCAAAGCTCATTTTAATGTGATTCGATGCTTAGATGGGTGGATATTGAAATCCATGGAACTTGACCATAACCATGGATTAAGTCCAAGCAAAACCCAATTTTATAAATGCAACATAGTATTAAAACCACATGTGAAAAGACATCTTGAGTTGAATGCTAAAGCTGGTATTAAAATGAACAAGAATTTCAATTCATTGGTGGTTGAGGCAGGGGGGCATGAAAACTTGCCATTTCTAGAGAAAGATTGTAGAAACCACATGGATAAAGTCAAGCGTTTGGAGCTCGGGGAAGGAGATGCTGCAGCAATGAATAAGTACTTTTTAAAAATGCAAGCTGACAATTCTAACTTCTTTTACATGATATATTTTACTGAAGATGGTTGATTAAAGAATGTATTTTGGGCAGACGCAAGAAGTAGGGAAGCATTTAAAGAGTTTGGTGATGTGGTTACATTTGACACGACGTACTTGGTTAACAAATATAGCATGCCATTTGCTCCTTTTGTTGGGGTAAACCATCATGGACAATCAATATTGCTAGGGTGTGGATTGATTTTAGGTGAAAATACAAATACATTTAGATGGCTATTTGAGTCTTGGCTTACATGTATGTCTGGAGTTCCTCCTAGTGCAATAATTACAGATCAAGACAAGGCCATGAAAAAAGCAATAGAGATTGTTTTTCCAAAAGCACGACATCGATGGTGCTTGTGGCATATCTTGAAAAAGTTGCATGAAAAATTTAAAGGATACAAAGAATATAAATCAATCAAATTTTGTTTGAAAAATGTTGTTTATGATTCCTTAACAAAAGAAGAATTTGAAGAAAGGTGGGGTAGGTTCATTGAAAAATATCATCTAGAAGGCCATGAATGGTTACTTGAGTTGTATAATGAAAGGTATTATTGGGTGCCTGCCTTTGTGAAGGATACATTTTGGGCAGGAATGTCAACCACACAGCAGAGTGAAAGCATAAATGCATTCTTTGATGGGTATGTACATCATCAAACAACCTTGAAAGAATTTGTAGAACAATATGATAAGGCTTTGGCAAAAAATGTGGTAAATGAAAATACTGAAGATTTCAATTCATTTCAATCATCCATACCATGTTTTACTCATTATGCTATGGAGAAACAATTTCAAAGTGTTTACACAACAGCAAAATACAAAGAGTTTCGAAAAGAGTTGCTAGGGAAGGTTTGTTGTAATTTTTCTTCATGTAAGGAAGATGGTGTCATTTTAGAATATGAAATACGTGAAGATGGAGCATTTGGAGAAAATTCCCAGCATGCAACCTTCCTTGTTTATTTTAACAAGGATACCAATGAAGTAAATTGTAATTGCCGGTTTTTTGAATTTAGGGGAATATTGTGTAGGCATCAAATTACGGTGCTCTTTCACCTGAAGATTGATCAGGTACCAAACAAGTACATCTTGAAAAGATGGAGCAAAAATATAAAGAGGAGCCACACCAAAGTTCGCATCAACTATGACAATTGGCTTGTCAAACCTGAAACGCAACGCTTTGATAAGATGTACAAAGTCTTCAAAGAGGTGGCAGACTTGGCAGTAGATTCTGAAGATAAGTGTGAGAAGGTGGTGGCACGAATTCTTGAATTAAAAGAAGAGTTCAAACAAGAAAAATTTGTTTGTGGAAGTAATGAACCCATTTCTGCAGGTATTAATTGTTAGTTGATTTTTTTTTGTCTTATCATTTTATTTTGCATCATTTTTGTGCCTACTTGTGTATTAGGATTGCACTTTTCTTTACTTAATCAAAATAAAATTTCTATAGGTATTCCTACAGATTCAACCTCATGTGGAGATGATCTTGCAATTTCTAAAGAGACTAAAAACATACTTGATCTAGTAGTGGTTAGACAAAAGGGACGACCACCATCTAAAAGGAAGCAGTCAATAGTTGAAAAAGTTAGAAAAAAGGAGGAAAGGAAAAAGAAAAAGAAAACCAAAGTAAGAGAAATGAATTCAAGAAAAAGAAGGTTTTAGTATATTTCTTGTTGATTTTAAATTAATAATTGTTTATAGTATTTACTAACTATTATTGTTTACATTTTGTAGATAACTACAAAGGTTGAGAATGTGTCTTGTACAACCCCTACTATGGGATTGAGTGTGCTTGGAGTACAAAAGAGTTTTAACTTAAATATAGGAATCTTTATTTTGTGTCACAAGGAAATTAAGATTTGGTTTAATCGTTTAAGTATATTGAATTCTATATTGTACATAATGTAGGAGTTGGAACTGCAACAGTCACAACAGATTGGTAAAGAGAGTTATGAAGAATCCCTCATATGGCCAAAAATTAATTGCCCTCCTAATATCATCGGGATGAGTCCATATTATGGGTTGCCAAATATGCTACAAGGAGGAAACTCGCCATTTCAGTCAAGTATGATTAGACAAGTGGTTGGAATGCAACCATATAGTTACCATTAAAACACATCTCAGGCATGTACTTATATTCTTTGCTATTCTTATGTGTTTCTGATTTTTTTTTTTTTTTTAGTATAGGGTTAACTGTTTGTCTATCTACACCTAATTTCTAAATATTGTAGTGTTCTCTTTACAATTAAAGAACTCATGAGACTTAATTTGAATTGTAACTTATCATGTTTAAATAATTTTTAAACTAAATATTTTTAGAATGCAGAATCTATAGTGAAACTAAATGTTTTCATTTTGATTTTTAGGATAATTCTCCACTCCAGAAGGCATGTTATGATTTGTCAAATGAGCATCCAAGCAATTCTATTAGGAAGTTTGGTACCAATGATGTGACAAAGGTTAAAAATCCAAAATTACACAAAGATGGCAGGGGCAATTAGTTTGTTTATGATATATAGGGTCATAAGATTAGTTTAAACATGGGAACTTGACAGTTACTATTTTTGTCTCATAATGTAGCCCATTGGGCAACCTTTTGTAATAAGGTAGGAACCTTCTCTAACTTTTGAACATTAATATAAAAGTTCTTTTTAAATACAAATCATTTTTCATTATCATCTGTTTGTACATAACTTCTTTCTCCTTTGTAAACATAGGTTGGCTAATATTAAGAAGCATAAGTCTGTTACAAGATAATCTCTCTTTATTGAGGTGCAAAGATGATCCACCATAGCTGGCAGATTTTGAAACCAATCAAAAGCATCATGGCTAGTATTGCTTATCTTTGACAATAGTTGTGGTAGTTAGTTATCAAAGAAATGATATATATCATATCACAACAAAGGGAAAAAAATAAAATAAAACAAAACAAAAAAAATCTTCTAGAACTTTATTAACCACGACTGGTTTTACAATATCTACTTAATATTATAACAACTAATTAAAAAAAAAATCTAATAGACTAATTCTATGACTAATATAGACTCTTGTTACAAAGAAACGGTAAATATACAACACAATAGGTGACCAAAATATATATTAACACCCAAAATAAACAAATACATCAAATGATTCCAAATAGCAGCTTTGGCTGCATTGCATTCCAATTTCCAAAGCCAGCACTTAAGCATCCATGCTTTATGATATCCACTAGAGGAAGTACATCTTGAACAAAACCCCACTTGAATTGGTGCTAATAGTAGCAGCATTGCCTTCCAAAGCCAGAATTTGAACTTCCATGCTTTAGGAGATCTACAAAAGGAAATACATTTTAAAAAACACCATAATAGAATTTCTTCACACTCTAACCAATATTTTCCAACATATCTAACTGTATCATTAGCACAAAAGCAATTAAAAATTATGAGAGGAAATAGGTCCCAAGTGATTGGCAGAATATCAAAAATAAATTTACTCAGATGCAACCCAAAAAAAAAAAAAATTTAATTACTTTTTGCAAGAAATGACTCCTTCAACCCTCTAGAAATATCCAGTGTCATTGTAGAGACTTGATAAAAACTGATACCTGATATCTGAGTTTAGCAAATTCTTGTATGTCTGACCATAGAGTTTCTGAGCTAACATTCATAAATGATGATTGATTCTTCCTTGCAGATAACCCAAAAAGCTCAAAGCTGAAAAGCAGTAAAAACCAAAAAAAAAAAAAAAGAAGAAATCTTGAAACTATTGATCCATGTGACACACCTTTTTCTGGGTTCTGGACTGCATATTGTTGGCAGCAACTTTTGGGCCAACAGCTTGAACACTTCCAAAAAAGCAGTTGAAGAAATGTGATATAGCTGGCGCAATATCATGATCCTCTATATCTCTCAAAACATCTTGCTCAAGATGGAGTCTGTTTAATCAAGCTAGGAAGGTTAGAGTGGATGTGAACAGGAAATGTGTTTCCACATGCATGTGTGCAAGCTATGCCAGACCACCCTCTTGTAGGCAAAGTTGATGGTGTCTGTCTCTAACACCAACGGCAGGAAAAATATGTCACATTTTACAATTGACATAGTAACATGCGATACCTCTTTGCAAATTATTGTGGTGAAACTGTGGAATTAATGGAAACAATGTATACATTTTGTAAAATCATTTATAATGTAGAAGCTGCTTAGATTATGCTTACCACCTTGAGGATGTGCTTTGCAGACCTAACAACAATCTCATTAGAACAAAGATCCCACAAATGAGGTAAATGTTTTGTCCCATCAGCCACCTGTAGCAAAGCTCCAGACATGTCAAAAGCATACAATCATTTGCAGAAAGATATAAAGGTTATGAACATGACAGCTTTAACACAAATAATAAATTTCAATTTAGGCATTGATTTATATATATTTTCCATAGTTATATGCTAATATTTAAGCATTCACAAACGCTTACTTTTCCAATATAGCGAACATTAATTCCATGAGCATGGAGTGCTTCAGATAATGTTTGTCCATCCATAGGTGAAACTTCAAGCGTGCAAAGATCTTGTACACACTTTGGAAGCGCAACATTTGTAAGATATGAACTCAGTTACATTTTCTTCATCTTCTGCTATCTCCTGGTGAAGGCAAAGGGCCAAAAACATATCAGATATTTCTTTTCATTTTTTTATTTTTTTTATTTTCTGGCTGAAAATTAGCAAATTTAGAATCCAATAATCTTGACAAACAATATTAATAGGTTCAAACTTGCCTCTTGACTCCCGGACAACTTAAATTCAGTGAAGACATTAGGGTTGATAAGAATGTCCTCATGTGGTTCAGTTTCAGCTTGGGAAGAAGCACAATCCTTAACATTCTCATCCCTCCCTTCTTTCGTTACATCCTATGAACAGAAACAGAAAGAACCACATATTGCAGATTACTAAGAGGAAATTCAGGGCACAAGCTATTTCTTATTATAATATATACCGAACAGAAATTGAACTGGTCTTACATGATGATAGTAACATAAACATGTGATTTATAGTTTCATGCCCAAATCCAAGTAAATACACAGTTCCTTAAATGAAACCCCCACATCTATTGCACCTACCAGATTTTTTTCCGTTAATTAATTTTAACAAAATATAAAAATATATACTCCAACAAACTCTATCTCTCTCTCCCGCATTTTCTCAGCAAGCAATTAAAACAAACTCACCTGGCTTGAAAAACACGGAGAGACCAAAATCCGTAGCCTTAAGAGGCGAATCCTCATCTTTACTCAACAACAAGAAATTCTCAGGCTTCAAGTCTCTTCGCAATAATCCGATCGAAAAGCTCTCCCCCGGCACACAGCTCCATCACCAAATTCACCGAGTGCCGATCCTTATACGCGCCTTTAAGCTCCACAATGTTTCGGTGCCCAGTGAGATGGTGCATGATCTGAACCTCGCGCCTCACGTCTTCAATGTCGTCTCGGTTGATTAGCTTCCAAGTCGCGATTAACTTGCACGCGAATTTCTCGCCGGTGACCTTGTGGGTGACCAAGTAGTCCAAATTAATTTGAGAGAAGCGGTGACGATGTGCGACGGCGGGGAGAAGAAGTGAGCGTCTCTGCCTTCGCCCTCTGCCCTCTGTCCCCTGCCTCCGTCTCCACCTCCACCTCCACCTTCGCCTCCGGTGTGTGAGAGCAAGAATCTTCCTCCTACAAAACCCTTTCTTTCCCTCCTCACCGAAACATGCTTTGTCTTGACTCTTGAATTCTCATTTTATTTTATTTTTTTGTTTTCTTTTCCTAGTCAGATTTTTGTTTTCTTTTCCTTGTCAAATTATTTAAGTTGTGTTTAGTGACTTGGCAATGACAGATAAGCAATGTTGTAAAAATGTTGTAAAATTGTTGTGAGCGTAGCATTTCTCATAATTGAAATTTTCTTAGCTATATTCCCAATTTAAGTATTAAACCCTCACGAGAGGAAGTACTCCCCTTTAAAGAGCCCTATTATTGACAAGTTAAATCTTAACTTTTCCAAATGAAATTTAATTAAATGTTCACGTATAAACATATGTATATACATTTTGAAGATTACAACCTCATTTTATTAACATTAAAGTGCCTGACAAACCAAAAAAGTAAGAAACCTTGTACATCTACACCATGATTTATAAATATTGTTATTAAAATGATGATGTATTTTATGATTATGTTGTTTAAATCACAATGATAGTTTAAGAGAGAAAGGTGAAGAGATTTACCCCCATACTTAGCAATAGCAAGACTTGAATCTTAAGGACAAAATTCTTTGAAGGGAAGAGGAATGTTGTGTCTTAAAGACATGTCAGCCAAGCCTACTACAATCTATTCAAATTACACGTACATATGATAAAAGAAAATAGACAACTCACCATAATAACAAACAACCTAATCTCCTAATCTTATCTCCTTAATAGTAGGAAGATAGTATTGATAACAGAAAATAGACAACTCACCATAATAACAAACAACCTAATCTCCTAATCTTATCTCCTTAATTGTAGGAAGATATTATTGATAACAATCCAACTTAAACTCAAACACTTGAATTCAAATTAAACAAATGATTACTACTGCTGCTACTACTACTACTACTACTTGAAATCAAATGCAACATGACTATAGCTTATTTGAATTTCATGGCTGCCATGTGTTCTTGGGACACAACAAATAGTTTAAGAACCAAAAAAAATCAAAATAAAAAAATAGCGAAGAAAATCAAATTTCATGCAAAATTTAGGAATGTAAACAATATTTTAGCCTGATATTATGTATCACTCAATTAAATGTGGATGTGTGTGTGTGTGTGTTTTTCTTTTTTTTTTTCTTTTTAAAAAACAATGTGAATGTGTACTATACTAAATAGTTTAGACTTCAAAACAGTAACATGTATTAATTTCCTTTTCTTTTCTTTCTTTTTTTTATTATTATTATTATTTTTTAATGAATTCTCTTGATTTTGCCTTCATATTTCTCAACCTTACTTTATCTAGCAACGATGATTGGTTTTTTGAAATGTCATCTTGCATATAAATCAAATGGTATTCCAGGTATACACAATGTGTCTTGTTTATATAAGGAATGACATTTCAAAATAGCAGACTGTTAGAGCACTAGCATCAGGTATGCTAAATATTAAATGTATAGTATTTAGCATACCAAACACCAAAAACCAACCAACATCAAAGGTTCCAAATGCTAAAAATTTATACCCTTTACTAAGGGCACTAGCATTAGCTGTGCTATGCTAATTGTCATTTGAACACACCAAAACCTACTTTATCTATTTTACAACATCATTTTACAATATATCTTACATCAAAGGTTCTATTTTAACATTACAACACATTAATATAAGATAACCAACAAAAAAAATCATTTAATTTCTCTAAACTCAAACCTCTCTCTCTGTCTCTCTCTCTCTCTCTCTCCTTTGAACCCACCACTAGATCTAAATCCACAAAATTTGCAAACCCATCACTGCCGAAGACTGACTGCAACCCATCACCATCCCTCCCATAACAACCAAAAAAAAATCCCTCACAACAACTACCGCTAACCAATCGAAACCACCGAGTTCCAAGATCAACCACTGCCGATGATAATACAAGATCGGTGGGTTGAAGAGGTTGGCGGCTCGGTGGCAAAATGGAGAGATCGATGGTTAGGTGGCAGAACGGAGAGAGAGAGAGAGAGAGAGAGAGAGAGAGAGAGAGAGAGAGAGAGAGAGAAGAATAAAACATTTTATTGCATTTTCTGGCCGTATTGTTTCAAATTTGGAATGTTATTGTTCGTCCATGTTAAAATTTTTAGCCTTTAGAACATTTGATGTGTGAGATTTTTTGGTATTTGGTGTGCCAAATGCTAAAAATTTAGCATTTGGAACACTTGATGCCAATGCTCTAATAAAAGGCAAAGTAAAAAAAGCCATAAATTTTTATTAGTTTTTTTTTTCTCTTTCCATGTCTTTCTTCTCCTCTTCTCTAGATCAAATTTCTCTCTCCTCTTTCTTGTCTCTCCTTGTATTTTTTTCTCCCATGGCCAGTCTCTCCGCTTTCCTTTCTTCCACTCTCCCATGGCTGATCCTCAAACAAAACGCCATTACTCACATAGCTCAAAAAGCCCATGGCTGGCCCTCCAGTAAAACGTTGTTGCTCACCACTGCCACTTGCCATTGCTTGGTTTCTCTCTCTCACTCTGTCACTATGTTTTTTTTGCCATGGGTCTTGGATAATTTTTCAAATTGGGCTTATGGGTTTTGGGTTGTGATTGTTGTTGTATGGTGGTGGTGGTGGTTTGTGGTATTTTTGCGGTGGTGTTTTTTTGTGTTTTTGTACGGTGGTTGTTGTTGGTGGTTATGGGTTTGGTAATGGGTTTGTTGTGGGATTTAGCTAGATTTGGTTGGATTTGTTTTGAGTTGTGTTTTGGATTGTGTAGGATGTGGTGGTTGTTTTGTGTTTTTGTACGGTGGTGGTTGTTGGTGGTTATGGGTTTGTTGTGGGTATTTAGCTAGATTTGGTTGGGTTTATTTTGAGTTGTGTTTTGGATTGTTGAGGATGTGGTGGTTGTGTGGGGGAAGTGGCGGTGGCCATTGGTTTATTTTGGCAATTGTGTTTTGTATTGGGTTAAGTTTTAAGTTAATATTAATTTAATACGTTGTGTATATTATTTTAATGTAATGAATTGAAGAATATAAAATGTGACGTAGAGTATATTGTAAAAGAGAGATGCTACGTCCACAACATTTTTACAACATTTTCACAACAAATCATAGGTGGTTAGTTGTTATTGGTTCAAATTTGAACCTAACAATAAAATTACTTTTTTGCCCCAACAATAACAACCCATAACAACCCGCCACGTAAGATTTGTTGTAAAAATGTTGTAGAAATGTTGTGGACATATCATTTCTCATTGTAAAATGGTGTGCTAAAATAATAAATAGTTTTTTAATTTTTTAAAATCACTTTTTTTTTTTAACTCTTGATGATAGTGCCCTTATCGTTGATTACTTGCTTAGAAAGCGGTAATTGGTTTTGAGATGCCATTCCGTATATAAGATATGCTTAATGTTCAATGGATGTGGTTGCTATTCTCCTTGCATAAGCCTCTTTCCTCAAAATCTAGAAGATGACCATGTTGAGGAGTAGAAAATGTCAACATCTTAAGATGATATGTATTTGGGATGTTGAGGTGTCTTGACCTGATGATACAGAACAATCATTATAGGCCCACTATAATTAGAGTTGAAGTATTTTAATAAAAAAAATTATTAAGTCAAAATTTGACCAAATTTTTTTTTAACTAATTTATAGAGTTTTATTTGAGAATTAAAAATTATAATCCTATCAAACTCAAATTTGTATTCACATTCTTTCATATTTGGCGGCCTATTGAATTTTTTTGTAAGTCTCCAGTTCATTAAGTTTATAAATAGATCCTCTCCCTCAACCTATTAAAGATACACACTATCTATCTAATGTCTCTTATTCTTAAATTTTTTACTCTTACTTTCTACCAAAAAAAAAAAGTTACATTTTTCTATAGCTATGTTATCTAAGTATAAATAAGAGTACTATTTTTGAACTTCCTATTTCACGTAGTAGTTCTGACTAGTAAAGATGAAAGCAAGGGTGGCCAACCCATATTCTCTCAAGGATGGCGTACCTAAAAAGTTGGTTACATCAGTGATGAAACATCGATCTTACAAATATCATGTATGACATTTTCTGTTCCTGAACATGGTCATCCTTAATCTCGTGTCTAGAATTTACGTATAATTGAAGCTTTAAACCAAAACAAATTTGTACTTATTCCAAGTAGAATTCCAAATCATCAAAGGCAAAGCTTGACTTAATCAATTCAAGCCACATGTGAATAGACACAATAAGTGCATACAATTAACAAATTAAAATTACATGACTTGGTTGTTTTTATAATCTAAAAGAAAGATTACATTAGCTTGCTTTCTAGTTACAATTTAAGGAAAGGGAAAATTGCATTTTTTTTTTCTAGTTGCATTCTAAAAAATTGAAATTAAATTGACAGAAATCAAATCATACAAGTTATTATATTTTAATTAAAATTGAGAATCAAAATGCTGAATAAGAATTCTCCTTCTAAATTAGTTGTAAGGATTATGAAATATGCAATATAATAATCTTATCACAAAATAAAATTAGCAAGAATATATATATATATATATATATGAAAAAAACATAAAAATTACGTTTCAGGTGTCGAAACTAAAGAATTAATGCATTCTCAAGAAATACCAAATTCTACTACTTAAACAAATTAAGTGTTAATTGCCTTTTTTTTTAAAAAAATGTTGCATTTGTATCTAATTTTTCAAATCAAAGATTGAATTTGTAAATAAATTAAAAAAATTCAAAAGTTTGTGTCAATCATCAACCAAACAAAAAAAAAAAAAAAACATAGGTAATGTGTAATTCTAGCACCACATAAAAATCACAACTTTTACCACAACTACCTTACAACTTTCAATGTAATAATACTTAATAACTTAATATTAGTAAAAAAGAGAATTATCTACTAAGATAAAATAAGAACTCAAAATATCATTATCATTTTGGAGTCATTGTCAGTTTGGAAGAGTGAAATTTGCACCTAACATGGTCATCCAACACTCACAAGAGAGAGATAGTAACCCCCTATGGTTAGAGGCTATGAAATCCCCCCCTTTTTATTGGTTGTGCATGTGTTGGACCACTGTTAAGAATACGTACATTACTCTTAGTGCCCCTAATGTCCCTTTCCTTGTCCAAGGATTGCTCCCCACGTAGTGGCAGGGTCACCCTCCATGCCGCTACCCTAACTTGAACGTGCTCATTCTCTCTCCTCCAGCTACTACATAGTACAACAGTTGTATTAGGATATTTGGTTCGTGCTAACGGCATGACCATCTTGAGAAAGGGTAAGATTTGCACCTGATATGGACACCTAACACTCACAAGAGGGAGATAATGATCCCTTTATGGTCAAAGACTATGAAATCCCCCTTTTTTTATTGGCTGTGCTTGTGCTGGACCATTGTTAAGGACACATGCATTACTCTTAATGGCCCTAATGTCCTTTTCCTTGTCCAAGGATTGCTCCCCACATAGTGGCAGGGTCACCCTCCATGCCACTACCTTGACTTTGGTGTGCTCATTCTCTCTCATCCAGCTACTACATAGTACAACAGTTGTATTAGGATTCAAATGGAGGAATCATGGTTTGGCACCTGTTTTTTGTACTTGGCAACAAGGAGAGAACATCAGAGAAAAGAGTAGAAAGTTTGTAAGGAAGTGAGGTAGAGAAAAATGCCACTCTTTAGGAAAAATACCATCATTATACAAGGAAAACTTCCATTTTTCACATAATAGAGAGCTTGAAAGAGTAAGGGACATTCCCCCTCGCTCACCCTTGGTTTTTCATCCCTTTTCCACATACATTCTTTGTTTTCTTTACTTTCCTTACAATACTTTCTTTTTCATTCAACTTTATGATGTTAAAGCATTCAGTTTTATCACTTTCAAGATTTTTCATCAAAATGTACTGCTAGATAGTTCATCCACTTTTCATACAAGTTCACAAATCTAACTTGCATGTACAACTTTACACTATTATAAACCTATTTATCAACTCTACAGACCACACTCATAATCTAACCTAAAATTGCTAATTCTACATTTATTTCTAAATTCGGGCTTAACGGTGTTGCACATTATGAGTTCAAAATTAAAATATGAGCCTAAAAGAGATGAGTTATTTTTAGATACATTGTGATCAATTGGTACGACCTGCTTGGCTAAGATCATGGAAGAAAGATATTCTTGGAGGACTTGACTCTAAACACATATCAAATAGACTCTCACCAATAAAATACAATGAGCGGGGGTAGAAAATAAGAAAAAAAGTGGTAATTTGTATAAGGCATAAGCTGACCATTCCTTTTTTATTTTTTATTTATGAAACCGACTAAAAATTCTCAGGGATCTCCATTAAACACAACAGTGGCCAAAAATTTCCAATCAACTTGCACCCATTGCCATTACAATCCCATCATCAGCCACAGTTTTAGCGTCAAAAAACCACCCAAACAAGGAAAACTCATGAACCAAAAGCACCCAAATATTTAGGGGCAACACCTTAACTTGTTGTCAATTGAAATGAGTTGTGTTTTGTTGTCTAAACTTTTAGTGAGATGTTGTGTTCAATAGAGCTGTTCATATTACACAACCCAAATGTTTTTATATTGATTTTGATTTCTTTAATTTTGTTACATTTTTTTTTTTTTTTTTTATGTTTTATCTGTGAATTGATGAGGTGGGTAATGGATCTCTAATTGAGTTAACCTTTCGTGGTTAAAGTAACATTATTTTAAACCATAGGTAGCAATGTGATAACGTATCACATGTGGGTAATGGATCTCTTATTCTTTACATTAATTACTCTTATTCTCTACCAAAAATAAAAAATAAAAAATGAAAGTTACATTTTTCTATAAGAGTATAAATAAGAGTACAATTTTTGAACCTCCTATTTTACGTAGTAGTTCTGACTAGTAAGATGACAGCAAGGGTGGCGAACCAGTTTTATCTCAAGGATGGCGTGCCTAAAAAGTTGGTTGCATCAATGATGAAACATCGATCTTACAAATATCATGTATCATCTTAAGAGAGTGACATTTCCTGCTCCTCAACATGGTCATCCTTAATCTTGAGTCTAGGATATATGTATAATTGAAGCTTTAAACCAAAAAAAAATTCGTACTCCTTTTCCAAGTAGATTTCCAAATCACCAAAGGCAAAGCCTAACTTAATAAATTCAAGCCAATGTCAATAGGCACAATAAGTGCATACAATTAACAAATTAAAATTACATGACCTGGTTTTTGTTATAATCTAAAAGAAAGACTGCATTAGCTTGCTTTCTAATTACAATTTAAGAAAAGAAATAAATTACATTGTTTTATTTCATAGTCGCATTTTAAAAAATTGAAATTAAATTGACAAAAATCGAATCATACAAATTATTATTTTTTAATTAAAATTGAGAAGCAAAATGCTGAATAAGAATTCTCCTTCTAAACAAGTTGTAAAGATTATGAAATATACAATATAATAATCTTACCACAATATAAAATTAACAAGAATATATATATATATATATATATAGCATTTTCAAGTGTCGAAACTAGAGAATGCATTCTCAAGAAATACCAATTCTACTGCCTAAACGATCGAAGTGTTAACAGCGTTTTTTTTGTTTAAAATTTTTTTACACTTGTATCTATTTTTCAAATTAGAGATTGAATTTGTCCATTAAAAAAAAGGTCAAAAGTTTGTGTCAGACGTCAACAATAAATAAATAATATAGAGGACATGTAATGCTAGTACCATAGAAAAACTACAACTGTTACCACAACTATCTTACAACTTTAGATGTAATAATACTTAATAATTTAATATTAGAAAAAAAAAAAGAGAATTATCTACTAGGGTAAAATAAGAATCCAAAATATCATTATCATTTTGAAGTCATTGTCAATTTGGTTTCTATATTTTGATAGTAATTAAATTGATTTGTGTTAATTTCAATTTATAGTCATTTTGGGTACAAACATTTGAGTTTGTTTTAATTATTGAGTTGCTATGTGCATCTATCAGAGTTGAGAATTAATAAACTTGAGAATGACTTATTTGAATCTTTAAATAATATATTTTTTTTAAATTACTATAAAACTAATAAAGAAAATCTCAAATTTACTCAAATATAAACTTTTCTTCTTCTTTCAAAAACAAATATAGAATTTTATTTCAACTTTACACTATTTTAAATCTATTTATCGGCTTTATAAACCACATTGATAATCTACCTTAAAATTCATTCTCAAAGGTGTTGCACAGTCTGAGCTCAAAATTAAAATATGGGCCTATAAGAGATGAGTCAGTTTTAGATGCATTGTGATCAATTGGTACAACCTGCTTGGCTAAGATCATGGAAGAAAGATATTCTCGAGGACTTGATTCTGAACACATATCAAAATTATCAAATAGACTTTCACCAACAAAATACAATGAGCAGTGGTAGAAAACAAGAACAAAGTGGTGATTTGTACAAGGTATGAGCTCCCCCTTCCTTTTTTCTTCTATGAAACCCACTAAAAATTCTCATAGAACTCCATTAAACACAACAATGGCTAGAAATCTCCAATTTCCATGCAGTTATTACCATCACAATCCCATCCTCAGCCATAGTTTTAGCATCAAACAACCACCTGAAAAAGGAAAACTCATGAACCAAAAGCACCCAAATATTTAGTGGCAACACCTTAACTTGTTGTCAATTGAAATATGTTGTGTTTTGTTGTCTAAACTTTTAGTGAGATGTTGCGTTGAATAGTGCTGTTCATATTACACAACCCAAACTTTTTGATTTTGATATCTTTAATTTTGTTATTTTTTTATGTTTTAACTGTGAATTGATGAGATGGTTAAAAGATCTCTAACTGAGCTAACCTTAAGTGGGTAAAGTAACATTTTTTTTAAACCATAGGTGGCAATGTGGTAACGTGAATAATCAAATGTGGTAAATTGTAATTAACTCTAAAATTTATATATATATTAATATATATATATATATATATATATTAATAATTAGCCACAAGCAATGTTTTAATGTTGAAGAAATAATGTATAAACTTATGTTTATTTATATGTTTGAAGAACAAATTTTTTAATGAAAAATAATGTATAAACAATGTTTTAATTTCGTTTTATCATCATTTATTTTAAATCCGGTCTTTCATGTTTTATTACTTTGGAGGCACAATGCAGCACTATAGAAAAGGATTATTCATTTAGAAAAAAATATATAATACATAAACATTAGTTAATAATGAAGTATGAGACTTGGGGCTAAAAGTTTGTAGTCACCAATAAACACTATCAACCATGACAATAGTTTTGATATCTCTCTTTCTAAAGTCTATTGGTCAACCCTAAGCCTCTTCTATATTATTATTTCTTATATATACGTTTTATTTATTTATTCATTCATTCATTAGTTTTTATCGGTCATTCTCATCATCTTAAACTCTAAGTTTTATCCTTTATAATTTAGGTTGTTGGGAGTTGGCAACAATGGTTTGCTCTCTCACTTGCTTGATATTTTAAATGTTAATTAATTTTTTTGAATTAAAAGTCTTTATGCAATTTGTTAAGCGTTAGGACATATTTTAGTTTACTCAATGTACTGTAGAGCTATGCAGTACGATGATTTTTAGATGTGGTTGGAACAATAATGATGTAACCTACTAGACTAGTTTTCCCTAATAATTTCTCTTTTATTTACCAAAAAAAAAAAAAAAATCAAAAACAAAACCTTGACATTGTAATAACTTGCCACCTCATTTTTCCCAATTTTTTTTATGGAGATTATATGTTTATCTGTGTTTTTTAATTTATTAAGGAACGTTTATTTATTTGTTTTATAACTAAGATTTTCTTGGCTATATTCTCAAGTTAAATCCCTATTGGAGGAAGTACTCCCCTTCAAAGAGCCCTATTATTCACAAGTTAAATCTTAACTTTTCTAAATGCAAGTTGATTATGTCCCATGTATAAACATATGTATACATTTTGAAGATTAGAACTCCATGTTATTAACATTAAAGTCCTAACAAACCAAACGAAAAAACCTTGTACATTTGCATCAATATTTAAAATACTACTATTAAAATGATGATGTAGTTTATGATTATGTTGTCTGAATCATAATGGGGTTTAAGAGGAAAGGTGAAGAGACTACCCACACATTGCAATACTAAGGTTTAAATCTTGAGGACAAGATTTTTTGAAGGGGAGGGAAATGTTGTGTCTAAAGGACACATGGTAGAGAAGCCAACTACAATCAACTCAAATTACATGTACGTACGTATGAGGGGGAAAAAAAGATAATAACTCCTATAAACAAATAACCTAATCTCCTAATCTTATCCCTTGAATAGTAGGAAGATATTGTTGTTCAAAGTTTGAGAACCGAACAACGTGAATTTGTCCGATAGAGGGCAACTAATAAGGAGGCTCCATGTACACATTTCAAATGTCAACAAGCAAAGAAAAAAAAAAAAAAAAAAAAAAAAACACAAGGCTATGACAATAGCAAAGGACAAGAGGCGTCACTATAACCCAATAATATATATTTATATTTCAAGAATTAGCCACAAGCAATGTTTTGGTGTAAAATAAATATTGCGTCACCTTATGTTTATTCATATATTCAAAGGAATAATGCTTATTTTGTCATTTTGCCATCATTGATTTTGAATATGGTCTTTTCAAGTTTAATTACATAAAGCGCAATGCAACATTATAAATAAATATATAAAATTTTATCTAGGAAAAAATATATAAAACATTAATATTAGTTAATCATGAAGTATGAGCCTTAAGGCTAAACATTTGTAATCACTAATATCTGCTATTAACCATGATGATAGCTGTGATATCATTGGTCCTGGAGTCTATTGGTTAGCCCAAGGCCTCTTCTATATTATTATTTTTATTTATACATTTACTTTTTTATGTCTATTAGGCTTTTCGGCCATACTCACCATCTTAAACTATGAAGTTTATCCTTTAGAGTTTAGAGTTTAAGGTATCAGGAGTTGGAATGGCAACAATGATCACAGTTTTGAGGGTCTCTCTCTCATTTAGCTCAGCCTTAGCTTCTGCCAAAGATGGTGTTGCATGCGTTTTTGTTTCTCAAATTAGATTTCAATGTAAAAGTAATACTTAATAATAGTAAAAACGACAATTGTCTATTAGTGTAAAATTAAAGGCCCAAAATACCATTTACAAGTCATTATAAATTTGGTTATACATTTTGATAGTAGTCAAATTGGTTCTTGTCATTTTAAAATTTAGGTCAGTTCGGTCATGTTATAGTTGTTGAGTTGATATATGTGTCTATCGAAGCAGGAAATTGGTAAATTTAATTTGTATTTTTGTGTTTAGTTGCCAAAAAATGCAAGAAACACTGTGAGTTGACTACAAATTGAACGTAATAGAGACCGAATTGACTGTTACAAAAACTGTAGGGACCAAATTAATGTGGGGAACAAAATTGTATTTTCACCCAATTAAAACAGTATATTTTGCATAACGGTTGAGCTAAGACTAACCACTATCACAAAAATTTCAAAATATTTAATTTATTTTGTAAGTAAACTACCAACGTTATTTAATATTGCTTTAAAGGATTTTTTTTTTTTTCTTTTCCTTTTTCCATATTTGGATTCCATTTATTTATCATTGACTATGAAGACCGTCTATAGCACATGTACTTACTAGGAACTGGCTCAATTCTAGTGTTTTTATACATTTTGTTAGGATGCTCAAGTGTCAAACTTTTCTTAAATGTCCATATCTTAGTAGGCGCCAGTCTTCTTCATCTGGCCGCATTGCATCAATATGGATCAAATAATCCATTGGGTGTACATTCAGAAACGGATAAAATTGTTTTTTACCCAAGCTCGAGAATGCAGTTGCGATTGGCTTCTCTCAGTGCACAGAGCACTAGATCCAATCTTGCCATAATTATTATTGTAAGGACACGAATCGGGCCTGGTCCCAAGTGCGTGACAGGGCGGACCCAAGTGGCCTAAACAATAAAATTTATAGAGTGTGGGCCTGAAGCCTAGAGTTCCAAAGACAATGGAGAACAGTGGCGTCTGGGCTAAGTCCACAGTTGCGTGCAGTGGACTTGTGATGCGATTCTAGCCTTCCTCGGACGTGAGCCGAGGAGCCCCCTATATTCGTTTCCTTGGTTCTGCTTGAGAGAAAAAGTCTTTTTCTTCTTCAAAAATCCCCCTCCCCTTCAATGCCCTCCCCCTATCTATTTATATTCCTCATCCTCATGTTCCTGTTCATGGAGCCATCAATGCAGATCCCTTTTCCATCTACCATCTTCTTAGAGTCTCCCCCTAATGGCTATAAGGCTGTCCCCCATCCCCTCAGAGGTCACTTCCCCATTAATGCGGCCAGATGGGTAGGTGTGAAGTATTTAATGCGGTGATAGTAGCTTTGTGCAGAGTGCTTTCCACTTGTCCTTCCCCTTTGTGTTCCATTGGAGTGTAATATTGCTCGTTGAACTTCACCAGTTCCTCCTTAGGCATCGTGGGGCATCTTATGGCCCTTGCTTCAGTTGTCCGAGGAGACCCCGTCCTCGAACCGCTCCCGTTAGCCCATAATCCGACAATGGGCCCATGGGCCTTCAAGTTTTGGGGCCCTAATCATCGTCCTTCCATCCCCGGATAAGCTGAGGCTTCTCGGCTCAAGCCCAAGGCCCAAGTACGCCCTTTGGGACTTCTGCCCCCACAATTATAATTCAGTCATCGGGACAATTGTGCAATCAAAACAATCTATTAGAACGGAAAAAATAACTTAAAAAGAGCATGATATTTGTTCTGTTCTAGAATAAATTGGATATCATTATAAAAAAGAATGTTGATTGTGTCCGTACAAGTTTAAAAATGTCAAATTCAAAAGTGCGGATAGTAACTTGTGGGTTATAATTATTATTATTTTGAGTAAATTCCAGAATCCTCTCCTGAGATTTGAGGAAATACCAAACACATCCAAAAGTTTTTGAAAATGACCAATTTGCTCCTAAAAAAACTGATGGGGTGTACTGCTGTTACTCTCTCCAAATTGGGAAATGTTTGTTTACTTTCTTCTTCATGCCATGACATAATGCTTCTCTCTGAAGCTCAATCCAGTCCAAAACATACACACAAAACATGTATTTTGAGAAAGATTACAAAAAAAAAAAAAAATCACTAAACCAGTACCCATTTTTCAAATCAAAACCATACATTCTCATTTGGAAAAATAAAAATTTACATTACATTCCAAAAACAAAAATCCTCCCTCTATCAAACCAGGATCAACCCAATTAGATCTAATATCACACAAGGCAATCAAACATAGATCAGCTCAACCAATCAACCATCCAACATCTCACCTCAAATAGATCTGTTTACATCACACCTCAAACAGATCCAAAAAAATAAAATAAAATTCAAAACAAAACCCAAACCCATTGGTGAGCATCGTGTGACCCAGCAATCGCCGGCCACCACGGCACCACCCATCACTACCCACCCATAAATTTCAAACCCAAACCACTCCCACCATCAAATATCACATGATTCACGCCTCATACCCAAACAAACCCTAAATTATATATATATATATATATATATATATATATATATATATATATATACACACACACACATATATATATATATAAAATAAAAACAGACCCACTGTCGAGCATCATGTGACCCAACAACCACCATCCACCACGACACCACCCATCACTACTCACCCATCTTCCTCAAACCCAAATCATTCCAACCATCAAACATCACACCTCAAACCCAAACAAAACCCAAATAAAAAAATTAAAATTAAAATATCCATACCTACAACGGAAGCTCCACCAAATTGACCGTGCAACCACCGTCTCTGCTCATCGTGACCCAGCAATCGCCATCTACAATTCATTGTGATTCGCAACCCACACAACCACAAAACTTTTAACGGCAGAGAATGGCATGAGATTTGTGGTTAAACCGGCTTTGAAACCATTCTGGTGGAGGAGTTGTTGGTCCCGAGTCTGAAATTTTAGACTTGAGCTTAAGAGAGAGATATTTTTTGGCGTGAAGAAAAAGAGAGAGATTTTTTGGGCATGAAGGAGAGAGATTTTTAGCGTGATTCGTGAGGAAGAGAGAGAGAAAATTGTTCTTTTGTGAACAGAAAGAGAGAGAAAATTGTTTTGGGCATGAAGGAGAGAGATTTTATTTTTTAATGTGTGATATATGGGGCTTAAACAGCGTTACATGCCGTCTGTTTTTAAGGAGTAAATTGGTCATTTTTAACAACTTTTGAACGTGTTTGGTATTTCCTTAAACTAGGGGAGAGGTTTTGGAATTTACCCTTTTTTTTTTTTTGAAACATGGGTTGTAATTATTAACCTCAAGCGTGTTAATGTATTTTAATCATAGTGCCTCTGCTTTTATAAGGGGGCTTCTCCACACACACACACACACACACACACACAAAAGAGACCCCATTATCAATAGAATGATAAGAGTACTAAACATAGTAGGAGATATGAAATTTGTGCAAAACATATATGTCAACTATTTTATTTTGAGTAATGCTATAGCCCCAAATTATAACATTTTTACAAAATATTGATATAATTAACCTCTTATTGGTTTTTATTTAGATTCACTATCAATATCACTTTCTCATTTTTCAATAATCATTCACTACATCAACAGTTTGTAAAAATTTTTAGAAAATAATTCATATCTCTAGTATTATTCTTTTACTTTTTCCCCCTTCGAAAAGTCAAGCTATAAACTTGTATAATAAAACGTTGCTTCATAATGGACGGCATTTGAATGGGTAGGATATATTAATTAAATTATAAAATATCCAAATATCGGTAGACAAATACACAAATCAAGGAGCACACAAGCCATTTTTTTTAGACGTACTTTACAAAAGGACCAAACGGACATAGCCAAAATTGTAATCTCCGAAGTTATAAAAATCACCATAGCCAATGAAATCATCATAGGAGAAATCGCTTTCCCCTAAGAATTCATAATACCCATATGTCCGAAATCCCAAACGGGTCGTCTTCATCAAAAGATCCACCATCATCAATTTCATCATCAAATTCATAGATCCTCTTCCTCAACCTATTAAAGATACAATCTATCTAATGTCTCTTATTCTTTACATTTTTCCCTCTTATTCTCTGCCAAAAATAAATAAATAAATAAAAGTTAAATTTTTCTATAACCATGTTATCTAAGTATAAATAAGAGTACTATTTTTTGAACTTCCTATTTTACGTGGTAGTTCTGACTAGTAAGATGGCATGCCTAAAAAGTTGGTTGCATCAACGATGAAACATCGATCTTACAAATATCATGTATCATCTTAAGAGGGTGACATTTTCTGCTCCTCAACGTAGTCATCCTTAATCTCGTGTCTAGGATTTACATATAATTGAAACTTTAAACCAAAACAGATTTGTACTCCTATTCTAAGTAGAATTCCAAATCACCAAAGGCAAAGCTTGACTTAATAAATTCAAGCCACATGTAAACAAACACAATAAGTGCATACAATTAACAAATTAAAATTACATGACATGGTTGTTGTTATAATCTAAAAGAAAGTTTACATTAGCCTAATTTCTAATTACAATTTAAGGAAAGAGGAAATTACATTTTTTTTTTATTTCCTAGTTGCATTCTAAAAAATCAAAATTACATTAACAAAAATCGAATTGTACAAATTATTTGTTTTTAATTAAAATTGAGAAGCAAAATGCTGAATAAGAATTCTCCTTCTAAATTAGTTGTAAAGATTATGAAATATACAATATAAAAATCTTATCACAAAATAAAATTAACAAGAATATATATATATATATATATATATATAACATAAAAATTACATTTTCTGGTATCAAAACTAGAAAATGCATTCTCAAGAAATACCAAATTCTACTGCCCGTTGAGGGGAAAATTTTGATGTTCCCAAATAGAATATGGGATAGCCAAGCCAAAACTCGACAATGGGCCCTTGAAATAAAGCCCAAAGGCTTTCGGTGTTGTGTAAGTTCGCCCAAGCAAGAGATGGGGGCTGCACCCTAACACGAAGACAACAATAAAGCCCAATAAACACGTTACTATTGTTAGTTTGTTATATTCTTAGTCCTTTTACAGCATCATAGTCCAAATCAGTCCTTTAGCAATACGGTATTATCTTCAGCAGTAGGGTAATTTTAGGTTAATAAGTGTGTTTACATAGTAAAAATCATATGTTTTCTTTATTATTATTAAGTCAACAGAAGAGAAAACTTCCATAGTATCCAAAACATTATGGCTTTCATCATAACAATAATAAACAAAGATTCAAGACTTCATAATTACAAATAAAAGAGGAAACATAGGATGGAATGAAGGGAGAGAGAGCATGTCTAGCCATGTGCATCGGTTGGTTAAGTTTGTCCCCTTAATCATGCACTTAAATGATTTTCCCCATGTAATGCCCTTTCATAAGAGCAGCTTTAAGTGTTAAAAATGTATGTCTTCAATGAGAATGATTTTAATTTGAAGTTTTTGTGCCTTTTAAGAAAATGGTATTAGTATTGATGTCCATATGCCTTCCATGAGAAAGTGTTTTTGTAATATGTTCTTAGAAGAGTATTTTGATATGTTTTGAGATGTGTAGAGATGGTAAGAATTATATATATATATATATATATATATTGTGAGATATGGTGTTTAAAAATATATGAGAGGTATGTATGGGTATTTTGTGAGGAATGTGTTTGTAAAGTATATGGAAGTGTGAGATAGATAATATGAAGGTTAAATATAGTAAATGCATGAGATTATTTGTGTTATGAGTTATGTTGTTTTCTAAGAAGGGAGATTTTGTATGAGAAATAAAGAATGAGATGGAGATATGTTTTTGGGCAGCAAAGATGATGAAGTTTCAGAATAATGGAGTGTGGGAAAAATGGGTAATGGATAATGGATAATGGTGTGTTGTAATATGTGTGTTGTGTTGTTATCTATGAAGAGGAATATTGTAAGAGAGATGAGAAAGTAGGAAAATGTATATGTGGCAGCAAAAATGAGTGAAGTTTCAGAACAATGCGATGGATCCCTCCCCCCCCTCCCCCCCCCCCCCCCCTTATTGTATAGCTTGGTCCTCTTTATATAGAGCCAAGCTATGTAACTAAATCATAACTTAGTTGAAGGGAAAATAGCAAATAAGGGAAAGTCCTTGACAAAGTAAGTGGTCTTTTGTTTTTTAACCAAAAGAAGAAGTTTGAGACTTAAATGTTGCTAACATAGCTGGATGATGTCATATGAATGACATCTTTGGCATTAAATTCATGATTTGGCTAAAGATGGAAAGATAATCTTTATGGGATCCTCTTTTTTCTTTGGGTATGATAGTAAACTACTGAGATTAGGCATTAATGAACAAGTGATGCCATTTTTAGGACGTGGGTCAACCTGCTGGAGCTTCTACAACTTGGCTGGAGTTGTTTGCAGCTTCCGCTAGAGCTATTTCAGCTTGTGCAAAAGCTGCTGCAGCTTTCGCTGAAGTTGTTATTCGTATTTTCGGCTAAGTTTCCTCTTTTGGAAAAATTATATGTTTCGCTCATATATAATTTTGGTAAGTAATAGACTAGTTGGTTGATATTTGATGAAGTTTTAGAGATGTAATTATGGTTTTTTTGTATTTTAACCAAATCTTGGAGAGTGAAGAGAGTATTTAATGCTAGATATGAGATATTAATATATATATTTAGCCATATCCTTGGAATTGGTTTATATGAAAATTAATAATATAATTAATATGGAATGATATAATTATATTTTTAAACTTATATTATATGATGGACATTAATTTTTATGTAAAGAGCATGAAGAGTTTTATCATTTTAAGTGTTATGTGATATGAGAGGCTTACCAAACATTTTATTGCACACTGACCTGTCAAAGTTCAGGGAATTGGAGAAGACATGTCAAACAACATGCTTTCCTTTATCAACTTTGAACCACTGGAGTTTTACTGAACATACTTCTTGGCCCTCCAAACCACAACTCTCGAAATTCCCCCAATAAGACTCATGAGCCAATAATGAGATGATGTGCTATGAGCTTGAGCCATGGGCTTTGACGCTCTTTTTGTGTAAATATGAGCTCTTTTGGGCTTTAGAAGAGATTTTCCCAAAATCCATGATTATGTTGACGTGGTGCGGGTCGTCAATGAAATGAAGCCATGTGGTGTGAAAAATTTGTCCTCAACACTGCCTAAACGAAGTGTTAACTGCATTTATTTTTAAAATGTTACATTTGTATCTAATTTTTCAAATTAGAGATTGAATTTGTAAATAAAATAAAAGGTCAAAAGTTTATGTCAGATGTCAACAAAAAAAAAACATAGATAATGTGTAAGGTTGTAAATGAACCAAGACAATCATGAACAATTCAGGCTCGGCTTGATAAAAAACTTGTTCATGTTTGTTTGTTTATAAATAAACCAAACTTGAGCCTTAATTTTAGACTTGTTTAATAAACAAGCTGAGCCCAAGTAAAAAAATTTGTTCACAATCAAGCTTGTGAGCTGCTCGGCTTGATACACAACAATTCAAGCATAAACTTATTTATAAGTTTATATGTGTTAGTTAAATATACATTCCCCTTTCTGCAATAGGACGATGCCTCCTGATGAAAGTTTCCATCTGATGAGTGGGCAATCGATGTCGAATAAATACGGTGATGACTCCACATGAGTTCGTTGAGGTGTCTACACGGGAATAAAAACCTCTTTTATATTCTGTCGAGGTCCAGGCTACCCACTTAACTCATCACTGTAGGAAGAAGAGAGACTGGGATACGATGGTCTCAATGAATCCTTTTTTATTGTGTGAAAGTCTTTAAGGTTGCTAATAAGATTGGGAACGCCGTTTTCACAAAATAGGCAAGATGAATTTAATTATGTAAATTATTAATTTCAATAATAGTTAATCATAAGTAAAACTAGATAGACGATAAAATGAGTATACTAATTTTTTTTTTCTTTTTTTCTTAATTTTAGAGATTTAAGCATTTAATAATGTAATTTTTTTAGATCTCAAGTTTAAAAACTTGACCTGAGCTCGAGTTTGAGGTTGATATTAAGTTTGAATTTAGTTTGACTAATTGATTAAGCCAAGCCAAGCCAAGCCAAGCCAAGCCAAGCCAAGCCAAGCTCCAGTTTTTTGGCTTTCCCACCAGTTCAAGCTCAAACATTATTTTTAGGTTTTTCATAAGCTCTAGCCAACTCAAGTTTTTTATTTTTCCTGTCGAGCCAAGTTTGAATATGTACTACACAACAAAACTTAGCTTGTTTACAACCCATTAATGTGTAATTCTAGTACCACATAAAATTACAACTTTTACCACAACTATTTTACAGTTTTCAATGTAATAATACTTAATAATTTAATATTAGAAAAAAAGAGAATTATCTACTAGGGTAAAATAAGAACCTAAAATATCATTATCATTTTTGTGTCATTATCAATTTGGTTTCTACATTTTGATAGGAGTTAAATTGGTTCATGTTAATTTCAATTTATAGTTATTTTTGGTACAAATTTGAGTTTGTTTTAATTATTGAGTTTTTTTTTTTTTTTTTTTTTTTTTTTTTTTTTTTTTTTTTTTTTTTTTTTTATGAATGAATTACTGAGTTGATATGTGTATCTATTAGAGTTGAAAATTAATAAATTTGAGAATGACTTTTTTGAATCTTTAAATAATATTTTTTTAATGTACTATAAAACTATTGAGGGGAAAATTTTGATGTTCTCCAATAGAATATGGGGTAGTCAAGCCGAAACTCGACAATGGGCCCTTGAAATAAAGTCCAAAGGCTTTCGGTATTGTGTAAGTCCGCCTAAAGAAGAGATGGAAGCTGCACCCTAACTAGAAGAAAACAATAAAGCACAATAAACATGTTATTGTTGTTAGTTTGTTATATTATTAGTCATTTTTACAGCGTCTTAGTTCAAATAAGTCCTCCAGCAATAAAGGTGAAATTACACTTAAAAGTCCAGAAGTTAATAATTAAATAAATTTATAAAGGTATTCAGTCTTGGGGGTCCTTGTATGTCTTGGTTAGAGGAATTTATAGTACTTTTTGCCATCATTACATCAATGTTAGGGAAAAATTCAATTGTTACAAAAACATTATATCCTTCATCATAATAATAATAAACAAAGATTAAAGGCTCCATAGTTACAAATAAAAGAGGAAAAATAGGATGGAATGAAGGGAGAGAAAGATCCCCAGCTCAGTGCAGCAAGTATTAAACTAAGATTTTGGTGAGTGTATAATTTTAAGGCATGAATGAGGTGAATGTGAGCTATTTTGAGTGAGTGAGATGAGATTAACACCAAGATCAAGGCTTTTTGTAAGTGGTCTGTTTATGACTAGTTGAGAGATATTTATGGGCTGTGTTTGTGTGAAAAAAGGAAGACAACATCTGAGATTAGATGAGTGTGGCTAAGGGTGATGAGTGGTGAGCTTGAGGGAGGCTAAACCATAAGCAAGATAGCAAACAATTCCATAATTTCAGAGAGGGTAGCTGCTGTGTTTGTGGGCTGAGTGCTTATGCTTTTATAATGGAGTTTAGAGAAGCATTAATTAACAAGAATCCAAAAAAACATAGGCCTAATTCAGGGGAGCAAAACAGCTAAAGTAATAACTTGGATTTGGCCTAAAAATGAGAGATTTGCTTTTGGGACTATTTTGCTTCTTTGGGCAATGTCACATGTGGGTAGTATTTGAGGTAATCTTGCATTAAATGCTAAAATTGCTGAGATTGTGTTTAGCCAATTGGATTAAGGCAAGTATTAAGGAAGAATGTTAGTGCTGCAACTGAGATTTGGTCCCTAGGAAGTAGGATTCAACACCTCAAGCCAGATGTAAGTCCATTTCAAAGTGTTCTGCTGGAGATTCCTCTATGCCCTCCAAACCACATGTTCCCAATTTTCCCCTTTAGGATTCATGGACTTGGCACATGAATCACGTCATGAATTTTTTTAACATTTTTAGCATCAATTTGTTGAAGTTTGGATAATTTGGTTTCAACTCTCCTTTCGCTGGAGGTGCAATTTTGAGGAAGATGATGGAGTTCCATCATTCTTTAGAATTCAGCTCATATGACAGCCCTGAGCACTGTTCACGTCAGGCAGAGGATGGCAGAAAACTAATGGGACGGCCTCTAGTTTATCCTCAAAGGCTTGGTTCTCTTGTAAGGGTCTCTAGTTGTTTTTTGGTTAGGAATGAACAAGGGCTGGTTGCCCTCTCTCAAGCCTCTTGCTGGGGACTTTTTTGGGCTGGAACTTTGCTCCATTTTAGCACTTTTAGCTGGGCCACATGGCCCTTTCTTTGCTTGGACTTGTTTCCTACTCCATGAGATTCTTGGCCCTACAAAATGGGCATTAAAAACATGCTTTACCATGAGTTTTTTACTCCTCATGGGTTCTAATTGTTACTGTAAATAAAATTAATGCATGAGCTTTAATAAATATTTATGATAGATTTTGGGTATTAATTTCCATGGGCTTTAAATAACAACTTGTATAGTTTCTCATAATTTTTCCTATGGATTACTTTGTAAATGATATTTTGTTTGGGGCTTTTTAAATAATGACCACCAATATTTTTCTTGAGAATAATATTTACCATGAGTTTTAAATAAGTATGGTAACAACCACTATAATGGAATAATGTGATGTTCTCATGAGTTTCTCTATAGATAATCATAATGGACATGTAGGATGAATAATTACCATGAGTTTTGGTAATGAATATTATAAATGTTGTGGTGTAAGATAGATAGTGAACATGAGTTTATAACATGAAATAAATAAATGTCATGGGTCTAATAATAACTTTTCATGGGCTTTTGTAAGATGATTGTCATGGGTTTTGAGAATAGATAATTCATAAATTCCATAAGCTTGTAATATTATAGTAATAGGTTTAAGAATCTAAAATATTGTTCATTATTGGACTTTTAAGTGGAATAATTATGATATAGTATTTTGCCAAGTATTAATAATCTTGAGCTTTTGATAGAATAGTGCCAAGTAGTTAGCTTGGGCTTTTAATAATGCCAATGAGAATTGAGCTTTAATATTGACAATGTGAATTGGGCTAGCGAGAACCGGCCTTTGATATTGCCAATGAAAATTGGACTCTAAATATTGCCAGTGAGAACTGGACTTTGGTTATTGCCATGGATTTGATCATGAGCTTTGATCATAAATTTAAATTCTATTGATAAAATTGATTTACCATGGACTTGAATCATGGGCTTTTCGAATACTGTCAAGCATAAGTTTTCTTGGGCTTTAAACAGAATATGATGTGTGTATTAGGTTCATAGGGCCGGTTTTGGGCTTAGCTAAATAATAATAATAAAACTAGATAAAATATGAGTTTTTTGGGCTTTTTGTGATAGTTTATATCATAACCCAATTTAGATAATGAGATATAAAATATTTGTGATTAATGGAATAACAGAGCAAAAATATTTGGGAAAACCCAATAATTTGTTAGTGGTATAAATAGATGGTACTCAAATAGAATTTGGTGTAAAAGAAAATCTAAAGTTTAAATATATATATATATATATAAACTTTTATTCTATTTTCAAAAACAAATATAGAATTTTATTTCAACTTTACACTATTGTAAATCTAGCTATCAACTCTATAAACCACATAGATAATCTACCTTAAAATTGCTAATTTTGCATATATCTCAAAATTTGTGCTTAAAGGTGTTGAATATTTGGGGCTCAAAATTAAAATATCAGCTTAAAAGAGATGAGTCAGTTTTGAATACATTGTGATCAATTGGTACGACCTGCTTGGCTACATTCATGGAAGAAAGATATTCTTGGAGGACTTGATTCTGAACACATATCAAATATATTGGTAGAAAACAAGCAAAAAGTGGTAATTGTACAAAGGCATGAGCTCCCCACTTCCATTTTTTTTTTCTATGAAACCAACTAAAAATTCTCATGGAACTCCATTAAACACAACAATGGCCAAAAATCTCCAATCAACTTGCACCCATTACCATCACAATCCCATCATCAGCCACAATTTTAGCGTCAAACAACAACCCAAAAAAGGAAAACTCATGAACCAAAAGCACCCAAATATTTAGAGGCAACACCTTAATTTGTTGTCAATTGAAATGGGTTGTGTTTTGTTGTCTAAACTTTTAGTGAGATATTGTGTTGAATAGAGTTGTTCATAACAACTCAAACTTTTTTATTTTGTTTTTGATTTCTTTAATTTTGTTACATTTTTTATGTTTGAACTGTGAATTGATGAGGTGTGTAATGGATTTCTAACTAAGCTAACCTTAAGTGGGTTAAGTAACATTTTTTTAAACCATAGGTAGCAATGTGATAGCATGAGCATGTGGTAAATTGTATTTAACCCTAGCATATATATTTATATTTTAATAATTAGCCACAAGAAATGTTTTAACAACAAATAAATAATGTATAGACTTATGTTTATTTATACGTTTGAAGAACAATTTTTTTATGAAGAATAATGTATAAACAATGTTTTTATTTCTTTTTATCATCATTTATTTTGAATTTGGTCTTTTCATCTTTATTACTTTGGAAGCACAATGCAACACTATAACAAATGATTATTCATTTAGAAAAAAATACATAATACATAAACATTAGTTGATCATGAAGTATGAAACTTGGGGCTAGAAATTTGTAAAATAAGCACTATCAACCATGACGATAGCTTTGATATCTCTCTTTCTAAAGTCTATTAGCCCACCATAAGCCTCTTCTATATTATTACTTCTTATGTATACTTTTTCTTTTTTTATATTGATTAGGTTTTTTCAGTCATACTCTTGGTCTTAAACTCTAATTTTTATCCTTTATAATTTAGGTTGTTAGGAGTTGGCAACAATGGTAAGCTCTCTCACCGGCTTGATATTTTCATAGTTAAATAATTTATTAGGATTGATGGTCTATATGCAATAAGCTGCTTGTTAGGATGTTTACTAGTGAATTTTTTAATGCTAAGTAATATGTTTTGGTTAGGTGTGATTGCAATAATAATGCATATAACTTGCTAGACTAGTTTTCCCCAATAATTTCTTTTTTATTTGCCAAAAAAAAACCTTGACAATGTAAAAACTTGTCCCCTCTTTTTTTTCAAAATTTTTTATAGCGATTATATGTTTATATGTGTTTGTTAATTTATTAAGGAAAGTTTATTTATGTGTTTTATAACCCACATTTTCTTGAATGTATTCTCAAGTTAAATCTTAAACCCCTATTGGAGGAAGTACTCCCCTTCAAAGAACCCTATTACTTGCAAGTTAAATCTTAACTTTTCTAAATGCAATTTGATTATATGTTCCATGTATAAACATATGTATATACATTTTAAATAATAGAACCACATGTTATTAACATTAAGGGATAATTACACTTTGCCCACCTGTGGTTTGCCTCTAATTCTATGTGCCTACCCGTGGTTTAAAGTTTGACACTTTGCCCACCTGTGGTTCATTCCGTTTATTCTCCGTAACCCACCTCTAATTTTTCCGTTACTCTAACAAGTTTCATAAAAAAATCAAACAAAAAATCAGATCAAACACTCCATCAAACTAAAAATACAGTCAAACTGAAAATAAAAATCAATTTGACTATAAAATTAAACTTCCCATGCTTTAAATGAATTTCCCTTTCAATTTTACGATTTCCGGATTTACCTTCTAAAAATCCTGGCTGTATACATTTTACCTTTAATAATTGAATGGATACTTCATCACTTCTCTGATCTCTCACACACCCCGAACCTCAGCCTCAAGCTCGCCTCAACTCCACCCCCACGCACCGACGACGGAGAGACGCAGCTCCACCCCACACTCCGTCGAAGTCTGACGTCCACCCACACTCCGACGCAGCTCCACCCCACACTCCAACGCTAGTCCAGTGAGTTTTCTCCCCTTTCTTCTCTTCTCTCATCTCCCTCACGCCGGCGAAGCCATACCCACCTCCAACATCTCCGATTTGTCGCCGGCGAAGCCAATCTATGGGTTTGGGTTTTGATTTGTGGAGGAGGAGCATGATTGATTTGGGTCTGGGTTTTGAGGAGGGTGACGTGTAGGTTGCGATTGGTTGTCACAGTGGACATCAGCGTGGGGTCGTGGTGCTGTGGGTGGACCTGGGTTCGTGGGGCCGTGGGTAGCAGCTCGCCGTGGGTCTTGAGATTGAGATCTGCGAAGCCAATCTAAGTTTTTTTTTTTTTTTTTTTTTCTTTCGTTTTCTTCCAACAGAGAAGTTGTAACTGTGATTTTTATCTCTCTGCATGTTAATTTTCAATGTGTTACTAGCAATTTGTGACTAATTTTTGTGGGCTTAATTTTGAAGCCAATCTGGTATAAACACTGAATTGCATAATTTGGATCTAAATCTGGTATAAACACTGAATTGCATAATTTGGTATTACAGAGCAACTGTATCTGAATAGTTCATTGCTCTATAAAAATTTGGATCTAAATCTGAATAGTTGTTTGCTTGTAGTTGAGATAGGTTCAAATACAAGTTCTAAGAAATTGCATAATTTTTTTTACCAATTGCACCTTTTGATCCCGTTTTCTCTTAAATTTTTATGTTTTTTATGTTTTGGGAGGAGAGAGACATAAGAATAGTGCAAAAATACAAATTTACCCTTCTTTTTAACAGAGGTGGATAACATGAGACTAACGGTGGGAACCACAGGTGGGCAAAGTGTCAAACTTTAAACCACAGGTAGGCACATAGAATTAGAGGCAAACCACAGGTGGGTAAAGTGTAATTAAAGTAACTATCAAACCAAAACGTAAGAAACCATGTACATATGCACCATGATTTAAAAATTTTGCTACTAAAATGATGTAGTTTATGATTATATTGTTAAATCATAATGAGGTTTAAGAGAAAAGGTGAAGAGAATCACCCACACATTGCAACAATAAGGATTAAATCTTGAGGACAAGAATTTTTGAAGGGGAGGGAAATGTTGTGTCTTAAGGACACGTGGAAGCCAAGCCAACTGCAATCAATTCAAATTACATTTACATATGAGGGGAAAAAAAAGATAACAACTCCTAAAAACAAATAACCTAATCTCTTAATCTTATCTCCAAAATAGTAGGAAGATATTGTTGTTAAAAGTTTGAGAACCAAACAACATAAATTTTTCAGATAGAGGACAACTTATAAGGAGGTTCCATGTACACATTTCAAATGCCAACAAGTAAAGAAAATAAAAGACGAAAGGCTATGACAATAGCAAAGGATATGGGGTGATGGTATAACCCAAGAATATATATTTGTATTTCAAGAATTAGCAATCAACAATGTTTTGATGTAGGAGAAATAATGCATCACCTTATGTTTATTCATATGTTCAAAGGAATAATGCTTATTTTTTCATTTTTTCATCATTGATTTTGAATCTGGTCTTTTCAAGTTTAATTACATTAAGCGTAATGAAACACTATAAATAAATAAATAAAATTTCATCTAGGAAAAAATATATAAAACTTAAACATTAGTTAATCATGAAGTATGAGCCTTAAGGCTAAACATTTCTAATCACCAATAACTACTATCCACCAATAACTACTATCAACCACGATGATAGCTTTGATCTTGATGTTCCTAGAGTCTATTGGTTCACTCAACCACGATGATAGCTTTGATCTTGATGTTCCTAGAGTCTATTGGTTCACCCAAAACCTCTTCTATATTATTATATTTATGTATGCATTTACTTTTTTATGTCCATTAGGCTTTTTGGCCATACCATTTGTGGGTGCCTTTTGCACTATTGGACTAAGGCTTTCTGCAGAGGTAAAGAAGTTAGGCCTAACTCTCTCCACAAGATTCCCCAGGACCCAGTCTGTGCACAAATCCAAACACTCCAAACAAAGAGAAATATATATATATGCATATTTGTATATAGTAACAGCAGAATAACTGTTAATCCAACAATGTTAGCAACAAAAATAAATAGTAATAACAACAAATATAATAACAAAAGTGAAAGAGTTCTCCACAAGATATATACTAAAAAGAGCCCAAATTTCAACTAACTTAACATTATTACCTACAAGGCCATAAAGTCATGTAATTTGGAGAATGTGACAGAGTAGCTATCCTCTTGATTGAAATGATTAAGGGTATGGTTTTGTATGAGGGAGGGAAAAGGTTTCCTAATGATGTATGTTAGGTTTGCTATGTATAATCTACTCTCTCAACTCTTTATTCTCTCTTACGTTTCACTTTCATTTCCACTTTCTCTCTTCTTTCACTTTCAACTCACTATTCTAATTCCCTTGGGTACTGTGTTCTTCACACCATTGTTGATGTTTCTCTCTGTTCTCTCATCCTTTTCATTGTGTTGTTCTCTCATTCTTGTTGTAGTCCCTCTTTTCATGATTGTTCTGTTGTTATGTTGTTCTCATATTCATGGACACTATTTCTTTTATACCCAAGATCAATCCTAGGTGATTTCCCCTTTTGCCTTAATTTCACCAACTATTTTGTCTTCTACAGGCACTTCTAGCCATATATAGGTGAGTTCACTCCCACTATCTTCTTGCTGCTGGTAGTGGGTTCACTCCCACTACTTGCTTAATGATGAACTTCTTTCCATTTTTGGGCAAAAGCCAATCCGGCCACAAATACAACTATTTCTCTCTTTCTCTTAACGACAAACCCTCATTAATCTCTCTTGTCCTCACTTTCTAACATGCATCGGATAGTTTCCACAAATTTCCTACCCATTTTGGTAAGTATGCTTTCCCAGCAAAGCATCTGCCAAAAGGGGTCTCAGCAGGATACCAAAACTAGGCCGTTCCCCCCCTTCACCAAACTACACTATCTGTTCCTCTTCAGCTGTGGGCCGTGCTTCCCTTGCATTGGCTGGGTTGCAAGTCGGCAGGGCTCCAACTGCTCCACTTCTTGTTCTTTGGCTTCTTCATCTTCATGCGTTTTTGATACCTTTGATTTTGTCTTATGTTAGAGATGGCAATTTCTACCTAACCCACGAGTACTCGACCCGATAAAGAATAGGATCGGGTTTGGGTTAAAAAAAAACCGAAATGGGTCTAGGTTGAGTCCAGGTTTTTACCAAAATCCAGCCTGAACTCGAACCCAATCCGACCCAGTTTTATATATATATAGTTACTAAAATACCCTCATATATATATATATATATATATATATATATGTTATAAACCCTAAAATTTTCTAATCCTTATTTCATTTCAGCTCACACGCACACTCAATCTGCCTCTCATCTCATTTCAGCTTATGACTCTCACTCACTCACTCACTCATAATCTCACTCGCTCTCAATCTCATCGTTGGCCCAACTACCCAACCTCTCACCGTCGCCCTAGCTCTCACCGTTGGTCCAAGCTGTTGCCGCCATCCTAAGCTCTGTCAATGTCACCGACTCACTGCCGGTCTCGGTCTGTTCCGTTCTCTACTTGTCTTAATTTTTTTTTTTTTTTTGATATTTATGTACTCGGTCTGGTTTGTTGTGCTCTGTAGCTAAATCAAACATCTTTAAATTCTCTTTGCATTTGCCAAAGTCTCTGATAGGGGTTTTGTGAGTTAATTGCCCGATTTCATATTTGATAGGGATTTTGTTGATTTCTTGAAATTGCCAAGTCCCATTTGCCAAGCACAAGTTTTTTTTTTTTTTTTTTTCCAAAACTCATCAATTTCTATTTTGTTGATTCATATTATTTTTGTACCCAAACTGAGTCCCTGTCTTCATCAAAGAGGCGTTATTGATTTATATAATTTTAAAAAAAAGAATAAATACAATGATTCATATTATTTATAAAAAAGATTAAAGTCCTTGTATTCTATTGTGTTGATTCATATTATTTAAATTTTGGGTGTATGGTTTGGTTTATCAATATATGTTAAAGCCTTGTTATGTTAGCTATAAAAGAGTGAGTGGACATTTCATTTTTGAAGAGTGAATAATTGAGTGTAGTTTAATGGAAAAATAAATTCTATGAGAAAATGCTTTTCAAAGATAGTGTAATTGTTTAATGAAAGAAATTGTGTTTATTGTTTTTTGTGTTTGTTGTGAATGCAGTGCTTAAAACGAAGATGGGAGACTCATAAAAATCTGGTTCTCCTTTTCCAAGCAGCTCTCCCTTGAGAACTGGACGTTGTCCCTTGCCAGTTATGCGGTTTCCTTCGCCATTTTCACGATCAACCTCACCATTGTCGCCTTCTGGCAACTCACCCTCAAGATCATCATCACCTTTATGCCCATTAAACAATGAGTAAGTGTTAGAATTTATAATTAATCATGTTTAATTATGATTGGATTAATAGAATTTGTGAATATTTGTAAATCGATATAATTATGAATTTGTGCCCATTAATTAATGAGTATGTGTAATAATGAATTTGTGAATATTTGTTTTGATAGATAGAATTGCTAACTCCCAAACTTTTGAGCCAATTAGGAGTCTAAAATCTCCAATGGTGGACTTAGTGGGAGAGGAGGTAGAGGAACAAGAAGGGACAAAGGAAGAGGGAGAGTAAGAGGGTACAAATGAGGATGTGGATGCAAGCAAAAAAAGAAAGACTACCTCAAATGTTTGGGAGCATTTTACAAGGAAGAAAGTTGATGGAAAATTTAAAGCCCAATGCAATCATTGTGGCAAGCTTTATTTGGGTGACTTTAGCCAAGGTACATCCCATTTGCGTAATTATTTAGCTAGATGTCTACGGATAAAGTTTAAAGATATAAGGGATATGCGATAATAAGTGTTAATTAGACAACAAAATAAGGTGGATGGAACGATGGGTTTAAATGCTTACCAATTTGATCAAGTGAAAGTGAGGGATAATCTTGCTCGTTGGTCATCCTACATGAATACCCACTTTCAATAGTTGACTACATTGGGTTTAGAGAATTTGTAAGTTCTTTTCAACTTTTGTTTAAGCTTATCTCAAGAAACACTTTGAAGAGTGACATTCTTAAAATTTATGATAATGAGAGGGAGATGGCTTTGAAGATGACAAACAAGAACGAAAGTAAGATGGCAATTACAACTGGTATGTGGACTTCGAGTAACAAAAAGAGAGGGTTCATGGTCATTACCGCTTACTTTATTGATCAAACTTGGACGTTGCAAAGTCGGGTTTTAAGGTAATTTTTTGATCTATGAATATTAAATCTATTAAATCGTATGAATTGAGTTTATGATATTGGGTTAAATTGAATGTTAAAAACTTTTAAGTTTAGAATGTTTATTGAGTTATGTTAAATTGAATGTTTAGACTTTATGTTAACTGGAATGTTTATCGAGTTGTATTATAATTATTCCTATTATTTTTCTAGATTTGTTTATGTTTCTTCTCCACACATGAAAGATGTCTTGCTGAAGTCCTTTTTGATTTTTTTAAGAGTGGAACATTGATAGGAAGTTGTCCACAATAATTGTTGATAATTGTAGTACTAATGATGCCATGATAAGACTTCTCTCGAACATGCTTGATACTAGTTCTCTTATGTTGAGTAGGTCTATGTTGCATATGAGGTGTGTTACACATATTTTGAATTTGATTGTTCAAGATGAGTTGCCTCTTATTGGTGATGGTGTTGGAAGGATTAGTGGTAGTATAATTTATTAGACTGGATCACCAAAAAAGAGGCAAAAATTTGATGAAAATGCATGTCAATTGCGTGTTCAATGCACCAAAGAGTTGGTCTTGGATTATAAGACACGCTGGAATTCAACTTGCTTAATGTTTTCTACTGCATTGATTTATAAAGATGTTTTCTCTCGTTTGGCTAAACGTGAAGCATCTTATACTTGTTTGCCAACTGACTATGATTGGGAAGTAGCCAAAGATATTTGTGGGAGGTTGGAGTTGTTTTATAATATGACTGAGTTTTTCTCTGGTCGTAAGTACCTCACAACTAATATAGATTTTACTTTGGTGTGTGAGGTGAAATAACATTGAATGAGTGGAGTTTGTCTTTAAATGAGATAATAAGTAGGATGGCAGAAAGCATGTTTACTAAATTTAATTAAATTTAATTCTTATTGGGCTGATGTTAATGTTGTTATGGTTGTTACTGCTATCTTGAATCTAAGATATAAGATGAAGTTGTTTGAATTTTATTATCCTAACATTTATGGTGATAATTCTAATTTGGAGATTGAAAAAAATAAGAATCTTTGTTGCTTGATGAGTATAGAGATGTAGATGAGTCCCCTGTAGATAACGAAGGAAATTCTCATATGCTTGTAAGTACTTCAAATTATGTGGCACAAATGAAATGTAGGTTGAGTGGGGCAATGTTATCTTTTGATTTGTTTGTGAACAATAGTTCAAGTAGTTCAAAGAAACATAGGAGTGCTAGAATGGAATTCGATCATTTCATTGATGAAGGAGTGTTTAAGAGGAGTGAAGACTTTGATATTTTGACATGGTGGAAAAATAATGGTCTCAAGTATCCTACTTTACAAAGAATTGCAAAAGATATTTTAGTCATTCTTGTCACGACTATTGCTTCAAAATCTGCCTTTAACACTAGTGGGAGACTGTTAAGTCCACACTGTAGTAGGCTTCATCTCAATACTATAGAGGCAATGATGTGTGCTCAGAATTGGTCATGGAGTGAAATCAACGGTTAGCAATTGACCAATTTGTTTTTATAAAATGAAATCAAAATTGTATTTTTATATTTGCTAGTTATAATTTGATGAAATTTATCCAATTTTTTAATTCATTGTTGTTGTAGGTTATTTAACTATGTCTGGAGATTACACACTTCAATCAATTCTTGATGATGGGGAGCCTAATGAAAAGGATGGGAGTTTTTCCACGGCAGTGGAGAATTAGAAATTTTGTATTAATTTAGTAGCCTTTTTAATTTCTTAGACTTGTTGGATTGATTTGTTGATTTGTAATTATTATAAACTTATGGGATTTATTTTGTAGCTTTTTTAATTTCTTGAACTTGTTGGACTTGTGATACTTATTTCCTGGACTTATTGGATTTATTTTATTTTTATGTTTAGCAGGTGATTTTAGCTAGGATTTATTGATTTATGATTAAATGGCTACCTTACCTAGGTGATTTATTGATTTATAATCTTAACTATGATTTATTGATTTATAATCAATAGCCCATGCTTTGGCATTTGGGCCACATTATATGGGCTTGAATTTGCACATCATAAGGCTTGAATCTAGGCAAAAATGATTTTGGATTCCAATTCAATTTCTTTTTTTGGTTGGGCCACAATTTGGGCTGTGGTTTGGGCCCAAATCTGGTTGGGCTAAACGAGGCCCGTGGGGCGGGTCTGGGCCTCGAATAAAAAACCTATTTATTAACTGGGCTGGGTCTAGCTAATGGGTCTAAGCTCGCAAGGCGAGTCAAGGTATAAAAAAACTCGGCCCGAAATCAACTCGTTGCCGTTCCTAGTCTTGTTTTCCTTCATGCGTTTCTTGCTGCTAGGACTTTATCTTGTTTCTTCTTCTTGCGTTTCTTACCATTGTGGCTTTGTCTTGTTTCTTCATGTGTTTCTTGCCACTGTGGCTTTGCAAGGTTTCACCTTGCTTTACTTTTGCAAAATCAAAATTTATGTTTATCCCCTTATACAAGGGCATTATCAGCTGTCTCCCATATATAGGGTTGAGCTTGTTAACCCATTTTTCTTTCTCTTCTCTTCATTTATTCACTACATTAGGTTGAGCCTGTTAACCCTTTTACTTTCTTTTCTCTTCATTCATTCTATTGGGCCTCATTGGACTCCATTTTGTTTCTTCACCTTTAAATTTTTCTGCTACTCATTACTCCTCAAGAAGGGCGTCCTATTACTCATCTTTATACTCAACATTACTCTTCAAGAAGGGCCTTCTATTACACCACTCCCAAAAGGAGCCGATGGGCCTACCTTCGGACTTTATTTTGTTTCTCTACCTTTGAGTTTTTCTAATACCATTTTACTCTTCAAGAAAGGCCTTCTATTATTCATCTTTATTCTCAACCCTTTTTTTGTTTGCTGAATATCTTAATTCTCAACCTTATTCTTCAAGAAGGGCCTCCTATTACACTCTATTTATTTTTCCCCTTCGAAAAGTCAAGCTATAAAGTTGTATAATAATTTTAGACTTTTCGAAAATATAACGTTGCTTAATAACGGACGCATTTGCATGGGTAGGATATATTAATTAGATTATTAAATATCCAAAATATCGGTAGACAAATACACAAATACAGGAGCACACAAGTCAATTTTTTTAGACGCAATTTACAAAAGGACCAAACGGACTTAGCCAAAATAGTCGAAGTCATAAAAATCACCATGGTCAGTGAAATCATCATAGGAGAAATCGCTTTCCCCCGAGAATTCATAATACCCATAACCCTCAGAGAGGTAATCTATGTCCGACATCCCAGACGGGTCATCTTCATCAAAAGATCCACCATCATCAATTTCAGCATCAAATTCATAGTCATCAGTGGGATCATTGGGACGCCGCAAGCTTTTAATCCGTTCAGCACATCTTTTTCCCAAATCCCCTGATAGATTGACATTGAAACATTGCCTCAGATCAAGTGATTCAAGGTGAGGACAAGCATTAAGTATGGCATTCAAGCCATCATTTGTCAGCTTATTTCCAAAAAGCTGGAGGTGGCGCAATTCAGGCATGCTCTCTGCAACAGCAACTGCCTCCTCATCCCATTCTATGTGAGGGTTTCTAAACCCCTGCTGGTTCAATTTGAATGATTTCAAAAGAGGGCAACAGCGCCCCAAAACCATCAGAGTTTCTTCCGAAAATGAACAAAGTGAAATCTCCAGCTCCTCCAATAATGGAAGTTTTGCAGCTGCTTTATTCAATCCCTCATCCGTAATGCAATAGCAAGAAACAAGACGAAGGCGTCTAAGCTGACTTGAACTACCAAAATACCAAAAGATTTGATAAATAAAATAAAAATGAACTGGCAGTTATAAAGTAATTACAAAATTGTGGAAGAATTCTGCATCTACAAATTCCTTTTTGGAGAACAAATAGCTTGAGCCCACCATATATAGATAGTGAACTGCAGTAAGTGATCAAAGAAATATTCTTCTAGAACCAGCAGCCATTGAGGCTCATAATTCTATAGGAGGGCTTGAATGTGCTGTGCCGTCTATTATCTATTGTGCCCAGAAAAATGTTCAAATAAGACAAAACAAAATATCTAGTTGGGAACATTGTCTAAACCAAATCATCCATGAAACCAATTAATAAAATCCCATGCCCAAAGCTTCCTACCTAAATTTGAAGCTATCAACCCAAGTACTTGTGACCAAGTGTCAGCTGACAACAAAAGCAAGCTTGTCCAAATATCAAAAACAAGAAAATTATCCCAAGTTTGTAACTCATCAATTGAAAACACAAGAAACAGCCTATAGTAGTAGACTAGTAATCAGTATCTAGTCACATATAGTCATGGCCCTATAAATGAGTATTAGTTTACATATGCTGATACTTGGGAAAAAGAGGCTTTCTTCAATATGGGCCAACTATAATACTACATAATAAAATAGCACTTGTGGCATCATATTAGAGAAGTCACTGCTGCACCAATTAGACCTAATTATAATTGACCAAGGTTGTAATGAATTACACAAGCCTCGTGGATGTTTAAATCCTTAATTAAAACATGAAAGTAGTCCAAATGTATTGAGTGTTAAACAATAGGCAATATTATGCAAAGGTAGTTTAAGATCAGTTTGATTAAAGTCCTCAACAAATTGCTAGAGATGCAAATTTACTTATTCGTCAATTGATAATTGGCTCAATGTGCATTAAGTATACAACATACCACTAAGTGTGCGCGAGAGTGACAAAACTGATAGCACCCCAAATTTTAATGAAGAAAAAACAAGAGTTAACCTATTTTTCTCTTTGACATAAGTGGTCATTGGTGTAGGACAGATTAGATTATTAGAAACAACATGTATACATGTTCTTGTGGTGTGCTTTAAATTCTATAAAACTTGTAGATTTTAGGGTTAGGTATAGGGGCTGTAGGTTGAATATGGCCTGAAAAGATTGGATTTAAGGAGAAAACAAGCAGTTGAGTGGGTTCCCTAATAAAATATGGGGGATTGGGAGTGAGAAAATTATACACCTTCAATCAAGTATTATTGGGAAAATGGTCATAATATTTTGAAGATGCAGGAGATCAATTTTGAAGAAGAGTGATTGGTGCAGGAATTGGGGAAGCTTGGGGTCAATGGACAATGGGGTCTATCAGCAGTAGTCAGGGGTGTGACCTATGGATGAGTATAAGGGTAAGATGATGAGAAACTTGGGCCAATGGACAATGTAAATGGTACACACCAGTCATGCTCAAGGGTGTGGCCTATGGAGAAGTGTAAGGGTGGGATAGGATAAGTGCACAAGGTACATTTGTTATGAGATTGGGGATGGTCATAGGGTAAATTTCTATACAAGGCACGGTAATCTTGTACTCTTTTTGCATATCAATGGTAAGTTATAGAGTCACCCAATGGGTCATGAACCCAGTGTAGTAATCATGTACTGAAAGAGAGATACCCAGATTTGTATTCAATTGCAGTATATAAAGACACTTCAGTGCATATGTATTTGGAGCAAATAAATGAGGGGGATCTCAACCATGGAATATTAAATTTGCACGTGATTTTCAAAGCTGGGATCTCTTTTTTATCTTTTTGATAGGTAATCAGTGTAGTTATATTACAAATGCAGTATATAAAGACACTTCAGTGCATATGTATTTGGAGCAAATAAATGAGGGGGGTCTCAATCATGGAATATTAAATTTGCACGTGATTTTTAAAGCTGGGATCTCTTTTTTATTTTTTTGATAGGTAATCAGTGTAGTTATATTGACAATATATATATATATATATATATATATATATAAAAAGTTGGGTTCAAGTTACAAATTTTTTTGAACCATTGATTATAATTAGATCTAAGGGTGAAAAAACACTCATAGTAATGTCATTATTATTTTCTTAAAATTAGGGATTTCAGCATTAACTCTTCTAATTAAAGGAAAAAAAAAACACAGCATTAACTCCCACTTTCCTCCACATCATCATCTTCTTCCTCTCATCCTCTCTCACATCTTTTTTCCTGCACTATGTACTTTCAGGTCACCACCATTGATTTCTTAACAATATTGTCTTCAGGTACTGGAAAATTTTAGAAATAGTCACAATCCTTTTAGAGGAAAATTGTTAAGGATGAGTATTTCCAAGGATAAAAGTAACCCATGGCCAAAGTCAATTTAAAAAATTAGTGCTCAAACAATGTAACTCTATCTCTTAGCCGTATCATCATCTCCCACTATGGTCCTTGAATGATCTTAAAAAAGATGTGCTCTCTTACATCAATACATGCAAAGCATCAAGGTTTATGGCAAAATAGGCTAGTACTTTCGTGGCATTATTTGTCTTTGCATAATCAACAAACACTCCAAGGACCACCACCTTGGAGTTGAACCTTAATGTCCTCCATGATATGGCCCCACTGTCTCTAATGCTTGCCATACTCCAACATAACCTCTACAGTGAAAGTCATGGCAAACCTAAGTAGCTAAATATACAATCAACATTTGTCTTGCTTCCTTACGATTTGTTTGCATGAGAGCAAGAAGATCATGTGAGAGAGGAAGAAGATGATGGCGTAGAGAGGGAGAGTTAATCACTTTTTTTTTTATAAGAAGAGTTACTACGCAAATCACTAATTTCTAAAGAATAATAATGAAATTACCGTGAGTGTCTTTCACCCTTAGATCTAATAGTAATCAATGGTCTAAAAATGGTGTAATTCTTTTGAAGTTACACCAGGTGTAACTTGACGCCATCTATATATATATATATATAAAGGAAAACAAGTTCACGATGATGAACCCAAAAGAACAAAGATCAAGCAGCTATTCTAAGAGAGAAAAGGAACTCTATGCTGGATGAGCAATCCTAGAAACCCCAACATCGAGACCAATCAAAAAGAGTTCGCTGGCACAAATCTTTTAAATGGGTCAGTCAGTTCTCTTTTCAATATCCCTTATTCCAAAATCCTTTTTTTTTTCAAGATAAGTAATAAAATTTTATTCAAAACAGACTACTTCATGCAAAAACGGAATAAAGTAGCCTACAGAATCCCAAACAAATACGAAAGATTATATACAAAAAGACAGACTTATATGCGTGAGTCCCCAAAGCTCGAAAACAATCAAATGAGAAGACTTAAGTGCAAGTTAAGCTATAGTTCCTTGGCCAATTATCCAATTTAAAATTACATGTTAGCCAAAGATATAAACAAAAATTAACAATTGAATTGCACCAAAAAAGCAAAATGTAACACAGATATATAAAAAATCACAGTCTAATAATTATGAAATTGAGAAAGAGCATATTCAGAGAAAACATAGAAGAGACCTGTTGGTGATGTGGTTGAGAAGATCGTCCGTGCCGAAGTGCTCGATGGTGATATCACGCAACTGACCGGAGCTTCGATCGATGGCGTGGCGGCACATCTTCTCGGGGTCGAAAGTCGTGTCCAAGTCCTCGTGATTGCGAATGTCGATGGCGCGCCACATGGAGGGGTCTTTGCAGAGATTGCGCCAATGCATGCACACCTTCTGCGCTCTGTCCAGGATCTCGATTGCTCCCAGTCTCTGCAGAATCGACGCCGTCACGTCCCTCGGGAGTTCCTGCCAGTTCCTGTACTGCTCACTACGAGTAGAAGAAGACGGGGACTCCATTTTCGTGGTTCAGATTTTACATACTAAGGGGAAATTCTGGTTTCGGTTTCGAGTGGAAAACGGAAAATGGGATTTTCTAGGGTTTGGAATTTGGGTGTGTTTGTGAATTTTGACTCAATTGAATTAAATGAAGGAAGGGATATGAGTTATGACTTATGACTTGCCACGATTTTTTTAAATCCTGTACAATCAGGCGGTTTTGATTTATTTATTTTTTTTATTTATAAATAATAGTTTTCTAAATGATCTTTTAATTAAAAAAAATAAAAAACAAAAAACCTTAACAATATTTGTGATAATTGAATAGTTGTAACGGGTAGGGAGATTTCAACCCAGAATGTCAGGACATACTAAAATGTAATAACTAATTGAATTATAAGTTTTATTTATATTACTATTTAAGAGATTTTTTTTTAATTATGATTTTTTTATATATTCTTACACTCTTATGTTTAAGTAGATATAAAATTAAAGGATAATCTTATAAAAATTTAACTCTAACTTCCATTAAAATATTACCTAAAAAATAAGATCACTCTTCAGTTCATTTTCAAATTGTTTTATTCACTTATAAAATTTTTAAAATAAAAATTATATATATACTTGTTGGATAAAAATCTAGTTTTGTATCTCATATAAAACACATAATGAAAGTAACAAATAAAGATTTATTTCATTCATGATTGACAACATGCACTATTTAAATTTCAGAATTTAAGAATAAAATAGCGTACCTTGGTGTGGAGAAATTCAAAACAAAGTTAGAAGCACTTGGGAACATTTTTAATCTTCACTCCAATTTCACTTTACGCCCAAGATGTATGGTCTCTCAATCAGTTTCCAAAGGGAGAATAAAAGTGTACCTCACACTCTCTTTTTCTTTTTCTCTACGCCTCTTTTCTCTAATAAAAAATTCTGTATGTTTCTCTTTTTATAACTAACTGATTATCTAATTGGGCTGGCCTATTAGACCTTTCCAATTAGGCTTTAGTGTGTGGCTTGGAGTAGGACCAAAAGGAACCAATAAGACACTAGCTCCAATGGGTCTTGGGCTTTTCTATCAACTCTTGACAAGTCCAAAGTTACCATTAATTATATTTAATACCACTATATAAATATAATTGCACTCTAGGCTTTATTAATAAATTATATCCCAAGACTTTATTGTACACGCAACCCCTTCATAAAATATTTGTAGTAATACAAAGTCATGAATATAAACTGCCACTTTGAAAATTACTATATTTTAATCCTTGAGTACACGGTTTAATCCTTTAAAGTTATTCATTATATATTTATGAAGTCCAATTTCATAAATATATACTTTAGTAATTTCTTACCAAAGTGGTTAGGTCTAACTCTCTGAATAACTGAACTCATTAAACTTATCTCAAGGGAATATTTTATATCTCCATCAAGAAATTATGAATTCCATCTTGAGATTATATATTCCATCAACACTAAATGTGGCTGCCCAACATACTGAGGTTTTGACTGTTATTTTAGATCTCACTCCTAATATATCAAAGTAACGTACACGTCATGATCAGGTCTATTATTCTCTCAGGATTAAGAGTTCATGCAAATAAAAGTCGTGAGATTTATTATTTATGTGACAGGCGTTAGAAGAATAATAAATCTCACAGCTGTCCAGTTCAATATGTCTTAACTCTTAAAACATATCAACATATCAACTAGAAATCACAACTTCCATGATCAAGACAAATCATCTTAGTTGATACGTTATAACCTTCGCAGATGAAATGCCCAATTTTATCACCTATTACGAACTATAAATTCTGAGTTTACAAAGAACTTGTAATTTATATCTTCTATGACTAAATCACATACTATGCATCTCATGGACTATATGATAATGTCCAAATATTCATGTTACCATTATTTTAGATAAAAATAAACAATTTTATTAAACACAATATTAAGTCATACATAATGTCATACATAGCATCATACAATAGGATTTAAAGGCACATATCCTAACAATATTAGCCTCATCAGGATGAAGCTTTTTTTTAATGATCCTATTTTGTAGAAAAAAAAAACTGTATTTAATTATTATATATATATATAATTTTTATTTTAAAAATCTAATTTATAAGTAAGAAATCAATTTGAAAATTAATAGGAGAGTGGTCCTACTTTTTAAGCAATGTTTATTTGGGAGTTAAAGTTACATTTTTACCTGATTGCCCTTTAGTTCAGTCTCTACTTAAACATAGGACTATAGATGCATTTTTAAACAAAAAAATGAGGAATCCAAACAGGAGAATTCCTTTAAATAATAGTATAGATAATAAAAACATAGTTTTTATTTTTTTGCTACAAAATAAATGTGTAATATTTGTTCATTTTTTGAAATGAGACTCATGACACTCCTGGTTGCATTAGTAGTTCTAAATGCATAATATTAATAAGAAAACATATAAATCTCAAATTAGAATAAATAAAAAATTATGACATTACTAGTCTCATCACACTCGCTTTTATTTATAAGTGGATAAAAAAATTTGAAAATCTATAGAAGAATGACCCTATTTTTTAGGCAATATTTTAGTGAGAATTAAAGTTGTACTTTTAACGGATAATCATTTAGTTTGTCTCTACTTAAATATAGGGGTGTGAGAGCGGTTTTGAACTAAAAAATGAGGCTAGTTTCAAAATAAAAATTATATATATATATAAAATAAAAACATAGTTTTTTTTTTTTTTGCTACAAAATAAATGTGTAATATTTGTTCATTTTTGAAAACTAGCCTCATGACACTCCTAATTGTATTAGTAGTTCTAAATGCATAATATTAATGAGAAAACGTGCAAATCTCAAATTAGAATGTATAAAAAATTTTGACATTACAAGTCTCATCACATGCGCTTTAATATATTAGTGGATAAAGAAATTTGAAAATCTATAGAAGAATGACCCTATTTTTTAGGCAATATTTTAGTGAGAGTTAGAGTTGCATTTTTACTGGATTATCATTTAGTTTGTCTTTACTTAAATATAGGGGTGTAAGGGCAGTTTTGGACTAAAAAATGAGGCTAGTTTCAAAATAAAATTATATATATATATATATATAAATAAAAATATAGTTTTTTTTTTCTACAAAATAAATGTGTAATATTTGTTTATTTTTTGAAACTAGCCTCATGACACTCCTGGTAATATTAGTAGTTCTAAATACATAATATTAATGAGAAAAAGGGTAAATCTCAAATTAGAATTAGTGAAAAATTATGACATTACTAGTCTCATCACACGCACTTTAATTTATAAATGGATAAAGAAATTTAAAAATCTACAGGAGAATGACCTTATTTTTTAGGCAATGTTTTAGTGGGAGTTAGAGTTACATTTTTACTGGATTATAATTTCGTTTGTCTCTACTTAAATATAAGGGGTGTAGGGGCAACTTTAAACTAAAAAATTAGGCTAGTTTCAAAATAAAAATTATATATATATATATATATATAGAAAAAAATAGTTTTTTTTTTTTTTTTGCTACAAAATAATTGTTTAATATTTGTTCATTTTTTGAAACTAGCCCCATGATACTCATGGTTGCATTAGTAGTTCTAAATGCATAATATTAATGAGAAAACGTATAAATCTCAAATTAGAATGAATGAAAAATTATGACATTATAAAATAATAAATAAATAAATAAAAGACTAATTACATGAAGCACGTATGATAAGGCTAGTAAGTCATAAACTTGATAATGTATACTTTGTCAGATTTAAAATGTTGAACGATTGATTTACATTAACAGTGTGCAATAATCAACGCCCAAATTGAAATACTCCTCCACGAGCCGGACGTTAATAACATAAAGCTAGCCCAAAATCTAGATGGACTATAAGATGATTCAACCTGACAATGATCTGATTGCATCTTTGCATAAAGCTAGCCTAAAATCTAGATGGACTCTAAGATGAATCAACCTGACAATGATCTGATTGCATCTTTGCTTAATCATTCACCGTGTTCTCAAAAAAAAAATCATTCATCGTTTAATTTGAGAGTTTGATTGTAAATGGTCCCATATATAATATAGACATCATTTTTTCAATAAAGTTACGCCATTTATCAAACCATATATAGAGTGCAATTTTTAATATTTTATACCTAGGATTCACTAATAAAAAATTTTTAAATACTCTCGGAATACAAAAAAATAGTGTTTCTTTTTTTCACATTCATAGTAAACCACTACCATAAATTTAATGACTAAACTTTATCCTTAATGTAAAAGGAGAGAATATCATTTTTCATACTCTAGTACCTAAGAATTACTCTTCACTGAGTTAGAAAGACAACAAATAAAAAAAGAGAGAGAGAACTTTATACGATAACAGATTCCTAAGAATTGTAGGCCTCATGAAGTTTGCTTAAACATATCAACTAGTGACAGGATGGATCCTAATTTTATAACTATAAAATAAATCCAACTAGGAGATGTTATTACACCATTTTTTTCAACTCTATTTTTACCCCTTTTCAAAGGTTCAGCTACAAAGTTATATAGTATTAATTTAAGACTTGCCAAAATGTCACGTTACTTTTACTGAACGACGGAATTTGCTTAATTAGGATGTATTAATATTAGTTTATTAGAAACTATATAAGTTCAAACTTCATGTCTAAATAAAATTCAAAATATTGGTAGCGAATACTGAAATGCAGAGCACATAATAAGTCATTTTGAAATGCGCACTTTACAAAAGGACTAGTCAAAAAATATGATTTCAAAGTTTTTATACTCAGTGAAATCATCGTAGGAGAAATTGGTGTGTACCCCGAGAATCCTTGATACCCATAATCATCAGAAAGGTCTTACAATATACTCCAATCCTCATTGTATTTACTAAAGTAATAATCATCATAGGAGACATCGCTGTCGTAGTAATACTCATAATCATCAAAGTAATCATCTGCATCCAACATCCAAAACGGAAGGTCCTCCTCAAAAGATCCATCATCAAAAGTTTCACCAATGAATCCACAGTCATTAATGGAATCATTGGGAAGCCGCAAGTTTTTAATCCATGCACATCTTCTTCCCAAGTCTCCAGACAGAGTGACATTGAAACATTTCCTTAGGTCAAGTGATTCAAGGTGAGGACAATTGTCTAGTATGGCCTGCAAGCCATCATTTGTCAGCCTATTTCCAATAAGCTGGAGGTGGCGCAGTTCGGGCATGTTCTTTGCAATAGCAACTGCCTCCTCATCACATTGTATGTGAGAGAATCTATAATCATGGTTCCATTTGAATGATTTCAAATGAGGACAATGGCGCCCCACAGCTTCAATAGTTTCTTCTGACAGTGAAGAAACTGTAATGTCCAGCTCCTCCAATAATGGAAGTTTTTCAACCATTTCAATCAATCCCTCGTCTGTAATTTCATAGCATTCAAAGAGTCGAAGGCGTCTGAGTTGACTCGAACTGCAAAAATACCAATGATGTGATAAAAAAAAAATGAACCAGCAGTTATGAACAGACGGACAAAGTTTGGCTCCATACTATTTGAAGCTATCTTTTCCAACCTATTATGGCAAATTATAAGACTACCTACGTGTATTATTTAAATAAGTCACATGACTTATTAAAAAAGTAATATGGCTAAAACAACATTCAAATGGTCCTTTAATTGTCACATAGTAGGTTGATAAGATAGCTCCAAACATGCTTGGAGCCAAACTTTTTCCTAAATGGACATGTAAACACAAAAATGTGGAAAGATTGTGAACTTCAGTACGTCAACTGTACACAGAAAATTTGTTCAAGGAACAGAAAACAACGTATCTAGTTGGGAACATTATCTAGGCCAAATCACCCAAATTTCCTTCCTGAATTTGAAGCTATCAATCCAAGCACTTGTGACCATCAGTTAACAGCATAAGCCCAAATATAAAAAACAAGCAAACTATTCCAAGTTTGTAACTCTTCTATGGAAAATAAAGGATATATATGTACTCCTCAGCCCCCTTTTAAGTCACTGCTGCAATAATTACACCCCAAGCCTCAAGCATTTTTTATTCCTTGATTTAAACATTAAGAAGGGAGCCCAAATGTAGTGATTGTTGAACAATAGACATTATTATGCAAAGGTAGTTTGAACAGTCAATCTGATCATTTGATCCAAGACACACAACAAATTGTGGGAGGTGCAAATTACTTTATTCATCAATTGATATTTGGTTCAATATGCATTAAATATCCAAAAAATTGGGGTTCAATGTGGTTGCAACAACCAATCATTGTGTGCAAGAGTGACAAAACTAATGACACCCCAAATTTTACTGAAGAAGAAAGAACAAGTTAAGTCATTTCTCTCTTTGATATAAGTGATCATTGGTGTAGGACAAATTAGAAACAACCTGTATACATGTGCTTGTGGAGTGCTTAAAGTTTATAATACTTAGAGATTTAGGTCTAGGGTCTGTAGTTTGAATATAGCTTGGAAAGGTTGGATTTAAGGGGCGAACAAGCTGTTGTGTGTTCTCCAATAAAATATAGGTTTTTTTTTTTTTTTTTTTTTTTTTTACAATCAAGCATTATCTAGGGAAATGGTTGTGGTACTTTAAAGAGGCAAGAGATCAATTTTGAAAATGATTGATTGGTTAAGAGAAGCTCAGGGTCAATGGACAATGGAGAGGAACAAAATTTGAGGGTGCAATTTGTAATTTGAAATTTGGCCTTTAGTTTTTTGTGGACAGCAGCTTGGTAAAAAAGCTAGACAAGGGACAATCTCATAAAAAGAGGGGCAACTTCCATATATTAGTGTTGTATTGTGCAAATGTAACAGCAAAACAATGGATCATTTGTTGACCCATTCATTTGTTGACCCATTTGCAATGTTTGGAATACAGTCATGACACCTAACAGCCTAAGAGGGTTATCGTTGTTCTTTTTGGCCGGAGAAGCTGCTTTGAAAAGCATAGGAGTTCATTTGTCCGGAAGGCACACCTCTTTGCTTAATGTGTGGATAATTTGGAGGAAAAGGAATAGTGGCATCTTCAATAGAGTGGAGCTAATTGTTACTGGGCCTGAGACTCTGAGTTGAAATCCGACACTTGAGATCTTTATTCACGTGGTCCAAAAGAATAGGCACAATTGAATTCAATCCCTTTATTTTTTTTTTGTATGTAAACATTAATTATTTTTTATAAGTAGGAGTAACTTGCATAGTTATCAAAAAAGAACCAACAATTGACCTGATTAAAAGACTATTTCACTGCTTTATTGAGTCCACTACCAGTTCATTAGTTGAATTGTAGACTTGACACTTATTATTTCAAACATTTTATAGTTACTAAAATAATTAATATAAAAAAAAAAATACAAACAAGTTATATATATTCAAACAAAAAAAAAAGAACTGAACAATGAGCTCAACAAATGACTTAGTTGTAAAACAAGTAAAGAAAAATACATCACATGACATAAACACATTATTCATGTACATTATTCAAAATCAAAAAAGAGAGAAGAAAAGAGAAAACTTTGGGCTATTCAGAGGCTGTGATAGAGAGAGGCACACTCTACCCATGCATGATTTCAATAACAGTGTAGTCAAAGGCGAGCCAGGCACTTGCCTAGGCGCCTGGGTGAGGCGAGGCGCCAGTAAGGTGCCTTAAAGGCTCTAAGGTGAGGTGCCTTTAGTGAGGCGCTCGCCTTTAGAGTCTATGCGAGCAAGGCGACCGCCTTAAGCTATGAAAAAGGTGCTAAGGCGAGAGCCTCAAGTTTTTTTTTTTTTTAATAAAAAGTTTGTTGTGAAACCTATTTTTAAATTATTAATTTCAAATGGCATGTTATAAGCCTATTGTTAGTTAAATTAATTTACAAATTTGTTTTGTAAGACTTATAGTTATATTGAAGCTTGTTGTAAATCGTAATGTTAGAACTAACTAAACTAACTGATAGAACCTAAACCATGTTAATCCTATTTTGAAAAAATTTGAAAGACCTAATATCTTCATGCTACACTGTGAAAAATATTTCATTATAATATTATAATACACTAAGTACTTAGAATTTAAGTTCTATATTTATAATAAATGTATTGAGAATGTGGTGCCTTTCTTTTTTTCGCCTCACGCCTCAGGCGATACAAGGCCTCTTTCGCCTTCGATTACCTTGCTCTTGAGTAAAATCTATTAGGATTTGGACTCCTAATTCATGGCCAAACACCAACCTTAAAGCTAGGATGCACAGACACAGACACGGGTAAAGATAGGACATCTTTACAGCACGACACAGATACGGCACCCCAAAATGAAGTGTCCGCGCATCCTAGCCTTAAAGTGCCCACGATAGTTAATTTGTCATTTCAAATCCAAATTCAAGTATCCAAACGCAATCAATCATAAAATTCTAGACTAATCGTTTGCAAAAACAAAAAATTACCCATAATTCAAAAAAACCGAAATATCAAAAACTGAAAATACACGAAAAAAAAAGGTTACCTTTGGGCGATATAATTGAGGAGTTCATCGTTAGCGACGTACTCAATGTTGATAGCTCGCAATTGGCCGCAGCTGCGATCGACGGCGTTGTGGCACATCTTCAGGGGGTCGAATGGCCCGTCTCCCCATTCGTAGAGATTAAGCAGGTTGATGTCGCGCCACATGGAAGGTTCTTTGCAGATATTGCGCCACAGCGTGCACACCTTCTGCGCGGTCTCGAGGATCTCGACCGCGCCGAGTCTCAGGAGGATCGACTCCGTCACGTCCCTCGGGAGCTCCAGCCAGTTCCGTGGAATCTCCTTTTTCTTCCACACTTTCTTAGTTTGCTTTTTCGAAGAAGAAGAAGAAGTAGGCTCCTTTTTCTTCCATACTTTCTTTTGAGGCACTTTCGGATTGGGATTGTCTCGGCATTTGAATTCCTGCATTTGGATTTTGGGTTCGGCGGCGAGAATTGGAATTTCTAGGGTTTTGGATTTGGTGTGTACTGTAGTTTCTGGGAAATGAGATTTTGAGAGAGAATGAAAGAAAGTGGTTATGGAAAGTTGTGTATATCAGTATATGTATGGCTCGCTTGACACGTTTTTTTTTTTTTTTAAATGCCTATACAATCGGGCGGGTTGGTTTTAATTTTTTATATATTTTATTTTATTTAAATAATATTAATATGGTAAAACAAAAAAAATATATATATTAATATGGTGTTTTTCTTTTTCTTTTTCTTTTTTTCAATTTCAAAAAATAACAATGGGCTTTATAAGGAAACAAAAGAAAGCTTTCAAAACCCAGACACAGAATTTGCTTATGAGTAGGCCCAATTAAAATCACAAAGAAGAGACATGACGTTTGCAATGATATGCTCTAAATCTTGCTTTTAACTCAGTTTTAGTATTTCTTTTGAAAGCCTAAAATCTCAATTAGAGTGGCATTTTTTCTTACTTAAAACTCAAAAGGATGTTTACAACATTGAGTTTTTTTTTTTTTTATTCGTTTAATTAAAATGTATAATAACATGTTTAAAAAAAAAATTAAAATGTGAATCCATTAAAGTTATCTCCCATAAGGAAAAAATTATGAGAAGTTACAAAAGTGATTGCATTATCATGGGACAAGATGCTATGAAATTTGCTTAACATAAATTTTTTCTTTTTAGAAGATGTTTAACAAAAAATTTAGTCATACGATGGATCCATAATAATTTATAAGTCAGGAGTATTGTAACTTAACTAATTTGCACTTTATCGTGTGTTCATAACATCCAAAATTCAAATCCCACGTTCCCTGTTGTAAGTTGTAACTATCGAATTATAAAATTTAAAAATAATATAATAATAAAATAAAATTAAAAAATTAAAAAAAACAAAACAAAACAAAACAAAAAGTCCAGCTGTAAGGTTATTTAATAATTTAAGACTTGCTGAAATGTAATGATATATTTACTGAATAGCATTTTCAAGGATATGATATATTAGATAATTAGAGACTATAAATAAAAATTTAGATCTAATCACCAAAGTACTCCTAAAACAAAATATTCAAAATAAGTGTAGCACAAAAGTCATTTTGTGTAGATGCACTATACAATAGGACTAGCCCAAAACCTCTGAAGTCATTAATTGAATACTAGTAGATAGGATCGTTATCAGAGTCATCATCAAAAGATTCATCATCATCGGGGTCATCATCAAAAGAGTCATCATCATCAGAGGTGATGGGATTGTTATCAGAGTCATCATCAAATGATCCATCATCATCGGGGTCGTCATCAAGAGATTCATCATCAGAGTCATCATCATGAGTGTTCTTGGAGTCATCATCAAATGATCCATCATCATCATGAATGTCGTTAGAGTCATCATCATCATGAATGTCGTCTGTGTCATCATCAAAAGATCCATCATCGGCATGAATGTGGTCGGATTCTTCATCAGAAGATCCATCATCATCATGTATGTCAACAACAAATTCATAGTCATCACCAAAAGATCCATCTTCATCATGAATGTCATCAGAGTCATCATCAAAAGATCCATCATCATCATCATGAATGTCATCAATGGATTCATAGCCATCAGTGGAATCATTGGAAAGATACAAGCTCTGTTCAGCAATGAATTCATAGCCATCCATGGAATCATTGGGATGCCGCAAGTTTTTAATCCGTTCAGCACATCTTCTCCCCAAATTTCCTGACAAAGTGACATTGAAACATCTCCTTAAGTCAAGTGATTCAAGGTGAGGACAACCATCAAGTATGGCCTGCAAGCCGTCATTTGTCAGCTGATTTCCAATAAGCTGGAGGTGGTGTAATTCGGGCATGTTCTTTGCAATAGCAACTGCCTCCTCATCACACTCTTTGTCAGCAGCATCCCACTTCTGATTCCATTTCAATGATTTCAAAAGAGGACAACAGTGCCCCACAGCTTCCAGAGAATCTTTTGGCAATAAAAAAAGCGTAATGCCCAGCTCCTCCAATAATGGAAGTTTTGCAGCCGCTTCCCTCAATGCCTTTTCTGAAATGCTATTGCAACATACAAGACGAAGGCGTCTAAGCTGACTTGAACTGCATAAATACCGAGGATGTGATAATAAATGAACTGGAAGTTATAAACAGACAAGTCAATACAAAAATGTGGAAGAATTCTGTAGCTACAAATTCTATATTGGAGGCAAATAGCTTGAACCCACCATATAGATTGTGAACTGCAGTAAGTCATCAAAGAAATTTTCTTTAGGACCTCCAGTCCAGTGTGACTCATAATTCTATATGAGGGCTGCAATGCATTGGTATGCTGTCTATTTTCTATCGTACACAGAAAAATCTTTGAAAGAAAAGAAAACAACATAACTAGTTGGGAACATTCTCTAGGCCAAATCACCCAAGCTTCCTACCTAACTTTGAAGCTATCAATCCAAGTACTTGTGACCATGTATCAGCTAACAACATAAGCAAGCTTGCCCAAATATCGAAAAAAAAGGGTTCAATGTTGTTGCAAATTGCTGATGATGCAAATAACTTAATTTGTCAAATGATATTTGGTTCAATGTGCATTAGATATCCAAAAAAAAGGGTTCAATGAGGTTGCAACAACCACTCATTGTGTGGAAGAGTGACAAAACTAATAGCAACCCAAATTTTAGTTAAAAAGAAAGAACAAGTTATTCTCTCTTTGACATTAGTGATCATTGGTGTTGGACAAATTAGAAACAACCTGTATACATGTGCTTGTGGTGTCACTGGTGTGCTTAAAGTTTAATAATACTTGTAGATTTAGGCCTAGGGTCTGTAGTTTGAATATAGCTTGGAAAGGTTGGATTTAAGGGGCGAACAAGCTGCTGAGTGTGTTCTTCAATCAAGCATTATTGAGGAAATGGTTGTGGTACTTTGAAGAGGCAGGAGAGGAGATCAATTTTGAAGAAGAGTAATAGGTGTGGGGAAGCTTGGGCCTTGGGGTATATGGACAACTAGTAGAGTCAGCAGTAGTCATGGGTATGACCTATTGAGATCTTTGTTCAAGTGGTCCAAAACAGTAGTCAAACTAATGTGATGCCAACACTTACAAAATTGACATTTGAAACACATAAAAATTCATACTTAACAAATCAAATTGCACAAAAATCAAATAAATAGAGCAAAATTAAAATGTACCTTTGGGCAATGTAGGTGAGGAGCTTGTCTGAGCCAAAGTTTTCGATGTTGATATCTAGCAGCTGGCCGAAACTGCGATCGATGGCGTGAATACACATCTTCTCGAGATAGTATCGCATGTTAATGGGGTGACCGAGACTACGTCTGCAGTAGCTATTGCGCATGTCGATGGTGCGCCACATGGAGGGGTCTTTGCAGAGACTGCGCCACAGCATGCACACCTTCTGCGCGGTCTCCAGTATCTCGACTGCTCCGAGTCTGTGTAAAATCGACGCCGTCACGTCCCTTGGGAGTTCCAGCCAGTTCCGGGTGGTCTCCTTTTTCTTCCTCCATACTTTCTTAGTTTGCTTTTTCGAAGATGAAGAAGAAGGAGCAGAAGGAGGAGGAGAAAGAGGAAGAGGCTCCTTTTTCTTCCATACTTTCTTTGGAGGCATTTTGGGATTTGGGTTTTCTCGAAATTGGTATTTTTGCGTTTGATTTTGATTTGGGCGGTGGAGTGGTAATGATATTAGTAAGGTTTTTTTGGTGTGTACTAGTGTGATTAATATCGTCTGGGAAAAGAGATGAGAATGGAAGAAAATCAAACGCTATCCCATATATATAGGGCTTGACATGATTGTTTTTTTTTTTAAATATTCCTCTACGGTCGGGTTTTTTTTTTTTTTTTTAAGAATAAATATGGGTGTAATTTTTTAATTCCGAAAATATGCCTTCAATTACAGAAAAGACCGTAATGGCCCTATGGCAGGAGGTAATAAAGTTAATTACAGAAAAGTGGAGTCCTTTGGATTACACTTATAAAGAGTCTTTTCATAATATAAATGCCTTTTTTTTTTTCATGGGATAATTTTTTTTCTATTATCTAGTTAAGACACAAATTAATTTATTGCTTATATATGGCTAAGACACAAATTAATTTTGAATAATCCTAGTGATACAATCTGTTTTACAAAATTTTTTACAAACTGTTGATGTGGTGAGAGATTATTGGTAAATAAAAAAGTAATATTAATAGTGGATCTATATGAAAACCAATAAGAAGTTTAGTCACATCAACATTTTGTAAAAATGTTATAAAATAAATTAAGGAATGTTGGAATCGTAGATCTCTTATATGATAATATAAGACTTTATTAATTAAGCTAATTTGAACCTACACTTATAAAGAGAATTCTAACAATAAAGAATTTAACCACCGAGCGCGTTGGTTAACTGGTAAGGGGTTGTCCTAACTTAATCAAGGTTTCGTGTTCGAGCCTTGGACATGCAGCTGCGTTAAAATTCGGTTGGGAGAGTTTTGCCGCCCTCGTGGTCCTACCCAACTCGAATTCGGATTTAATCGGAGCCCCTATATACCGGCCAAAAAAAAAAAAAAAAAGAACTTAAGGAAACACATATAAGTTTGGTACATTGATATTTTACGTATAAAACAGGTGAGCAGACTATTGATTATTTACTTCTTTATTGTGGACAAGAATTTCCAAACAAGAATCCTTCTGTTGGGAGGATATTCATGGCATAATTGCAAACTCGTTTCTTTTCTTACTTTTAAAGGATAATTACAACACTTTTTTTTCTCCTTTTAATTAAAATGTATGATAAGTGATGACATGTTTTTTTTATAGTCAAAATGTAGAGCTATTAAAGTTATCTCCAATAAAACAACCACTAAGTGAAGTTTAAGAAGGTGATTACATTATCCAGGGCAAAGTAACAGCGGGAAAATGAATGTTATTGTAGCTCATAAAAACCTGAAAGTCTCTCCGGTGAAGGTTTTAAAACAAAATATAACAGAGGAGCGCTTATATATATCCATGGATTACTGAGAACAGTAGGCTCTGTGAAAGTTGCTCGACATAAAAATTAGACACATGATGAATCCAAAATATTTTTTCAAGTAAATCCAACTAGGAGGTTTTACACTATTTGTTTAACTCTAATTTTCCCACCTTCAAAAGTAGATGTATGTAAGTGTTGCTGAAATGTAAGAAGGCATTTGCAGGGATAGAAACTATATTAAATTTTCAGATCTAATAACTAAAGTATTACTAATACAAGTGCAGCACAAAAGTCAATTTGTTTAGATGCACTGTACAAAAGCACTAGTCAAAATAAAAACCTCCCAAATCATTAATATGAGTTGGTGGAATCATAGTCCGACTCATCATCAAAAGATCCATCTTCATGAATGTCATCATCGACTTCATCATCCTCACTGTAATCTAGGGAATAAACAATATCCGAGCCTTCATCAAAAGATCCATCATCAGCGACGAAACCATAGTCATCAGTGGAATCATCGGGATGACGCAGGTTTTTAATCCTTTCAGCACATATTCTTCCCAAATTTCCTGACAGAGTGACATTGAAACATTTCCTTAGGTCAAGTGATTCGAGGTAAGGACAACCATCAAGTATGGCCTGTAAACCATCATTTGTCAGCTGATTTCCAATAAGCTGGAGGTGGCATAATTCGGGCATGTTCTTTGCAATAGCAACTGCCTCCTCATCACACACTGACTGAGAAAGTCCAGCAATAGCATACCACTGCTGATTCCATTTGAATGATTTCAAAAGAGGACAACAACGTCCCACAACTTCCAGAGATTCTTTTGTCAAGTAACAAAGCGTAATGTCCAGCTCCTCCAATAATGAAAGTTTTGCAGCCACTTTGCTCAATCCCTTATCCGAAATGCTATAGCAACATACAAGACGAAGGCGTCTAAGCTGACTTGAACTGCAAAACTACCAATGATGTGATAAAAAAAAAAAAAAAAAAAGAACCAGCAGTTATAAACAGACAAGTAAATACAAAAACGTGGAAGAATTCTTCTTCCTACAAATTCATTATTGGAGACAAATAGCTTGAACCCACCATATTGTGAACTACAGTAAGTCATCAGAGAAATATTCTTTAGGACCTCTGGTTTATTGTGGCCCATAATTCAATTGGAGGGCTGCAACGTGTTGATATACTGTCTATTTTCTATTGTACAAACAGAAATTGTTCAAAGAATAGAAAACAACATATCTAGTTGGGAACATTCTCTAGGCCAAGTAATCCAAGCTTCCTACCTAAATTTGAAGCTATCAATCAAATTACTTGTGACTCTGTGTCAGCTGACAACATAAGCAAGCTTGCCCAAATATAAAAAACAAGCAAACTATTCGAAGTAAAGCCTGCATATGCTGATACTTTTTGGGTTTTTTTTTTTTTTTTTTTGGTGGTGGGGGAGTGGGGGGAGGGGAAATTCTATAATTTAGTGACTAAACTAATTGCTCCCCAAATTTTTTTGAAGAAGAAAGAATGAGTTAAGCTATTTTTCTCTTTGATATAAGTGATCATTGGAGTAGGAAAAATTAGAAACAACCTGTGTACATGGGCTTGTGGTGTGTTTGAAGTTCATAATGCTTGTGGATTAAGGGTTAGGTTTTGTTGATCGGTAAGTGTGAAAACTTTATTAAGAATAGAGGGAAAACATTACATCCACTGTACATAGGAAGTGTACAGATGCTGTAAATGGGAATCAGTTAAGAGCGCATAAATCCAAAAATTCTAGCAAATTAGAAAAAGAATGACCACTTAGAACAGCCATCCAGTCAAAAAGAGTACGAAGAAGAAACAACTTTAGACCTGAGGGTGAACACTCAATGTCTTCAAATGTGTGATTATTACACTCTCTCCAAAAAAGCCACATAAGACATAAAGGTATAGCACCCCAAATATCTGCATTTCAATGCCGACCAAATTCCCCCTGCCCAAAACTTCACCAAGACCAAAGTGCTCTTAGGTATAAACCAAGCTAACCCAAACATGTCAAACACCATAGACCATTTATATCGGATGCAAATGGGCAATGAATTAACAAATTATCAACGGACTCACTACTTTGCTTACAAATGCAACACCAATCTACCACACAACCCCCTGCTTACAGAGGGTGAGAAACTTAGACACCTTCAATCGAGCATTATTGGGGAAATGGTTTGGTTGTAGTACTTTGAAGAGGCAGGAGATCAATTTTGAAGAAGAGTGATTGGCGAGGGGAAGCTTGGGGTCAATGGACAACTGAGAGACTCAGCAGTAGTCATGGACTCATGGGTAGTCCAATAAGAATAGGCACATGTGATGCCAAGTTGCCAACACTTCTATTGAAGATATTGATTCTCTTTCTTTAATTTATAATGCAGTTTTTTAGGATTACTTTGCATGGTTATCAAAATAGAACCAACAATTGACCCAATTAAATAGACTAGTTCACTATTTCATTGATTAAACTAGTGGTTTGTTAGTTGAACTGTAGAAAAAGAAATGAGCTATGTAGTAGTTATAAAGCAAGTATTTCATTATTATTGTTTAAATCACATGACATAATAAATGATCATTAGCGTAGGACAAATTAGAAACAACCTGTATAAAAATGCTTGTGTTGTGCTTAAAGCTCACAATACTTGTGGATTAGCATTATGTTTTTTTGATCAGTGTGAAAAATTTAATAAGAATAGAGGGAAAAAAACATTACATCCACTGCACATAGGAAGTATACAGAGGTTGTGAATAGAAATCAGCTAATAGTACATAAGTTCGAAAAGTCTAGCAAATTAGAAAACGAGTGGCCACTCAGAACAGCCAAACAATCAAAACGAATACGAAGAAGTAACAGCTAAGATTTGAGGGTGAACACTAAATATCTTCAAATGTGTGATTATTACATGCTCTCCAAATAAGCCACATAATACAAAGGTATAGCACCCCCAAATATCTGCATTTCAATGCCGACCAAACCCCCCCGCCCAAAACTCCACTGAGGCCAAAAAAAAAAACGCTCTAAAGCATCACCCAAGCTAACCCCAATATGCCAAACAACATAGACCACATGTCATATGCAGAAGAGAAATGGATTAACAACTGATCAACAGACTCACCACTCACCCCCACTTACAGAGGTTATCCATGGTTATAAATTTCTCCTTAGCGGCTGCTCACGCATAAAAAAAACAGTTACAGTCATTGGGACCTTTGCCTTCCATACACAATTCCATGGGAAAGAATGATGCACTTAGCATGGTTATCAAAACAGAACCAACAATTGACCCAATTAAATGGAATTAACAATTATGACTTTATACTATATATTTATAAATCTATTAAACTTAACAATAAACTAAAAAATACACAAACAAAAAAAAAAAAAATGAACAAAATTCATACAACAATTAACAAACTTAACAATCAAATAAAAAGTCGATAGTGAAAAAAAGAAAGAAAGGTACCTTTGGGTGATGTAGGCGAGGAGGTTGTCGGTACCGAAGTCCTCGATGTTGATATCTTGTAAGTGGCCGCAACTGCGATCGATGGCGTGACGGCACATCTTCTCGAGGTCGCAATCCAAGTCGCGGTCACCCAGATTGCGCATATCGATGGAATTCCACATGGAAGGGTCTTTGCTGATGTTGCGCCACAGCGTGCACACCTTCTGCGCGCTCTCTAGGATTTCGATTGTGCCCAGCCTCTGCAGAATCGACACCGTCACGTCCCTTGGGAGTTCGAGCCAGTTCCGGCACTCCTCACTAGAAGAAGAACAAGAAGAAGATGGGGGCTTCATTTTCTTCCAAGCTCTATCTGGAGACATTGGAAAAGTTTTAATTACATTCAGAAAGTGAAAATGGGATTTTCTGGGGTTTGGGTTTGTCTGACAGTCTGAGAAACCTAAAATATTTCAACACAAAACCTTATTATTTCGAAACTAATCAGATTTTGACTAGGCGAAGAATAAATTTTAGATCTTTTATTCAACTATCAGAGGTTTTATCAGTTAAGTTCGTTTTCAAATATTTTTTTCCATGGTATTAATTGTGCTTATTTGAATCTACTTGAGTTGCTTGTAAGGTGTGTTAAAGTTTTTTTTTGATAAATTGCAAACTATGCATCTAAAGTTTGAGAATGTTTATATTTTATACTTGAAATTTCAGAATTTAAATTTTTAGCTCTTGAAGTCTGAGCTGTTTCGATTTTACATATTAACGTTCAAAATTCTACTCCCTAAAATTAAGAAGTGTTTGAATTCTACTATCTAAATTTTAAAACTTTAAGGTGTGAAATCCTAATACTCCCAGACTTTAGACAGTATAAATCTAATACCTTTAATAGGAAGATGACTTTTTACTTTTTAGTGATGCTAAATACATTTTCAAATGGAAATACTTCTAATATATAGAGTTTTCAGAATACAATTTTCACTTTTAAGTTATTTAAAATAAACATTCTGAAAACACTACATGCTAAATATTTACAGCGCAGTAAATATATTGAAAAATGCAGACCTCACATTGTGTCACTAAAAACAACTTGTTCTTAGAAATTGATACTCATACCCAATACACACTTTTGCATTATAAGTTACCTAAAAAATTAGTTTTTCAAAAAACTTGTATAAATTTTTTTTACACGTTGTTTTGAAAACAAAAACACCGATTCCTTTCAAAATTAAAATGTATATGTTTCTTTTAAATAAAATGTAAATATATTAAGATTACATGGAATAAGGCAACCACCATGAGAAGTTATTGTAGTTCACATTACCCAAAAGTCTCACCAAGTTACTTAATAAATGAAATTGAACAAAAGATTAATCAATAGATAACTAAGCATGGTAGGCACCATAGAACTCACTTCACATACAAATTTGTCACATGATGGATTTTTAAAATAAATCAAACTAGGAGGTTATACACATTTTTTTTTACTCTATTTATCCCCCTTTCAAAAGTCATAAGACATGCTGGATGGCATTCGCGTGGATAGGTTATGTCAGTTGATTAGAAACTATAGACTAGTCAAAATAAAAATCCCCTAAGTCATCTTCATCAAAAAGATCCATAATCAGAAATTTCTGTCATGAATCCGTAGTCATGAGTGGAATCATTGGGATGGCGCAAGTTTTTAATCCGTTCAGCACATCGTTTTCCCAAATTTCCTGAGAGAGTGACATTGAAACATTTCCTTATGTCAAGTGACTCAAGGTGAGGACAACCATCAAGTATGGCCTGCAAGCCATCATTCGTCACCTTATTTCCAATAAGCTGGAGGTGGCACAATTCGGGCATGTTCTTTGCAATAGCAACTGCCTCCTCATCATACTCTGTCTGAGAAAGTCCATCAGTAGCATACCACTGCTGATTCCATTTGCATGATTTCAAAAGAGGACAACAGCGCCCCACAATCTCCAGAGATTCTTTTGACAAGGAACAAAGCGTAATGTCCAGCTCCTCCAATAATGAAAGTTTTGCAGCCACTTTGCTCAATCCCTCTTCCGAAATGCTATAGCAACAAACAAGACGAAGGCGTCTAAGCTGACTTGTACTGCAAAAATATCAAGGATGTGATAAAAAATGAACCAGCAGCCGTAAAGAGACAACTCAAACAAGTAAATACAAAATTGTGGAAGAATTTTGCATCTGCAAATTCAATATTGGAGACAAATAGCTTGAACCCACCATATAGATTGTGAACTGCAGTAAGTCATCAAAAAAATATTCTCTATAGGAGGGCTGCAATGTGTTGGTGTACTGTTTATTTTCTATATTGTACACTGAAAAATTGGTCAAAGAATAAGAAAGCAACATATCTAGTTGGCAACATTCTCTAGGCCAAATCATCCAAGCTTCCTACCTGAATTTGAAGCTATCAATACAAGTACTTGTGACCATGTGTCAGCTGACAGCATAAGCAAAAGCTTAACCAAATATCAAAAGCAATCAAACTATTCCTAGTTTGTAACCATTCTATAGAAAACAAAGAAGATGCATATGTTGCTTATCAGAGTCGAGCTAACCATTACTGAGTCTGAGTTGAAACCCGAACACTTGAGATCTTTGTTCAAGTGGTCCAAAAAAAAAAAAAAGCACATGTGACATGTGATGCCAACTCTTTTAATAATTCCCTTCCTATTATTTTTTTAGAATTACTTTGCATAGTTATCAAAATAAAACCAAGGATTTTTTTTTGAAAATAACTATAAAAGCCAAATTATTTTATTAGTTAGCCAAGGTTTGAAACTATTTTGGTATCTAACAAATCGAATCTGTTAGACTTAATTTTGCTCTTTAAAATTGCACTTGGAGCTCAAGTGGCTAACTAATGAAATTGTTTGAGAGATTTAATTATTTAAAAAAAAAAAATCCTAGAACCAACAATTGACTCGACTAAACAAGTGGGTTCATACATTTTATTATTATAACATTAATCAAAATACAAAAAAAAACATAATAAAACACAAGTATATGCCTTTTAAACTTAACGATAAACTTTTTTTTTTTTTTTGGATTGAGTTTCAACCTATGTGTCCGCTTCTAATGATTTTGATCTTTATGATTAGACCAACTAACTAATTCAATTGAACTCAAATTTCTCATTTAACGATCAGAGACTTTGCGAGATAAACTAGCTTAGTAACCACAATAAACTTAGCAATTATCAAATTACACCAAAACCAAATAATAATAAATAAATAAAAAATTAAAGAGAAATATCAACAATCGAGATGTATATATACCTTTGGGTGATGTAGATGAGGAGTTCGTCGGTGCCAAAGTACTCGATGTTGATATCTCGCAACTGGCCGCAACTGCGATCGATGGCGTGAATGCACATTCTCTCGAGGTCGTAGGGCATGTCGTGGAGGTCACCGAGATTCTGCATATCGATGGCACGCCACATGGAAGAGTCTTTGCAGATATTGCGCCACAGCATGCATACCTTTTGGGCGCTCTCTAAAATATCGATTGCGCCCAGCCTCTGGAGAATCGACACCTTCACGTCTTTAGGGAGATCCAGCCAGTTCCGGTACTCCTTTTTCTTCCGTCCTCTTTTTCGAGCCATTGTCGTATTGGGATTTCTAGGGTTTGGTTTGGGAGTGTCTGAGATTTTTTTTTTTTTTTTTTTGGCTAAGAGGAAGTGTCTGAGAACTAAAGATTTTAGAATTAGATTGAAAGTAAAATGGATGGATATATTATTATTAATTTATTATATAATAATATATACACTTATACAGAACGTGCCACTTTTTCCATAGGGCGGGATTGATTTTTTAAAAAATAAATAAATAGTGTCATTTTTTTAAAATGCCTAGAATAAAGTTTTTTTTTTTAAGTAAAAAAATAAAGTGTTAATTACAATTTATCCGTTAAAAAATTAAAACAGCAAACTACACTCTAAAATTTTGGAGTTTTTTATTTTTATTTTTTTTATTTTATATTCTAAAGTTTCAAAAGTTAGATATTACTTTTAAAATTATATTCCATTTGCATCAACAATCCCTCCATCTCCCATAAAAAAAAAAAACAAAATCACTCCATCCATATGTTTTATTAAGTGTCACATTGCATCATTTTATGTGACACTTAATAAAAAATATGGATAGAAAAGCTGTTAATGCAAACGAAATAAAATTTTAAAGAGTAAAATCTAAAATTTCAAATTTCAAATTGTATAATTCAAAGACTTCTAATCTTTAGGAGTGTGTTTTATACTTAGCCTCACTTAAAAATACCATAACAGAATTCGGAATTGGGTATTTGGTAATTAGCAAAATTACAAACATAGACCATGGGCTTTTTATAAGGAAGAAAAAAAGCCTATGGGTCTTAATTAAAATGTGATTTTCTGAATAAAGATTCAAAATCTTCAAGTGGAAAGTCTGTAGATTTTATTACCGGCTAAATGCAACTTATCAAGAAAGTTCACTCCTAAAGCTTTCTAATACGATTATGATAGATTTAATTGATTGGATGGCCCAAATTTTATATGAGCCCGAGTTAGAAGATATTGCTTCTATGAAAATCCCATTTAAATCACAATCAACAAAATCGTTAGCAAGAGACTTTTGATGTTTGCAATAATCTGCCAATTAAGAGGTGGGATCGAAGCAAATTCTTTAGATTAACCTATAGAGACTTAGCAATGTAGAGCGTTAAAGCTCAATTTCCCAGCCTTCGAAAACGCCAAATTCAAGTTAAAACCGCAAACAAGAGTAAAATTATCATTTCACAAGTTCATAGGGGGAAAAATCATATCTCATTACGGCAAAAATCACATTAAATTGGACCTTCATTTCAAGAAATGATGGCTATAGCCGGGTTTCTAAAACGAAGCTATACCCTAAAAACGCAGCTATAGGCTATAGCCTTGTTTCCTATAACTGCGTTTACAAACATGGCTTATACTACGCGAGAATAGCTCTTACGGTTCTATAGCCGCGTTTTCTTAACCACAGCTATAGACCATGTTTGTGCTGCATTTTAAAAATGCGGCTATAGGAACAGTTTTGGCTCTGTTTTAAAAATGCGGCCAAAGCCTCCTACAGCTGCATTTTTGAAATGCACCTATAGGTTTTAAAAAAAAAAAAAAATTCTTGGATTTTTTCCCCCCAAAAAATTCAAAATTAACTACAAACCCAGAAAATTTAAAATCAAACACAACATACTTACAATCATAGTTTTAAAACCCGAACCAGGCATCAAACCGTTTTTTTCAAAATTTTCGGTTCAACCCCGATTATTGACTAGTTTTAGGGCTTTTAACCAGACTGGACTGATTTTTTCAGTTGAACCGGTTGGACCAGCTGGTCCGGTTAGGTTTTTAAAAAAGTGCTTACAATACAAACACAACGTGCTCCAAAATGCAAGAACACAAACCCATAAATCTCCTCTCATTCAACAAAACCAACCCAAATCTAACACCAAATCCATTCAAGGAACACAAAAGCACAAGCTCAGAAACACAAAAGAACAAGCTCAAGAACACAAACCCATTTAAACATATGCACAATATTAGCAACACAATAGCACAAATTTAAGCATAGATCCAAAAAATTCAAAACCAAAACTCAAATCCAAATCAAGACATAGACACAAATATTGCTAGAATATCCATTTCATTCAAAATTTTCAGCATTTCTTCCATTTTCTTACTAACCAAACATAAAACAACAAAAGAAAACACTAGATCTACAAACAAAAAAACACAAAAAAGCAAAGAGAGAGATAAGGGGAGGAAAAGAGGAAGGGAATGGGCTAACCAGCGTGGATGGCATTGGTGTGGGTGGGTCAACGGCATCGGTGGGTCGGCGGCATGGCTTCAAATCAGTGTGCTTGAGATGAAAAAAAAAAGAAGCAGCAACTCCAAAGAAACAAAGAAAAAAAAAAAAAAAAAAAAAAAAGAGTTGTGCTAGAGTGACGAAGGAAGGAATAAAGGAAAGAAAGAAGAACTTGGCGTGACTTAAAGAAAGGAAGAAAAAAAAAAAAAAAAAAAAAAGAAAGAGAAAAGAAAGAAAAGATGAAAGTGGGGGTAGGTGGGAAAGTGAGGATGTAGGCTTTATAAAATTACTTCTCATCAATTGAAGAAAAATTTAAAATGTGCATTAGCATATCACATAAAAGTCAATTAATTTTGATCGTCCTTAAAAATAAGTGATTTTAATAGGTTAAAAAATTACTTTTCATTGGTTATCAAGGATAAACATGCATGCATAGGATCAAACTTATAAAATAATTTAGGAATTTTAATTGTTAAAATTAATTGTTTGTGTTACAAAATAATTAATTAATTAGTTGATAAGATCCAAGATCTTATATGGGTTTAGCTGAATTCCGGGACAACTAGTCTCCAAGAGAAGGAATATGTAGAAGAAGAGTGAGAGAGAGAGAACAAGGCAATGAGAAAGAATAAGAATCAAGTATGCTATTTTCTTATATTCCTCATGAATACATTCGACTTATTTATACATTCGACTTATTTATACAACAGAATCCTCAAATTACTAACTAATCCCCTAATCAATGATTACCACTAATGATTACAATTACAATCCATGATTACAACTCACTAATCAATGCATCTTCAGTATAGTAACCAACTAGCTAGTCAATGACTAACAACCATGCTCCAACTATATTAACTAACTAACTACACTCCAATCATCCTAACTAACTGCTCAGCTCCCTTGACACATCAGATCAGCACCTAGCACACCCTCAATGCACCAGCCGCCTCAACAAATTGGCTTTGTATCAATACTCCCCTCCTCAACCCACAAGGTGAGGGAACTGTTGTTGGAGTATCCTCTAGAGTACAGCCTTGCCATTGCACTAAAACTTGTGTGATTGTCCTAGTTCTAAGCTGGATAGACCTATCCTTTAAGATTGCCACAGGGTCGAGCAAAAGAGCACCATCAGATGAAACAGAAGGAAGATGAGAAATAGGAGTGACTTGTTGCCAAAACTTAGCCTTGTGACAGGAGGCATGAAAAACAGGATGAATCTAAGAACCAGGAGGCAATTCCAATTTGTAAGCCACCTCTCCAACCTTTTGTATCACTTGGAAGGGACCATAGAATTTGGGGGACAACTTACCAAAAACTCCCACTAAAAAATTAACATGGTAACATAATTTCAAAATATAACTGTTGGATTACATGTTTTTTATATTTTTAGCATGCATGCCAAAATTCGTTCAAATAGGATATTATTTACTATGTGATCCACAAACTTTTTTTTCATGCATAATTTAATACTACAAAATTTTGAAATATAAACATTTGATTGACATCATATCTATTGATCGTTAATCTTTTTGAAATTTTTGCAAAAATATAAAAAAAAAATATAATCTAATGGTGGATTTGTCAAAATTTACATCTAATAAAAAGATATAAGGGAAGTTTGTATTCATTACCTATAAACTATTTGTAAGCAAACTTTGTTCTTTTATTTATTATATAACTCTTATTAAATTTTAATTTAATGTCATATTAGTTTAAGCATTGACAGATTTTGTTAACTTCTTTATTAAGTAGTATAAAATTCATTTTAAATAATAATAATAATTTTTTAAAATGAAATTATAATATTTATTGGATATGTATTAACAAACAATGGATCATAGACTATATATCTTAAACTCATAATGTTAATGTGGTCCTCTCACATTTTTTTTTTTTAACTCATAATGAAAACAAGATCGGATCTTAGACTGACCTTTTGTATAATGACAAAACAATTAATTATTTTTACTTATGCCAATATTCGAAACACAAGATGAATAACTAATCCATTGTGCCTTAAAAAAAAAACTAATTTCTTTGTAGTAAATCTATAAAAGAGATATGATTCAAAAATTTGACCACCAACTTAGACATCATGTTACCATGTGCTTTGGCATATTATTAAAGCAGTACCGGCTTAACAATATAAGCCATTGATGCAGTCACCTAGGGCCTCAAGTATAAAAAAGGACCCAAATTTTAATTTAATTAAGCCCAAATATTAGACCATAAATAAAATAATATATATTTTTTCAAATGAAAAACAAGAAAAAAAAAAAGAGAAATAGAAATGTTATGTTCACAACACTTTCACAACAAATCCTAAGTAGTAAGTTATTATTGATAATAAAAATTAATTTCAATAATAAGTTCAAATTAGAACCAGTAATAACTTAACATCTAGGATTTGTTGTGAAAAATAATGTAAATGTAGCACTTCTCAAAAAAAAAAAAAAAAAAAAAGCAATACACAAAAAAATTCATATTTTTTATAATAGTTGAGTTAGCAACCTTTAACTAGTTCTCACCTAAGTCCCCCACTAACATCACTCTTTTACTTATCACTATCATTTAAGCACACCAATAGGTGTGAAAAGTTTTGTCAAATTTTTTATGTCTATATATTTTTTAAAATTAAATTATATGTGATTCATGTTGATTTGTAATAATTTTATATCTAAAACAAGATAATAGAGTTTAAATAATATTTAAATTTTTTAAAAGTCATATTTAAATATATAAAAGACCTCAATTTCAATTTTTGTCTTAGGCCCCCAAATGCATCAAGCCACCTAGTGAAATCATAGTTGTTAATTTTATTGAGAGATTGAGTGATGAGCAAAAGCATGAAGATTTACTTAGTTCGTCCCAATGGCCTACATCCACAATAAAGCCTTTGATGGCTTCATATTCTCTATTCAGCACTCTTGTTTATAATGAACCTAATGTAGGATTTATATACTAAAAAACTATTGAACTAACCATAGACTAACCAAGATTAATTTGATTTTTTTTTAAGTTCATAAGTTTACAATTGGTTTGGATCAGTTAAACCATAATATGTCTAACAATAGGTGTTGAAATACTACAACATTGATGTGATTTGGGACATCTTCCCTTATGCTAAGTGAGAAGAAGGTGAAAATATAAATGCATAAATAAAACTTCAGAAAAATTACACTTTACCACCCTAAACTATACCCCAGATTACAATTTGCACCCTAAATTGTTTGAATGCACATTTTGCATACTAAATTTTGATATTTGTTACACGTTGCACTCCAAAGTTAGTTTTACTGTTATGATAGATAGAAATGGATAGCTTGTGAATTGCATGTAATTTTTCCTTAGGTAGCACATAGTTTAAAGAGAAAAACACCCTCTTCCTAATTGATTAAAAACAAAATCTCTCTCACGTTCGTAGCATATCCTCTTTCCCCAAATCAAAAATCTGTCTAACCCTTAATCCCCAACAGCTCTCACGTAAACGTCCCAGCAGCTCCTCTTCTCCTCTCACAAGTTCCAAGTACTAAACCACCATGATGCAACATTTTATGAGTGAGAAAAGGTATTTACTCTTGTATTCTAATACAACTGTGGCATTGGAGGACGTATACACCTATAGTATATAAAAATGTTTTCTTCTTTCTTTTTAAAATACACATTGAAGTATTAATGAGGCTTTGAACCAAAAAGATATTAGTTTTCTTCATCAGAGTATGTCTTGTGCTAAAAAATTTCAATAATTTAAAGGTCGATCACAATGTGAACTACTTGTACGATCACAAGACTTGAGCTTAGGCCCACTTAAGGACCTGAGTGGCGGTGTAGAATCTGCAGATGCCCCCTTGTTCACTTCCTTAGCACAGAACGACTTGTGGCTGCAACTGTTGCACTCGCCATTGTTGTATTAGGTGCTGCAACAAATTTTTGATTTGCGGAGATGCAACACATGAGAGAGCACTTTTGTTTTTAATTGATTGAGAAGAGGGTATTTTTGCCTTTAAATTGTGTGCAACCTAAGCAAAAATCATGTGCAGGTTATGTGCTGTCAATTTCTATCCAACATAACAGTAAAATTAACTTTCGGATGTAAAGTGTAACAAAGGTCGAAGTTCAGGATGCAAAATGTGCATTCAAATAGTTTAAAGTACAAAGTATAATATGGAGTATAGTTTAAGGTAGTAAAGTGTAATTTCTCCAAAAACTTTTTAAGGGATTGTTTTGAGTTCACATTAAAACGATTACTCTACAAATATGGTAACACCCTCTTCTACCTATTCAGATCATCACTTACATATATTTTGTTTTTGATGAAATACATAAATTATTTATTTTGCTAAGGTTTGCATAGCTTAATTATATCGTACCATTTTTTTTTTTGATAATCCTCCCGTACCCAATTATGCAAAACTATATCTATTAAAAAAATTACTAAAAACTATAAATTTGGACCTCGTCAAATTCGGGAAGGGGCATCGAACCATTATAAACTTAGGCTTTGTTTGGATCGAGGGGAGAGGGAGGGGGAGAAGAATAAATTTGGTTGAAAATAAGTTAATTTTGGATCAATTTTACTCTACTCTATTCCCTCTCACTCCCTTCAATCCAAACGAACCATTAAACTTGGTTATTTTATTTTACCTACAATTAAATAATGATATATCTCTCTCTGCCCTGGGTTGCGTGTTGTTGGGGTATTGCTTTTTCTTTTTCTTTTTTCTTGGTGTATGTATAAAATATAAAATATTTTTATTGTGATGAATTGTGAAGTAAATAATAGAATCTAAGGTTTGTTGTTAAAATGGTAATGTAAAATAGATAAAGTAATTTTTTTTAATACAAAATGCATTTCGTATGGAAATCTTTTTAATATATATAGTTTTTAGAATACAATTTTCAATTTTACAATATTTAAAACATCCATTCTGAAAACCTCCATACGGTAAATATTTTGAAAAAAAAAAAATGAAGCTCACATTGTGTTTAAAACGCAACTTTTTCTAAAAAACTGATACTCATACCAAACAACCTATTCTGCGTTTTTAGACTTTTAAAAAACATTCTAGAAACATTGATACCCACCGCACATTTTTGCATTATGAGTTCCCCAAAAATAGTTTTTCAACACGCTTTTATGAAGTTTGTTTTCACATTGTTTTGAAAACAAAAGCACCAATTCCTTTCGGCCTTTCCCAAATGATTATTATTGATTACAACACCTTTTATTTTCAAAATTAAAATGTATAATATGTTTCTTCTAATTAAATGTAGATATATTAAGGTTATCTGTAATAAGGCAATGACTATGAGAAGTTGCAAAATTATCAAAGGAATGTACCATTTGTAAAATTATAAATAAATAAGTAATGTTACTGTAGCTCAACTTCAAATAACCCAAAAGTTTCACCAAGGAACTTATTAAATCATTCTCAAAGAAAAAAAAAAAAAAAAGGAACGTATTAAATGAGATTAAATTGAACAAAAGAGCACTTATAAATATGGATCCAAAATATTTTCCAAAATAAATCCAACTAGGACGTTGTACACAAATTTTTTTTTTTTTTTTATCAATCTATTTCTCCTCCTTCCAAAAGCCCAGCCATAAAGTTGTATAAGACATTGTAGACGACTAAATTTCTTGGTTCGAAATTAATCAAACAAGTAAAATAGTTTCTCAAATACGAATTTGTATTGATGAAAGTGTGGTACAATTCTCTGTAATTACAATCCTCTGATTCGATCTCCTTAAAAGATTTGTGATGTGGTTTTAATTTGAACACAAAGTATCCTTCAATTTGGCTGAAGGATGGATCGAAGATCTTTGAAATAGAATTACAATGAATTTCTGGCTATGAGCTTGTTAGAAATCCTTTGTTCTTCGCGTTCTTCGTGTTCTTCGTATGTTCTTCGTGTTCTTCGTGCGTTCTTCGTCTTCAAAGGTTTATGGTGGAAGCTTTTCGGGGCTTTAGAGGCTTGAATTCGTAAAGCTTTGTTGATTTGTGATTTGTCGAGGTTTCTGAAGGCTTTCGAGCTTAATTTCAGTGACCTCTAAGATCTAGGAGAGTGATTTTGATGATTTTGCTTCGAATGTTCGTCGTATTCGAAGGTTGAAGTTCTTGAAGTTCTTGGAGGCTTTGAGGCTTGATTCCAGCAGAGTTTCAATACTTCTGAATGCTTCTTTGATGCAGCTTGTGCTCTAGATAGCTTGGGGTGTCCAAATGCCTTAGGAAGGCTTCTATTTATAGGAGTTTGGAGGTAGGTGAGCGACACGTGGCGGAGTTTGATTGGTGACACATGTCACAACTTGACTGGTCTGCTTGTGTCATCGCTTACACAGCCGGATTGCTTGAGTCATCGCTTACACAGCCGGATTGCTTGAGTCATCGCTTACACAGCAGGATTGCTTGAGTCATCGCTTACACAGCCGGATTCGCTTGCATCATCGCTTACACGCGCCTCCATGTGATTAGCATTTTGCATGTTTTTTCCTGTTCCTGTCTTAATGAAATTTAGCAAATTTTTAGTAGCAGTATATGATACTTTGTAATTAGCCATACCTGGCGGACTTGGTGGCATGACGTGTCAGCTTGTGATAGGCCGGGAATTTTCCCTCTCTACAAATGCCCCCTCGAGACTTGTTCGCGCACACAGCTTCTGAGTGTGGGGAGTGAGTCTCGAAAAGAATGAATTTGGTTCTTGACTCTTTAAACGTCACGGTTGGAGGTGGTGGAGCTTTTAGCGGGATGCAAATGTAGTGGTTGGTGGAGCTTTATTTCAGATGAGTAAGCCCACTCACATGAAAGGTTTTGATGAGACCGAGAAAGGGTCTGCAAGTATTTGAATGTGCTTGCCTAACTAAGCCTTCTCAGCAGAGATTAAGTCGAAGTAATTTCAAAAGAGTGTTTCATGATACTTAAAGGGGGTTGGTGAAGCTGTAAATTATTTGCAAGAAGTTGGACGCACTTGCAAGATTGAACCATATTGGCAGAGATTAAGTTGAAGTAATTTCAAAGGAGTATTTTGGATCGTTGGTGGTGATCACAAGGTGTTGAAGATGGAGAAGAAGCGAGGAGGTTGGCTGGGTGCAACATACAGAACTGTGGGGTTGGCCTCCCATTTTTAAAATCTTCTGGTGAAGTTATATCCGAAGGATATTCTTTGAACCATGAAGAGATCATGTGGGAAAGTGATTGAATGTGCGTGTGTTATCGCATCACTCAGGTTAAGTTGAGGTAGTTTCAGAACGGATTTTGGGTTTGGTGGTGGTGGTGATGCGGAAGATGGAGACAAAGCAAAGTGGATGGGTGAGGCACAGACACCATGGTGCTGGCCCTGTATGTTGGGATTCCTTTGGTGTAGATGTTTCTGGGAAGTACACCTTGGGATCCGGGACTGACTGTATGTTGCATGGGGTCCGGCAGCAAGTCATTGAATGCGCCTGTGTAACTGGACCATGCTGACGGACGTTAAGTTGAAGTAATTTCAGAAGTATATCTTCTGAAATTCTTCAAGCTTGTTTTAAGTTGGAGTAATTCCAGAAAGTGTATTTTGAGGTACCAGCAACGAAGACCTTTGGGCCATATGTTGGTGGAAACATGGAATAAGGCTTTGGCGACCATTTACCAGCAACAAAGGCTGATCTCTGATGAGCTGGTACCTTGGAGGTGATCGCAAGTGTTGGATGGGAGACAATTTGTAGGATACCCCAACACCCTTTATCACCTTCACTTGATGCGGTTTGTTGGGAAAGCACAACAAAATGAAAGGTGGAACTAACTTGCGATCTTGGTTTTAGAAACCGGCCAAGTTGGTGTTTGCTCCGAACCGTTGCTTCGGATGGGAGAGCAAACAGTTGAAGAGAAGCTATAAGGGCCCTGATCTTGGGAACAGGTGCTTCTGCTGGACTTAGATTTCTTGGCCAGCCTAGTCCAAGGAAACATGGAACCAAAATGCAGACCCTGTTATGAGTAACTTTATGAACAAATGTGGTCGTTAAATGAGGAAACAAAATTTGTTTGGACTCTAAAACAATGATGATGTTGTGAGAAGGGTTTCTATTAAACCATGAAAGGGTTGGTTTCAAACTGATTATGACGCCATTTTGGTTGCTAGGCATCGAGAGTGACGAGGCCATAATGAGAAATGGTCGTGAGGATGAGGGACTGGAAATTTGAAAGAAGCAAATCTTCATTTCATGACTCGATGTGTTTTTCTCGATGAGCCTTTGATAAATCCGACCCTTCTATTTATAGCGGAGAGATGAAGAATGGTAGTTAGGTAGTTGAGACCGACGGACCAAAATTTTTGGTGAGAATGGTGGATTAGACCGGTAGGCACCGAATGGGAACGGTCGGTTGGAGACTGGTAGGCACCGAATGGGAACGGTCGGTTGGAGACTGGTAGGCACCGAATGGGAACAGTAGATACCGAACAGAAATGGTAGACTGGAGTAGTAACCCAATGCAATTTCAAGTTTGAGACATACTCGTGAGAGTTCATTTGTTCTTTGAAAGAGGAGTCTTGATGAAGTCTGGAGGATAACCCTTGGAGAAGTGATTCAGATTGGTGGTTTCAAAGTCCAGCTAATTTTAGAAACGGTATTCTTGTGAAAATTTGAGTAGGACAAGCTTTGTTCAAGCATCTTGATTTTTTCTTTGTCAAAGTTCACATCAAAGCCAACAGCTGTGGAATCACACAACTTGAGCAATTTTGGATCCTCAAATGAATAAATAGACTCCAAAATTGGAACGTACACGAAAAATTGGGCAAGACAGGTCATTCTTGAAAATTTTGACTTTTGGTCAAGATTTGTGCAAAAGTCAATATTTTTATATATTTGACCGTTATGCAATTTTTGAGTTCCAGATGAAGAAACGGATCCCAAAATTGGAATGTACTTGAAAAATTGAGTGGGACAGGTCCGTTTTGAAATTTTTGACTTTTGGTCTGGATTTGTGCAATAATCACCTTTTTGACAATTGGACTGTTTGCACAATTTTTGAGCCCCGAATGAAGAAACGGAACTCAAAATTGGAATGTACTCGAAAAATTGAGTGGGACAGGTCATTTTTGAAAATTTTGACTTTTTGGCCAAAGTCAAAGATCCAACTTGGTTAAAGTTTTTTTTTTTTTTTTTTTTTTTTTTTTTTTTTTTCAGGCGGGTCAAACCGGTTCGGACCGGGTCGAACCGGTCCACCGAAAATAATGACGTCATCCATGACGTCATAGCGGCGTGCGTGTATCAGCGCGTGATGAGCGCGTGAAGCATGTGAGCCGCGTGATGGCGCGTGAGAACGCGTGACGACGCGCGAAAGGATCTATCGGCGCGTGAGAGCGCGTGGAGATTCTGGGCGGCGCGTGGAAGCGCGTGCAATTGAGGCTGTGATCGCCGGAACTTCTATCGGCGCGTGGAGGCGCGTGAGGCATCGTTTGGGCTTGAAAATTTTGGGTTTTGTAGATCTAGGGCCGCCGGACCGAGTGGTATCTTTGTTTTTGTGAAATAATGTCTAGATTTGCACGTCTGTACTGGTGTAGGTCGCGATCCTTCGAAGCTTTTTGGCGGCGCGTGGTGGCGCGTGGGTCAATATCTGGAGCTCGTTTTCCTGGGTTTTGTAGATCGAAGGCTGTAGAAGATTTCTGTGGTCTTAGTTTTGCGAAACAAGGTCTGGATTTCCACAAATTTGAATGGGAAAATCGTGCGTCTTTGTTGGTCTATTTTGGCGGTTGTTCATCTGACAACGCGGTGGCTGCTCTGACAGGATGGTGCCAGGATTCAGACTTGCAAGGTAGGCAGCGAGCCATCATTCTCTATCTCCATAGCTGAATACTCTTTCATTTGGTGCAGTCTTCCTTGACTTTGAGGGTGTGCAAAATTTGAATTTAAGCTTCATTTGTTTTCACACTTTTCTTGTCCGTTTTCTCCAAATTTTCCTATATAAAGGCATGATATGGCCTTCATCACATGCTCAACCTTCAGTCTTCTTCTCTTGCTTTCAAGTTTTTTTTTTTTTTTTTTTTTTTTTTTTTTTTTTTTTTAAATAACAAATTTTCTTGTTACTTGTTTTGTTTTGCAGCACAGTTTCCTTGATCTTCACGTTGACGTTCTCATAGAAGTGTTTGCATTCATTTGGTGGCTTGGTACTTTATTGATGGCAACGTTCTTGCAGCGATGTATGCCTTCATATTGTTACTTTTTTTTTTTTTTTTTTTTTTTTTTTTTTTATCAATAATCTTTTAGTGATATTCATCATTGCAACTACGTTTCCTTAAGGATTTCGTCAGTATTCGTCTTTAAAGTCGCATTGGCTCTAGTATTGGCAAGTAAGTCGCACCAATACTTGTATTTGCAACGCAGCCATATCAACTATCTTTGCAACGTGGTTACATCAACAATCTTTGCAAGATAGCCTCATGAAATCACATCAAGATTTTTCCTCGTACTGAAGCCATTTTAACACTTGTTTTTACAACGAAGTGGCATCCATTTTTTTTATCAAGATCGTGTCACCACTTATCCTTTTCATGGAGCGGCGTAGACACTTGCAACTGTTATGAAGCATTACCATTAATTTGTCTACTGAAGCAATATTTGCACTTGCATTTACCATGAAGTTGCATCACCTTTTGCCTTTGTAATGAAGACGCACTAGTACTCTTTTCTTGCCACAAAGTTGCCTCGGCATTTTACTTGCATTGAAGTCATACCGATATTTATTGCTATCATGAAGCCATGACAACACTTCATTCGCACCGAAGCCGTGCCAACATTCATCTTTGCCATGAAGCTACGTCAACACTTCATCCGCATTGAAGTCGCGTCAACATCTATCTTTGCTGTGAAGTCATGTCAACACTTCATTTGCACTAAAGCCACGTCAACATCTATCTTTGCCGTGAAGCCATGTCAACACTTCATTCACATTGAAGCCGTGCCAACATTTATCTTTGCCATGAAACCACGTCAACACTTCATTTGCACCGAAGCCATGTCAACACTTCATTTGCATTAAAAGCCACGTCAACATCTATCTTTACCGTGAAGCCATGTCAACACTTCATTCACATTGAAGCCGTGCCAACATTCATCTTTGCCATGAAGCCATGTCAACAATTCATCTGTATTGAAGTCACGTCAACATTCATTTTTTGCCATAAAGCCGTGTCAACACTTAATTCGCGCCAAAGCTGTGTCAACATTCATTTTCACCATGAAGCCATGTCAACACTTCATTCGCACCGAAGCCGTGCCAACATTCATCTTTGCTTTGAAGCTACGTCAACACTTCATTCGCACCGCACTCGCATTGAAGTTGCACCAATATTGACATTTATAATAAAGCTACAACAACAATTTCGAAAGGCAATATAGCTCAAACATTGAGGGCGCTTAGCACCGTTGCCAGACATCAAGACTTCAAAGATACCAACAAGATGTTGAAGATGCAACGAGTCCGTGTCAAGACTTTAAAGATGTAAGGAAATGCCAACAAAATCTTGAAGTTTCAAGAAACTCCCATCAAGACTTTGAGGGTTCAAAGAGGCGTCAACAAAACCTTGAAGATGTGAGAAGTCCCTATCAAGACCTTGAAGATGCAAGGAAAGGCCAACAAAAGCTTGAAGTTTCAAGATGCTCTTATCAAGACTTTGAAGATTCAAAGAGGTGTCAACAAAATCTTGAAGATGCGAGAAAAATGTCGCCAAGACTTCACAGATGTCAGAATATGCCCATAGAGGAGAGATGATGCAAAACATGCTTCATAAATGTTGGAGAATGTCCATAGAAGATGGAGAATGCCATGCAGACTTTATGTAGTCTTCATCTTTGAGCACAACAATCTTTGATCATCCCATTGAGCTATTGATTGTCTTTAAGCAATACCTTGCCAACCAAAGGGACCTTAAAAGCATATTGACGATCGTCGGACAACTCTTCAAGCTAGACTGGCAAACCTTATTCTTTTCATGTGACTGAACTTAGTGAAAAGTACTAAGCTGCCTACGTACCCCGGAGAGGGATCAAGTCATTACGTAGTTCAATTGATTTTTTTTTTTTTTGTGATGATTTTCTCTTGATGATTTTTTTTTTGATGATTTTTTTTTTTGATGATTTTTTTTTTTTGATCTTTTTTTTTTAGTTACAAAAAAGGAGGGCTCACGTGTGTAATCCTCGCCCCATGCCCCACAGCATTCCATGGGTACCAATTGCGCAATAGTGGGTATCACCACTAATCGAACCCGAGACCTCGGCCTCAAGGGTGACATGGGCATCCAACCACTACGCCACATTCACAAATGGTGACATAGAATGGGATTTATTTCTTCTTTATTTGTACGCTTTCAAAGGTAATGGGAAGACATCATGTACCCTTGTAGCGTTGCAGTGGGCAGTTTAAACTCTTACTGAGGAGCAGTCCTCGATTTTCAAGTATAGAAGCGTTTAAGGAACTTCCCATTGATGGGGCCGATCCTTACACCCTCTTGATCAATCAACTTGTAAGCTCCATTGGTGTAGACTTCTTGCACAACCTAAGGTCCATCCCATTTTGAAGTGAACTTATTACCCGTATGATGAGTTGTGATGATAGGTCTTCGAACGGCAAGTACTAAGTCACCAACTTGGAATGATCGTGGCTTAACTCTTTTGTTGAATGCACTCGAAAGACGAGCTTGATAGCACTCAAGGCGTTGTTGAGCCTCGAGCCTTTTTCCATCAAGTGCCTCCAATTCTTGCAACCTAAGCTTGGCATTTTCCTCCTTGGTCAACCCTTCTTGAATGGCTATCCGTAATGATGGGATTTGGCATTCAAGGGGAATGATGGCTTCCACTCCATAGACAAGAGAATATGGCGTTGCTTGAGTAGGCGTTCGAAATGTTGTTCGATATGCCCATAATGTTTCTCCGATTCTTTCATGCCAATCTCGCTTAGTCTTGGATACCACCTTCTTCAACAAATTACCGAGCGTTTTGTTAAAGGCTTCAGCTAATCCATTTGTCGGGGCATTGTACATGGAGGAGTTGTATTGTTTAAACGCAAACTTCTCGCATAGCTCCGTCATTAGCTTATTGTAGAATGGTTTGCCATTATCAGTTATGATATACCGAGGGACACCATACCGATAGATCAAGTGAGTTCGAATGAAGTTAACCACTGTTTCTTTCTTCACTTCCCTAAGGGGCACAGCTTTTGCCCATTTTGAGAAGTAATCAGTTGCAGCCAAGATGTACAAATGGCCACTGGATGATTTTGGTAATAGTCCTATCGCGTCAAGCCCCCATGCATCAAAAGGCCAAGAAGCTACAGTTGGGTGTAGAGGTTCTGGCGGCTGGTGGATGAAGTTTGCATGATACTGACAAGTTTCGCACTTTTTAGTATATTCCATGGAATCTTGCACCATCGTGGGCCAATAGTAACCCATTCGTTTGATTCTATAGTGTAATTTAGGACCTGATTGGTGTGCACCGCATATTCCAGAATGAGCCTCCTCTAAGGCTTGTTTAGCCTCTTCTTCTCCTAAGCAACGGAGGAATAAACCATCAAACGAAATGCGGAAGAGAGTTTCTTTATAGTAAATGAACCGAGCAGCCCTTCGCCGAATTTCGATCTTGTGGCGTATATCATCCGGGAGTCGTCCATGTTGAAGGTACTCAATGATCGCTTGTCACCAATCTTCTTTTTCAACAAGGCATACAGAAATGGCGTTGGCTTGTTCTTCTTCTTCTTCTTCTTCTTCTTCTTCTTCAATCACGAGAGGTACTACCCATCTTTGAAAAATAGCGACTTTGGCGGTCTCTTCTTGGGATAATGCTAAGGCGGTAGCCAAATTAGCTAAAGCATCAGCCTATCTATTCTCCTTCCTTGGTATATGCTCCAATGTAATTGCCTCAAAATTTGCTAGCAACTTCTTCGCATATTTGCAATAGGGGACAAGGTCTTCTTTCTTGACATCATATTGCTCCAAGATTTGGCTGATAATTAATTCGGAATCCCCAAAGATCTCAAGTTGCGATATGCCCATCTCAATGGCCATTTGTAGGCCAATAATTAATACTTGATATTCGGCCACGTTGTTGGAGCAAAGTTCGCTTAATGAGAACGAGTATAGAAGTATTTGTCGTTGTGGAGAAACAAATACTACACCTGCCCCCGCTCCTTCTCGACGTGCGGCCCCATCAAAAAACATCGTCCATGGTGGCATTACTTCGATATAAAATACGTCTTCATTTGGGAAATCATCGGAGAACTCCCAATTAGAGGGAACTGGGTGATCAGCTAGGAAATCTGCTAATGCTTGTCCTTTGACAGCTTTTTGTGGAACATATGCAAGGCCATATTGTTGTAGCAAGACTGCCCATCGAGCTATACGACCTAAAACCACTGGCCTGGAGAGGACATACTTGATCGGGTCTGCCCTTGCTATCAAATGGACAGTGTATGCTTGCTGTAGTGCTTCAATTTGTCTATGGCAAAGAAAAGAGCAAGACATGTCTTTTCAATAGGAGAATAATTTAATTCAGCCCCATTGAGAGTTCAGCTCAAATAATAAAGGGCTCTTTCCTTCCCCTCCTCATTTTCTTGCGCCATAAGAGCACCTAGGGACTTTTCTTATGCTGCAATGTACAACACTAAAGGCTTTCCGGGGATAGGAGCACCTAAAACCGGAGGATTAAGCAAGTATCTTTTGATGCTTGTAAAAGCGTTGCTACAAGCCTCATCCCATTCGAAGTGCACATTCTTCTTCATCAGCCTATTGAAAGGTTGACATCGACCGGCCAAGTTTGAGATAAATCGTCGTATGTAGGCAAGTCTTCCCTGCAAGCCTCTAAGCTCTCGCAAATTCTTAGGCTCCGACATTCTTTGGATCGCTTCAATCTTGGACTGGTCAATTTCAATACCACGATGCCTCACAATGAAACCAAGGAACTTCCCCGATGTTACGCCAAAAGCGCATTTGAGGGGGTTCATTTTAAGTTGATACTTCCTCAAGCGGTTGAACACAGATCGTAGGTCCGCCAGATGGTCTTCCCTCCTTTTTGTTTTAACCACCAGATCATCGACATAACACTCCACATATTTATGAAGTACATTATCAAAGATCTTTTGCATGGCCCGTTGATAAGTAGCACCAGCGTTCTTTAGTCCAAAAGGCATTACTTTGTAACAGTAAATGCCCTTAGGAGTACGAAAAGCCGTAAGCTCTTCATCCTTGGGATTCATTCGAATTTGATTGTAACCTGAAGAGCCATCCATGAAAGATAAAGCTTCATGACTGGTAGTGGCGTCAACTATAACCTCAGTGATAGGCAATGGAAAATCATCCTTGGGACACGCATTGTTCAAATCACGGAAGTCAACGCACACCCGAATTTGTCAATTCTTCTTTTTGACAGGGACGATGTTAGCGATCCATTCTGGGTACTGTACTTCACGAATGAAACCCGCCTCAATCAACTTATTGACCTCGGTTTCTATTTGAGGGATAAGCTCCGGCCGAAAGCGTCTTTGGGATTGTTTGACTGGGCGTACACCTTTCTTTATTGCCAAATGGTGTAGAGCAATACTTGGATCGAGTCCAGGCATTTTTTTGTAAGTCCAAGCAAACACATCTTTATATTCTACTAGGAGCTTAAAGTATCATTCTTCTTCTTTAGGGGTAAGAAGTGCACTGATGAAAGTTGGCCGGGGCTCTTCAGCAGTTCCTAAATTGATTTCTTTAAGTTCATCAACTGTAGCCTGTCCTCCATCTTCCAAAGCTGGAGGAGCTTCGTCGACCTCTTCATTGGTTGCCTCAACATCTGAGAGTGTATCTTCTTCCATTGTAATATGAAATGAGGATGATACTTCTTCAATTTGCTCATTACGGACAACTGATTGTCCTGTGTGTACAACCGTTCCCCTTTTGACTTTAAGAGATCCTTCGACGTTGATGTCTAGGGTAGAGCTACGTTTCATGCGTGAAGGAATGCTACTGCGGATCGCATCATTAGCTTTCTCTTCCTTTGAACCTCAAAGTTTATGGAATTTTGAGAATGGCCATTGACAAGCCCTTTTATTGCCCCCAACCGATCAAAGACTGATCTACGAGCAAGAGTGCCGCGATTTTGTGTTAAGCAAGTTGTATTTAACCTGTCGAACACTGTGATTCGTGACGATAGGGCATTGATGCGATCAAACACCGAGACATGCAGTGCAAAGTGCTCTTTTCTTTGATCCGAACTTTCGCCGACTTCCACTGTTATGTATTGAGAACTTGAAGCATTGCTTTTTTTTCTTGATCCATATCTGAGCCGGTTGTTCTGGAGTATAACCTAATCCGGTCTTTGGGATAGGAATTTTATGCCCTTCAAGCCGCATTTTCCTTTGTGTTTTGCTGAGGCCATGCACCTTCTCTCCGGTGACTTCTGGAATCAATTTCCCTAGGTCGCCTTGTTTTGAGAAATCGTAACTTGCTTTGGTTAAAAGACTATATGCCTTTGGGTCGAACCATCCTTTCGTCCTTTCACTTGGTAGAACACCGTGTTTCGGCAAACTTTGTGAAGACCTTACGAATCCATTTAATGGTTTCGAGGGCGAAGGATTCATAAATGAAGTTAAAGGCATAGCATGATTTTCCTTTAATATGGCTACATCCTCCATCGTGAGCTTTGTAGGAGGCCTTCCCTCGTTTACTACCGATTGAGGGCATTCCGTGAACGGTGATTGTCCTTTCTTGCGGCGTGACAATGGTACATAACAAAGAAATGGAGGACTGTCAGAAGGTACTGAGATCTTTGCTCCCACTGAATTACTGGTAGATCCACTAGAATGATTATTTCCACATTCTAGACCTTCTTTTGGGGACGAAGTATCCTTTCCACTGATGAATCTGACATGCTTCTCTTCATTTGGCTTGCTCTTTGTGGGCGGGATCTCAACTGGAAGAACTTCATTAGGAATGTCATCCTCTATGTAGAACTTCGCGTCCGCAAAGTGAGCTTCAGTCTCAGTAAAAGGTTTTAAGTCGGCATTGACCTTTTTCACTCCACCTTGAATGTACTTGAAACATTGGTGAAACGTTGACGGCACTACTCCGTTTTCATGGATCCATGGACGTCCCAACAACACGTTGTAGGTTGTCTTGGCATCAATAACATGGAACAACACATTGCTTGTCAATTCTCCAATGATTAGTTCCAAGCGTATCATGCCAATCGCGCGTTGTCCTCCTTGGTTAAAACCTTGAATGACCAAACGACTATGTGATAACTCCTCCATAGTAAGACCAAGTCGTTTCATCGTCATTTTTGGTAGTATATTAACAGCCGAACCTCCATCAATGAGGATACGATCTATCTTTTGTTCACGTGCATAACCAGAAACATAGAGCGGACGATTGTGGGGCTTAGAGCCTAGCAACAGATCCTCATCAGTGAAAGTCATGTTTGGGGAGCATGCACAACATTCTTGGGTTTGTTGAAGCACATTGGCATAAGGAACACTCATTTCCAGTTTTTCAAGAGCTTGGGTGGTCACCTCTTTTGGCGAGGTAGGGGATTGTAAGGGTTCAACTTTATCATCTTGAGATTGGAGTTTTTCCAAAGTCTTATCTGACCCACCATGATTGATATCCTTTTCTTCATCATGAATTTCATAGCAAGAGCCTGTGTGAACGGCCTCTACCGAGTCATTTTGAAAGAATCCTTTGGGGAAGAATTCTCCTAACGTGATGCGATTTCGAAGGTCTTTGGTTCGTGCCGAATCGTCATTCACTTTTGTGCCTAGCCTTTTTCTCCCTTTATCATTCCTTCTTCTTGATCGAAGTTGAATTAGGCTTCGTGCTTTTTTGGGCTCTTGGATGACCAAATGAAGAGGAAAATCTCGTCTTTTCTTCCATCTCTTACGAGTAACCATCGTCCAACCTTCCTCTTCATCCATTGTTGATCTTTTATCATCATTTGAGCTAAAGTCAAATGCTTCTTGTGAAAGCTGAACTTGAACCGGCTCCATAGAACCAAACTGGATGAGTGTGGTATTTGCCCCCAGCTTACTAGTTGGAGACATGCAACTACATGACTCGTAAGCGAACGTCACAAGGTTTGACTCCGCCACGTCATCGAAATCCAAGTCGATTTTCCTTTCCTTAGCTAACTTCATGATGAGTTCTTTAAGAACAAAGCATTTTTGGATTGGATGACTTATGATGCGATGATACTTACAATAGTTCGGGTCATCAACCTTCCCTATCTCTTCCGGTCGTTTACATTCCGGCAATTCAATTAATTTAAGCTTAAGGAGTTGTTCCAGCATTTCGGGCATATCAGCGTCTGGAAAAGGATACGTCTTTTGTTCCCATTCCTTGAGTGACGAGCGACGTGTCTCACGTCGTTGACTTCCTTCAGGCCTCTTTTCATTAGCCTTTGTCTTTCCGGTTGAAATTTTTACTGGGGCGGAGTTGATATTCATTGAGTCTTTGACGTTACTTCTCGTATTCCTATCATTCTTCCTTACTTCCCTTCTTTCTTTCTTTTCCTCAGGCACCGGATGCTTCGTATTTCCATGGCTAGCAATGCTCAATTCCATGTCATGTGCACGAGTTGCTAACTCCTCAAATGTTCGGGGCTTTATCCCTTGTAGGATGTAAAGAAGTCCCCAATGCATGCCTTGGATGCACATCTCTATAGCAGAAATTTCAGAAAGTCTATCCTTGCAATCCAAACTCAAAGAACGCCACCGATTGATATAGTCAACAACGGGCTCATCTTTCCACTGTTTGGTATTGGTAAGCTCCATCATGCTTACCGTGCGACGCGTGCTATAGAATCGGTCAAGAAACCCTCTTTCAAGTTGTTCCCAACTATCGATTGACTCGGGTTCTAAGTCCGTATACCAATCAAAGGCATTCCCCTTGAGTGAACGAACAAACTGCTTTACAAGGAAGTCTCCTTGAGTCCCAGCGTTCTCGCAAGTTTCTACAAAGTGAGCAATGTGTTGCTTAGGATTTCCTTTGCCATCAAATTGCAAGAACTTGGGGGGTTGATACCCATTGGGCATTCTCAAGTTGTCGATGCGCTTTGTATAAGGCTTTGAATATACGAGGGAATTTGTGGAAGAACCCCCATATTGTGCTCGAATAGTATTCGTTATCATGTCTTGCAGTTGTTGGACAGATAACGAGGCTATTGAGGTGGAATTTCCATGTTGAGAAGTTCCTTCGATTCCCTTTTCCTTGTCAACCCTAGTGTTTTCTCCTTTCAAGGTGAAGCCAGGCGGGTACTCAGGGCCAAGACTTGATTCACCCAAATCTTGTTCCTCCAACTTGTTCATTAGGGTTGCAATTTTGACATCCTTATCATCTAAGGCTTTTGTGAGAAGGATAACCCTTTGTTCCATTTCAGCCATCTTTTCTTCCATGGTAGAGGTGTTAGTCATCATCACTGGCATAACCTCTAGACGTGATGGGCTCAATGATGGAACGGGATGAATCAAAGACACTTCATTCCTTAAATTTCTCATCACGGGTGAAGAGTTGATAGAAAAGGTCCTTGTTGGGGATGATTCATTATCAATCTCTAAATGAAATGCATCCTTAGCAGCAGCCTTCCTATTTGCAAGAAAGTCTAAAGAGATGACATTATGAAGTCTGCTTTCTTTGGTTGGTTGGGGTTGAAGTAGGTCAAGAGCCTTGGATCGACTGCGAGTGATTGGGCCAACATAATCATTGGCAATGGAAGCATCAACCACTGATTTTCGGGCATTCTTGTTAGAGGCCATTGAAACTGGTAGCAAATCGAATTTCTTTTCTTTTGGAGGAGAAAGAGATGAGAGGCAGAGATGTCCCACTGGGCGTGCCAGAATTTGTAGACGACTAAATTTCTTGGTTCGAAATTAATCAAACAAGTAAAATAGTTTCTCAAATACGAATTTGTATTGATGAAAGTGTGGTACAATTCTCTGTAATTACAATCCTCTGATTCGATCTCCTTAAAAGATTTGTGATGTGGTTTTAATTTGAACACAAAGTATCCTTCAATTTGGCTGAAGGATGGATCGAAGATCTTTGAAATAGAATTACAATGAATTTCTGGCTATGAGCTTGTTAGAAATCCTTTGTTCTTCGCGTTCTTCGTGTTCTTCGTATGTTCTTCGTGTTCTTCGTGCGTTCTTCGTCTTCAAAGGTTTATGGTGGAAGCTTTTCGGGGCTTTAGAGGCTTGAATTCGTAAAGCTTTGTTGATTTGTGATTTGTCGAGGTTTCTGAAGGCTTTCGAGCTTAATTTCAGTGACCTCTAAGATCTAGGAGAGTGATTTTGATGATTTTGCTTCGAATGTTCGTCGTATTCGAAGGTTGAAGTTCTTGAAGTTCTTGGAGGCTTTGAGGCTTGATTCCAGCAGAGTTTCAATACTTCTGAATGCTTCTTTGATGCAGCTTGTGCTCTAGATAGCTTGGGGTGTCCAAATGCCTTAGGAAGGCTTCTATTTATAGGAGTTTGGAGGTAGGTGAGCGACACGTGGCGGAGTTTGATTGGTGACACATGTCACAACTTGACTGGTCTGCTTGTGTCATCGCTTACACAGCCGGATTGCTTGAGTCATCGCTTACACAGCCGGATTGCTTGAGTCATCGCTTACACAGCAGGATTGCTTGAGTCATCGCTTACACAGCCGGATTCGCTTGCATCATCGCTTACACGCGCCTCCATGTGATTAGCATTTTGCATGTTTTTTCCTGTTCCTGTCTTAATGAAATTTAGCAAATTTTTAGTAGCAGTATATGATACTTTGTAATTAGCCATACCTGGCGGACTTGGTGGCATGACGTGTCAGCTTGTGATAGGCCGGGAATTTTCCCTCTCTACAGACATATTGGATGTTAGAAACTATAGATTAAAATTTCAGGTTCTTGAAAAATAAAATAAAAAAAGAACTAGTCAAAATAAAAATCTCCCAACTCATCTTCATCAAAAAGATCCATGATCAGCACATCTTTTTCCCAAATTTCCTGACACAGCGACATTGAAACATTTTCTTATGTCAAGTGATTTAAGGTGAGGACAACCATCAAGAATGGCCTGCAAGCCATCATCATCAAACTGGCGGACGGAGGGAGGTCAGAGGGGGGCCATGGCCCCCTGGGTTTTGAAGAAACCCCCCCTCTTCCATGAAATTTCTAAAAAATATATATATATATATATATATATTAATGTTTAGATATTGGCCCCCTGAGAAAGTAGTCTGGTTTTGCCATCATATTCCTCATCACCCTCTATGTGAGGGCTTCTATACCACAGCTGGTTCCATTTTTTATTTCAAAAGAGGACAACAGCCCCCCAAAGCTTCCCGAGGTTCTTTAGACAATGAAGAAATCGTCATGTCCAGCTCCTCCAATAATGGAAGCTTTGCAGCCACTTCACTCAATTTCTCATTCGCAATTTAATAGAAACATACAAGAGGAAGACGTCTTAGCTGACTTGTACCGCAAAAATACAAAGGATGTGATAATAAAATGGACCAGCAGTTATAAACAGACAAGTAAATACAAAATTGTAGAAGAATTCTGCATCTGCAAATTCAATATTCGTGACCAGCATAAGATTGCGAGCTGCAGTAAGTCATCAAAGAAATACTCTCTAGGACCTCAATTCAGTGTGACCAGCATAATTCTATTGGAGGGCTACAATGTGTTGGTGTGTTTGATTATTATAAATTGTACACAAGAAACTTGTTCAAAGAATAAGAAAACAACGTTATCTAGTTGAGATCTCTGTTCAAGTGGTCCAAAAGAATAGTCACATGTCACATGTGATGCCAACTCATTTAATAATTCCCTTTCTTTGATTGATTATGTAGTTTTTTTAGGTTTACTTTGCATAGTTACCCGATTAAACAAGTGGGTTCATTAGTTGAACTGTAGCCTTGATAACTATTATTTCATATATTTAATTTATAATTAGAACAATACTTAAAATACAAAAAAAAAAAAAAAACATAATAAATTCAAATAAATTATATGTATTTTAAACTTAACAATAAACTAATATATATATATATATATATATATATACAAACAAAAATGAACAAACATTCACACAACCACAATAAACTTAACAATTATCCAATTACACCAAAACAAAATAATAATAAATTAAACAAAAATATCATCAATCGAGATATACGTACCTTTGGGTGGTGTAGATGAAGAGTTCGTCGCAGCCAATGGACTTGATGTTGATATCTCATAACTGGCAGCAACTGCAATCAATTAGGAATGGTAACGGGTCGGGTTTGAGGCGGGTTTTTTTATACTTGAACCCAACCTGCGGGTCCTCCCCGAACCCAACCTGTTTAATAAACGGGTTTTTTTAACCCCAAACCCTCCCCGTGGGGCCTGCACCGTCAAGCCCCTGCAGGCCCCATGGGCTTGTCCAGCCACCTAACTAAAGCCATGGCCCAATTCAACCAAATATTTAAAGTAAAAAAAAAGATTTTACAACCAGAAATCACAACCACAGAAACAAAAACACAAATCACAGACCAAACATAAACATAAACACAAATTAGCTTGTTTACTTTTTGCTATTCTTTGTTAATATAGATTTTTCACTCATTTAAAAAAAAAAAAAACACAAATCACAAACCCAAACCCAAACCCAAACATAAACAGAAACACAAATCAACCTATTTTTTTGGCTTTTCTTTGTTAATATAGGTTTTTCACTCAAAAAAAAAAAAAAAACATAAATCACAAACAGGAACACAAATCCCGTCCTCCAATCATCTCATCTCCCTCCAATCTAACAATTCCATGCTTCGATCTAACAATCCTGTGCTCCTCTATGACAAACAACAACCACCACGTGATGAGAGTGAGGGTGAGGGTGGGTCGGTGAGTGAATGAGAGTGAGGGTGACTGGGTGAGGGGCGGCTGAGAGAAAACAAGAGTGAGAGTGAGAGAGGTTGTTTGATTGAATGAGGCCGTGAGGGGAGCATGCGGCTGAACAAGGCCGTGGGGCCGTGAGACTGAGTGAGGCCGTGAGGGGAGCGTTTAAAGGCGAGAGAGGGTGGCTGGTGGTGAGAGCTTGAGAGAGAAAAAGAAAGGGCGGTTGAAGGGTGAAGTTTAGGATTAGAAAATGAAATCTGAAATGAAATAGAGTATTTATACTAGGGTTTTAAATTTTTTTTAATATTATATATGTATATGGGTCGAGTTCGGGCCAAGTATGCATAAAACCCAGACCCGACCCGACCCAAACCCGCTTCGGGTATGATTTTTAAAATCCAAACTTGACCCTATTGTTTAGCGGGTCAAGTAAAACCCTACCTATTTGGGTAAAGTCAAATCAGATTAGGTGGGTCAGGTTATATTTTCCATCCCTACAATCGATGGCATGAGTTTGCATTATCTCAAGGTTGTAGGGCATGTTATGGAGGTCACCAGGATTCCACAAATCGATTGCAAGCCAAATGCAATACTCCTTTTTCTTCTATACTCTTTGTTGAATGAAAGAAAATGGATGGATATATATATATATATATATATTTATATATCACATTAAATTGGGAGTCTTTTAGTGGAATGGTGGACAAACAACATTGTCCACCATAAGAACTATATAATTTCTCATTTTGTAGCTCCTCTTCTATATCCATTTAGTTATTCAATAATATACATGTCTATTTGTTAGGTTAAAGTGAATTGATCCCTTGCAAATTAATTGATTACCCAAGTTAATTAATTAGTCAAATTACATGCAATAGCGTGGTAGCACAAACAAATCACCAAATAACTAAATGCGGCGAAAAATAAATTTGACACAGGTGATTTGTTTACGAATGGGGAAAACTACCGAGACAAAAACCCACCGGGTGAATTTAAGGTCACCACTCTCAAGAATCCGCTATCATCAATCACAAGTGGTTACAAGTATAAGGATTCTTACCAAACCCTTTGGCCTATCCCGAAATACCAACTTACAGTTGAATCCTTAGCCTAATACCCAATTGAACTTGTATTACAGTGGAATCTCTCTGTTCAATGCACAAATCCCAGTACATGACTAACCAATGATGCACGGATCCCAGTATGTGACAATTCACCAACTTGAAGAAGATTGTTAACTGCAAAATTCTTCAATTCATCAACAATGAAGACCAGGAAGCTCTTTGGTCACAAAACCCTTGGCGTACAGATGCAATAGCTTTTTTAGATAGAATAATGAACTAGGTCACTTTTTGCATTCAGTCACATAATGCATGCATGACGGCCATTAAAATAAGCTTTATATACGTCTAGGGTTGTAAGAAAGAACACTACACAAATACATAAGCATATACGTGTAATTAGATCTGGAAAATTTGATTTCGTAATTCTCGATAGATACAGCTTGTGTCGAGCTTCAACATTAAATCTCGCTAGAAAGGATTCTGTCAAGACTTCTGCCTAGTTTTAATGAACAACACTTCCTTCACTTGTTTCTTGGTCAGACTTGCATGGCTTCAATACTGAATTTGAAAACTTTTTTCTTGAAGTACTAAATTCATCATAGATCTACCCAATTACAAGTAAAATGCATTTTGTCAAAGGATTAACCAATTACATAAATATGTCCCTAACATTGAAATAGATATTGCTTCTATGAAAATCCAATTAAATTCTCAAAGAACAAAATAGTTAGCAAGAGACTTTTGATGTTTGCAATAATTTGCCAATTAAGAGATGGCATGGAAGAAAATCCTTGAGTTTAACCTGTAGAGACTTAGCAATGTAGAGTGTGGAAGCCCAATTTCCCAACCCTTGAAAACTCCAATTTTTAAATTAAACGGCAAACAGGAGTAAAATTATCATTTCACAAGTTCAAGGGGGGAAAATCATTTCTCATTATCACAAAAATCACATTAAATTGGGCCTTAATTGGAAGTTTTGTCATAATTCAGAAGTTTCTCCCTAAGCATATAATTTTTTTTCTTTTTTAAGAAATAAAGAAAAACACAAAAGAGAGGGAATGAGATTTTAAGACAAAAACATACCACAAGGTTAGTTCTCATCAATTGAAGAAGAATTTAAAATGAACATTAACACATCACATAAAAGTTAATTAATTTTGATCGGTCCTTAGAAATAAGTTAAAATATTACTCTTCATTAGTTATCAAAATTCAAAAATGAGGATAAACTTCTATCCCAAAAAAGAAACAGAAAAAAGGAGGATAAATATGTATTCATAAGATCAAACTTACAGAATAATTTAGTAATTTTAATTATTAAAATTGATTGTTTGTTTTACAAGATAATTATTTAGTTTTTGATAAATCAAGAGCTTAATCACTTATACTGTTACCCTAATCAGATGAGAAGTCAATTCTGACAATAATTTTAAAAAAAAGCAAGTAAAGTAAATATCCCTTACAAATATCAAAAATAGAAATGAAATATGATGAGGGAGAATTATAAGAATAAAAATATATAGGAAAAAGATTGTAAAAAACAAAAAGAAAAAAAAAGAAAAAAAACTAGGTAATCAGAATCAAAGTGCTGGTGGTGGGCCAGATTATATACAGTGTGCTGGCTTCACCAAATTTCACTAATTTTTTTAGATAAGACGATAGTTAATTCCACCAATTTTTTAGATAAAAATATTAACCAATTTGTTGTTTTCTTTTTATATTAACTTTTTTTTTTCTTTTGGGTAAATTGTAAATTACATCCCTAAAGTTTAAGAATGTCTAGATTTTACACATTGAAGTTTTTGAATTTGAATTTTACCCTTTGAAGTTTTGGAGTATTTAGATTTTACTCCCTAAAATTAGAGTGTATTTGGATTTTACACCTTGAAGTTTTAGAATTCAGGGTATAAAATCCAAACAGATCCAAATTTTAGAGGGTAAAATCCAAACATCCCTATATTTCAGGGAGTAAAATTCAAATTTTAAAACTTTAGAGTGTAAAATTCAAACACCCCAAATTTTAAGAGTGTAATGTGCAATTTACTTTAAAAGAAACACATAAATTATGGAGTTGTGGTTTCTAAAAAAAAAAAAAAATTATGGACTTGTGAGAAGCTTTAAGATTGGGATAGAAATATAGATGATAGAGATAAGATTTTAAAGATAAAATTGATATTCTTTTGTTTTTTTAGAAGAAAATTGATATTCATTTAAATCAAAATATTTTGCACGATGTTTCTCCACAAAAAAAGGAAAAAAAAAAAAAAAAAGCACACGATTTGTGATGAATTAATTATAGTCAAATTGAAATTCTTATTTAACTTAGATTGTAATGTAGGAATTTGTGTGTGTGTGTGTGCGCGCGTATGTGTGTGTGGTTATGTTAAGCTATCAAATTCTTCTTGTTTGCATTGCAATTATACTTGTAAAATCTGCTGGTTAATGCACTTTATATATATATATATATATATATATATATAAATAAATAAAATTTCAACTTATGGTGTCCGTTCTATGATGATTATTATTTATTATCTTGTTAAGATACCAATCAATTTTTAATGTAAACAAGGTTCGAATCCCAAATCTCGCACACTTTTATAGAGAATTTTAACCATAGAGAATTTAAGGAAACATTTTTTTTTTTTTGGAGAAGGAAGACAGCATATTGTTATTATTGATTGATCAAAATATGAATATCCACATCTACAAAACCGTCAATATCCGACGGAACAGACTCCATCCAAGCAAAAAAAGGAAAAGATAACCTAGCTCTTTGGGCTAAAGCATGTGCTACCACATTGCTTTGCCTTACAATATGAGCGAAAGAAAAACTCTGCATGGAGCTTACATGAAATAAAATGCCTCTAAATAGGTGTCCAAGCAATAAGAAGTGCATACCAACTTCCAGCAGCCCTTTCATAACTATTTTGGAGTCACCTTCGAAGTGGGAATGTTGTAACCCAATTTCCTTTGCAAAGATCACCGCACGCCTTGCTGCCAACAACTCTAAACATTCCACAGAATGTGATTTAATTATTTTTTCTGACATTTCCGCCACCACAAGACCTCTTAAATCATGTACCACCACCCCCACTCCTGCTTTAGCACATTCATTGAACATGGCGCCATCAAAATTGACTTTGTACTCACCTGGGTTTGGAGGTATCCACCTGTGTCGCCTCACCAACTTAGCTCTGACCGGTGGTTCATGGCAGGAATGGTACAGTTGTAGAAAATTGTACACAGCTTCATTTATGCCACTGAGAGGTAGAGTTTTTTCATTTAATCTTGTCTTATTTCTGTGTGTCCACACGAACCAAGCGATTACAGAAAATACTTCTCGCACTCTTGGCTTTGTCATCACCTTTGCCACTAAGTCTTGAAAGGAACCTTGAGCTGCCACAAATTTATTCACCCAGCTAAAGTCACGGTCCTACACCTGTTTAACAGCCTCACAGTCCCACAACGCATGGAATGTATCCTTATCAGCTCGTCCACATAGATGGCAATATGAATCGGTCATAATTTTACTCTTCACCAAATTGAGTTTTGTCGGCAAACAATTTGTACAAGCCTTCCAAAGGAAATGCTTGACTTTCCCTGGTACTTGCAGCTTCCAGAGTTGTGTCAAAAATCCAGCAACCAGCTCCGTGTTTGAACTTGATGCCTCTTCTCGCCTTGCTTCATCACATAGTGCACGGTACCCAGACTTCACAGAATAAATTCCATTCCTTTCAATGGCCCAGTACAATACATCAGCTTATGGTAAATCAACCAAAGGCACAACCTTAATCTGTGTTGCATCAAAAGGCAACAGGCAAGAGTCAATTACTTGATTGTGGGAAATCAACCAAAGGCACAGCCTTAATCCGTGTTGCATCAAAAGGCAACAGGCAAGAGTCAATTACTTGATTATCCCACCCTTCCATTCTAGTATCCATTAAGTCAGCCACTTTCCTATTTTGATCCACCCCTAGAATCGAAACCAACACTCTCCCACTCGATGCAGTAGGCAGCCAATTATCTTTGAAAACACTTATAGACCTACCATCCCCCACTCTCCATTTTGCACCCATGGAAATTACTCTTCTAGACTTCAAAATGCTTTTCTAAGCAAACAATCCCCCTGACTGTTTTGCATCAAAGATAGTACCATTTGGGAAGTATTTTGACTTAAACACACGATAAAATAATGAGTTTTGATCATGAATAAGTCTCCATACCTGTTTTGCCAACATAGCATCACTGAACTATGCTAGCTCCTTAAAACCTAACTCTCCTTCTTTCTTTGGTTTGCAAAGTATTTCCCATTTTCTCCAATGAATTTTCCTTCTATCTCCCCTTTGTCCCCACCAAAATTTTCGGATGAGCATCTCAATGTCCCTACATAACCCCACCGGAAGCTTGAAACATCCCATTGCAAATGTAGGTATTGCTTGAACCACCGCTTTTAACAACACCTCTTTTCCGGCTTGCGATAGGAGCTTCTCCTTCCACCCTTGCAATTTATTCCAAACCCGATCTTTAATGTAGTTCAAACTTGCACTTCTATTTCTTCTAACAATTGTCGGTAAGCCTAAATACTTTTCATACTGTTTTATCTCTGATACCCCAAGAAGCTCTTTCACAAAATTTTTGACTTCCTCACTAACTGACTTGCCAAAGAAGAGAGTAGTTTTCTCCTTGTTTAATTGTTGCCCAAATGCAGTTTCATATACCTCCAAAATATTTTGGATGGTTGTGACATCTCCCAAACTCGCTCTACAAAATAGCAGGCTGTCATAAGCAAAAAACAAGTGAGAAATCTTTGGTCCAAACCTACATAGAGAGTAACCCTGAATTTTTCCTTCACGCACCGCATTATTTATCAACCCATTTAGTCCTTCAAAACATAGCAGGAAAAGATATGGTGATAAAGGGTCCCCTTTTCTCAAACCCCTAGATGGAACAATATGCCCCCTAGGCTCCCTATTCACCATAATAGAGAAAGAAACAGTACTCATACATTCATAAATCCAACCCACCCATTTTTTATGAAATCCCATCCGTTCCATAATTCTTATAAAAAAGTTCCACTCAACCCTATCATAGGCTTTACTCATATCCAATTTCATAGCCATATAACCATTTTTTCCAGCTTTCTTTTTATACATGTGATGTAAAGTTTCAAAAGCCACTAATATATTATCTGAGATAGCTTTATCTGCCTGAAAAGCACTTTGAGCCTCAGAAATAATTAGTGGTAAGATTTTTTTTAACCTATTTGCTAGCACTTTGGATATTAGTTTGTACAAAATATTACAAAGAGCTATAGGTCTAAAATCAGAAACCTTTTCAGGACTTTTCACTTTTGGAATAAGAGTAAGGAACGTATGATTCAAACCTGATGGTATTTTACCGGCATTCAGACAATCCAATACCGCCTCAAAAACTTCATCTCCAATGGTTTGCCAGTAATGCTGGTAAAAGAGCAGAAGCATCACATCCGGTCCCGGTGCTTTTAAAGGTGCCATTTGATTTAGTGCCAAATCAACCTCAAAACATGTAAATTCTCCCACCAACTCCCTATTCATCTCCTCCGTTACTACCACCCTTATGTGTTGCAATACCTCCTCCATGTTGCTCAGATTTGAGCTAGTGAAAAGCTCCTTATAAAACTCCTCCAGCAAGCCCGTCACATTATCATCACCCATACACATGACACCCCTTAAATTTCTCAAACCCAAAATCTAGTTCCTCCTATACCTTTAGGAAGCTCTATGGTGAAAATACTTTGAGTTTTTATCTCCCTCTTTCATCCAATGAGTTTTAGAATGTTGTTGCCACAATTTTTCTTCCTTTACCAATAAACTAGCTAATTCTTGTTTTAAATGAACCAAGGCAGCCCCATCACCTCCATTTATCACCGCTCTCTCTACTTGCATCATCTACTTTTTTTTCTCCGCTATTTCCCATGTGATATTGCTAAAACAACATCTGCTCCACTTTTTAAATTTTTCTTGGCACTTTTCTACTTTCTTTATCACTTTACCCATCAGCAAATCCTCTCCTCCCTCACACCATGCAACTACCACCGTTCCATGACACCCTTCATCCTCAAGCCAAACTTGCTCAAATTGGCATGGCCTATTTAATTTTGCCAGAACCCCATTCGGATGTATAAGAAGTGGTTTGTGATCTGATGAACCACACTCCAACACCTTAACTTGTGTAGCCGGGTACTTATCTAACCACTCCATGGTTGCCACCCCTCTATCTAACATTTCCTATACATAAACATCATTTGCACACTTCTTAAACCATGTAAATCTGCTTCCCACAAAACCCATATCCATCAACCCACATTCATCCAATACATCACGGAAGTTTTACATTTGAAGATATGGGCGTAACCTGCCACCTTTCTTTTCCAAAGACTTTGTAATCTCATTAAAATCCCCTGCAACAAGCCACAGAACCAAGAACCGATTATGTAAGCTTCTTAACAAATCCCATATTTCCATCCTCCTTTGTGTCTTTGGAGCACCATAAAATCCGGTAAATCTCCACTCATCTTCTTTCCCTTCGTTTATAAAGACATCAATGTGATTTAATGACGAAGATTCTACATCCACCATAACATCCTTCTTCCAAAAGAGGACTAGACCACCCCCAAACGAAACTTTTTGAACTCCAAAACAATCCCCCATCTGCAAATTTTCTTTTATTCCTCCTAGCCTTGCATTAAGCAGTCATGTCTCGGCTAAAAACATAACCGCGGGATCTTGTGCCCGGACCAAGTCATCAAGCTCTTGAACTATCTGACGGTTCCCAAGCCCCCGACAGTTCCTACAAAAGATACTCATTGTCCTTGTCGAGGCTGGCCACTAGCCTCCACCACTCCATTATTCTGTTTTTTCTTGACTCGTACAACTATCCTCTTCTTTGATTGGATTTCTGTCTCATAGAAGCTTCTCTTTTGTCCTTCCACCACATCCAAAGAAGCATTTTGATCAGACCTGGTCTTCGGAAGACGAGTCCATGTATGACCTTTCTTTTGGGTTTGAGAACATTGCAACACCTCTTCACACTCCTCAGCCTGCCGGATTTCAATATCATGCAAGTTTGGTAGTTCAAGCCTACTGCGTTCACCTAGGGCTGTTAAGGTATCGGATTTGACTACTACCTTCTTTTCTGATTCAGCCTCTTTTAATCCCACGTCACCCTCCTTGCTTGCTAGCACTAAATTTTTAAATCCCATGTCACCCTCCTTGCTTGTTGGCACTAAATTTTTAAATCCACCGTCCACCTCTTCAGCTTCTGGTGTAACTTAGTTTGTATGGAAATTACGTGGCAACTCTCCCATTGAAACCACAACCTCATTATTGGACATCGACCCACCCTTATTCTGTGCCTCCACATACTCATTTATTTCTCCATTTATATCCCCTAAATCCCGCTTCTCCTTCACTACACCAGCTGCGTGATTATTGTAAGGAGGATATAAATTTTGAGAAAATTTCGCACCTGCATTAACCTCCAGCAATTTATCAGGAATTAACTTCGAATTTAAACCAGCCTTTAATTGATCCATAACGTAAGCATTAATGCTCTCACTATTGGTCTGAAATTCCATTGGAGCAACATCCACCACCAGCGCCGTCTGTGCTCTGGTTGCCTTTGCCGTATGTTCATCATTCGTCCCCAACCCACCGACTGATTCTCCCTCGAAACCCAACTTGTCATAAAAACAAGGCACATAAATTACCTTCTGAGTTGATGGTCTGTATGGTGGCGCTTTCAGAGAGGAACTGAATTGTTTCTGATCATCCATGAGAGTGCCCTTACTCTGAATCCATAATGGACAATCTTTATCAGCATGAGTCAACCTCCCACACCAATAACATAAGTTTGGGAGCCTTTCATATTTGAAAGGTATCCATGACTTTTTTTCCTTCTTCAAAAGTTACTAATCTCCCTCGACACAACGGTAGAGAGATATCCAATCGAATCCTTACCCTGAAAAAACTACCCCCTCCTCTGTTTCAACACCAGTAGATCGCACCACCTCCCCTACATTCCCACAGATAGTTTCAGCCACTTCTGTAGACATATAGTGAATAGGTAGATCATGCACTTGTACCCAAAACATTGTAGTCTTAAATCTCAAGGACCGCAGTGGAACACTCTCATCGTACTTCTGAACACACACTAAATGTTTATCGAAGCTCCATGGCTGACCCACCACAATCCGATTTACTTCATGTTCATCATCAAACATAAACAGCACCTTATGGTCATTCAGATTTCTAATCTTAAAACCATCACTGCATCTCCACAATAACTTGAAGTTCCTACCAACGGCCTCCATATTTAAGACTCTAGAAGTATAGAACTTTGCCGCTAGTATAAACTCATTCAATTTTGGGGTTTTTGGTAGAACAATGCCCTCATTCTCCTTGTCCGACAAGGAGAGTTTACCCCAAGATCTTGAGAGTTCATCCATAATGTTGTCCCCACCGTTAGATTGATCTGACCTAACTGTTTCCCACACCCCAACAAAAAAACCCCACAAGGTCCACTAGCACCTTCGCACTAGGGAGGACAGCACACACCTACAGAAAGGGACAAAATTTTCCACAGCCTAAGAGAATGAGGGCATTGTATGTATAATAAGTGAGGAGACTACCAATCACTTGATTGTTTATTGTGCATGACAATTTCTAGATAAAATTCATTTTTTGTTTTGGATATATTATAAAGTATATCCTTAAAGTTTAGGGTTGCTTGAATTTTGCACTCTAACATTTAAGAAATTGAATTTTATACCTGAAGTTTCGTTTCATTAGCAAAACTCAAACCTCTATTACTGACTTGCCTATGTGGTTGCTAAGACTTGCTAATGCGTAACTTTTTTTTTTTTTTTTTGGGGGCCAAATTAGCTCTACAACACCACTTCAAAGAAAGCAAAATCACTAGCCGATATATTGAGACGGCACTATTTCACCCAAACACAAAGCCATTACTCTTACCATTTACAACCCGTTTCAGCACACTATATCACTTTCCCAAAATCCCTAAACCAAACCTGCTAAGCCACAAACCCAGCCTTCAGCTCCATCGGTGAGGGTTTCAGATCGGATCCAAGACGGCGATGGTGAGTTTCTCTTCTCTTTCTCTCCGACTGGTCTCTCCCTTCTACCCAACTAATGGTTAAAGCTAAGGAACTGCCATGCTGGTTTGAAGTATCAAGAAATCAAAATCAAAAGTAAGCTCTCTTCCACCCACTTATTTTTTTTTGCCGCAGAGACAGCACACAACAGAAAGCTCAAAAAGAAGCCAAAAGATTGATACTCAGACAACAAAATTGAGTAATTGGCGTAAAGTCACATCTGAGGTTAGTAAACAACTATACTAAAAAACAACAATGTAAAAGCAAACCCCAGATTTGTGTGTCTATGTGGGAGAGAGAGACATGAAAATTAATAATAAATATACTCTCAAATCAAACAAAATTACTAAGTACTCAAATATATTTTTCAGTTATTCCAACTTCTAAACATTTCAACCAGGATGCGCAATCACCTGGGATGCAAAACTGCCCAGCAGAAGAGAGAGACCAGTTGGAGAGAGAGAGAACTAGAGAGAGGAGAAACGGATGGCCATGGTTTTGTGTTTTGAGTTTGGGTGAAACAGTGTTAGTTCAATGTTCTAGTGCCTTTGTTTTCTTTGAGTTGGTGTCATTTGTAGAGTTGATCTGGCAAAAAAATTACGCATCAACACGTTAGCGTGTCACTTAACAACCAACGTGTGCAAGTCACTGACTGAAGGTTGAGTTTCGCTGACATAATGAAATTTCAGTACGTAAAATTTAATTTTTAAAATTTTAAAGTGTAAAATTTAAATAATCTCAAATTTCAAAAGGTATATTTTGAAATATAACCTTATAAAATTTCTGTATAAAATTTACCCTTTATTGTGCATGACAATTTCTGGATAAAATTCCTTTTTAAAAAAACAAAAAAAAAATTACTTGGAAAGCTTGTTTGTGCTTAATTGTCATGAGAAAATCCACGGCATAGTTATACAGATAACATGCTTCTTTTCTTACTAGAAAGGACGTTTATAACGTTGAGTTTTTTCTTTTTAGTTAAAATGTATGATAACGTCCTTTAAAAAAAAATTAAAATGTAGATCTATTAAAGTTATATCCAATCAGCCAACCACTATGCAAAGTTGCAATAGTGATTGTATTATCAGGGAAAGTATGCAATATTGGGAAAAAAAAAAAATGTTAGTGTAGTTGGCATAAACCCAAAAGTCTCACCAGGGAAGGTTTTAAAATAAAATAAATCAAAAGAGCATTTATATATTGATAGATAACTGCGCAATAAAATTTTCTTTACATGGTTCCTAAATTACCCCTAAACAGAGTTTTTTGTTTTTTTTTTTTAATTTTTAAATTTGAATAAAGATGTCATGTATAGTGGATTTCAAAATTTAGGTTTTTATTTTTTATTTTTAATTTAAAAAAATGCTTCCACAAATAAATTAAAGGCATAAAGGGGATGTTAGCAAATTAATAGTGTTTGACTTTTCAAACATGACATATTTTTGGGACATCACAAAATAAAATATAAGCCAACAATTTGAGATGAAGGGAGTAATAATTATCGTAATATGTGTATATATATATATATATATATATATATTTGCTTTATATGCTTGTGTTAATATTAATATTTAATTGTCAAATATTAATATTGTTTATTTTAATTTATTAAGAATTGTTATGTCGCCGTGTCTTATGTCATGTCCATGCCCATACATCTTAATCTCAAGTTTTTTTTTTTTTTTTTTTAATTTCTATTTTTTCCTTTCTTTGTGAGATTTTAATGTTTTTGAAAGAACACATACAAAAGTATAATTCCGTCTAAAGCATTTTAATGAACACTCGCAACTTAGGAGATGCCTAATCTATCATTACCTGATTTTAAAGCCACAAGTTGTTCACTACTATTTACCATTTTAATGAACACACTACGGTTCTTTATCGCTGCATTTGAGAAGTTAAAATCAAAAATGTGAATTGGAATGTAAATAAGCAATGCGCATAGGAGAACATTGAATAAGTTCTTCAAGTCAACCCAGCTTAGAACATGTCTAACGCCTCTTCTAGTTTATCTTGTTGACATTAGAAATTGTTTTATAATTGAGTTGAAATTTTATAAATGTTTTCTAAGTCATTTCATTACTCCTTTATAGAATGAATTCTATAATTGTGAGTGTATATGGAATCACTTATAAAACATTTATAACTTAGATATGGAATCACTCTTACAATTCACATGTTTCGGGCCCATATTCCTAAATCTCATGGGTTTAGGTTGGAGGAAGGTTTCTCAATTCTTTAAACCACCAAAAAATGCACAAGATGCAAAGAATATTGGAGATATTGAATTAGCCAAATGGCTCTCAACAAGCAAGGAAAAGAGGCCCTTAAATGCCAATCGAGTTAAGCTACTTGCTCAACCTATCATTTTTAGAAACTTTTGCAAAATTAAAAGTGATGAACTTACACTCACAAAATTTAAACTTTTACAAGTAACATCGTACAAACATACATAGATACATAATATATGTTAATGTGTATGTACTTTTTTTTATTTACATGTTTATAAACATATATTATTTATGTAAATTTATGAATCTAATTTTATTTTTTAAGATCATAAAAGTAACATCACTCAATAAAAATATCAATATGCATTTAATTACATGCAAAATTTTAATTAATTTAACAAACAATTCTTTAAACATAAACATATTGTATACATAAATATGTTCTTAAACACAAACTTGAAATAAATAAAAGAAATCAGAAATGTGAATTTTTAATTTAATTGCTTCTTTTTTTAATATCAGTATCATTCTTAGGGCATTTGCTTGGAGGATTCACAAGATGCAATTTTTTATCAAAATGAAGAAGACATGGTATAATTCTAAATGTCCACCAAGTTTGTACAGTTGAATACATGTCTTGTTATTTTGTATATTAGTCTTGTATCTATGATGGTTTAATTTTGTTCCTGTATGAGATATATATATATATATATATAAATTTTGGTAGCTTTTATACTAAATGTTTAACGAAAAGATGAAGATTAATGTTTAAAAAAATATTAGTTTTCTTCTTAATTGCTCGGCTTGAATCTTGATATTTTATCTGTATTTTGAATCAAGGAAAACTCAGGGATGTAGCAGAAGCTTTGAGACGGAGATACCTGCCATGCATCCAAAGTAGGAGAACAAAACTAGAAAATTTATATGTTAAAAACTTCTCGAAACTACAATCATTAGTTTTAAAGGCCATTGAAAGATTCTACAATATATTTTGATTTAAAAACTTCTAGAAACTATAAACATTAGTTCCAAGCAACATTTGCATTTGTACGAACTTCTCAAAAGCGCTATCTACAAGAAAATATTATTTTAATGCATTGAAATCGTCCTTTGGTTTATCCTATCGACAATAGAAAATTTTGAAATTGAGTTAACATTTTTATTAAAGATTTCTAAGTGATTATGTTACTCATTTATAGAATAAATTATAAAATTGTAAGTTTATAGGGATCAGTTAGAAAACATTCATAATTTAGATATGGAATCACTTTTACCTTTCACATGTTTAGGGTTAGGTATATCAAGAAATTTAATACTAGTTATTGTGATATATTATATTCAGGCCATATTCCTAAAACTCGTGAGGTTGGATTGTAGTAAGTTTCATAGTTGTTTAAACCACCAAAAAATGCAAACAATCTAGAGAATATGGGTGAAATTCCATTACCCAAGTCGGCCTCAACAACTGAGGAAAATAGGCCATTAAATGGTAACGGAGGGGAGCAACTTGCTCAACTACTATTTTTGCAAAATTTCCCAAATATTACAAGTGACGAACTTATACTCACACAATTCAAACTTTTACAAGTTACATAACATAAAAAATTTTCAATGTGCATTTAATTAGTTGAAAATTTTTAATTAATTTAACCAAAAAAAAAAAACTATCTAAACATAAACATGTAAGATATAAATATGTTGAATAACATACACTTGTAACAAATGAAAGAAATTAAAAATTTGCTAGTTTTAATTTAATTGCTGTATTTTTATCAATATCATTCTTCAAAAATTTGCATGGTAGATTCACAAGATGCAATTTTTTGAGCAAAATGACGAAGGTCATGGTATAATTCTAAGTGTCCCACCAAGTTTGTAAAGTTGAATGCATGTCTTGTTATTTTGTAAACTAGTTTTGTGTCTATGTTGGTCTAATTTTGTTCCAGTACGTGGTGTTAGAACTCAATACCTCTCCCTTGTGTATGCTTGTTTGTTTCTCAAAAAAAGAAAATTCTCCAAAAAAAGAAAATTCTCCCAAAATAATTATTTCCAAGCATATAGTTATTTAATGTAGCTTGCCTCATTATAATAATGACGAAAAACCATTTTCGTCCCTATATTTTCATGCGATTCTCACTTTGGTCCTTTTTTTTTCCAATCGCTTTTAGTCCTTATCTTGAAAAATGCATCTCATTTTTGTCCCTATCATTACATCAAAGACGGAAAATGCACACGTAACAAACGGAGGGCACTGTTGGCCCACTAAAAACTGATGTGGCCATTAAAATACTAATAAAAAATGTTATTTGGCATTAAAAAAAAGCCACGTCAGCAACTAAATTTAAAAATCAAAATTCACATGAATTAAGATCTAAAAGTATCTTAACAAGAACACCAACCCAGACCAAAAACACTAACCTAGACTTAAGATCTCAAAATTGAAAACCAAAAACCACATATTGCACAAAATCCACCGTCACTACCACAAAATCTCTACCAAACATCCACCAAAACTTCTACCAAACTCCACAGATTGCACAATTTCTCCAACCCACTCAAATTCTTCACACAAATTCAACTCTCATCAAAATCAAATTCCAGAAATCCATTAAACCCCATTCAATGAGAAACCCACCACCCACATAACCAACACGGCAACTCCCACCTACACCAATATCAATCACCCCACCACCACCACCAAACTCATCCAACCCAGAAACCCACTGATAAAACCCAAAATTAAATCAAATCAAAGTTAAATTCTTTAAAAAGAACAAAAATACAATGTGGGATTTTCAAAAGAACCTGTGAGAGATTATCAATGGTTTCAACAGTGGCAGAGTCACCCCCATACCCAACTATACCCACACCTACACCCATACCTACACCCACACACATCAAACCTACCACCCCCACCAGTCTGCCAAAGTCATCGATCCAAATGCGACCACACCCACACTCAAACTCAACCAAACCATGGCCAACCCATCACCAATACTGATTAGCCACCCACAACCAAGTCCTATTAGCAAACCCACGACCACGCCGATCTTGTCGCCATAACAACCATGCTGTCACAAACTACCAAACCCATGCAAAACGACCCACACCATCAGGTATCGTGACCTCCCAACTAGAACCACCAAAGTCCTTGACCATGCTGTCTCGCCACGAAAAAAAAAAAATCGCCCTTGGCCAAACCCAAAAACCCTTGAATCTCAGTTTGAAGAGAGAGTGATGGAATGAAGAGTTAAAGGGGTAGCGCTAACAATCTAAAGTGCTGGGTTTAGTCAGATTGGAAGAGAAAGAGAGAGGTTGAGATGAGGCTGTTGATCGGCAGAGGCATTTGGAGAAAAGAGAGAGGCTGATTGATTGGCAGAAGCATTTGGAGAGTAGGAGAGAGGTTGAGCTCTAGCAAGAGAGAGAGAGAGAGAAGATGAGAGAGTCAACCCACAGATTGCAATATGCGATTTTTGGTTTTCAATTTTGAGATCTTAAGTCTAGGTTGGTGTTCTTGTTAAGATACTTTTAGATCTTAATTCATGTAAATTTTGATTTTTATTTCTGTTTTGATTTTTTTATTTAGTTAAAATTAATAAATTAATTTTTTAAATTTAGTTGCTAACGTGGTATTTTTTTAATGCCAAATAACATTTTTTATTAGTATTTTAATGGCCGCGTCAGCTTTTAGTAGGCCAACAATGCACTCCATTTGTTACGTGTGCATTTTCTATCTCTGATGTAATGGCAGGGACAAAAACAAAACGCATTTTCTAGAATAGGGACTAAAAGTGGTGGAAAAAAAATTTATGGACCAAAGTAGGAAACGCGTGAAAATATAGAGACAAAAATGGGCTTTTCGCCTATAATAATTCTCCTAAATTCATTAATAAATCAGTAACACAAAAGATAAATTTTGTTGAATTACGATTCTTGATTTTTTTTCAATAAGTCGATTATCGATTTCTTAAACAAACATGCATGAATGGTATAGTGTTTTCAAAATGTAGGAATTAAGGAGGTTTTGTAAGACTATTGCCTAATCCAGTCACCAATGGGGTGTCGAAAGAACCGTTTATTAGTTAGCTATAATAAGAAACAATTGTAACTCCAACAATTTGAAAAAAAATGTACTATCATGCTAACATACAATGCTTTTTTGGAAGCAGACCTTTTGAAGGCCAACAAAAGATTCTAGAATATATTTTGATTTTAAAAAAATTCTTGAAACTAGAAACATTAGTTCCAAGCAACATTTTCAATCGTACAAACTTCTCAAAAGCACTATCAGCAAAGAAATATTATTTGAAGACGTCGAATGCCCTTTTTTTTTTTTTTTTTTTTTTGTGTGTGGAGATAGACGACTTGAAACATTCTTTTTAAACCGAGGATAGTTTGACTAAATCAGGTTTAAAAATAGAAAAGAAAAATGGAAGAACATCTTTCATCTACACTACATAGTCAAAGACATTAATAGAATGAGAATACAATAATTTAGTATACCAACTGAAAAAACCTAGACCATCCATGAGATTTTGTTCAAAATTCTTAATGAGATTTTTTAAATGAACGTTCACTTTTTGAATGTAGAATGAATTGTTTAACATAGAAAAAAATAGATAAATAAACCTCTATGAAGTGAGGCTTCATATTTTCATTTTTCAATAGCTTGGCATTTCCACCGTCCTTTTATGTATATATATATATACACACACACACAGAGTTAGGAGTTAAAAATAGAAAAATAGGTGTATGCAATTAAAGTGACAAATAGTTGATGATGTGATATCATTCAACTAGTTTGCACCAAAATATATAAATTAAATTAAAGCTATAATTTACTCTTAAAAATAATACGCTCGTCTTGTACTCAGATCTCTACCACATCTCATGAAGATGTCATGTTTCTTTGTTAAGATACGTATATGAAGAATATATAGTGCAATTAGTATATTTAGATGAACTTATTTTTCAATTATATTAGTGCAAAATTAAATTATATTTTGAAACGAATATGATGTTTTTAAAAAACTTCATATTTTATTTTGAAGTGAAAATAAACTCTTTATCCTAACAAAACTTCATGCTAGAAAGTAGAAACACACTTAGGAGAGAGAAAAAGAGAGAACTAAAGTGTGTTAGTTAATGTCGGTGCAGGTAAACGTGTACTGCCAGATTATCTGTATGAGTGAGTCCTTGCTAAAATCTCTTAATATCTCATTCAAAGATAGGAATAAAAATAGCCAGATTTGGCTTGCCAACGTTTAAATTAAGCCCATGTGATGTGCTTGCTTTACTGAAATTTCACTTTGAGCTAATTCTATGTAGATTTGGTTTATTACAATTTATATATACAGATTTAAGAGATTCATATCAGTACGTTGAAATGAAATGAAATGAACAATTAATTACAACATATACAGAGAGAGAGAGAGAGAGAGAGAGTACCTTCAGATGGGTCTGTGGTGGCAGTTTTGAGTGCTTGAGATGTCAAACGATACTAAGAAGAAGAAGAAGAAGAGACAGTAACCATAAGCAAATATAGAAGAAGACTATGGCTTCACTTTCATATTCATCTTCATAGCCTCCTATTTTACATGAAAAATGAAGTAGATAAAACACTCTCACTAACATATATCTTAAAGTAGTAGCAGCAATGAAGCTTAAAGCACTAATATTGAGAAATGTGACATGACAGATTAAATTTACCGTTCCACTTGAAGGTATTTGACCACGTGTCAAGCAATGAACCTAAAACAAAACCAGTGATAGATTGTGTATATGGGTCGCATACCTTTTCATAATTTCTCAGTTATAACTAAAATTGTATTTTGAAAAATAATTTTTATAATTTGTGTGTACAACTAGTTGCATGCAATAATAATTAGTGTAATATATATATATATATATATGTTTTTTTTGTGCTTTATTGGCTTGTGTTTCACCCAATATTAATTGAAGAACTGCACAAATGCAAAGCCACACTTGATCCTTCGCCCAAGCTAAATAATCATCATTGACTTCAGACCACATACGGCAGCAGCCATTAGGTGAGAGATCGAATTGAAGCTTCTTTTGTTGCTATTTTTCAAACGTGGTTCCGGTACGTGAAAGCTACCTTAAAAATCTTGTTCCGATTAACAAGGACACACTATTTACTTGATTATTTTTTATAGAAATAATGACAATGCTATTGGTGAATACTTTTAACTTTTAAGAGAACACCATTAATTTTAATGGTGAATACTTTTATGCATTTTATGTTAATAATAAAATAATTTCATCCAGCGAAACAAAGGAAATTAATAACTTATTCTATTTTTGAAATTGATGTACACCAATTATAGTCAATTATATTATCAAGTTGTGATAAATTGTGTTGTAGTAGAAGGAATGATAGAAAATTGTCATACAATGATACAATGCTAAAGATTTAACTTTTTTACCAAAAAAAAAAAACTTTTAAAGACTCAACTTTTTTACTAAAAAAAAAAATTATTAATGCTTACAGTTTTATTCTCATTTTTTATATCACATTTACTTTATGAAAAGTAGGGACCTCTCTTGAATATTAGAATTTGAATATTCTGACAGATTTTTTTTTTCTTTTGAAAGAAATTAATGAACTCGTAAAATTTTAGGAGGGCCAAGCTAAGAATATAATTTTTTAAAATTATTTTTCTAAAGAAAAAAAAAAATCTCAAGATTTCAGCGGCGTGGCAAAATGCACCTTGATTTTCTTGTTCTTTTCCTATCAGAGTACCATTTTGACACGAACAGGTAAATTTACAATAAAAAAGCAATTTACATATAATTTCGATGATGAAAATGAATGGTCAATTTTTACCCAAAAAAAATAAGAAAATAAAATGACTAGTCGAATAATCAAATTGAATTTATAGCAATTATATAGTCAGATGAGCACCGTTCTTTAATTATGCGTTGAACCATGCCACCAGTTTCACACAGTACACACATATAAAATTAAATAATATACAGTCTATTTTATATATTACACATTAATAATATATTTAAAAAATAAATAAAATAAATCTGACAAGTCCGTTCTTCTACAGAATCTACCCCACGCTTTTTTCTTTTTTAAAATATGGAATGAATTTGCTAATTATATAATATTAGATAGGGGTGTTCGCGGTACAGCATGATTTTAGGTCATTTTTAACACTGCAATTCGTTGTGCAGTTTATCCAAAACCATAATTATACTACATCTCATTTTGCAGTCACATGTGTAATGTGATACAATTTATAATTTGGTTAAAACCATAGCCGCATTGCACTTTATTTTTGTTGTCATATGTGTAGTGCAGTGTATAAGATACGATTTGAAATTGGTATATTTTTTAAATTATGGGATTTTCCTACATAGCCGAAAATTGATTTTCCCTCTATTTTGGGCTAAGTTTTAAACTATTAAGCTTATTTTTCTTTATTTTGGGTTGGGTTTCCTAATTAACACTTGCCAAATTTATTAAACTTTTTTTTATTTATGAAAACTAGGGTTATTAAACTATTAATAATATATTTAATATTAAAAAAAATAAATATATTAATATATAGAGAAGATGCGGCTCATGCGATTTTCTTATTATAGAACCGCAAATTGCACTGCACCATACGGTGCGGTGCAGTGCGATGCACTGTTACTTATAGTGTGATGTGGTTATGTAATTTTGCGGGCAATTTTGGTGTGGTTTTTATTGTTTATGCAGTTTAGTGAACACCCAAAATACTAGGTGTTTAAAACGTTATATTTGTGTGCTTATCATTAGCCCTATTTGAATTGAAATAAAAAGCTGATGAAATTATATGTTATATTGCAGAATGTAAAGAGTTAAAGAGTTTTATACAATGAATTTATAGAATTTAATCTCAATATCTTTTAGGTGAAAAAAAAGAATAAAATTTTTTAATTAAATAGCTTTTCCTACAATTGAAAATAAAGATTTAAATTTTGTGAAAAATTATACATTTTTAAGTTTGAACCCTTTTCCTTTCATGAAAAGTTATCCCTCATATATAGTCTCATACAAATAATGAAAGACAAGGGAAATAAAAATTAGAAAAATACTGGCAATAAATATATTTACTTTGCTACCAAAAGAAATGAGACAGAAAAAATTATTAACAAGAATTCAGAACCTTCTATTTTTCAATTAAAAACTGTTTAATTATTTACTTTTCAAATTTTCAATTGAAGGAAGAACTTTTATTTTGTTTTTACTTTTTACCTAAAAAACCATCTTAAGCAAAACAACGACCAACTTGCTAAAAAGGCTTGTTCCAAGAAATTAAGATGGTCAAATCAGGGAACCCACAGCCACAAGCCCCAAGACTTCAATTAGATTGCTAGTCCCTACTTACCAACACCTTTTGAAGTTTGAAGACGGTTAGAAATACTGAACAAGTGTATTGTATTTCTCAAGTAATAGAATATACATGAGTGTCTTTATATAGGAGGCAAAGTGTGCAGTACAAGTAATTATGCAGTACAAGTAATTGTGCTATACAAGTAAACAAGGTGGGCCTAAAGGCCATGTACCCTAAGACACGTTAACAACCCCCCCCCCCCAACTCAAGGTAGATGTGAGACTAACTTGAGGTTGTCAACCAAAGTACGAAGGTGTCTCTTAGGATGTGACTTGGTGAAGATATCTGCAAGTTGATCTTTAAAAGAGACTGAGATCAGCTTAAGAGCACCATGGACAAGAGGATAATGGATAAAATGGCAATTGATCTTGATATGTTTAGTCTGTTCATAGAAGACATCATTGTGAACAATATAAATGGCACTCTGGTTGTCACGATAAAGAGAAATAGCAGAGGATGTGGACACACCTAAGTCTTTGAGAAGCCATCATCGCCAAAGGAGCTCAAATGTGGTATCAACAAGGGCACAATATTTTACTTTAGTACTGGAGTGAGTCATATGAGTTTGTTTCTTGCTTTGCTAAGAAATCAGAGAAAAACCAAGAAGAAAGTAATTACCAGTGGTGGACCTGCGATTAGTGGAATCTTCTGCCTAATCAGCATTAGAAAATGCACAGAGAACAAGAGGAGACTGATCAGGGTAGAAAAGACCATGGAAGAGATGCCCTTTAGGTATCTAAGAATATGCAGAACAGCAACATAGTGAGTCGATCGTGGAGCAGATAGATACTGGCTCACCTGGTGAACAACATAGGAAATGTCTAGATGAGTGACAGTGAGATAAATTAGGTTGCCAACCAAACTTCTACAAAGAGAGGGATTAGACAATGGTTTCCCCCCTTAGAGAAGCAGATGTGCATTAAGCTCAACTAGAGTGTCAACAATCTTGCTATCAATGAGTCCAGCTCGAGACAAAAAGTCCATCTGTAGAATAAGTGATTTCAAGACCCAAGAAGTAGTTGAGATGTCCAAGATCTTTCATCTGAAATTGCTAACCAAGAAAATCCTTGAGTTCTTAAATGCCACTAAGGTCATCGCCAGTTATGATCATATCATCCACATATAGGAGATGTAAAATAGTACATTTGTCAATGCAACAAAGAAATAAGGCAGAATCATAATGACTGGCCATGTAGCCCAAGCGAGAGATGATAGAGTTGAATTTGGCAAACCAAGCTCGTGAAGCTTGTTTAAAGCCATAAAGTGCACGTCGAATGTGACAAACCTTGTTTGATTCAACAGAGAGACCAGGAGGAGGTTGCATATAAACTTCTTCACTTAAATCTCCATTAAGGAATGCATTTTTTACATCCATCTAAAAAATGTCTCATTTACTGGCAGCAACAACAGCTAAAAGGGCACAAACAGATGAGATACGAGTAACTAGAGTAGTGGTCTCTTCATAATCAATCCTATACTCATGTGTAAAACCTTTTGCAACAAGACAAGCTTTGTAGCGCTCAATGGACCCATTAGAGCGAGTCTTAATCTTATTGATCAACTTACAACCAACCACAAATTTCCCAATGGGGAGAGTCACCAAATCCCAAGTCTGGTTATTAGATAATGCATCAAATTCTTCTTTCATTGCAATATGCCATAAAGGGTCAGTGGAAGCCTCACGATAGGTGTAAGGCTCGTGTAGTATAACAATGATAGTTAAGTATATGTGCAGGAATGGATCTTACCCGAGTTGAGTGATAAGGTGGAATGTCTTGTGCAAGATCTTCAGGCGGAGTAGGAGCAGAGGACCTAAGCTCAGGGTTAGGTAGTTCATCTTCGAACTGTTCATCTTCCACCTGTTAATTTATGGGTGAACTAGGAAAGGGATCAAAGATATCTGGTTGTTGGACAAAGAAGTCTATAAGAGAATCAAGAGCAACGACAGGAAAATCAAGAGCAGCTACAGAAGGAATATGTGCCTTATTTGGAAAAAGATCTAAGACAGAGGAGGAAGATAGTGAGGCACGGAAGTGAGAGAGCTTGACAAAGGAGCAATGTTCCCAAAAGACAACAATGTGGGAGATACAAAGACGATGAGAGACAAGATCATAAAACCGATACTGCTTTTGAGTTTCACCATAGCCAAGAAAACAACAAAGCCTTGACCGAGACTCAAGTTTGTTATGCTTATGTGGCCAAAGAAGAACGAAACAAGCAGAACTGAAGGAGCGAAGGTGGTGATAGTCTAGAGGTGACCCAAAAAGGTGCTCATATGGAGTTTGATTTTGGATAACAGGACTTGGAATGTGATTAATAGCATGGACAACATGAAGAGTAGCTTCGCCCCAAAAGGAGCAGGAACTTTGACATAGAGAAGGAGAGCACGAACAGTGTCAAGAATATGAGGAAGTTTTCATTTGGCTCTACCATTTTGCTGAGAAGTACTTGGACAAGTTAGTTGATAAACAATGCCATAGGAATGCAAAACAACTTAGAAAGCATATTGAGTGTACTCAAGAGCATTATCAGAATGAAAAATTTTGATACATTTGGAAAATTAAGTTTCAACCATTTTTACAAAATTAAAATATACATGCAATCATTCAGAACGATGTTTCATATGAAAAATCTAGCTATAGCGGGAATAATCATCAACAAAGATAATAAAATATCGAGATCCACCAATACTAGAGACAGAGGAAGGCCCCTAGACATCAGCATGAATTAGGTCAAGGATATCAGTGGACATTGATTCACTAGTATTAAAAGCCAATGCTGGTTGTTTTCCTAACTGACATGAAGCACAATCAAAATTTTTTGTGGACACTGAATCTAACAAACCTTTAGAAGCCAAGTGTTATACTCGAAAGGAAGATGTGTGACCAAGTCGACCATGCCAGAGTGCAAGGGAAGGAATAGAAGAAACTGTAGCAGTTGTAGCAACAGAAACAAAAGCAACAAGTGTAAGACGAAGGTTGGTCATGGGAAACATACGCCTAACTTTGGGACTTGTCCCAAACTCCTGTCCCGTCCTCAGATCCTGCATAATACACCCAGAATAATCAAAGATAACGTGATAACCTAACTCAGCTAATTGTCCCATCGAAAATAAATTGTAAGAAAGGTCAGGAACATTTAAGACCCTAGGAACCAAGAGGTTGGAGGTCGACAGAACTGATATTATGACCAGACATTGTGGAACCATTTGCTGTGCGAATATTAAGAGGGTATGGTGCAGGTTTAAGTTCAAAAAATAAGGACGAGTGAGGTGTCATATGATTGCAACAAGCATAATCTATAAGCCAAGAGAAAGGAGACATACCAGATAAAGCTGAGAGAGAAGAGGAATAAAATGCATTACCAACCATACGAATGACATTCGCGATGATGTTTTTAAGGTCATCTGTGGACATGGTGAAAGTGCATCCTGAAGACTTAGACTATGCAGAGATGGAAGCCATTGGTTAGACACTCTCAGTATTAGCAATAGTAGCAACAAAAATTGAAACAGTTGATTTGTTGCAATAATAACAAATCTCAATATTGTGGCCAAAACATTTGCAAAAATTACAAAAACGTTTGCTAGATTGTTAACGACGATTATTGCAACAAGAAGAAGACTTGTCCTTATTCCTCATTTAGAAACAAAATATGCACAAATGAACTACAAAAATGAAGTCTACTCAAAAAATTGGGTAAGGAGCACCTAGACTGCAATAAGTCAACTCTATGGATGACATAAGCGGTTGGCTTTTGGATGACGTAAGCAATGACATGGCAGTGATGACGTCACTTAGGGTTGACGTGGTGTAGATGATGTAATCACTGACATCAGCAGATGTAGATCTGGCGCGTGGCGGTGTGTGAAGAAGAGTATCAACGCGTGTCGGCGCTTGGGGCTCGTGAGACTCGATGCAAAATCTTTGGGTGGTGCATGAGGGTTCGTGAAAGCTCCGATGACTGTGAGGTTTCCATGACTGAGTAGATCGAGATGATACGATCACTGTTGTACCTAAAAAATACTTATGGGAGCAAGATGCACTGCGAAGATGGTAAGTGCAGTGGTCTGTGTGGTGCAGGACTCCTCGACGGCGGCGGTTGCAGGTCTAGAACCTAAGGATGACAGATGGAAGGAATCGGAGGTTCTATGGCGAAAGGTTGCGGCAGCTATTGTGACAGCAGAAGCAATGTTGAGAATAGAGTAACACTAATAAAGACAAGACTGCTAAAAAAAGGTCAGAGCAGTGACTCTGATACCATGTTAGAAATATTGAATAAGTATATTGTATTTCTCAAGTAATAGAATATATATATATATATATATATATGAGTGCTTTTATATAAGAGGCAGAGTGTACAATACAAGAAAGTGTGCTATACAAGTAAACAAGGTAGGCCTAAAACCCACATACCCTAAAACACATTAAGAAAGACCAATGCCACTCCTATTTTGATGGCTAAAATCATTGGATGGTTCATAGTACTCTGGCTCAAATGATCTAATCCTAGAGAACCAATGTGTGCATGTCCCTAGTCCCCATCACAATTTGGGTTATAGGTGTGAATATTGCCTCCAAAGTCCACACTATCTGCAGTAGTGGGAATGTCCCAATGGCCACTAATTGTTTGTGTAGCCAAGATTAGATGCCCACTAAGTACAGATTTATATCTTTCTTCTTTCTTTGTTTGTCATTCTCATTCTTATCCAATCCAGATACTTCAAATTACTAAACCACTTAGCCAAAAGGCTACAGACTACAGAGAGTGCGTTTTATTTATTATGTTATGGAATTGGATCACTTGTCCATATATGGATTTTAAATCAGTATCACATATTGTTGAACTTCAACATCACCAAAAATTATTAACATGGCTGGTCTTAAACACCAATCAAGCACTGGTTATGGTAGGCTGGTTTATGTAGTCCAGTGACTTGATAAGCGAGACCCCATGAGAATTTACTTATTATTCAAATTGTTATGGCATCTGCGGCCCCAGCACAACATTATTCATTCCAAGACATTTTTCTCATATTTTATGTTTTACTTTATTAGTCACCATCCATATCATGTAATTTTTTTTTTCCATTTTAAACTGTTGTTATTTTATAATGAAAGTCAAACGAATACATAGAAATTTGCAATTGGTATAGGATAACTATAAAGTGGAACACAAACGGTGAGGCAAAAGGTTTGTATTCCCATGTCACAATGTTAATGCTCTATAAAAGGAATTAAAAGAGATATAGGTATACGAACTCCATAGTATCTCAAGGGTAAGACATATATAGACTTCAAATCCCATGCATGTACGCAATGCATGTGTCATTTTTTTTGGATAAAAATACCACAACTTTTATTAAGGAGATAAAAACTATATATCTTAAGTCAAAACTAACTCAATCATATTATAGGATTTTTCTCTATTCAAGTTACATAACTAACAACATTTTTGACATACTGGGCCAAGATGTGTGCTGAACAGATTAAATTAAAATTGATTATAAGACATAATTTTAAAGATTTTGATAGTTGATATTTTATTTTTAAAATAAAAATAAAAATAAAATAAGACTACAATAAATACAATATACCTAAAATGCTAATATTTAATTGTCAAATATTAATGTTGTCTTATTTTAATTTATTAAGAATTGTCATGTTGTCATGTCTGTGCCCATACTTCTTAATCACAAGTTTTTTTTTTTTTTCAATTTTTTTCCTTTCTTTGTGAGTATTTTTAATGTTCTTGGGAGAACACACACAAAAGTATAATTATGTCTAAAACATTTTAATGAACACTCGCAACTTAGGAGATGCCCAATCTATCATTACCTGATTTTAAAGCCAAAGGCTATTCACTTCTATTTACCAATTTTTTTATCTTGAGATGCAATTCTTTTTTCGCTGAATTTGATAAGTTAATATCTAATGTGAATTGGAATATAAATAAGCAATGCGCATAGGAGGACATTGACTAAGTTCTTCAAGTCGACCCAACTTTGAACATGTCGAATGCCTCCTCTAGTTTATCTAGTTTACATTAGATTTTTTTTTTTTTTTAATTGAGTTGAAATTTTATAAATTTTTTCTAAGTGATTTCATTACTCCTTTATAGAATAAATTCTATAATTGTGAGTGTATATGGAATCACTTATAAAACATTTATAACTTAGACATGGAATCACCCATATTCCTAAATCTTGTGGGTTTAGGTTGGAGGAAGTTTCTCAATTTCTTAAACCACCAAAAAATGCACTAGATCCAAAGAATATGGGAGATATGGAATTAGCCAAATCGCTCTCAACAAGTAAGGAAAAGAGGCCACTAAATGCCAATCGAGTTGAGCAACTTGCTTAACCTACCATTTTCAGAAAATTTCGCAAATATTACAAGTGATGAACTTATACTCACAAAAATTAAACTTTTACAAGAAACATCATACAAACATACATAGATACATAATATATGTTAATGTATATATATTTATTTACATGTTTGTAAACATATATTATTTATGTAAATATATGAATAGCGATAAGTTTGAAATGGTGCACCAGTATCAATTGGTACAAAAACATTTGTTCCTCTACCCATTCATATATCATAACAATGAAAACAAAAAGAGAATGAAACTAAATTGAATTAAAGAGCGATACTCGGTTTTTACTGTGCTCCTTGTCATTAAAAATGTTTTTTAGAATTCTAGTTCAGATCTAGCATACATATAGCCTCTCTACACAAAGAAAAACACTAAATTCTCCTCCTACCCACATAATTAAAACCTTGCACCCTATACTATTGCCTCTTGCTATTGATCTACAACTAATAGACGTAATGTGCTCTTTAATCATTGGTGCAATGATGAGTGGGTTATACCAAATACATACATAAATACACATATATGTATCTTGTGCAATGATTTTTACCTAAAAACATAGCATTTCATAAAATTAAAGGAGACCTAAAAGACCTATAAAAGGAAGAACCAACAACTTGGGCTCAAAGAAATCATAACTGAAGATTTAACACTATCCGAGGAAGTGGCATACCCTCCAAAAAAAGACCTGTGTGCGAATTGACTAAGTAATCAAACATATAACAAAGAATTTAAATTTAATAACATTTTGAGTTTTGAGATTATTTATTATTGCAAGAGTTGTTAGCACAGACAGCAGGGAACCAATGAACGCAGTTCTGAAGAGCATCCCTCTTATTAAATGGAGAGAGACATTGGGCAGCAACGGCAAATTACACAACTAATTAACGTCATAACTAACCAATCCACTATACAAAAACATCGAATGTCTTTATCCAATCCTATCTACTGATATTGTCCTGGTTGATCCTCCAATAAAAAAAAAGGATACTTAATATTGTAATACATTTGAATTTAAAAAACACACCCATATTGAATTGAGTTATATGAAAATACCATTATCAATTCCATACCTTAGACCTCCTAGGCTTCTAAGAAGGCCTATGCAAAAAATGTATGTGTCCTATAGTTATTGTGATATATTAAATTAAGGCCTATATTCTCTAACTCTAGGGTTAGGTTCAAGGATGTTTGTCAATTGTATAAATCACTAGATAATGCACAAGATCTAGAGAATGTGGGTGATATTGAATTAGCCAAATCACTCTCAACAAGTGAAGAAAAGATGCCATTAAATGTAAACCGAGAGGAGCTACTTGTTCAGCTACCTATTTTAGAAAATTTTGCTAATCTTACAAGTAATGAACTTATACTCACAAAGTTCAAACTTTTACAAGTAACATCACACAATAAAAGTATCAATGTGCATTTTTTTTTTTTTTTTGAGATAATGTGCATTTAATTAGATGCGAAATTTTAATTAATTTAACAAACAATTTTTTAGACATAAACATCTTGTTATACATAAATATGTTCTTAAACATAAACTTGTAATAAATAAATAAATAATTAGAAAATGCACAAGATCCAAAGAATATAGGTGATATTGAATTAGCAAAATCACTCTCACCAAGGAGGCAATTCAAAACCAACCGAGAGGAGTGACTTGCTCAACTACCCTTTTTAAAAAATTCATGTGATGACCTTATACTCACACAATTGAAACTTTTACAGGTTACACTTAAGTCTTTGTGGATTATACTATTGCACTTAAAGTCTCTGTGACACAGTGTAGGTAAGGTAAGGTTCTAATCCCAAATCTCCCACACTTTTAAAGATGATTTTAACCAAAGAGAATTAAAGGAAATATATATCACTATAATAAATTGATATTGTATGTATAATTAGTGAGGAGACTACCAATCATTTGCTTGTTTATTGTGCATGACAATTTCTAAAGAAAAAAAATTCTTTTTTTTTTTGGGTAAATTGCAAATTATACCCATGAATTTTGGGGTTGCTTAGATTTTGCACCTTGGCATTTGAGAAGTTGAATTTTACACCCTGAAATTTTGTTCCATTAGCAAAACTCAAACCTCTATTAGTGACTTACATATGTGGTTGCTAAGTGACAAATTGACATGTTGATGTGTAATTTTTTTTTTTTTTTTGGGGCCAAATTAGCTCTACAATAGCATTTCAAAGAAAGCAAAATCACTGGTAGGTTGAGACAGCACTATTTCACCTAAACTCAAAACACAAAGCCATTACTCTTATGAGTTACGACCCGTTTTAACACACTATTTCACATTTCTAAAATCCCTAAACCAAACCTGCTAATCCACGAACCCAGCCTTCAGCTCCATCGGTGATGGATCCAGATCGGGTCCAAGATGGCAATGGTGATTTTCTCTTCTCATTCTCTCCAACGAGTCTATCTCTTCTACCCTACTAATGGTTAAAGTTAAGGAACTACCCAGTTGGTTTGTGGCATCAAGAAATCAAAATCAAAAGCAAGCCCTCTTCTACTCACTTTTTTTTTTTTTTTTTTTTTTCCGTGGAAATAGTAGACAACAGGTTGCTAACAAGGAAGCCAAAAGATTGATACTCAAACAACAAAATTGAGTAATTGGCATAAAGTCACATTTGGTTTAGTAAACAACTATGCTAAAAAACAACAATGTAAACATGCCCCAAATGTGTGTGTCTATGTGGGAGAGAGAGACATGAAAAGTAATAATAAATATACTCTCAAATCAAACAAAATTTCTCAGTACTCAAATATATTTTTTAGTTATTCCAACTTCTAAACATTTCAACCAAGATGCGCAGTCACCTGGGATGTAAAGTAAAACCGGCCAGCTAGAGAGAGAGAGAGAGAGAGAGAGAGAGAGAGAGAGAGAGAGAGAGAGAGAGAGAGAGGAGAAATTGATGGTTTTGTGTTTTGAGTTTGGGTGAAATAGTGCCGTTTCAATGTGCTAGTGCCTTTGTTTTCTTTGAAACAGTGTCATTTGTAGTCTTGTAGAGTTGATTTGGCAAAATAAATTACACATCAGCATGCCAATATGTCACTTAACAACCACATATGCAAGTTACTAACTGAGGGTTGAGTTTTGCTAACGAAATGAAACTTCAGGGTGTGAAATTCAATTTCTCAAACTTCAGGATGTAAAATCCAAACAACTCCAAACTTCAATGATGTATTTTGCAATATACCCTAATAAAATTTATGGATAAAATTTACCCTTTATTGTGCATGACAATTTCTGGATAAATTACTTTTTAAAAAAAAATTACTTAAGAAGCTTGTTTCTGCCTAATTGTCATGAGAAAATCCACGGCATAGTTATATAGATAACATGTTTCTTTTCACACATGAAAGGATGTTTACTACAGACAACATGTTTCTTTTCTTACTTGATAGGATGTTTATAACGTTGAGCTTTTTCTTTTCAATTAAAATGTACAGTAACGTGCTTTTAATAAAAAATTAAAATGTAGATCTACTAAAGTTATATCCAATAAGCCAACCGCTATGCAAAGTTGCAATAGTGATTGCATAATCGGAGAAAGTAAGCAATATTAGGAAAAAGAATGCTAGTGTAGTTGACATAAACCCGAAAGTCTCACCAGGGAAGGTTTTAAAATAAAATGAAACAAAAGAGAACTTATATATTGATAGATAACTGTGCTATAAAATTTTCTTTACATGGTTTAAAAAAAAAAAAATCTTTACATAAAAATGAGTTACATGATGGATCCAATATATATTTTTTCAATTAAATTCAACTTTTGGTGTCAATTCCATTGTAATTGTTCTTTATCATCGGAACAAAACACCAATCGACTTTTGATGTAAGCAAGATTCGTGCACTAGATCTCTTATATGACAACAAGATACTTTATTAGTTGAAACAATTGAAATCAGTACTTTTAAAGAGAATTTTAACCAAAAATAATTTAAGGAAACTTATATCATTATAATAAACTGATATTGTATGTATAACAAGTGAGGTACCAATCATTTGCTTCTTTATTGTGTATGAAAATTTCTGGATAAAATTCCATTTTTTGAATTTACTCTATTTTCCACCCTTTCAAAAGTCCAAATATAAAGTTGTATAATAATTTAAGACTTGCTGAAATGTAACAATACTTTTAGTGAATGGCCATTGCAGGATAGGATTAGTTGATTAGAAACTATAGATTAAAATTTCAGATCTAATCACTAAAGTATTACTAATACTAAATATTCAAAATAAGTGCAGCACAAAAGTCATTTCATTTAGATTTACTGTACAAAAGGACTAGTCAAAATAAAAATCTTCAGAGTCATCAATCGTAGTTGGTGAGATCGTTATTCGAGTCATCATCAAATGATCCATCATCAGCAACAAATCCATAGTCATTAGTGGAATCATTGGGATGAAGTTTTTAATCCTTTCAACACATCTTCTTCCCAAATTTTCGGATAAAGTGACATTGAAACATTTCCTTAGGTCAAGTGATTCGAGGTGAGGACAACCATCAAGTATGGCCTGCAAACCATCATTTGTTAGCTGATTTCCAATAAATGGAGGTGGCATAATTCGGGCATGTTCTTTGCAATAGCAACTGGCTCTTCATCACACTCTGTCTGAAAAAGTCCATTATTAGCAAACTCTGTTGATTCCATGTGAATGATTTCAAAAGGGGACAACAGTGCCCCATAGCTTCCGGAGATTCTTTTGACAAGGAACAAAGTGTAATGTCCAGCTCCTCCAATAACAGAAGTTTTGCAGCCGCTTCACTCAATCCCTCATCCAAAATGCTATAGCAACATACAAGGCGAAGGCATCTAAGCTGACTTGAGCAAACCTATTATAGCACTTTTAAAAGCATTGTAAAAGAGTAAACCCTATTACAGCGCTTTTAAAAGCGCTGTAATAGGTCTTCAATATGAGCAAACCTATAGCAGCGATTTTAAAACCACCGTAATAGGTCATTCAAAATTCAAAAATATATAAAAATAAAAATATTAATGAAACAATAATTATTAAAAAAATATAATAATTAATTGGAAATAATTATTTTAATTTGAAACCTATAGTGGAGGTTTTAAAACCGCTAGAGTAGGTTTTACATATGAAGAACCCTAAAGCGGTGGTTTTAAAACCATTGTGATAGGTATTCCAATTGAAGAATTCTATAGCTCCTCCAATAACAGAAGTTTTGCAGCCACTTCACTCAATCCCTCATCCGAAATGCTATAGCAACATACAAGGCGAAGGTGTATAAGCTGACTTGAGCAAACCTATTATAGCGCTTTTAAAAGCATTGTAAAAGAGTAAACCCTATTATAGTGCTTTTAAAAGCATTGTAATAGGTCTTCAATATGAGCAAAACCTATAGCGGCGATTTTAAAACCGCCGCAATAGGTCATTCAAAATTAAAAAATATATAAAAATAAAAATATTAATGTAACAATAATTATTAAAAAAATATAATAATTAATTGGAAATAATTATTTTAATTTGAAACCTATAGTGGAGGTTTTAAAACCGCTAGAAAAGGTTTTACATATGAAGAACCCTAAAGCAGCGGTTTTAAAACCGCTGGGATAGGTATTCCAATTGCAAAAGTCTATAGCAGCAATTTTAAAACCACCGAAATAGGCTATTTACAAAAACAAAAACAAAAAAAAAAAAAAAAAAAAAAACCTTGGGAAAACCTCCGACTTTAAACTGCCATAATAGGTTAACCTATACCAACGGTTTCCAATTGCGCTGGGAAAAAATTGCCCTTGTAGGATGAGTTTTTTGTAGTGTTTGATAAAAAAAAAATGAACTAGCGGTTATAAATAGAGAAGTAAATACAAAAACATGGAAGAATGCATAGTACATAGGAAGTGTACAGAGGCTGTAAATAGGAATCGTCTGAGAGTACCTAAATCCAAAAATTCTAGCAAATTAGAAAAGTGTGGCCATTTAGAACAGCCATCCAATCAAAAAGAGTAGTAACAGCTTCAAATCCGACAGTGAACCAATGACGCTCTCTCCAAATAAGCCACATAAGACATAAAGGTATAGCGCCCCAAATACCCACATTTCAATGCCAACCAAACCCCCCCCCCCCCCCCCCCACCCACCCACCCAAAACTTCACAAAGGCCAAAACGCTCTTAGGCATAACCCAAGCTAACCCAAACATTTCAAACACCATAGACCATATATATCATATGCAAAAGGGAAATGAAGTAACACTTTTCAACGGACTCACCACTTTGCTTACAAATGCAACATCAATCTACCACACACAACCCCCTGCTTATAGAGGGTGAGAAAATTAGACACCTGCAATCGATCATTATTGGGAAAATGGTTGTAGTACTTTGAAGAGGCAGGAAATGAATTTAAAAGAAGAGTGATTGGTGTGGGGAAGGTCAATGGACAACTAATAGACTCAGCAGTAGTCATGGACTCATGGGTGCATGGTCCAACAAGAATTGGCACAAGTAATACCAAGTTACCATCATTTCTATTGATTTTTTATTGATTCCTTTTCTTTTATTGATAATTAGGAGTACTTTGCATAGTTATCAAAATAGAACCCACAATTGACCCAATTAAATAGACTAGTTCATTGGTTCATTGATTAAACTAGTGGTTCGGTAGTTGAACTGTAGAAAAAGAAATGAACTCAATAATGAAGTAGTTATAAAAACAAGTATTTTTTTTTTTTAAATCACATGGCATGATAAACAGATTATTCATATAGATTATGGGTCCGGTTAGGCATTTTTGGAGATTTTAAAAATGTTTTTAAAACCCAAAACACTGTTTTGCAATTACAACTCCTTGTAGCTTAAAAATACAAAAAAAGAGCTCATTTTAAACTCAAAACACAGTTTCTACAAACACACCCTATCAAAAACACAAGTCATAAAGTTCAAAATTTTGAAGCATCATATCCCATAGAAGTTCAAAACAAGATTATTAGCTTAATTATGAAATGAGAGAGGAGAAAAAAGAAGGAACCTTTGGGTGATGTAGGTGAGGAGGTCGTCGGTGCCAAAGTACTTGATGTTGATATCCTATAATTGGCCGCAACTGAGATCAAGGGCCTGAATGCACATCTTCTCGAGGTCGTGATCCATGCCGTGGAGGTCACCCAGATTGCGCATATTGATGGTGTGCCACATCGAAGGGTCTCTAGATCTGCTGATGTTGCATCACTGCATGCACACCTTTTGAGCACTTTCTAGGATTTCGATTTTGCCCAACTTCTGGAGAATCGACACTGTGACATTCCTTGGGAGTTCGAGTCAGTTTTGGTACTACTTAGAAGAAGAAGAAGGGTGTTAGGGACATATTTTATATAATTGGCTAATCCTTTGACAAAATGCATTTTACTTGTAATTGGGTAGATTTAGGATGAGTTTAAGACTTCAAGAAACATGTTGTTCAAGTCAAGTGTTAAAGCCATAAAGATCTAACTAAGAAATAAGTAAAGAAGCGTTATTCATTAAATCTCGATAGCAATCTCGATAGAAAGACTTCTATCGATATTTAAAGTCAAAGCTCGACACAAGCTGTTTCTGTCAAGACTTTCGAAATTACAAATCCCAAATCTGATTTTTGGCCTATGCATGTATATTTGTATAGGGTTTCTTTTCTCACAATCCTAGACATATATAAGGATTATTTTAAAGGCAGTCGTGCATGCAGAAAGTGCTTTAGTTCATTATTCTCTCTAAAGAAGTTACTGCGTCTTTACGCCAAGAGTTTTGTGACCAAAGAGCTTCCTGATCTTTATCGTTGATAAATTGAAGAACTTTGCAGCCAATAACCTCTTCAAATTGCTAGAATTAGTCACATACTGGGATTCGTGCATCATTGGTTAGTAACTTACTGGGATTCGTGCATTAAACGGAAAGATTGTCGCTACAATACAAGTCCAATTGGGTATTGGGGTAAGGGTTCAATTGTAAGTTGGTATTTCTGGATAGGCCAAAGGGTTTATTAAGATTCCTTATACTTGTAACCACTTGTGATTGATAATAATGGATTCTTGAGAGTGGTGACCTTAAAATCACCTAATGGGGTTTTGCCTCGGTGGTTTTTCTTATTCGTAAAAAAATTACCCATGTCAAATTTATTTTCTGCTGCATTTAGTATAATTGGTGATTTGTTTGTGCTACCATGCTATTGCATGAAATTTGATCTAATTAATTAACTTGGGTAATTAATTAATTAATTGCAAGGAGTCAATTCATTTTTGCCTTATCAAAGGGGACTTCATTTTCTTCCTTGATCTATTTGGAGACATTGCAAATTTTAATTACATTCAACAGTGGAAATGGGATTTCTATGGATTGGGTCTAAGAATTTTTTTTTTTTTTTTAATGCCTATACAAATCAAGAAAAATTTCCTTTAATTTTTTTTTTGTTTTTATTAAAGAAAATTTAGAAATGTTTCATTTTATTTTATAGGTTTATATAATTTTATATATTTAAACCTTAAAGCTATGGGTAAGTTTTATTTAAACCTAAAAGTTCAAAATAAACTTCATTTAAATCAGCTAGTCATGTGTAATTAAACAATACTAACATAAAAGATAAGATAGAAAGTTTAAATAAAACGTTTTTGGAAATGATAGAGTGGCATTTTCAAATGTTTTTAGAAATGGTGTGGAAATCTTTGTATCAATTGTTGAATTTACTTGAGTTGCTTGTTTGGTAAACTTAAAAATGGTTTTTGGTTACAATGAGCACCACTGTTAAAAATGTGTGTTTGATAAGAAAATTCTTAGACAAATCTCGTCATTTAAAACCAAATAAAATGCAAAAATAGATAACTGTTTTCCTAAGAACGCGCAAAATAGCTCCACATTCCATTATCCATCCCTAATTCTCTAATCAAAATTTTGCATATTGACACTTAAGCATCTAACTAAATTTTCTTAGAGAATTTAACTAAATTTGCATATCCCTGTAGCAACATAAACTTAGAAATGCTACATCCACAATATTTTCACAACAAATTTTAAGTGATAGGTTGTTATAGGTTGTTATTGGCGTAACAAAAAAAGTAATTTCAGTAGTAAGTTCAAATTAGAACCAATAATAACTAACTACTTATGATTTGTTGTAAAATTGTTCAAAATGTAGCACTTCTCTAAACTTAAACTGGGTTATTTTATTGCGTAAATACACTGTTAGTCCCTGAAGTTTACTAAGTAAGCGTTAGTGTTCATTAAAGTTTTAAATAAGCGCTATTAAAGTTTAAAGAATGAGTTATAATAGTCATTTTATTAATTTTTGTTAGTCTCTTTATCTATGTGGCTAACGGAACAATAATATTGCATTTTTTTAAGTTACATGGTGTTGATACCCATTTTCGCGACACATTCTCTATAAACCTGACTCAATCGAGCCCAACCTCATTATGAGTCCAATTCATGTATTCTATTATATTTTATTCTTTTAAGCATGACTCAAGCCCATATGACTTATTAGGGAAATTGAGGAAGTGTGATTTGGAGGATATAGGTTGGTTCCTTTCTAACCTTTTGCATGAGCCCAACCCATGCATGCTACCAAGTGGGTAAGGGACATTGGTAGCACCTCTGGCTTATGGAGAAGGTCTTGTACTCGGAATTTCCACCCTAAAAGAGCCTTTATTCTCTGGTTGACTGTGGCTCAACTTTTCTGCTCTACCATTTTTTTTCCTAAAACATAGCTGACCCTAAAACTGAGCAATCTAGCCCATTGTAGCCAACATTTGTAGTTGCTAAGACCCTGAAATGATCAGAAGTAGTAGCTATTTAGAGCAAATAACTTTTTTTCCCAAATTATGCTAAAAGCATGTCAAACTTTTCCCTAAACAAAAGCAACCCAGGGCTGGACACCAAATTAGTGTCATGGGGGATAAAAGCCTCTTCTACTACCCAAAAACTAGTAATTAGCAACACCCCAAACTCAATATAAAAATCTCTCTTCAGCTCAAAAACCAACCAACTACTTTCTACCCTAAGAGCTGAAACTTTAGAGCAAAAGCCCATTCGGTCAACTAACATTCTCACAATTCTAAAGCTTAGAGGTGGAAATATGGGCACAAGGGAACCTTCCCTCTCTTCCTTACAATCTCTCTCAATTTCCTCTTCTCCCTGACTGTAGATCGAAGTTTTGGACCTGTGTACTTTTTCTACATTTTCTTGTATTTCAGTTATGGCATTTTGATTTCTCTCTTGTTAAAGCACTATTAGTCTTTTGTTCATTATACATTTAGAATTTTGGGCTTGATTCTCTACAAATAAATATTTCTAAGGAACCCAATGGGAGATTTGGGTTAATCTTGCATTTTTGGCCCTTGTCGCAAAACGCCCCCGACACATGGCAATTTATTTTATTTTAAAATTACACTTTATCAATGACATGTCATCCAAGCTAAAACAGCCAAAAAAGTCTCCCCAAATCCAAAATTAAGAACCGACTCCTAACTCCTAACCCAATTCCCACCTCCAGCAGCGGCTTAGCCCCCCATCTGGACCAAACAAATTCTAAAGTTCCCCATCTAACCCAAGCAAAAAAAAAGGTACTGTTAAAATAATTCAATCAACATTTATGCTTTCAAAACAATTAATAAATATTTTCAAAATCTCTACCTTGAAAATATAATACCGAATCCAAATATGTTGTATCACTAAAGAAAAAAAAAAAAAAAAAAAAAACTAACACTCCAACCATTAATTTTTTTTAAAGTCACTACCAAATAGATCGTTGTGATAAGAATAGAAATAAGACAAATTTTTAAAACCTATTTTTTTTAGTCTGATATTTGAGATTTGTTTGGGATGAGGGCTAAACCACCGCTGGGGATAGGGGTTGGGTTAGGATGGTTTTGGATTTGAGGAGACCCATTTTGGTCTAGTTGATATGTTAATGATGACGCGTAATTTTTAATATAAAAAATATTTTTATATCACTTAAAAAATAGCATATCATTATTCTGTTAGCCACATAAGTAAGAAGACTAATGACTGTTAACAAAATGACTAATAACGCTCATTTTTAAATTTTAAGGACCAATAAATTTCATTTGAAACTTCAGGGATTAATAGTGCTTGCTTGGTAAACTTCAAGGATCAACAATATATTTTTTTTCCATATTTTATTTTACCCACAATTAATTAAATAATGATATCTCTTTCTACCTGGGTTGGATGTTATTGGGGTATTGCATTTTTTTATTCTTTTATTTTTTGTATGTGTATAAAATATATAGTATTTTATTTAATGAATTGTAAAATAAAGTGGATATGTAAACAAATGTTTGTGGGGTTCAAATAAAAAATAATATTTATTTTCATGTTTATGTTTATCTTTATGCTTTCTTTGCTTATTGTTATATTCAAAATTGTTAAGGACATAATTTTATGTAATTGGCATATCTTTTAACAAAATGCACTTTACTTGTATTTGGGTAAATCTAAGAAGGTTCAAAATGATCATTACAAGTGGTTAAATTAAAGACATGAAGATTACTCAAGAACTGCTCAAGAAAAGTGCAATCTGCAGATCTCGATACCTCATCGACAGAAGCTCAATCTGTCGAGATTCATTAAAGCTAGACACATGTCTCGATCTATCGAGCTTACGGGATTCAGACTATAGCCAGCAACATTTTTATTCTAAAAGGCTATTTGTTTTTGAGTTTGTATAATCCTTATAGAACTAGGAAAATCCAAAATTTGTGTAAACCTATTGGGAATAGAAGAGCCCATAATCTCCTATATAAAGGAGATGGAAAAAGAAAAACTCAACCCTAGAGAGCTTCATAAAGTTTTCCTTTTGAAATCCTAACCTCCTCCTACAGAAGAAAGAGTTCTTGCTGCATTTTTTGTTTGCCTTTAGGTTCTATAACCAAGCAAAGTCTCTCACACCATCATTAAAGATCTTATTGGTGTTTTCTATGTGAAGTTGTTGCAAATCAACTACAACAATTAAAGGGTTGTTGTTGAGTTAGTCACGTACTAGGATCCATGCATCAATTGGTTAGTCACGTACTAGGAGTTGTGCATTGAAATGAGAGATTGTCACTATATCACAAGCCAGGGTAAGAGTTCAACTGTAGGTTGGTATTAAGTACTGGGATTGCTTTTGCTTATAACCGCTTGTTTTTATAATAGTAGATTCTTGGGAGTGATGACCTTAAATTCACCCGGTGAGATTTTGCCTCAGTGGGTTTTTCCCATTCGTAAACAAATCAATTTTGTCAAATTTATTTTCCGCCACATTTAACGTAGTTGGTGATTTGTTTGTGCTACCATGCTTATTGTATGCAATTGAATTTAATTAATTTCACTTGGCTAAATTAATTAATTAAGTTACCAAATGGGTCAATACATTCTTGGCCTATCAAGTGATATCAGAATCAAGTGGTATCAAAGCAGACATACTCTAATTATGTTTTAATCTTTGCTGTGTGATCCATTGACCCTTGTTGTCATGGAAACTCTTGATTGTTTTGATTTGTATGATCTTGTGTTGAATGATGATGATGATATTCAAAATGCCTATTGTAAGATTTATAATTTTTGTATGAAATATCTTAAATATTCTACAAAATTAAAAGTTAATTTTAAAAAGGTCAAACTTGAAAGAGATGAATTAATTGCAAAATTGGATGAAGCCAATAATTTGAATGAGAAATTAAAAAATCAAATTTCATCTCAAGTGGACAAAATTAAGAGTTTGAAAGAGCAACTAATTGAATCTAAAACTAAAGTTGAAAAATTAACTAGTGTCAAACTTATTGTTGAGCCTAACTCAAAAGAAAAAGGTTTTTATATTCCTCCATTTAAAAGGAATAATGAAGGGTTGAAGGCTAATATTGCAAGGATAGACAAAGGTGAAAATTCTGATGTTAATGCTAATATTTTTAAACCTATGTTTAAAACTCCTCCCAGGTTAAATAAAAATTTTGAATTAGTCCCCACTTGTCATCATTGTCATACTATTGGTCATATTAGGTCAAATTGTCCTAAGTTAAAGTCTCTGTCAATCTCTAAGGTTAGACCTCCTTCCAGGAAGTTGCGTAGCTCTAAAACTACTCATGTTTGTCACCATTGTAGTGCTTTTAGTTACACTTGTCCTAATAGTTTCAAGTTGTTTTCTCATAAGCAAGTGTTCAGTAGGTATCATCCTTTTTCTAAAGGCTCTGTACCTATTCTTGGTGAGTTGTTAAAAGCTTTATTTTAACTCAATTTCTGGGAAATTCTAATTCCTCTATGTCCTTTAGTTGCCATACTAGAACACGTGTCTTTTCATCTTCACAGCCAAATACTTGTGATGTGTGGATGACAAAAGATGCTAAGACTTAATTGTCGTTCTTTTTTTCCTCTGCTTTAATTCTTTCTATCTAGAGTAGGACTCTCTTGCTTGTTTTCTTATCTTTTTGAAATCATACTTTCATGCATTTGCATCTAGTTTTATGTTTTGCTTTGTCTAACATGTTTTTATTTATTTGTTTTCAATTTTGCTTATTTTTGTTTTTCATTAAAAAAAAGTGAAAAATCAGAAAAATACAAAAACAGTGTGTGTTTTGTGTACATTGGTACTTGTGTACATTGGTACTTGTGTACTTTGGATGGCCATTGAAACAAAGTTTTCTAAACTTTATATCTTTTGTAACTTAGATAAGCATCTCTATGCACAACTAAGCAAGTGAGTTTTGTGGCTTGTGTTTGTGATGAATAAGATTAAGTAATCTCTTGTACTTAACACTCATATCACTCTTTTTGACAAGAATGACTAAAAAATCCTAAGAGAAAAGCATAAATAATCATCTCACCACTAAAGCCCACTAATCATGAATAACATATGTGTGCTTCTGCATAGCAAAATTGAGATATTTTTAGCTTAACATAATTGAGTATTTCTTTTCTTCTCTATCTTATATGCCCATGCATGATATGCCCAAAAAGAAAAATATGAAAAGAAAATCAAAAGCAAAAAAAATCAAAGTGCATTTAAATATGGTTGCAAGCATGTTTCTAAGAGATGTGGGAGTTATAGGATGTACATTGAAAGTGACAGTCCCCATCAAGCAATTATGATTGTGTATGGATTAAATTGCTTTTCTCATATCTCAAATCGTCATAATATAAGACACTTATGCACTCTTGCTATGTTTTCACACACAACACATAAATTCTTTACTACTTTTGATACATGTGTAGGTACAATGTGATTTAGCAATCACAAGGGATATATGTGTTATTGTATGCTCACTAAACTGTCTCAACTTGTTTTTGAAATATAAAATTGGTTAGACTTGTTTAGTGTGTGTGTGTTTTGGATGTATGAATGCTTTGCATTGTTCTTGTTAAAAGATGTTTTTGAGAGCTTAACATGTTGATTGGATCTATGTTTGAGTAGCTTGCTTGTTTGCATTCATCTCTTTATGTTTTTCCTCTCTTTGAAAAACTCTTTCTTATCAAGCTTGACAGCTTCTCAATAGATCCTTGACAGATTCCTATCTATCGAGCCCATTGGACTTCTTTTCTTGACAGATCTTATTGCATATTTCGATCAATCAAGCTTTCTAGAATTTGTCTCAATAGCTTCTCAACAGCTTCTCGATCCATTGAAAAACTTTCTGTCTAGCTGATAGATTATCGACAGCTTCTCGATCCATCAAGGTATTTGGGCTTCTTCTGGACACATCATCGACAGATACTTCGATCTATCGAGATCCTTATGCTATCGATTCCTATCTCTTCTTTCTCTCTTCTTTCATGCATTTAGACCTAGGTTTCATTCTTTTTAGGGAAAGTTTTGGTTTTTTTTTTTTTGTGTCTCGCTAAACTTTTTGGGATGGGTGCTGTTTATTTGATCTTATATACTCATGCATTGCATTCTATGGTCATTATAACATTGCCATGCATTGTTCTATCTTTTCTTTCTTTCCTAAACCTCTTCTTGCTATGCTTCTGTTTTCTTTTTCTTGTAGGTATATGGTTCCTTGTTCTTCTCGTTCCCTCTATATCAGTTTTTTGTCTGTCTCCTGTCATGTCTTTTGGTTTTTTATGCCCTTTGACAATCGTGTCAAAAGGAGGGGAGAAATTTGAGAATTTAACATCTTTCCTTAGAGGGAGTAATAGATTTAGGAGGAGAACTTCATGTTAAAGGGAAGAAAGTTTTTGATGTAACTAACTTAGGGGAGAGTTAGTCTGATACACTTTGATATTGATATATATATATATATATATATTGTGTTATGTATCTTTTGATTTTATTACCATTTACATACATCATGTGTTGTTTCTATATTTGATGATGATGTATATGTTTCACTCTTTATCTCACATGTGTTGTTTCTTTTCTATATTTATACACATGTTTCTTGTTTATTTAACTTGTCATTATTTTCCATATGCTACCTTCATTTGTTTTATTTAGTTCCTTTCAGGAAAGACAAGTTAAAGCCAAGTGAAGATTCTGAACCTTCTTCTACAGCAACTTCCAAGGTTTAGACCTTTTAGACTAGGCTTATTTATTCTGTAATCTTGAGTAGAATGTATTGTAGGACATTCAATGTACTCTTCTGGATTTGTCACAAATTGCCAAAGGGGGAGATTGTTAAGGACATATTTTTATATAATTGGCATATTCTTTGACAAAATGCATTTTACTTGTATTTGGATAAATCTAAGAAGGTTCAAGATGATCATTACAAGTGATTAAATTGAAGACATGAAGATTACTCAAGAACTGCTCAAGAAAAGTGCAATCTGTAAATCTCAATACCTCCTCGACAGAAGCTCGATCTATCGAGATTCATTAAAGTTCGACATATGTCTCGATTTATCAAGCTTACAGGATTCAGACTATAGTCAGCAATTTTTTTATTCTAAAAAGTTATTTGTTTATGGGTTTGAATAATCCTTATAGGACTAAGAAAACCCAAGGTTTGTGGGTTTGTATAATCCTTATTGGACTAGACAAACCCAAGGTTTGTGTAAACCTATTTGGAATAGGAGAGCCCATTAAGCTCCTATTTAAAGGAGGTGGAAAAAGAAAAACTCAACCTTAGAGAGTTTCATAAGGTTTTCTGTTTGAAATTGTAGCCTCATCCTATAGAAGAAAGAGTTCTTACTGCGTTTCTTGTACGCTTTTGAGTTCTGTAACCAAGCAAAGTCTCTCACACCATCATTGAAGATCTTATTGGTGTTGTCTATGTGAAGCTACTGCAAATCAACTACAACAATCAAAGGGTTACAATGGAGTTAGTCACGTACTGGGATCCATGCATCAATTGGTTAGTTACGTACTGGGAGTCGTGCATTAAAAAGAGAGATTGTCACACTATCACAAGTCCAATTGGGTATTAGGGTAAGAGTTCAATTGTAAGTTGGTATTAGGTGTTGGGATTCCTTTTACTTGTAACCGCTTGTTTTGATAATAGTGGATTCTCGGAAGTAGAGACCTTAAATTCACCTAGTAGGGTTTTGCCTCGGTGGATTTCCTCATTCGTAAATAAATCACTTATGTTAAATTTGTTTTCCGCTGCATTTAACTTAGTTAGTGATTTGTTTGTGCTTCCACGCTTGGCTAAATTAATTGATTAAGTTATCAAAGGGGTCAATACATTCTTAGCCTATCAAAAATAATAATAATTCTTAATTGATATATTTGTAACCTTCTAGATCTTTTAAATTATGTGTAGAAAATAAGCAAATAAGTTGACATTTATCAATTGGTTGTATCCCTGATTACATGCAAGGCACAAAAATAAACATACAAAGAAAAATAAAAATAAATTATAATTATAATTATTTTATTGGAATTAAATTACATTGTGAAATGTGATAGTAATTTTTTTTTTTTTAAATTGCAATATAACATTATACACTTTGTTGTTATTGCAAGTGTGTGGCATGTAATCATTCCACCACTTTTTTTTGTTCAAATGAGTCCTTGGCATTTCTTTGAATTCAAGAACAAAAGAAAATACTTACGCCCAGACCTTTCGTTAAAAATATAAAGCTCAGGAAGCTAGTAACTAAGATTCTGAAGTTGTACAATAGAAAACCCTGATGTGTAGGTGATTGTAACAATGTAACCAACCCTACCTGCATCTATGCCTGTTAATCTATTGAACTGAATAATTTTTATTATTATTTATACCCATGCTTTATAAAAATATTTATAAATGAACTTATAAGTATGACTCTCAATAGTGTCGTAAACTGATTTACTAATATATGATCCACATAAGATATGAGTTTGTTGCCCACAAGATTTTGAACAATTTAGATTATAGTTGCCACTAGAAGCTCATCTCTTTAATTTGACATCTTTAGAAGATTATCTTTAGATATTTATACTTATATAGAGCCTCGAAAGTTTGAAGCTTAGCTTTTTTCGTATAAATAGAAAGGAAATGGTTTGTGTGTTATAAATGAAGGAGAAAGGGGTATGAATAGCCTTAAAAATTCAAATGTTGGCATTGAAATTTCTCTATTTTCCTATCTATTTGAATTAATAGTAACATATGTTTTTGTGGGATCAAACTAAAGAAAAATACTTATTTTCATGCTTATGTTCATTTCTATGATGTTTTTTTTTTCAATTGATATATTCAAAAATAAAAATTCTTAACTGATATATTTACAGGCTTATAGCCCTTTTAGAATTTTTTTTAATTAGGTATAAAAAATAAACAAGTAAGTTGGTATTTCTTAGACTATTTATAAAAATAAAAACAATATTAAGTAGACCAATATAGGACTGGTAGATTTTTTTTAAGACCTAATCTTTGGAGTTTTGAAGCTTTAAAATATTTTAAAAACTTGAAGTTTGTCCAGCTTCATATTAGTGTGCCTCTTTCTTAAGAGTACTTTTGTTGATCCTGGTTTAGAGTTAGCTAAAAGAGTAAAACTGTGTTATTTACGATGTCATAAACATCATTTTATTTTTTTGAGCCCGAAACGATAGAAATTTTTTTTTTTTCAAAAAATCTAATGTACAGGGTAATAAACTATACCAAACTTCTAGCCTTTGGGTGGACCATCAACAAAACAACATAGACATGTTGCGATATCCCACAAGAGTTGCGTTATACATACAATCCATTAAAGAATTAGAAGGCTCCTTCACTAAGTCCCAACTATACACGTTGTGCATCATTTAGACGTTGATATTCTTGAAGCCATTTTATTGCACTCGCAAATATGACCTTCGGATGGAGCTGGACCCTCTCAAAGTAGAATTTATTTCGAGCATGCCAAATCCACCAAGCTGTAGTTGCCCACTTCTCCAGCTCCACTAGACTGAGCTTCTGCCACATCTTCTGAAAGAGGAGGACGAAATTAGTAGGCTCATTGCTGCATGTCTAGATACTTCCCTTGAATAACGCCCATACATTCCGCGCAAAAGGACACTCCCACAACACATGGCTGACTGTCAGGGACAGAGCTATGCTTTGGCATTGTGGGGCAATGCCCCCCCCCCCCCAACTTTTTTTGGAATTTGATTTGTGCATATGTATTGACACAAAATTAATATTTGACTCCAAAATATATACACTTAACCCCCCCTCCAAAATATTTACAAATTACCCCTTGAAACATCCAAAAAATAAAAAATAAAAAATAAAAATCGACTAACCTTCCTTTTTGCCCAATTGCCCCAAGAATAATTGAAAAACCTTTAGACAAAACCTCAAAACTAGAAAAAACAAACCACAGTCCTCTCTCTGCAATGTGTTGTGTGAGGAAGAGACTCTAGTTGCTCTACCCCTTTTTTTAATTTTATGAAACCCAGTCTCTGTCTCCCAGCTCTTGCTTCTCTCTCTGCTTGTATGCAGTGATAAAGTATAGAACTAGTAATGATGTGGGTAGTAACTGATACTTCTCAATTTTCAAGTATAAAGGTGTGGCCTCTAATATTTAGACCAAAAAAGAAAAGAAATTTTTTTTAATAAAAACAAACTTGTGGCTATCGTTAGAGGATTAGAGTACTGGGTAGTGCTTAAGAGACTAATAAGAAGAGGGAAAAAAAGAAAAGAAAAAGAAATTGGTTATTTGTTTGACTTCTTTTGTGGTCTTAGGACAATAGAAAAGTTGTTTATTTAATGTTTTGTAATGAAATGTTTTTTTTTTTTTTTTGAGAAACTTTGTAATATATTGCTAATATTAATATTGTTGTGACTTTGTTATCAATAAATTATTAACATTAAATTTGTTATGTTCTGTGGGCATGTTTATTTGGGTTTATGTTTGGGATTAATTTCGTGGGTAATGTTGTGGATTTGGGTGTCCCTAGCTTTTTTCAAAGAAAAGTTATAAATAATTCATAAACTAATAATGATGATTTAGTGTTACTAACCTTTAGTGTTGATGTCCTAATTTTTGAAATTCCTAAAATAAAATCTTGAAAAATCACCAACAATGAAATTGGTATTAGTTTATATATTGTAGTGTGATTTTGGATTGCATTTGCAAATATGAGATTATGATGTTAATGAACATGATAAAATTCGATAAGCTTACATTAAGCTTGCCACCCTTAGGTTCGAAGTTTGGCTCCATCCCTGCTAACTGTCTCAGTCTGGTGATCACACAGTTCGTAGTGTTCTTCGATTCTGACTCGTTTCTTATGCAGGTTCTACCTTGTTGGTAAACATCTTGAGCATGCTCTCCAGAGAAAAGTACGTACTTTAGGTGGCACGTTCAGCTTCCATATTCTCTTCCGTGTGTTTCCCTGAGCTTGCGCCGATGAATGTTCAGCACGATTTGGTTGCTATAGGCATAGCGCAACCTAGTACGCTGATCGAACCTTGAAGGTGTGAGCTTTATTCTCCATCCATACCAATCTGTCCTGTGTGGTTTGGTGGTTAAGAGGCATGGTGAGTATGGTCTTGCAGGTGTGTCTATCAAATGTAGCAAAAAGTTTCCCCCTATCCCATTGCTTAGACTCCTCATTCATCAAGTCATGAACTATCAAATTCACTGGTGGTGGATTGATAAATACCGGGGGGTGAGGTAGCCAATTATGAGTGGCCACATTTTTTTTCCTACCATCTCCCATCTGCCATCAAGAGCCAGCATAAATTATATCACTAGCAGCCAGTAGAGAGCGCCATACAAAGGATGGGTTATTCCCCAACTCGGCATCCAAAAAGGAGGTGTTTGGAAAATACCTTGCCTTGTAAACTCTATGAAATAGGGACTCGTTATTATGAATTAGGTGCCATGCTTGTTTGGCTAGCATAGCATGATTGAAAGCATGGATGTCCTTAAACCCCATTCCTCCTCTCTTCTTTGATATACATAACTTGTTCCAACTTATCTAATGGATTTTCCTTTCCGCCCCGGTTTGGCCCCACCAATATCTAGCCAAAAGGGAATTGATATTGTCACATATGGATTTTGGGATCTTGAATAAACTCATGGAATAGGTTGGGATAACTTGAGCCACCGTTTTGATGGGGATTTCACGACCCGCTTTTGAGATAAACTTTTCCTTCCATCCCATTACCCTCTTTATGATCCTTGTAATTCCTTGAACGTTCCCACCTTTGACTTCCCATTTGGCATCAAAAGGCCCAAATACTTTTCACATTCTGTCATGACTCGTGCACCCAATAGTTGCTGAATTTCATTTCTCACCCCTTGCCTCGTGTTTTTGCTAAAGAAGAGGGATGTCTTTTGTCTGTTAATTGCTTGTCCAGATGCACCTTCATATTTGACCAATGATTCGAGCAGTCTATGGCATTCATCAATTGTTGCTTGGCAAAACAATAGATTATCATCAACAAACAAAATGTGTGAAATACGTACCCCATGTTTGCTAGACAAAACTCCCTTGAGAGATCGATTTTCTTCAGCTTTTCTCAGTAAAGCTGAAAGCCCTTCTGCACATAATAGGAACAAATATAACGAAAGCGGACCCCCTTGTTTTATTCCCCTTGAAGGAGAGATAAAACCCTTAGGTTCCCCATTGATAATAACAGAATGAGATGTTGTGGTGATCGTTTTCATTGCCATATTCACCCATCTGCGATCCAAGCCCAATTTTATCATTATGTTTCACAAAAAACCCCACTCAATTCGGTCATAGGCTTTGCTAATGTCCAGCTTCACTGCCATTTGGCCCACTTTGCCATTTCTCTTATTCCGCATCATGTGCAACCGTTCATATGCCACAGTGGTATTGTCGGTGATCAAACGGTTTGGAACGAAAGCACTTTGAGCCTCAGATATTATGGTTGCAACCTGTTCGCCAAGACTTTAAAGAGAGTTCTAGATACCACATTACCCAAACTAATGGGCCTATAATCAAACATCTACTTAGGATCATTCTTTTTTGGGATTAGTACAATGTGAGTATAATTCATTTTACGCAACATATAACCAGAATTTAAAACTGACAGAATAGCTTCAGTTACATCAAATCCAACAATATTCCAATATTTTTGAAAGAAAAAGGGTGGCATACCATCAAGTCTAGGAGATTTTGAAGGATTCATTTAAAATAGGGCCTATCTAACCTCATCAAGTGTATTCCTTTGTAAAATGCATTATTCATGTTTAGGGTGACACGTCTATCCACCGCATCAAGTACACTTCCCATATCTGTGGGGTTTGCTATGGTACAAAGCTCTTTGAAGTATTGCTCGACAATATGGGCAATCTGCTCATCTGATGTAAGCCAACCTCCATCCGTATCCTGAATACCCGATATATGGTTTTTCTGACGCCGTTGACTTGCCTATTGGGGGAAAATTTTGTATTCTTGTCACCTGCATGTAGCCATATGGATCGGGACCTTTGTCTCCAAAATAGCTCATCATGATGTAGGATTGTGTTAATCTCCGATTTCAATGTGCTAATGTGTTGGGCATTGTTGTCATTATTTTGTAATGAAAGATCTTCAAGTTCTGCTTGCATCACCTATAGTTTGGTTTTAGAATTCCCAAAGATGGCTTTGCTCCACTCCACTAATGCAACCCGGCACTGTTTGATTTTCTCAAAGAGCTTAAACATTGAACTCCCATTTTGTGTTTCCCTTCCCCAAACTTTATGGATCAAACCTTCACAATCCGGATGTGTGGACCTTTTTTCTTCAAAAAAAATTAACATGGGTGCATAGTTTGAAAATATAACTATTAGATTACATGTTTTTTATGTTCTTAAATGTATGATATATTTCTTATAATGAAAATGTAGATATATCGAGATTATCTCGTATAAGGCAACCACACTATAAGAAGTTACAACAACGATTGCATTATCTGGAAAATGTACTAGTGGAAAAAATTCAGTTCACATAAACGGATAAACCCGAAAGGTTCACCATGGAACGTATTAATAGAAATGAAATTGAACAAAAGAGCACTTAATTGATACATTACTAAGCATAGAGGCACTATGAAATTTGCTTAACATACAAATAAGTCGTATACAAAATCTTTTTCCATATAAATCCAACAAGAAGGCTGTACACTCTTTTATTTTCACTTTCCCTCTTTCTAAAGTCCAGCCATAAAGTCGTATAATAATTTACAAAAAAAGAACTAGTCAGAATAAAAATCTCCCAAGCCATCTTCATCAAAAAGGACCATGATCTCAGAAGTATCAGCAACGAATTCATAGTCATAGGTGGAATGATCGGGACACCACAAGTGTTTAATCCGTTGAGCACATCGTCTCCCTAAATTTCCCGACAATGTGACATTGAAACATTTCCTTATGTCAAGCGATTCTAGGTGAGGACAACCATCAAGTATGGCCTGCAAGCCATCATTAGTCAGCTGATTCCCAATAAGCAGGAGGTAGCGTAATTCGGGCATATTTTTTGCAATAGAAACTGCCTCCTCAACATTCTCTTTGTCAGTAGCATCCCACTGCTGATTCCATTTCAATGATTTCAAAAGTGGACAACATTGCCCCACAGCTTCCAGAGATTTTTCTGTCAAGAAACAAAGCGTAATGTCCAGTTCCTCCAACAATAGAAGGTGTATAATAAAAGGTGAAATAATAAAATAATAAACGTAGCCCATGGGTTGGTTTAATTATCAGGAAAAATAAAAATAATAAAAGGTGAAAATATCATTTTTATCTTTGTATTTTAGGTTCACAGTCAATTTGATGCCTTTAATCTATGTTATCTTCAACTTACAGTCAATTTGGTCATTACTATTAACTCGCTGCCGATTAATACTTATATGACTAACAAATTGAACAGTTGCACACTAGATGGTCAACTAGCTACTAAAAGAATAATAGTAATATTTTTTAATTTTAAAAAAATCCAAAGCAGCATTTAAATTAAAAAAAAAAAAGATTATTTCCTCAATTTTAAAGATTAAAAACAGAATGTTAATTTCTCACGACTTTTTTTTTGGGGGGCAACTAATTACAAAAACACAAATCAAATTTAACAAAAAAATCAATCCATTTTTGGATTGGAAAAGTTGGATAATCGTACGTGGCAACGTGAAGAAGAAGAATCTGGGGTTTCAACTCATTTTGAAGGTAATGGCCACCATTGGTCCATCACCACCATCAACTTCCAGCAACGTTAGTGGCAAGAGACTATTATTACCAACCTCACAGCCACATTCCGATTAGACTCGCCGGCTTTTGTCTTCGTATAGACTATGCTCCTCAATGACGTTAATAGCAAGAAAACGACAAGCAGCAGAGGTGGTGGTGGTGGTTTGGGACGTGAGCGGATCTGGCAAAAATGGCAATGGCAAAGCACAACACAACCAACTTATGGTCCCCTAAGGACCCCACCATGCAACAAGTGTTTCTCACGTTCGCAGAAATTCACAACTCACAAGCCCATCTGACAATTCACAATCCACCATGTTCTCTTTCTTCAACAGCACCTAAAGTCCTAAACCAAGAAGTGTTTGATTTGGGATTTCAAAATGAAGCCAAAACCCAGATTTGGAAGAGCAAAATGCAAAACCCGTGTTCTCTTTCTTCAACAACACCTAAACTAAGAAGAAGTGTTTGATTTGGGATTTCAAAATGAAGCCAAAACCCAGATTTGGGATTTTTTTTTTTTACTTTCAAATTTTATCCTTTTTTTCCTTAGATCCTAACGGGAAATTTTTAAAAATCAAATATTATTTATTTTAATAGCCACATAAAAGTCTAGTGTGCCAATTGTACAATTCGTTAGTCACGTAAACATTTTTTGTTAGTGAATTAACGGTAGAGACTAAATCAATTATAAGTTGAAAATAATAGGGACCAATTGACTGTTACCAAAATGTAGGGACCAAATTAACTATGATCCCAAAATGTAATGACCAAGATAGTATTTTTGCTAAAATTTTTAAAAAAAAAAAAAAAAACAATGGGCAAAAAAAATAAAGTTTTTACAACCCAAATTTCAAGTTCATGAGAGAGTCTTCTAAAAATAAAAGTTCTTGAGATAGAGAATTTGCTTATGAATAAACCCAATTAAAATGGCAGAGAACAAAATCTTTAACAAGAGACGTGATTTTTGCAATGATACTTTAAATCTGCCTGAATCAGCTCTTCTTTAATGAAATTCACAGCATCTTTCTCAAAAAAAATGTGTTTGAAAGCTTAAGAGCACTCATATTAGTGGGTGTATAATAGAAAAATGTGTAAAATTTACACAATTTTGTTTAAAAATAATTCACATCAGTTAGTGTATAATTATATACATTTACAAGTTTGCTATAGTAACCTTGTAAATTTATACTGACACTATTCATTTTATATTTAATTTTTTACTCTTTCTTTACGTATCCCGAGGATGAAAGAAGAAAGTAGATGATGATTCTTGTATGCGAAGAAAGAAACAGTTAAAAAAATCAAGAAATTTTGAAATTTTAATGAAAAATAGTATAAAATAAATAATCTGATATAGGACATTTTAAAAAGTGAGTATGTTGTGATGCCCCAAACTCAAAAGGGTCCAAAACATAAAAAACCACAATCCAAAGATACCTGTAGATTTTTTCTTTTTGACAATTCAATCCAAATAATTAATACCAAATACCGACATCAAGAATTTTCATAATAATATTGTTAAAGACACTCCCAAAGTAAGTCAGAGCTCTATGGAATAATTACAATGACCATTAACCACAAATGAATGGAGATCTGAATAAATATAATTACACATCATTAACTTGTCCTATCAATGGGAATAAAAGTCATCACCACTATTAAATCCAAAAAAATGAATCAAATCTCCTCTAGGAAGTACAAAACTGAAGAATCACTATTACAAAAGTCCAACCTCTATCAGTAGTTTGTCTAACTATTGCTAGCCACAAAAACCTATCTCAAAAGGATCGTTGCCTACTCTAAAAAAGTTTATTAAAGAATAGCATAAAACAGAGTCTAGTAAATAGCATAATTAATGGGGTAGTGCAAATGCAAGGTTTAAATAATGATGAATAGTTTACTGAGCATGCTATAATTTGGGAATTTTCGACTGAAATCTACAAAATCATTTCAATAAAAACATGACAAGAATGATTACATAATGTAGCACACAGCTTATAAAATACAATTTATGATTAAACAATCCAACACAAGACTCGTCAAAATAATCACCACGAAACTACATTATATATATTTACTGTGAGCGACAAGAACATCATTCTAAAACTAAGAACTTCAACCAAATGTCATATGACAATGCTAATACAAAGCCAGAACTCAATTGCTGACACAAAACCGAACCCAAAACTAATCTGCCGACGCAAAGTCAAAACTCATAATCATCACAAAGATGGGTGCTAGGATACCAATATCACACAGACTATAGTATCTAGCTAAGTAATCACCGGGCAATCACATGTCACTACCCAAGGGTAAAAGCATAAAGAGTTTATAGTTTACATGAAATCAAAACACAATTCAATTCCAAGTTTCACAAAAACCTTTGAAATACCCAATATATTCACAAAGTTCTCAAAGCCTTCAAACTCATTTCTTGTCAAGAAGATTTTGTATCAATTTTCCCAAATATCACAAGTCAAGAAAAAGCATCTTTAAATTTTTGCAAATAATGCAATAAATCCATAAAATCCATTACCAAGAATTAAAAGAAAGATGCTTATCTTTTCCATGCTAACAAATCATGCATTTCCCCATATGCAATAACAAATACAATGCACTTTCAACACTTCATGTGTTTTCCATAAATGATGAGCTAAAAAATAATAGTACGCATAGTACTTTTTAGGAAAAACATGAATAATGTTCCAAAATGGGTTTAACCATGAAATGCTTGAGTGCAATAATAATTATTTTTCAAAAATTCCATTAAGAAGCTACTTACCTTGAAACTCACAAAAACCCTAGTTCCAAAACTTCAAAGAAGATTAGCTAGAACCTAAAAAATACCAAGCAAACTTATCACAATAAGCATAAAGCTTGACATAGTAGCTAGCTACAAATTAGGAATTGCCAAATAGGCAATTAATTAGGCAAGCTTAAGTATTTAACCTCACAAATAATGTATTCCACTTCCAAATTTTCTCAACAATTTAATTTACAAGGCATAAACTCCAATTTATACTCATAAGTCATTCAAGTTATTCTCCCTAACATTAAAACCTCAACACTTAATAAGTAGTTCTCATAAGTTTTATATAACATCATCAAGAGACCCATGAAACCAAAATCACAATATCCTCCACGACAAACAATTTAAATCTTTAACTAGCTCCAAATAAACAATAAAAATTATATTTACCATCTATTTCACATTAGAAAGCCAAAATCCCCAAATCTTCACCATAAAAAGCCTTAGTTAGCCACCATTTGTAAAAACCATAAATCCACTCATCAAATAAGTCCACCAAATCAACCCATATACATAATTACAAGCATACCACCCAAGAAGCTCATAAATCACATGAATATCATTATCAAAACTTAGATAAAGAAAACCTCAAGCAAAAGCATATAAACCCACCAAAAGAATAGGAATTTTTACATCAAATAAAAGGGATGAAGATGTTTAGAGGTTCCTAAGGATTTTTTCCAGTGATCTTGCCGGAAAAAGATTGTGGCAGTGGTCGTGAGGAGGTACACCAGTGGGAGAGTGTGAGGGAGTGAGGGAGGAGTGTTTGTGTGAAAAGAAAACAAAATAAAACAAAAAATAAGAGGGAGAGATGGCCGGCCAAGAGAATGAGGGAGATATTTGTGAGATTTGTGTGGTTGAGGGGAGTGGGGTAGGTCGGGTCACACATGTGGCTATCCAAAAAATTTGCTGCTCTTTTACTTTTTTTTTTTTTTTAAAGCTTAGGCCATTTCATATGTGAAATAGAAAAAATAGGTTTTTATGCTAAAATAGACATAAATTTTTGCACGAGCTGATACAAGTCTCAACTAGAGTGGCATCTTTATCTAGATTATATGTACTTTTAAAAAAAAAATTTAAACATAAATTTTTTTAAGAAAACATACATCATTGTCACTGACTAATAATAGTGTATGTACAAAATAAGTGCTATCTATCATTTGCTTTTTTGCTGTGTATGACAATTTCCTAATAAGATTCCTCTTTTTTTTTTTTTAATTGTTTATGTTAGAGATATATTAGTCCATTAGCATAGGCCCAAACCTAATACTACTTTGTGTGCAAGTCAAGTCTCTTACTTGTATTAGAAGTCTATTAATTTAGGGTTTAATTTACTATATATACTCATATTCTGGTTTATTGTAACACATATTTTGTACTACACTCTTAAGGGTTTTCTACGTCCATGGAGGAAACCATTAAGAGTTATAACTTTATTATATAAGAGTGTAGTACAAAACCAGTGTTACAATACCTTAACACTTTTATTTTAGAATGGTTACAATACCTTAACATGGGTATATATAGTAGATTAAACCCTAAACTAATAGACTTCTAGTACAAGAAAGAGATTTGGCTTGCACACAATGTAGTATTAGACTTGGGCCGATGCTAATGTATAAATATATCTCTAACACCCCCTCTCAAATTCAAGATGGAAGCTTGATGAAACCTTAAGATTTAATAAGGTTGAGAAGATCCCTTGAATGAAGTTTGGCTCTATGATGGTGGGTTAGGGAAGGCAATGGTCTTGCAGTGTTGATGCGACTTCTAACTGTGGCATGACTATACCGGAGAGTTTTGACAGCAATAGTGGGAATTCAAAGAAGCTGAACACAGCGAAGAAATACCAAGGAAGACAAAGATTGCTTTTAAACACACCATAATAGAAAAACCATGGCCACAAGAAGGTAACTCTGATACCATGTTAAATATTAGCTCTGATATATATTCCATGTTGAATATGCTTAAATATATGTGGAAGAGGGAAGCATAAAATAAGAATACAAGAACATAAAGGTTACGTAGTTCAGCTTTATGGCCTACATCCACAGGAAAAAACTCTTAAGAGCGACAACTTTATTATATAAGAATGTAGTACAAAATCTATGTTACAATAAATCATAACATGAGTATAGATAGTAGAGTCAACCCTAAACTAATAGACTTCTAGTACAAGTAAGAGATTTGGTTTGCACACAAAGTAATATTAAGCTTGGACCTATACTAATAGGCTAATATATCTATAACAATTTAAGAAGCTTGTTTGTGCTTAATTGTGATGAGAAAATTCACAGTATAGTTGTTAGCATGTTTCTTTTCTTACTTGAAAGGATGTTTAAAACACTATGTATTTTTCTTTTTAATTAAAATGTATGATAACATGTTTTTTTTTTTAAATCAAAATATAGATCTATTAAAGTTATACCTAATAACTAGGAATGGCAATAGAGTGAGGCGGGGCCGAAGGATGGGGTCTTCACCCCCATCCCGTATGATTTTTATCTTACTGTGTTCTTACCCTACCTTGCATGGCAAGCCAAATGGCATGCCCCATCCCCACCCCTTGAGGCTTCATGGGGCCCTACTCGGAAAAACTTTTCTTTTTGTTAATCTATCACACCCCACTCTGTTTTTTTAATATAAATATATTTGAAATTGCAATTAAATTTATTAAATCAAATCAAACTAATATTTAATAAGGATTGAATAATATTATTCAAAGTGTATAACAATATAATATCACAATACAACACAAAAAATCTTAATATTCATGCATTTAACTATTTAGTAATACAAACTAAGTCTTTAATACCAATAAACCGAGGCGAAGCAAAACTAACAGATTACCAACTTGTGGTTTGGCTAGAATTTAAGTTGTCTACTTATAGTTTAAAAGTTGTCACTTTGCCCACTTGAGCTCAATTTCATTAGGCTTTTGTAACCCACCTCTTCATTTTCCATAAAAAAATACACATTTTAAGTCGAAAACATAACATAAATTGGATCAAAAGCTAGGGTAATGAACATTATGAAATTTTAAAGATTGAGAACGAAGCTTGAATGCATTGAAAGCCCATGATGTATTCAATCTTGGTAAATTTCTCTTTGATATCAATCTAGAATTTGGCTGGCGAAGAAGTGAACGTATTGAAGAATTTCTTATGTTCATTGGCCGCATCTGTAACACTCAGGGCCAACCCTAGGCCTAGGCCACTACCTAGGGCCCCCTACTAAAGGAAGGTCCCAAATTTTGGGGCAAAAATTGATATATTAAAAAAAATTGAAGATATAGAAAAAAAAATAGTTTTATAATTTTCCTCTACTTTTAAGAAGTCCCAAAGAATTGAGTAATGCTACAGATAATACAACTTTAAATACCTGGGTCTTACAAATAAAATAATACTATAGTTACAAACAATATTATTACATTTTTACAAACTGTTCTTATGGCCAACTTCTTACTGGTTCTCATTTGGGCCCACCGATAACATCACTTTTTTATTTATCTATAATCATTTACCACATCATCAATTTGTAAAAGTTTTTGTAAAAAAATTTATATCTCTAGCATTTTCCCTTATAAATATATGTGTCACTAATTGTAAGAAATAATTCAAATAGGAAAATGCTAGAAATATTATTAATTTTACTTGAAAGTTTTACAAATTGATGTGACAATTAATATGATATGTGAACAACGGGGTGGCAATTCGTGTTCGCGTGTCGGGTTCGTGTGGTGTCAACTCATACGTATCCGACTATATGGGTCAACACTAACCCGACATGTTTATTAAACGGGTCAAGATTTCTCAACTCTAACACGACCCATTTATTAAACGGGTCAGTCATGTCGACCTGTTTATCTGATTTTATCAAAATGATGAAAAACATTTATGGAAAAACAAGCAAATAAATATTTTAAATATAAAATTTAGAACTAATGAGTTATTATATCACAAATAATCATTCAAAACTAAAACATGTCTCAATATCATAAATAATCAATCACAATACGTCAAAGAAAATAAAATACAACAACTAATAAGTTTATATACCTATAGTTTGAATGGTATATTAGTAAAATTTCATTTAATTAAACGGGTCAAACGGGTTCCATAGTTTAAACCTTAACCCAACCCGTTTATCAAACGGGTTCATCGTGTCAACCCAAATATGACACAAACCCATTAAGCCTCAACCCATAACCTGCTAATTTCGTGTCGTGTCATGTCAGGTTCGCGGGTCGTATCCAATTTTGCCACCCCTAGTGAACGTCAATAACCTATTAAATGCAATTTTGAAATATTTTTTGTAATTAATGATACATCTTTATAAGCCTCATGTTGTAAAATTTATAGAGAAATGATATATCCACAACATTTCTACAACATTTTTACAACAAATCCTACATGGTGGGTTGTTATGGGTTGTTATTGTTGGGGCAAAAAAGTAATTTTATTGTTAGGTTCAAATTTGAACCAATAACAACTAACCACCTATGATTTGTTGTGAAAATGTTGTAAAAATGTTGTGGACGTAGCATCTCTCTTATAGAGAAATGATATATCCACAACATTTCTACAACATTTTTACAACAAATTCTACATGGTGGGTTGTTATGGGTTGTTATTGTTGGGGCAAAAAAGTAATTTTATTGTTAGGTTCAAATTTGAACCAATAACAACTAACCACCTATGATTTGTTGTGAAAATGTTGTAAAAATGTTGTGGACGTAGCATCTCTCAAATTTATAATATCTCTAACATCATTCATTTAAATACTTTTTTATTATGTTTTTGAAGTGTCACTAATCGCATTAATTTCTACATCGTTTGAAAATTTCTTTTAGTAAAATTTGTTATAACTTTAGCATTTTTCTCCAAAAAAAAAAAGCATATTACAAAATAAAAGGAGTAAATTTTTGTTAAAAAAATTATGATATTAAATACTAGTTTTTTTTTTTTTTTTTTGAGAAAAAGTTAAATATTATTTATGTGATAACAAAAAGACCCCATTTAAATATATCATTTTAGGCCTCCAAATTTGTTGGGCCGCCCTGGTAACACTAACACCATAGAACTCCTAGAAGGCTAGAACCTTTTGGCGTTTCTTCAAAGGTGTCTCTTTTAATTCATTTACGGGTCCTAAATCAAACAAACAATTCAACATAATAAGTGAAGCCCAGGTGGCAGGTAGAGATCCTTTGTATAAAACCCTAAAGCTCCCACAAAATTGTAGTAACAGAAGTAAAGAACACCTCTAAAAGCTTTCAGATCTCAGACAAAGAACCCAAAAAAAAAAAAAAAAAGGCCAGTGGGGGAGGGAGGTTAAAGAAGATTTCTTTAAAAGAGTGGTTTTGGAGACTTGGAGATCTAAATTGAAAATGATAATAGTGACCACCATTAGTTTCTACCTTTGAAATTTGGTAATCTTCATAACCCTAATATTTTGATCTATATAATGTTATGTTTTTTTTAATTAAAATGTTTTTTTTTTTTTTTTTTTACAGCAAATGGAAAAGTGGGTTACCGAAGCCTAATGGAGTTGAGCTCATGTGGGCAAAGTGACAACTTTTAAACCGCGAGTAGACAGCTTAAATTCGGGCCAAACCACAAGTGAGTAATTTATAATTAACCCAATAATTAAAGAATTCACAAATTAGAGAAATGTCACACAAAAACAAGGTCAAATTATCTTTTGATACTGAAACTTGTTTAGAACTTAAAAACTTTGAGTTTAAGCTTCTCTAACATAAATAGTCAGCAATTTATTGCATATTACAAACAAAGGAGAATAGGCCAGGTATAAATAGCCTAATAAATTCAAATGTTAACATTGTAAATTTTCATATTTTCCTATGCTTCTTTTTGAATAAAGAATAACATATGTTTGTGGGTTCAAATAAAAAGCAATATTTATTTTCACGTTTATGTTTATATTTATTATGTCTATTTTTCATTGTTATATTCAAAAAAATATTAATTTTTAATTAATATATTTGTAGCCCTTTTAGATCTTTTAAATTATGTATAAAAATAAACAAGTAAGTTGGCATTTATCAGCTAGATGATATCCATGATTACATGCAAGGCACAATAATAAACATACAAAGCAAAATAAAAATAATTTATAACTATTTTATTGAAATTAAATTACATTTTGAAATTTTATAATTTTTTTAAAAAAATTACAATATAACATTATACACTTTGGCACTTTGTTGTTATTGCGACTACGTAGCATGTACTCATTCCACCACCTTTTTCTTTTCAATTGCGTCCGTTGGCATTTCTTTGAACTTGAAAACTAAAAAAAAAAAAGTTGAGCCCAGATTTTTCATTAATGATATAGAGCATAGCTCACCAAAATAGAAGTATACTGGTAACTTAAATGTGATAAATAAGATTTGTAGGTTGAAAATGCATCAGAGCTAACGACCCAATGTATATGATCAATAATAATGTTGAAATGAATCATTTTTATTTATTTACACCCATGTGTCATAAAAGTATATATAAATGAATTTGATATATACACCAATAGTGTCGCAGAGTGATCTTCTAATTTAGCAACCACATAAGATATGAGTTTGTCACTTTGTTGCCCACAAGATTTTGATCAATTTAGACTATGGTTTCTATTATAAGTCCATCTCTTTAAGTCAACTTCTTTAGAAGATTCAGAAAATATCATCGATTCCTTTTTCCTTCAAATATGCTTGCATGTGAGAATAAAAAATTATAAATGTAATAAAAAAACAGGTTCAGATTACTTTAGAAACTAAAACTTTTTTAGAGTTTAAAAACTCTGAAGCTTAGCTTCTTTCATATAATAGAAAGAAAATGATTTGCATGTTAAAAATGAAGGAGAAAAGAGTATGAATAGCCTTAAAAATACAAATGTTGACATTGAAATTTCTATATTTTTATTTGAATGAATAATAACATATATTTTGTGGGATCAAATTAAATAAAAATACTTATTTTCATGTTTTTGTTTATCTTAATAATGTTTTTTGTTTAGGCGTTACATTGAAAGATAATAATTCTTAACTAATATATTAGATTTTTTTTAAAATTAATTATAAAAAATAAACAAATAAGTTGGCATTTCCACCTATAGTGGATGTGTTAATTTTTTTTTTAAGGCCTAATTTTTGGTGTCTTAGAGCATTTACATCCAAATTTCTAAAAAAAAAAATTATTTTATACTTCAAAAAGCTACTTTATCGATTTTATCAATTTACTTTATAATACACCCAACATTTTTTTTTTTTGCATACAACCCAATAAAATAATATAAACTACACAATTAAATAATATATATAAAATCTATTTCTCTCTCTTCGCTCTCATCTCTCTCTTCTGCTCAATAATAAAATATGATATTTTAGTTTTACCATCAAGGTACAATTATTCCTATATTTAAGAACTTACTGTTCATAATTGATTAATTTTTTAAGCAATGGCCACCCGAGTAATTGTGCTTTTAGAAGTCCATTTGTGTGCAAGGCAACCCCTCCTTGCTTAATAGCGTGGAGCTAACTGTTACTGAGTATGAGGTGAAATCCAAACACTTGAGATATTTGTTCAAGTGATCCAAAAGAATAGGCACATGTGACATGTATGTGAACTCTTTTATTGATCATGTAATTTTTTAGGATTACTTTGCATAGTTATCAAAAATTCAAAATATAATCAACAACAATTGAATAGATAAAAGAGACTGATTCGTTGATTCAGCCAATGGTTTATTAGTTGAACTATAAACTTGGGTAAAGGTTAGCTCTAGTGTGCATTGGAGCCGGCAAGATACGAACATATATATGTGTGATTTTTGCCATATGTTCACATCATGTCGACTCTAATGCACTAGAACTAATCTGTGTGTCCGTAAACTTGATAATTATTATTTCTTATATTTTATTATTATAACAATGATTAAGATATAAAAAAACATAATACAAGCAATGGAGGGTGAAAAAAACAGATATATCACCAATGAAGGGTGAAAAAAAAAAAGGTACCTTTGGATGATGTAAGTGTGAAGCTTGTCGGTGCCGAAGTACTCGATGTTGATATCTTGTAACTGGCCGCAACTGCAATCGATGGCGTGAAAAAACATTGTCCAATAGGGCATGTGATAGCGGTCACCGACATTCCACATATCGATTGCATGCCACATGGAAGGATCTTTGCAGAGATTGCGCCACTGCATGCACACCTCCTGTGCGTTCTCTAAGATCTCTATTGCTCCAAGTCTCTTGAGAATCAAAGCCGTCACATCATTTTGGGAGTTTCAGCCAGTCCCAGTACTCCTTTTTCTTCCAAGCTCTCTTTGGAGGCATTTGGCAGATTGTGGTAAATAATTTCATATAAAATATTTTTAAAAGTGAATATGTAAAATAGAAAAAAATAAGTTTTTATGTTAAAAATAAACATAAATTTTTGCATAAAGTAAATCTCAACTAAAGTGACATTCTTTATATGGATTCCACTTTTAAAGAAAATTTAAACCATAAAATTTTTTAAGAAAACATATATCATTAGATAGACTAAGAGTAGTGTATGTACAAAACAAGTGCTATCTATCATTTTCTTCTTTACTGTTTATGACAATTTCCAAATAAGATTGCTTTTCTTGAATTTGTTTAAGAAGATTATTTGTGCTTAGTTGTTGACATGTTTCTTTTCTTACTTGTGAGGATGTTTACACCACTAAGTTTTTCTTTTAATTAAAATGTACAATAACATGTTTTTTTAATTAAAATGGAGATCTATTAAAGTTATCCCCAGTAAGGCAACCACAATGAGAAGTTACAAAAGTGATTGCGCCATCATAAGGTCTCAACTAGAATGTCATGTTTAAAGAGAATTGAATTTTAGCCGTAGAAAATTAAAGGAAACAATATGTTATTATGGTAGACTGATATGGGTAAAACAAGTGAGGAGACTACCAAAAATCACAAGTGAGAAGACTACGAATCATTTACTTCTTTACTGTAGGTGACGTTTCCGAACAAGATTCTTTTTTCTTTTTTTTTTTTTTAATTTACTTGAGTTGCTTATTTGGTTACCTAACTTTTATTAAACAGACAAGTATGTGATATAAAATGAAGCAGCAGTCAGACAAGTAACTACAAAAATGTGGAAAATTCTGCATCTGTAAATTCAATATTGGAGACAAATAGCTTGATCCCACCGTATAGAATGTGAACTGCAGTCAGTTATCAAAGAAATATTTTCTAGGGCCTCCAGTTCAGTGTGACCCATATTTGAGATACTTAAGGTATGCACCTAAGTTTTGTTTTGTTTTGTTTTGGTTTTTCTTTATGTATGTAGGATGCTCAAACCCAAAAACTAGTACCTCACCTAAGAGGCAACATACCTTTAGGTCATTGGCCTTATTTTTGTGGCATGGCCCATAAGACCATGAAAAGTCATGCTCTTATCCATGTGTAACAACTCTCATTAATTTTTCTAGTTGTGGGATTGGTGGGTTTGGAAACCTGTATATATACATGAGGTGTTCCATACTCCAAAGACATAACAATTCATCAACATATAGGTACACACAAGAAGTTTAACATGGCTTTGGAAGAACTTACTATTGAATTTCTATCCAAATATGCAAACAAGTTTTTCGTGGATAGTATTTGTTAAGTTGTGATTTTCCTCGTTGCTTTTGTTGGCTTTATTCCATGTTAATTTGCTTGCAATTTATAATCTAGTTCTATGTATTTTGTGGAATTTAATGTATATGAGTTTAGCCTAGAGTTGGTAAAGAATTGCACATTTAGAGGAACTTGAGACTAACTAGCGAGTAGCTCGGGACTGCAGCACCAGTGAGTTGTCATGTGAGGAGCACGTGAGGAATTTTATAACCCAGTTACAGCTGTGCTAGCTCACGGGTAGGCCAACCCGTGTGTTGCATTGCCAACTAATATATTGGATGCAACCTTCCTCCTTTATTCCTGCACTATATATACTCTCATTTTATAAGAAATTTTAAGGTGAGAATCATATAATAACCCATAGAAAAATCCATTGAGAGTGTGAGAATTGTGTTTTTAATTGTGAGAGCCAAACACCTTAGTTTCTTCACATCTCTTCCCTCTCCAAATTCAATATTCATTAGAGGAGATCTATCTAAACACAACCCACACACATTCTGAGTGTAGTAAGTGTCTTGGACCACTAGGAAGCATTAGAGCTTGACCACATATTCAACTAGTAAGGCATGTTGACGCAACTGGCCAATTATGCGAGATCCAAAAAACTAATGAAAACAAAACTCCGTGAAGTCCACTAATAGATAGAACTTAGAGGTCTCAAGTACATTTGGTAGCTTAGGTTTAGAGGGTCTTTGTGTATTCTTATACTCCAACTTATTTACTAGCGGATCATTTCTAGTTTTGAGGGCCACAAAGAGGTTTTTACGCTAGTTCTTCGATTTTCCTCATTGATAACACATTAAGTGTTATCTTGGATTTGCATCATCTTTTCCCTACTGCCCTTTATATTATTGCTCTGCACATTTATATTCATCCATGCAATTGTTTGGTGGTTCAATTAATTAATTGGCTAATTACTTATATTTTCTGTTTTAATTGTATTTTGCCTAAAATTAATTAAGCCGCAATTAAAGATGAGGGTCTAAAATAGTACCTAGTAATTAAGTGTACGAACTTTCATTATTCCCATAAGGGTGTTCAAGATCAATGGGGAAGCAAATAATTTTTTCCCCCGCGTAATTAAAGCCCATATACTTGTTTTCCAGCATATATAAAATGTCGATGATTGGGCCACCAGAAGTGGGCTCAAGAAGACAAATTGAACGAGGCCCCAATTTTAAGCACAACTCAAAATTGGTGGGATCAATATTCTGCTTGGCATCTGGCTGATTTTCAAAAAATGGATTATGCTTGGGTATAGAGAAACTTTGTTCTTTATGATTATTGCAAGGAATATGAAATTAAAGGTACCCCACATTGCCAGTGGAGTGTTTATTGAGTCCATGGGATTGATGAGCAAGTGATAAGGGATAAATACTACTTGATATTTTTATTTTATTCAAATTTCATATTACATAGGTATAAAAATGTGTATTTTTGTGTGTTATTATTTTATCTGATTATTATTTACATAGTTAATTTATTAAATTTTATTGTAAATTCAAATGTCTTGTTTTGCAAAAACTACATTAACATGTTGAGTTGTGACTTTAAACTGCTTACAAAAAGTAATTAATAAAATTACTAATTAGGGAAATGTCACACAAAAACAGGGTCAAATTATCTTTTGATATTTAAACTTGTTTAGACTTTAGAGCTTAAAAACTCAGAACTCTAACATAAATAATCAGAACTTTATTATATATTAAAAACAAAGGAGAATGGGTCAGGTCTGAAAGCCTAATAAAATTCAAATGTTGACATTGTAAATTCTCATATTTTCCTATACTTCTATTTGAATAAAGAATAACTTATGTTTGTCAATTCAAATAATTAAAAAAAAAATATTTTCATGTTTATGTTTATTTTTATGATGTTTTTGTTTAATTTTTATATCTAAAAAAATAATAATTCTTAATTAATATATTTGTAACTATTTTAGCTCTTTTAAATTGTGTATAAAAAAATAAACAAATAAGTTGGCATTTATTAGTTAGATGATATCCATGATTACATACATGCAAGGCACAACAATAAAAAAACAAAGCAAAATAAATATAATTTACAATTATTTTATTGGAATTAAATTGCATTGTGAATTGTGATAATATTTTTTTAAAATTACAATATAACATTGTATACTTTGGCATTTTTTTGTTATTGCAACTTTGTGGCACGTACTCATTCCACAACTTTTTCACGCAACTGTGTCTCATATATACTACCACTTTTTTGTTCATCTGTGCCCCTTGGCAATATTTTAAAGGGCGAGAACTTACATTTCGGAGTATGATAGTTCACCAAATTAAAAAAGCAGCACGTATATGTGAATATATTAAAACTAACAACTCACATGTATGATTGTCAATAATATTGAAATGAGTACTTTTTTATTTATTTATACCCATGCGTTATAAAAATACTTATAGTGTGTTTCTAATAATGTCGCAAAGTGATTCACTAATTTAGGAGCCATATAAGATATGAGTTTGTTGCTAACAAAATTTTGACCAATTTAAACTATGGTTGCCACTAGAAGCTCATCTCTTTAAGTGAACTTCTTTAGAAGATTCAAGAAATATCATTGATTCTTTTTTCCTTCAAATACACCTATAGGTGAGAATAAAAAATTATACAATGATATAAAAAAATAAGGTCGGATTATCTTTAGATGCTTAAACTTCTTTAGAGTTTAGAAACTCTTAATCTTAGCTTCTTTCGTATAAATAGAGAATAAATTATTTTTATGTTAAAAAAGAAGTAAAATGGTGTATGAATAGATTTAAAATTCAAATGTTGACATCTAAATTTCTATATATTCCTATACTTCTAGTTGAATATAACATATATTTTGTGGGATAAAATTAAACAAAAATATTTATTTTCATGTTTATGGTTATTGTTATGATGTCTCTGTTCAAGTGTTATATTCAAAAATATTAATTCTTAACTAATACATTCATAGCCCTTTTACATCTTTTTTTAATTGGTATAAAAGATAAACAAGTAAGTTGGCATTTCCTAAACCATTTATAAAAATAAAAACAATATTAAACTGACCTACAGTGGATGTGTAGATTTTAGAGAAGTGTTACGTTCACAACATTTTCACAACACTTTTACAACAATTCTTAAATGGCAGGTTGTTACGGGTTTTTAATTTGAATTCACCATTGAAATTATTTTCTTTCCCACCAATAACAACAAGTAACAACCTATCACCAAGGATTTGTTGTGAAAATATTGTAAAAATGTTGTGGACATAACATTGTTTTTAAGGCCTAATCTTTTGTGTCTTAAAGTTTTAAATGGTTTTTAGAACTTGAAGATTATCCAGCTTTATCTTAGTGTGCCACTTTCTTAAGAGTACTTTTGTTGATCGTGGTTTATAGCTAGCTTAAAAAAGAGTAAAAGTGTGTGATTTACGATGTCTAAAACACCATAATTTTAATTTGGACAAAGTTTGTATGCAATGGCTACAACTGCCACTAAAAAAATTAACATGGCTACATAATTTGAAAATATAACTATTGAATTGTATGTTGTTTATATTCTTAACATGCATGTTGTTGATACCTATTTTTGATAAGAGAAGACCAACGGCAGAAAAAAGCCTCGTAACAAGCAAAAAGAAAATAAAGAAAAGATTCGAAAGTAATGGCAAAAACAATAGGCTATAAAAGCCCAAAGAGAAGGGATACCCATGAAGAATGGGAAATAGAACACATTGGCCCATAGGCCTACCACTGAAAGATGGCCCCCTACAAGAAAAAAAGGGGAATGGGCCCAAAGAAGGAAAGGGAAAGGAAGAAGGCCCAATGGGCCAACTTGGCAAAAATCAATAGCAGGCATTAGAAGATTGAAAAGCCCCCATGCCCAAGAAAAGACAAAATGGGGCAAACCCAATAAGCCCATACCGTTCTTCATAAGAGACAACTATGGGTGAAGGAGATTCAAACTTAACAAAGAAGAAAAATGAGACAAAGCTAAGTAGCAACGGCAAAACAACGTAGAAGAGGAAGAAAACAAAAGCATGAAGTAATAAGACAACCATGCTATGGCCGGAGTGCCATCAACCTGTTCCCAGCCAATGTAAGGGAGGTGGGCCCATAGTCAAGGGACTTATAGAAAGTGCGGTTTGGTGAAGGGGGGAGGGGGGAAGGAGCCTATTTTCGGTATCCAATCAAGGTCTCTTTTAGGAGGTGCTCTACCAGGAAGGCATCTTTGCCCAAAATATATAGTAAATGGTTGGGATCACTTGATGCATGCCAAAGAGATAGGTAGAGAGATACCCAAAGCTTTACCTATCGAAATGAGAGAAAGACTCACGGCAGAATCAAGTGAATAAGAATTTTTCGTGGGATAGGTAGTGGAAGAGAGAGAAAATACAGGGCACGTCCAAGTGTAGTGGAGGCCGAACGGCCAGCAATGTAGTGAGTAGCTCTAAAAAGGTGTTCACAACAGACAAAAATGGTTGGTGAGCAACAATGGCAAAAGAGAGAAATAATATAGGATTAACCCAATATAAATAGGAACAATAGCCATAAATGGAAGCAAGACAGCGACTAAGACAAGAAACAGAGAGAATTGAAAGGGAAATAAGAGAGAAAGAAGAAATAGTGAAGTAAAAGTAAAAGGAGTGAATACGGCAGAAAATACATGCATCAATTGGCAATATTTTCTCTCACTCTAACAGCAAACTCACTCTTTGTAACCCCAATAAAACATAAAGTAGTTATCTGGACCCATTCTCCAAAATGCAAAACTTTGATGTCTTAGCCCTACTATAAGGTTGTCTAAGTTGGAGTTTGGGCTCTCTTTAGTTCACTTCCTACAGAAGACCAATTATTTTACATTTTGCTTCTTTAACAATACTAACTATTTTTCTGATTAACCTTTCTATCATAACACATCTACTAATGTTTATGTAAACACGCACGGATATTTGCATGCTAACATATATGTATTCATTATTACATGCTGTCTTTCTTTTGAAATATTTTTCTTATGCATAGACTAGTACTTTAGCAAGGTCCTGCTAGAAATAGTGGGCCAGGTCCAGCTCTCCAACCCACAGCAAGAAGGGCCCTAGCCCAAGAGCATAAAGAGCCCCTATACATGTCAAATTTCGTTTAAATCGGTTATTATTTATTATTCAATCCACAAACTTATTTTGTATGCATAATTTAATACTACAAAAATATGAAATTTAAATATGTGATTGACGACATAGATATTGATCTTTGACCTTCTTGAAATTTTGCAAGAAAAGAAGATATAATAAGAAAATATAATCTAATAGTAGATTTGTCAAAATTCATATCTAATAAAAAGATATAAGGGGAATTTGTAGTCATTACCTACAAACTAGTTTGTAAGCAAACTTTGCTCTTTTAGGTATGATATAACTCACCACCGCACACCCTTGGTGCGGTGGTCACTCCACAAATACAAATGCTTGTGGAGTGTGGGGGGCAAAGGTCGGGGTTCAAGTCTCTAAGAGAAAACTTTACACACATATACACTTAGATTAGGGTAGAGTAAAAATTCTATCTTGTATAAAAAAAAATAAAAAATAAAAAGGTATGATATAACTCTTATTACGTTTTAATTTAATGTCATGTTAGTTTAAGCATTGAGAGTGTTTGTTAAATTCTTTATTAGTTAGTAGTTAGTATAAAATGCATGCACGTTAGATAATGATTATTTTTTCTTAAAATGAAATTATAATCTTTCACAAGATATGTATTAACAAACAATGGATCGTAGACTAATATATCTTAAACTCATAATGTTAATGTGGTCCTCTCACATTTTTTAAACTCATAATGCAAACAAGATCGGATCTTTGACTAGCCTCTTATATAATGACAAAAGAATTAAACATTTGCATATGCCAATATTCAAAAGACAAGATGAAGGCCAGACTAATAAGGAAGATTCAGTGATGCAGTTTCTTATGGGACTCAATGAGACATAAAGTCAGGTTTGGGGGCAAATTTTGTTGATGGACCCTCTCCCTTCAGTCAATAGGGTGTATTCTTTTAATTTAAGATGAGAGCCAAAGATCAAACATTAGGTAAATGGGAGCATAGAAAGGTATAAGGCTAGACTTGTTGCCAAGGGATTCACTCAAAGATAGGGTTTAGACTACTTAGAAACTTTTTCCCCTGTGGCCATGATGGTGTCAGTTAAAGCTTTGCTTGCTGTGGCTGCTATGAAAGGTTGGTGTTTGTCTCAACTTGATGTCAACAATGTTTTCCTACATGGGGAGCCTAATGAGGAAGTCTACATGGTTTTGCCCCCAAGCTTTCACAACAAGGGGGAGGTGGCTTGTAAATTGAATAAGTCTTTATATGGTCTCAAACAAGCATCCAGGCAGTGGTTCTCCAAGTTCTCTCATGCTTTGGTTCGGCTGGGTTTTCAATAGTCCAAGGCAGATTACTCCCTTTTCACAAGACAAACTTCTAGTAGTTTTTTTGCACTGTTAGTATATGTAGATGATGTGCTTATTGCTAGTGACAGTGCGAAGGAAGTAGATGAGCTTAAAGTGTTGCTGGATAGGCAATTCAAGCTTAAGGACTTGGGGGATTTAAAGCTCTTCTTGGGTTTAGAGATAGTAAGATCCAAAGAAGGCATACACTTGTGTCAAAGAAAGTATGCCTTAACGCTTTTAGAGGATGCAAGGTTGTTAGGTTGTAAGCCTGAAAAGACACCTATGGAGCATACTTTGAAACTGAGTAAGTTTGAAGGAAAGGAATTAAAGGATCCTAGCATGTATAGAAGGCTAATTGGGAGGCTGCTCTACTTAACTATCACAAGGCCTGACATCATATTTGTAGTCCATAGACTTAGTCAATTTATGGCTAAGCCTAGAATGCCACACCTTCAAGCTGCAAATAGAGTTCTACACTATATCAAAGGCACACCTAGACAAGGTTTGGTGTTCTCTAGTCAATCTGAATTGCATATCAAGGCTTTTGCAAATGCAGATTAGGCTGCATGCCTTGATACCCGAAGATCCACTACATGTTATTGTATCTTCCTTGGAGATTCTCTTGTTTCTTGGAAATCTAAGAAGCAACAAACTGTTTCAAGGTCTTCAGCTGAGTCAGAATATAGAGCAATGGTTGTTGCTGTTTGTGAAATTGTGTAGTTGCTTAGTTTGCTTAAGAATATTAAGGTTGCACATTCTAAGGCAGTTCTGCTCTTTAGTGACAATCAGGCTGCCTTACACCTTGGGGCAAATCCTGTGTTCCATGAGAGGACGAAACACATTGAGATAGACTGCCACATTGTCAATGATAAAGTCTTAACTAAGGTGACAAGGCTGCTACATGTTAGAACTAAGGCTCAAGTTGGAGATTTATTGACAAAAGCTCTAGGTTCTCAGCAGCTTTCCCATTTGTTGTCCAAGATGAACTTGGTGAATATACATTTTCCTGTTCTTCTTAAGAGGGAATATCAGAAAGAAGAGCTGCAAGCTTCAAGTTCCAAGCTACAGCCAGAGCAAGACAAAGTATAAAGATTCAGTTGCCAAGATGGTGAAGTTCTCGGTTTAGAGTTGTGCTCTCACGCTCTCCACTATAGCATAGGGTTTCCCTTCTTTTGAGAAGGAAGTTGAGTCCCCCCTAGTTGCTCCGCTGCTAGTAGGGTTTTGGTTTTGTTTTTTGATTGTCTCTGAGTCTAGGAGTAGTCTTTAGGGAAGGATGGAGAACCTTGCTCTAAAATGGAAGCAACTATCCTTAATAGAAGTTGAAGGAAAAAAGATTGACTTGACAAAGGATAAAGAGAAGGTGGACTATGTTATTGCAGCGAAATTCTTTACTTGGCACTCTTTAAATCTGGAGGCACTGGTCAATACTTTCAGACCTCTATGGCGGACAAGAGGTAATTTTGAAGTGAGCGATGGTGGAGGCAATGTCTTATTGATTGCTTTTGAGTTCGAAGTGGATATGGAAAAGGTTTTCAAAGGTGGTCACTATTCGAAGGTATGATGGCTCTATCCCAGTTAAGGAACTTTGATTTGACAAAACAGCTTTCTGGGTCCAGATTCACAATCTACCTTTTGCATTGCTGACAATTGAGGCGGCTCTAAGCATTGGTGAGACGATTGGGACTGTTATGATACCAAAGGATAGTGGTGAGATGAATGGAGGAAGTTTTATGAGGGTGAGAGTCGAGGTGGACATTATGAAGCCATTGTGTAGGGGAAGGAAGATCTCATGGGATCATAATGGAGAGGTTTGGGCTGCGTTCAAGTATGAGTGGCTTCCGAATATGTGCTATTGGTGTGGACAGCTTTCTCTTGACGATAAGGATTGCGAGATTGGTTTTAACAACATTGGTTCTCTAAAAGCAGATGAAAAACCTTTTGGTCCTTGGTTACGTGCATCTCAATTCAATCCAGCAAGGAAGGTGATAGCAATGAGGCGAGGTTATGATAATAAGGGACAACCTAACATGCATGAGGGTATGCATCAAGATGGTCGAACTGGGTTAGTAGGAGGTACACTATTGCCTAGCACGCAAGATGGATTACGTAGCATGTCGATGAGGAAGGTGCTGTCGACGTCGGTGGATACGTCTATAATGGAGGAAGAGGGCTGTAGTGAACCGCCGACAAACAGCGGAGTAGGCCAGGCTAAGAGTTTGCTTCAACTAAGGGAACCAGGACCGAGTTTTGAGGAAATTATTTCAGAGATAGATAAGGCTATCTACACTGAATCAGGTTTTTCAAATTTTGAAATTGCTGAACCAAAAATCACGGCAGAAAGGGCGGAGGATAAGCATAGTAACCTGATTGACATTGAAGTCATGGAGGATGAGCCGTTTACCTGTTGTAAATCTTCGAATACGAATCGAAGTTCAAAGCACGATAATCTTAAGCCAGCAAAGTCGGTAGTGGAGTTCAATGTAGGCTGGAATGTTGGGCATGCAGTTAAGGGAGGTAAAGGAAAGCAACCATTAAAGCCCAAGCCCAAGCCCACAAATTGTATCAATCAGGATGGTGAGAATGTTGCTAAAAACTAAACACGTGGGACATGGAAAAGATTAGGTGACCGTACCCCAAGTGGAAACGCAAGAGCAGTAGGGACTTCTAATTGTGGTTCGAAGAGGAAAAATGAGAATTTATTATTAGGAATGACAGAGTTGGGAAGTAAGGAAAAGAAAGTACTTGAAACTCTAAGAGCGGCGGAGGTTGCAAGGCAACCCCGTCGAGGCAAATTAAGCTGGAACTGTCGGGGGCTTGGGAACCTCCGTACAGTTAAAACCTTGGAAAATGTGGTGAATAAAGAATAGCCCATAATTGTCTTCTTAATGGAGACAAAATCAAATAGAGAATGGATGAAGATAGTAAAGGAAAGGTGTAAAATGAAGCATGGCCTAATTGTTCCTAGCAATGGCAATAAAGGAGGAATGGCAATGTTGTGGAAGGAAGGTGTTAAATTAGATGTGTAGACATACTCAAATGATCATATTGATGCATGGGTTGATGGAGGAACTAAGGTAGGGTGGTGGCACCTAACTGGGATTTATGGCAATCTTGAGACAGTAAGAAGACTGGAGTAATGGGCAAAGCTAAAACACTTGAAGAATACTTCTTCTCTACCATGGTTCGTTATAGGGGATTTTAATGAGATCACTGGTCTTTCTAAAAAGGAAGGGGGAAATTTGAGACCTCGGGGACAAATGGAGATTTTTGTTGAGGCCATAAACCATTGTGGTCTTAGAGAGGTGGATTATATGAGTCCTTGGTTTACTTGGATTTACCAACGTAAGGATGGAGAACAAATTAGAGAGAGGTTGGATAGGGCTTTGGCAACTCAAGAATGGGTAGATCTATTTCCTACAATAAAGCTATATCATCTCTCTTCTTCTGGATTAGACCACTCACCTATCTCTCTCCATTTGGTGAATCGGCAAAAGAGAAGAAAAGCTAGAATGATGTTCAGATTTGAATCCATGTGGCTAAAAGATAAAAGATGTGAAGATGTTGTCAAAGCAGCATGGGAGGAGGGGGAAATGGCTGCCATGGATAGGGTATTAGAAAGATGTTTGGAAAGGTGTAGGGCTGATTTGACTACATGGAACAAGTCTGAATTTGGGCTTGTGGGTAGGAAAATCTCGGACTTACAAAGTAGATTGGAAGGTTTAGAATTGCTACCAGCATCCACAGAGCAGATTCGAGAATTGAAGAATACCAGAATTGAATTAAATTGCTGGCTGGAAAAAGAAGATGAGATGTGGAGGCAAAGGTCAAGACTTAATTGGTTTCAAAATGGTGATAGAAACACAAGCTTCTTTCATGCTAAAGCATCAACACGTCAAAAGAAAAATTATATGGAGGGGTTGATGGATGCAAATGATGTTTGGTAGGAGGATGATGCTAGGATGGACGAAATTGTAGTAGATTACTACAATAACCTGTTCTCTTCAAGCAATCCAGAAGATTTCACCAAGTTACTAAATGCAGTCTAGCCAAAAGTATCCGTGGCTATGAATGAAGAGCTGACCTGAAACTTTACTAGAGAAGAGGTTCGCCTAGCACTGAAGCAAATGTACCCTCTCAAAGCCCTTGGTCTAGATGGAATGCCTCCTCTCTTTTACCAACACTTTTGGAGTACAAGTGGTGTTGTGGTCACACAGACGGTACTTGACTTCCTCAACCATGGTATAATTCCTCCAAACTTTAATGATACTCATATTGTACTTATACCAAAAATTAAGGATCCAAAAAGAGTCACAGACTATAGGCCTATTAGTTTATGTAATATTGTTTATAAACTTGCTTCTAAAGCTGTAGTGAATAGGCTTAAAAAAATCTTTCCTACTATTATCAGTGATACCCAAAGTACTTTTGTACAAGGGAGACTTATTACTAACAATGTTTTGATAGTTTTTGAAACCATGCACTATATTAATCAGAAAAGATGAGGAAAGGAGGGTGAGATGGCACTTAAATTAGATATGAGTAAGGCATACGACAGAGTTGAATGGATATGTCTGAAGAAAATTATGGAAAAGTTGGGGTTTGCAGAGAGGTGGAAAAGCCTTATTATGCAGTGTATTACTTATGTTACTTATGCCATTAGAATTAATGGGAGTCCTAGAGGTCACATTATTCCATCAAGGGGCATTTGTCAAGGAGACCCCTTGTCACCTTATTTATTTCTTCTGTGTGTAGAAGGTTTGTCCTTATTGATCAAGGATGTAGTAAACCTTAGGAAGATGGAAGGCATAGCTATCTGTAGAGAAGGCCCAAAATTATCTCACCTATTTTTTGCAAATGACAGCCTTATTTTCTGCAAAGGTTCTCTGAAGGACTGTGACTCTCTTCAAAGAATTCTAGCACTCTATGAGAAAGCTTCAGGCCAACAGCTGAACCGGGCAAAACCTCACTTTATTTTAGTAGAAATACTCCCTATGAGATAAAGGAGGAGATTAAAAGGAGATTTGGAGCTCAAGTTATCAAGCAGCATGAGAAGTTCCTAGGCCTACCATCACTCGTGGGGAAGAATAAACGAGGTACCTTCAATGATATAAAAGAGAAGATTTGAAAGAAGCTAGCCAAATGGAAAGAGAAAATGCTGTCTAAAGCAGGTAAGGAAATACTTATAAAGGCTGTGGCTTTAACTATACCAACCTATACAATGAGCTGCTTCAAGTTATCGGACTCCCTTTGTGATGAGATAACGAGCATGATCAAGAATTTTTGGTGAGGACAAAGACAGGAAGAGAGGAAAATTCTTTGGATTAGTTAGGAAAAGATGTGTGAACCCAAGGCAAGTGAAGGGTTGGGTTTTAAGAATCTCAAACTTTTCAACCTTGCACTCCTACCAAAACAAGGCTGGCGGTTGCAGGTGGGACATGAGTCACTAGTGTATCAAGTCTTGAAAACTAAATATTTCCCAAGGAGTGATTTTATTAATGCCTCAATTGGTCACAACCCTTCCTATACTTGGCGTAGTATTATGGCGGCACAAAATCTGGTGAAGGAAGGATTAAGGTGGAGGATAAGAAACGGTGCAAACATTCGGGTGTGGAAGGATAGATGGCTGCCGGTACCTTCAACTTACAAAGTAATCTCCCCACGGCTGTTTTTGCATGAAGATACAAGAGTTCATGATTTGATCGACACCACAACTACAACTTGGAAAATGTCTATAGTTGAATCTCTGTTTCTTCCTCACGAAGTAAAAGCGATCAAAGGTATCCCATTAAGTTCTCAACTTCCTGCAGACAAGCTCATCTGGACTGAAACGCAGAACAGCATCTTCAGTGTACGTAGTGCCCATAAGTTAGCAATGAAGATAGCGGTCAGTGGTTCAAGAGGTGGCAGTTCAGATTGTAGCTCTCTTCGATGATTTTGGAAACGAATATGGAGCTTGCCGATCTCACATAAGGTACGTCATTTCGGTTGGAGAGCATGCCGTGAAGCTTTACCCACAAAAACAAACTTGATGAGATGGAAGGTGGTACCAAATGATACATGCGAGATCTGTAAGTAAGCAGCAAAGTCAACTGGGCATGTCTTGTGGAGTTGTTCGAAAGCAATGGAGGCATGGGACTGTTCCAAGGTGCCTGTGAATGTTGCCAGGACAGAGGGTGTCTCTTTTTTGGATATCATGTGGCAATTACTGATGATCGATGGGGGAAGAGATGAAACGGCTACAAGGGTGATTACCAGAGCATGGACATTGTGGCACAATAGAAATGAGTTATGGAACGGAGGGGTAAGGAAGTCGGGTCAAAGGTTGGTACAGTGGGCGATGGAGTATTTGGCACGGTATCAGTATGGAGCTGCTATGGAGTTGACAGAGTCGGTGGGCCCGGTGGTGGAGCTCGCAGTGGTATGGACTCCTCCAAGGAATGGTTGGTTCAAGATTAATGTTGATGGTGCTATTTTCTCAAAACAGAAAAATGCAGGGATAGGTGTGCTGATCAGAGATTACTTGGGAAGAGTAGAAGCGGCGTTGAGCAGAAAGATTGATGCTCCTCTAGGTGCAGTGGAGGCAGAAGCTAAAGCTTTTAAGGCTGGTCTGATGTTTGCGAGAGATATTGGCCTTCAAGATGTTGTGCTGGAGGGGGATTCGTTAATTTTAATCAATGCTCTCAGTGGGACATCTTCACCGCCATCCTCTGTGGAACCAACAGTCATGGGTTTGATTGAACTCAGTAGGGAGTTTAGGCGAATAGATTTTTCTCACATACGTAGGTAAGACAATAAACCAGCCCACCTTTTAGCAAAGCATGCATCTAGCATTGAGGACTATATTAGTTGGATTGAAGAAGATCCTTACTTTATAGAGCAAGTTTTTATTCATGATGTACTTTTATGTTCACGTATTCAATAATATCCTAATATTCTTATTAAAAAATAAAAAAAAAGACAAGATGAATAAGTAATTCCATTCAATATTTTATGCCTTTCAAAAAAAAAAAAAAACTAATTTCTTTAAGTAAATCTACAAAAGAGTTATGATTCAAAATTTTACCACCACATAGACTTCATGTTACCAAGTGCTTCTTCTTTTTTTAAAAAAGTTTCAACTTATAGCATCCACTCCTGATAATAACTTTTTATCATTAAACCGTTTTCTTTTTTTAAGAGAGTTTTAACTTATAACATCCACTCTTGATGATAACCTTTTATCATTAGACCAAAACACTAATCAGTTTTTAGTATAGGCGGAGATTGAACCTCATATCTCTTATGCAACCATCAGAGATTTTACCAGTTGAGCTAATTAAAACCCATTGTTACCATGTGCTTTGATTTATAATTGAAGTGTAGTGATATCATGGATGTTAATGTTGTTGAAAGACTAACGTTATGTTTGGTAACTGTTTTTTTTTTTTTTTATATCTATTTTCAAAAACTTGTATTTTGGAATATAAAGAAAAAAACAATTTTATTGTATTTTTGAAATCAAAAACATGTTTGGTTAGTTGAAATTTAAAAAAAAAAAATAGTTTTTTGAAGAAAAAAATAGAAAATACTAAAATATGTTGTTACTAGGATTTAAACTTTAATGTTAACTCATAAATGAGATAGATTCATTAAATTAAATGTGTATTTTCATTAACTTTTGAATATTAGAAACTGAAAACAATCTTTTGCATGTTTTCAATTTCCTTCACAAATTGAGTTTTGAGAACAGATTTTATTTTCTGTCCAATTTAGGTTGCCAAACAAGTTTTTTAGTTTCAAAAATAGAAAATTATTTTTAAAAACAGAAAATATGGACAAAAAAAACAATTACAAAACATACCCTAAGTGATGAGCAAAATTATGAAAAAGATCGAGAGCAAATATTCAGCCTACTGCCTTACGTCCACAATAAAGCTCTTGATAGTTACCTATTCTTTATTAAGCACTCTTGTTTACAATGAACCTACGTAAGATTTTTATACTAAAGAACCCTAGAACTAACCATAGACTAACCAAGATTGATTTGATTGTTTTAAAAGTACATGAGTTTACAAATGGTTTGGATCACTTAAACCATAATATGTCCAACAATGGGCATTGAAATATTACAACATTGATGTGATTTGAGACATCTTCCCTTCTGCTAAGTGCGAAGAAAGTGAAAATAGCTATGATGCACGGACACGGACACGGATACGGACACGACACGGACACGGACACGGTGATACGGCAATTTTTGAAAAATAAGGACACGACACGGCATGGACACGGCAATTAAATAATTAATTAAATTTTATATTTAGGCATATTTTTTAATATTTTTAGACATAAAATACATTTATTTTTATAATTTAAATTATATAAGAACTACAAATAAATAAACTAATCCCTCAAAGTAATATAATAATACACATAAAATATTTAGAGTACAAACCAAAAGTTTAAATAAATTACGTCAAACTAAAACATAAAAGAAACCAAACTTTAGGAGGTAAACCAGAGTAAACAGTGTGAGTGGAGTTCAAAGAAAAAAGAAAAAGAAGGATGGTCTTTTAACTTATATTAAAGTAACACAGTACACCCACTCCCTCAAATATCTGAAAGAAAAGAAACGAAAGAAACGAAATGAAACGAAAAAAAAAAAAACAGAGAGAGAAGACTGAAGAGAAGAGTCGGACAGTCCCCGCCGAGAGAGAGAGAGAGATCGGAAGGGACAGACCACGGCGTCGACGTCTATGGAGCTCGCCGATCGGCCCGATCTAGCTCCGGCGAGGGATAGAAGGCAGCGGCAGCAGGCAGAGGTCAGAGGGAGGGTGGGTTGAGGACTTGAGATGCCGGCGGCAGAGGTCTGTTTTTTTTTTTTTTTTTTCACAGCTGGCGTGTCGGTGCCGTGTCGGAGCCGTGTCGGCGCCGTGTCGGAGAAGCGAAAAAAAAAAAAAAAAAAAAAAAAAAAAAAGAAGAAGACACCGCTCGGACACCGGAGTCCGGCGAGTCGTACCCGCTCCGGTGTCCGATACGTGTCGGACACCGACGCGTCGCCAAAAATGGCGTGTCGGTGCAACCCAGGAAAATAGAAAAGCATAAATAAAACTTGTTAAGGGATAGTTTTGAGTCCACGTTAAAATGAATACTCTACAAATATGGTAGCACCCTGTTCAACAACTGAAGTATATCACTGAAAGGAAATTTTGTGTTTACAATCACTCGCATAAATTATTTGTTTTGCTAAGATTTTCATAGCTTATACCACACTCTTTTTTTTTTTTTTTTTTTGGAGAATCCTCTCGTATGCAAAACTATAAATTGGAAGCTTTGGCACCGAAGCATTATAAACTTTAACTTGGTTATTTTATTTTACCCACAATTAAATATTTTATTTTCGCATGGATAGGATATTTTAGTTGATTAGAAACTACAGATTAAAATTTCAGGTTCTTAAAAAAAATAAAGAACCAGTCAAAATAAAAATCTCCTAAAGCCATCTTCATCAAAAAGGTCCCTTATCAGAAATTCCTGCCATGAATCCATAGCCATGAGTGGAATCATTGGTTGCCGCAGGTTTTTAATCCGTCCAGCATATCTTTTTTCTAAATTTCCTGACAGGGACAGGGTGACACTGAAACATTTCCTTATGTCGAGTTATTCAAGGTGAGGACTGTTAAAGGAGATTCTGAGTCTGGAAATGGAGAGAGGAAGACTGGTTTTGAGTTAAGTGATTCGAAGAAAAAAGAAGAAGAACCAGATTCAAATATGTAGAAGAAAGAGGAAGAAGAGACAGCTGTCGCAACGGCTAGTAACCAATGGTCATCTAGATCAAAACGATGCCGTTTGGTTTATTAATTCACGACGTTAATACACTAAGCCAGAAACGGTGTCGTTTTGAGCGTAGTATTTGAATTATAGCCCTAGTCTGGATTTGCTCTGCTCTGGCAGTTCCACCAAGTTCAGTCCCTTCAACAGTTTCTTAAATACGCTTATAGAGTGGTGCTTAGATGGAATGTTTATTATGAGTATGTTATGATTCAATTAGAGTAGGCGTTTCTAGAACCTTTCCTAATGTATGCTTTATAAATAGAGCTTAATCTATTTGTAAAGATTTAGAGCTTGGAAATACAATTTCAATATCACTCAAAATTTTTCATTCCCACTCTCTCTATCTCAGTTCTCTCACTAACTTTTCCGCCATTGTTGTACACATTCCAAGCTCAAAATCTCGCAAGGACAGCCATCAAGTATGGCCTGCAAGCCATCATCATCATACTCCTCATCACCCTTTATACCACAGCCACAGCTGGTTCCATTTTAGTGACTTCAAAAGAGGACAACAGCACCCAAAAGCTAGCTTCCAGAGGTTCTTTTGACAATGAAGAAATCGTCATGTCCAGCTCTTCCAATAATGGAAGTTTGCAGCCACTTCACTCAATTTCTCATTCGTAATGTAATAGCAACATACAAGACGAAGGCATCTTAGCTGACTTGTACTACAAAGATACCAAGGATGTGATAAAGATTAGTGAACCACCAGTCATAAACAGACAAGTAAATACAAAAATGTGGAAGAATTCTGCGTCTGTAAATTCAATATTGGAGACAAATAGCTTGAACCCACCATATAAATTATGAACTGCAGTAAGTCATCAAAGAAATACTCTCCAGGACCTCCATTTCAGTGTGACCCATGAGGGCTGCAACGTGTTAGTGTGTTGTTTATTTGCTATTGTACACACAAAAATGTTCAAAGAGTAAGAAATCAACATATCTAGTTGGGAACATTCTCTAGGCCAAATTATCCAAGCTTCCAACCTGAATTTGAAGCCATCAATCAATCCTAGTACTTGTGACCATGTGTCCGCTGACAGCATAAGCAAGCTTAACCAAGTATCAAAAGCAACCAACTATTCCAAGTTTGTAACCGCTCTATAGAGAGGTAGTTTGATCGGTCAATTTGATCCAACTCTCACAAAAAATTGTTGGAGATGAAAATAATTTGTCAATTGATAATTGGTTCAATGTGCATTAATTGTCCCCCCACCCCCAAAAAAAAAGTTTAATGTGGTTACAACAAACCACACAACCACTGCACACCTTTAGTGCGATGGTCACTCCACAAGTATAAATAATTGTAGGGTGTGGGGGGAAAGGGCCGAGATTCAAGTTTCAAGGAAGAAGTTTTACACACATGTACACTTAAACTAACTAAAGTAAAGTTTTATCTATCTAAAAAAAAAAAAAAAAAACAAACAAACAAACCACACATTTACATTGTATGCAAGAGTCACAAAACTGATTAGGGCTATCCATCTCACCCGCAGACCCGCCCGTACCCAACCCGCTACAACCCGATCCGACAGCTCCGGTGGTCGGATGCGGGTCCCATGCTCCAAAACCCAACGCCAGCAGTTCGGTTTCAATTCCTTTTCTTCAAAACCCGTTCAACCCGACCTGCCCAAAGAGAGAATGACGAGCTGTGATTTCACGAGTTTTCGGCACGATTTGGCAGATTTTGGCGACTAAAACACTAGATCCGACGACTAAAACACCAGATTTGACGATTAAGACACCAGATTTAGGGGAAAAATGGTCGGATTTGGCGAAATCTCTACCAAATCCGGCTAGATCACACCAGATCTTGGACGGATCGGGAGAGATCTTGTCGATTTTCAACTTTTTTGGTCCTCTTTGGCGAGTTTCAACCTCACCCGAAACCACCGCTCACCCGACGGAAAACCGACCCGTAAAACCCGACCCTAATACGAGTCCAGCAACTCTCCACCTGATCTCCGGCGAGTCGTTTACGGGTTGGGTACAAACCCGACCCACCCAACCCGTGGACAGCCCTAAAACTAATAGCACGTCCTAAATTTATTAAAGAAGAAAGAACAAGCCAGACTATTTTTTCTCCTTGATATAAGTGATCATTAGTGTAGGACAAATTAAAAAACAACAACTATACATGTGCTTGTGGTGTGCTTAAAGTTCATAATACTTGTTGATTTAGGGCAAGGTATAGGGTATGTAGTTTAAATATGGCTTGGAAATATTGGATTTAGGGGGTGAACAAGCTGTTGAATGTCTTGTCCAATAAAATATGGGGGATTGAGGGTGAGAAAATTAGAAACCTTCAATATTGTGGTACTTTGAAGAGGCAGGAGATCAATTTTGAAGGTGAGTGATTGGTGTGGGGAAGCTTGGGCCTATGGACAATGTAAAGGATAGGATAAGTTCGTGAGGTACATTTTCTTTTTTCTTTTTTTTTGATAAGTTGTTCATGAGATAGATTTGTTACCTAACATAATTGAATTTTGGGAACAATTAGAGGGTGCAATTTGTAACTTCCTTCTTCTTCTTTCTTTCTTTCTTTTCTTTGTGTGTGTGCGCATGTGGGGATAGCAACTTGGTGAAAAACCATGACGAGGGAGAATAACAACAACAACAAAGCTTTAAAGAATCTTCAACAAATTAATTAGGTTTGGCCACATGTATGTGCAACTTCGATAAACCAGTGTTGTATGACCATGGATCATTTGTTCACCCATTGCTAAATTGATATTGAGTTATGGGATTTTAATTTTTGGAATACAGTGGCAATGCCTAAGAGGGTTATCAGTGTTCTTTTTGGCTGAAGAAGTTGGTTTGGAAAACATAGGAGTTCATTTGTGTGCAAGGCAACCCCTCCTTGCTTAAATAGCGTGGAACTAACTGTTACTGAGTCTGAGTTGAAATTCAAACACTTGAGATCTTTGATCAAGTGGTCCAAAAAAATTGGTTTATGTGACATGTGAACTCTTTTATTGATTTCATTGATCATGTAGTTTTTTTAAGATTACTCTGCATAGTTATCAAAATAGAACCAACAATTGAACCGATAAAAGAGACTAGTTCACTAGCTCATTGATTCCACCAGTGGTTCATTAGTTGAACTATAGACTTAGGGTAGGGGTTAGAGCCAACATAATATGAACACGTATCTAATTTGTGATACAGACACGTGTCCAATTTTTGCCACATGCATGCATCATGTCAACTCCGATGCACCGAGCTAACCTATGTCCATAGGCTTGATAATTATTATTTCATTTATTTTATAATTACAACAATAATTAAAACACACAAAACGTAATAAAAACAAGTGAAATACACACACACACACACACACACACACACACACATGTGTGTGTGTGTGTGTGTGTGTGTGTGTGTGTGCATTTTAAACTCAATAGTAAACTAAAATCCTGAAACAAAAATGAACAAAATCCATACAACCATAATAAAAAATTAACAAGTACCTTTGGGTGATGTAATCAATGTTGATATCTTGTAACTGGCCGCAACTGCGAAAACTGGCTTACAAAGGGAGAGTGCCCAAGAGCTTATAAACACATGATTAAGCTTACATTTAACCAATGTGGGACACAAAGATCATAACATATCACCACGCTCCGCAGCTGACATCCACAACAGCTCACTCTAGCGACACTGACCTGTTGGTAACCTTTGCTCTTTTTGGTAGCTCCACTCAACTATCAGTAATTTTAATCCAGCCTTTAGGTCTCCCTTTTCAAGATCCAACCACAAAGCCGCAACTCATTTGATCTCTTACTCAATGAGTTATACCTAATTAATCGAGGTGATGGTTGGCTTATTGATACCAAATGTTAGGAACCCATGGGTAAAACTCACCCTTGAAAACCGGCTTACAACGGGAGGGTGCACAAGAGCTTATAAATACATGACTAAGCTTACACTTAACCAATGTAGCATGAATGCACATTACCTTCTACGAGATCTCTAGGATCAAGATTGCGCCCAATCTCTGGAGAATCAACGCAATCACGTCTGTAGGGAGATCCAGCAAGTTTCTGTACTCCTTTTTTTCTTGCATGCTCTCTTTCGAGGCACTGACAGATTGTGATTTTTTCCAGAATAGGATTTGTAGGGGAAATTAATAATTTAAAAATAAATAACTCTAAAAAATAATAATAATTTAAAAATAAATAGATAAATAAGATTTGAGACTGAAAGAAAATGGATGGATATATAGATTATAATTTATATATAGGATTTGCCTTCTTCTTTTTTTTTTCTGAAATGCTTGTACAATTGGGCGGGTTTTTTTAAATAAATAAACATATCATCATTTTTTTTAGGATAAATTACAGAAAACTACCCTGAGGTTTAGGGAAATACCAAACACATCCACAACTTGTTAAAAATGGCCAATCTAATCCTTCAACACAAACGGTGTTAACATCCACCGTTAATAACAAATTCTTACTCTCTCACCTCTTTTCTTTTTCTCAGTCTCACCATACTCTCTTTCTCTCTCAAATTTTTTTTTTCCAAATCTGGTTTCTCTTTTCCTTTTCACAATCTCACCTAACACTCTCTCTCTCTCAAGTTTCTTTGCCTTTGGTTGTCTAAATCTTACTGATGATGGATGATGGATCCTCTTCCTTTCTCATTTCTCTATTTCGGTGTGGAGATCTTGCGGTGGTGGGACTGTATTTGTGTTTGGGTGACATGGGTATCAACAATTTTGATGTTTGCTTGGTGGTTGATGTTTCCTTTCTCATCTCTCTATTTCGGTGTGGAGATCTTGCGGTGGTGGGACTAGGTATGGCTGACATGGGTATCAACAATTTTGATGTTTGCTTGGTGGTTGATGGCAATTTTGTGGTGGATTTAGGAGCTTAGATGGTGTGATTGGATGGGTTTTCTTGGGTTTCTTTGTGGAGGATAAAAGGGCTTGTACTTTTTTAAGGAGCTTTTTCTTTTTCTTTTTGTTTTCTCGGCTTCCAAAAACTGCATGGAGGAGATGAGGCTTTTTCTATGGAATTTCCTTTGATTTTCTAAGCATTTCTCTTTGATTTTCTCGGCTACCAAACAGAAAATAGCAAAGTAATCAACTTTTTCGTTAAATTTTTTTTCGAAGAAAAAAGAACCAAAAAAGGAATTGCTGTGTTGTTTATTTTAAGAAGAAAAAGGGAGAAAATTTCAGAGAATGATTTGGATAAAGAAACAGAAAGTTGAGGGAGATTGAGATTAGGAAATACTAGAAACAAAGAGAGAGTTAGATCTGAGTTTTAGAAAAGTTTGTTATTAACGGTGGATGTTAACACCATTTGTGTTGAAGGATTAAATTGGCCATTTTTTATAAGTTGTGGATATGTTTGGTATTTCCTCAAACCTCAGGGTAGTTTTTTGTAATTTACTCTTTTTTTTTCTGAAAGTATCTTCCACGAAATAAGAAGTTGGTAATGAACAAATTACAATCATAGGCTCACAGTCACAAGCCATGTGCTTTATCAAAATAAAATAATATAAAATAAAATAAAAAAAGGCCCATGTGCTTTATGAGAATTTGGTTATCTGAATATCAAAATCTTCATGTGGAAAGTTTGTAAACTTACTACCGACTAAAAAATGAGACCTTTTTAAGAGGAAGATACTTTCAAGCTCAACTTGTTGAATATTTTATATTGAGGAGAAGAACATGAATTGGTTGCCAACACAGTAAATGACCTAGTGATAAGGGTTTTGGGCCAACAAGACTCAGATCTTGAGTTCAAATGTCTCCACCTTTATTAGTGGGAGCGTTGGTGCCCTTTTCCTTCTCAGTTGCCTTAGGTGTGTAAGAGTTGCTCCATTCCCCAATTTCCCCTAAGCATTTTCTTTTATTTTAAAAAAAAAAAATGAACCAGTCACACATGTCCTCTGGATTTGCCCATATGCATAGAGGTCTGGTATGCTAGCTGTTTAAAGGAAATTCACTTCAGTTTTCTATTTGACTATGATACATTTCATTGATTGAATGGCATCCTTAACTTTATTTTGTAAATCATATATAGCTTTATTAACTTCTAATCAATAATATCCATTTCTATTTTTTTACATTAAAAAAAATTGAGTCTATGAAAATCAAATTAAAATCTCAATAAACTTGTGAATGATGTTTGCAATGTTGCTTCTGTATGTGCGATATTATTGAATTAAATATTAGTGAAAGATTTAAGTGTTTGTTTATGTTTGATCTAATTTCCTGCTTGCTTCGAATTGATTTGAAGTTAGAATAATCATGTCGGCTTTAATCTATTATAATTGCTGCAATTTACTTTAACCTGTCAAATGTTCTGTTATTTACTGCGATCGACAGTGGTTGTCAATATTAAATGCTGATATTAGAGGGTTCGTACTTTGTACAAAACATATTAGAGAGTGTGTGTTTCATACAAAATCTGAGTTCAGCCCCTCATTCAAATAGGATAAATAACCCCATGGAGGTGTCAATTTGTACGTAGTTTAGCTAATTTAATTTTCAATAAAAGCAAGGAATACAATTAAAGACCTAGAATCCACATCCAGGAGCGTGTGTTGCGCTTGATCCCCACATGCATGGCCGGATTGGGGGCTAAATCCCAGATTTGATTTTACATCTGGTCAAAGATGCCATGATTCTATTGGCATAGGGACTTGGAAACTAGTGGCCAAATATGTTAGGTACTATGTGCCCAACATAGTTTAATACTCTGATGAGTTCTATACTAACATTTAATACAAGATTAACATCCCATAGGTGGTTTTTTGTTTTTTTTTTTTTTTTTAAATCATTAGTTTCAATAATAAGATTGAAATTTTTGTATTAAAGTTTAATCAAATAAACACATAATCGCATAATGGACTGCGCTTACTAAGGAAAAGCTAAGACTAATATGAAATTTTTGTATTAACTTATCATGTACACAATGACTTTTAATTAGTTCAGTTAATAAAGTTTCTTATCATTAAATAAAAGATCTGTGGCCATCTACACCAAAATCATCACAAGCAAATGTTTTAGGTCAAGATTCTCTCATAAAAATGTACAAGGACATATGACACGTGTATTTCTAATTAAAAGTTGAACGAATCTCAAATGGGTGCTAACTTTACAATCAAAATTACGGATCACGTTTAATACAAACAATATCCACAATAGAGGATCCAATCATTTTGTAATAAAAAAAGTCAAAAGCAACGAGAGCCAATAATAAAGTCAAACCACCACCAATAATTGCGCTTGATTACAACCAGAAGCCAACTAAACATATAAAATATGACAGGCAGGAACAGAGAAAGTCAGAAATTAAGAGAGAAGAAAAGAGAGAGAGAGTGCAAAAGCAATCTCTCTTTCTTGGATCTCACAATACATGTTAGAGTGATAGTAAACTCTAATTATACATACCCTTTTCTTCTGTACATTCATCATTATCTTCCATTTCCTAATTAGTGGTTGTATCTTAGACCACAGGTTTTTCTCTTACAGATCCCTTCTCCTTCATCTTCTGTAAGAATATGAATTGGTCTCGAGCATTTTCATCACCGGACCTAGTACCACCTTCGACAAATTATAACGAAAATCCAGAAGAATGTAGTCTAGAAGGTGATTTCTCTTTTTTTTTCTTCTCTATTTTTGGTACGTATACAGATATTTCTTGGTATTGAATTTTGCAGAATTTTGTGCTATGTAAATCCATGACATGCATCATTGCAGAAACCTTGCTATCACTGCATTCATCATGACTTTGATGCAAATTTATAATAAAAAAAATTTTTAAAAATATATATATATTTATATATATTAAAGATGAAATTACTTTAATCGTTTCCATTATCATTTGTGATTCTTTAACATTCATGAAATGGATAAAAAAGTATATCTTTGTCCATCTTACTTCTTCATATACAAAGCAACAATATAAAATATATTAGTTGGTCTAATTTTTTTCCACGATAGATTGGAGTAACTAAATGTTGTTTATATGATCCTCTACAATGTTTTAGGTGTTTCAACGAATGTTAAGCTACTACTAAAACTAATCCAAGATCATAATGAGGCAAGCACCAAAGACAATGACGAACGCATGCTGCAAAGGGTGGCCGGAATGATAACAATCATTGATGATGTTAAATCCCGGATTGAAAATTTTCAGTCTTCTGGAAAGAAAAAGGAGCTCAGGCGGTGCCGCACAGATGTTAAGCATAATGCTCCAAAGGACAAAAAGTCACAAGATCAAGTAACTGATGAGAAAGAAAGGTTAAGAAAAGAACTCAATGCAAGCTTGGCAGCACAAAAGAACCTTGAAGTAATGTGTTCAAGTTTGGGAAAGGAGAAGGATATTATTGCATCAGAGCTTGCAAGAAAGGTCCAAGAATTGAATGGCACGGAGGAACTTACTAATGATCTTAAAGCGCAAAATGAGATTTTGTTAGGCAAATTGCAAACTTGCAAAGAAGAACACAAAGAGAAGAAGTCTGGTGGGATGGAGGCTCCAGGGAATATAGCTCTTCTAGAGCGAAACAAGACGCTTGCAGAGAAATTACTCAAGTCACTTGACGCGTATCGATCCTTAAAGAGAAAGTTTAAAGATACAAAAGAGGAAAACATTGCTATTCTTGCAGCAATGGAAGAAATGGGGATGGAAGTTAAAGCTGGCCTTGATAGAATAAGCAGCTTGAAGCAACGAATGGCTGCCTCAAAGAATAAACAACCAGTGGATAATGTTGAAGAGGATATTTCAGCATTAGAGCACTTGTTTGAGGGCTTTAATATGAAAATAACAAAGTACGGTCACAATAAGAAGAGTGATTGTGCCAAACCGAAAGCTGGGATCACTGCCAGTAAGCCTTCTGTTCTAGCATGAGAAGAAAGGGTATTATTATCAGCTATAAAAACCAGGCATGCCTGGTTTGGTTATTATATTTTTTTTCTTTTTCCCTTTCTCTTTTAAGTCTTCGAGACAGGGAAAAAAACACTAGTATTTACCTTGGAATTATAGAAAATAAGAAGGAAGCAACTGTAAGGTGTCAAAGAAGACTCATGGCTCATTGTTGATAATGTGCAATTGACTAGTTCAGGTTTCTAGGTTAAGTTCACTGTATACCTGATATAGTTCCCTAGAAAGTTGTATAATTCCAATATTTTCTTCTCTTTTTCCCCGTCTTCTTGAAGGTAAATTAACAAAGCCCTTCTTAATTCTTATAGATGGGCACCTGATATTGCTTTTGCATGAAGCTCTAGTAGTTTCTTCACTTACTCTTCATAGAATTACCAAATTTCAAACTCCTAAATTACTGTTATTTACTGCCTGGAATCCATACACTTTTCTTTAGTTCTCAAAGCAGTGTAGATTTATATGGTAGATAACTATAATCATAGGGGTTCTAAATACTAAATGACTAAGTAAGCATTTTATTATAGTGCCTGCATGTGGAACTGCAAACCTTTTTTAGGACAATTGGAACTCAAAAGCAGGACATAACTCCAACATCCATATCCTTAGCTGTTTGGGCTCCAATTCAAGCCATTCTTCCAAAGAGTTAGATTTTGTAACTGCACTGTAAATATGGGTTTGTTGAACTCCACGAGAAAAAAAAAAGTAGAGTACATGTAGGGATAAGGATAACGAGGTTTCTTTTTTTCTTTTCTTTTTTACCACAAGATGCCCACATTCACGAGCTGCCAAAAAGAGAAAACTTTGCTATGCAATTTGAACACAAGAACAAATCATACCATAACAAATCTTCACCTTTGGCTTTTATTTTCTTAAACCATCATAAAGATAGCGTGTAGATGTCATCATATGAATCATATGATACCTAACTTCAAACACTGCGTACCATCCACTCTCTTAATGGGTAGGAGTACACTACGCTCTATCTCTTCAACATATATGGAGTAGCGTAGATCAAGTCCAAGCAATGCTCAAACTTTTCCATAAGAACTTACTTTATCAATATGTCAAAGTCATTCTAATTAGTATGAATCTTCAAAAGATAAATATCCCAAAAAAATTCGCATTTTCAAATTTTTTGATATCACACATCAATATACATTATTTTTCATCAAGTGAATTGCTCTGACTTTCACAATGTAGCACCACACTATCTTTCTTGTTTCCGAGCTCCTTAACTAGTATTATTTCTTTTTTTTCTTTTTCTTTTTTTCTTTTTTTTTGTAGGAAACTGAAACTTCATTCAACTAGAAAAAAAATTATATCTTGGAGAAGAGCTTATTCTATAAAATAAGGACTCTTTTGTTGTTTAGTATTACTTCCTCCGTCCCAGTTTGTTTGCCCTCTATTCCATTTTGGGATGTTCCAAAATATTGTCATGTTTCTAAAAATAAGAATCATTAATTTACTAATGATTCTATTATACCCCTACTTTATTTTCAAAACTATTTGAAAAGAAAACTAATAAATGTTTAAACAATCAATTTAATTGGGACACATTTTTAGTTGCCTCATTAAGAATAACTTTTTTTTAAAAAAAAAAACTAATAAATTTATTTAAGAATGGTAGTTTTGTAAATTTATACATTTTTATGAGGCAGACAAAACAATAAATGATGTTCTTTTAAAAAGTTTGACTTTTCAAACTGGACAAACAAAATCTATTGTTTTTAATCATGTTTGAGATGACCAATCTCCTTAATGGGGTGAGAGAAGAGAATTTTGTATTAAACTTTTGCTTACCTATTTATAATTGCTTCGGCTCTTAAATAGTCTCAAGCAGAGTGCTCAACTAGGAAATTCAAATTACATCTTGATGGTTCAGCAGTAAATTCAAATCATGATTAATCCTAACCAACAACTCATCCTAATCAACAAATAACAATCCTAACTAACAACTTATCCTAATCAACAACTCATCCTAATCAACAAACTGAAATAACAATTAATCAAATAGCCATCAACTCCTATCAGCTCACTCCTTATCTGATGTATGCTTATCTCCTCCGTTTGTCTAAATCATAACATCATGCCTTTGTGGTGGGATAGAATAATTGTTTCATGCTGCTTAGACTTCATGTAAATTGGGCCACCAACAAACATAAACACACAATTTGTAATGGAACTCATTGAATCAAGATTCTCTGCATTATTGACTTCCACAAAGATTGTAGTTTCTTTACAAACTCTTTATAATGAACTAGCCTGTGTGAGCACACGCGTGCTTAGAGGCTCTTCAATTTTTTGGTAAAAATTAATAATTTGCATCCATTATAAATTAGGATTATTACATTTTTCAATCACATAAATACCTAGAGGTGTGATAAGTGCGCGTGCTCAGAAGCTAGTTCATTTTTTTGCACGCATACTCAGAAGCTCTTCAATTTTTTGATAAAGGTTAATAATTTTCATCCATTATAAATTAGGATTACTACATTTTTCAATCACAAAAATACCTAGGGGTGTGATAAGTGCGCGTGCTCAAAGGCTAGTTCATTTTTTAGGTAAAGGTTAATAATTTGCACCCATTATAAATTAAGATTACTACATTTTTCAATAACAAAAATACCTAGGAGTGTGATGAGCGTTATGCGTGGAGAAAGGTTAATAATTTTAATATTTGGTACAAACATATAACACTCATCACACCCCTAAGTATATTTGTGATTGAAAAATGTAGTAATGTCAATTTATAATAAATACAAATTATTAACTTTTACCAAAAAATTGAAGAGCCTCTTAGCACGCGCGTGCTCAGAGGCTAATTTTTTTTTTTTTTTAGGGCAACTTACAACTTACCCACTTGTGATTTGGTTGAAATTTAAGTTGTCTATCTATGATTTAAAATTTGACACTTTATCTATCTAAAAGTTGACCAAAATTTAAGTTATCTACCTATGGTTTGAAATTCCATGATGTAAGTGTTCCGATTAATAGTTTTTTATCTTATTTGATCTTGTATTTTTATATTTTTTGTGTTTTTGGAGGAAAAAAACATAAAAGTGGAGAAAAAAACATATGTAGCTCTGTTTTTAACATAGGTGAGTTATAGAAATCTAATTGAGCTAATCTCATATGGGTAAAGTGTCAAATCTCAAATCACAAGAATGCAACTTAAATTTCAGCGAAAACTCGGGTGCGTAAATTTTAATTTGCCATTTAAAAAAAAAAAAAATCTCTTTTGTAGATCTACTTTTTTTCCCTCTCCTTCACGCTAAGTTTTTCTGAGAAGCGCCTTCACATTTAGTTGGTTTAATAAATAAATAAAAACCTTACTTTTTTTTTTATGGGAGAAAACCCTTACCCTTATCCCTCTTTTTTTTTTTTTTTTTGAATTATTATCCTTATCCCATCATCTCATGTTATTTTTATTTTTTATTTTAATGAGATTATCCAATATAGTTAAAAGAATATTCAATTATCCACCAACATTTCTCACTTATCTAAGTTAAAAAAAAAATTAAAAAATTTTCAATGCCTACTAAAAGAAAGTATGGGAAAGGAATTTTTTTTAATGAGATTTATCAAGTTTTTTTTTTTTTTAATCCTAAAACGTAACCACTTAGTCATAATATGCAGCCATTAAGTACGCATCCATTAAGTATGCCTAAAAAAAAATTTAAATAGCTTTAATTTAAATAATTTGATAAGATTGTGATTATGGGAAGTCTCTCAAGTGAGCAATAATATCATTTAGTTTTTAAAATTTATTTTCTTGAAAAAAAAAAGAAAATAAGTTGTAGTGAAAGGCATGAAAATTGTTAGGGATAATTAATTAATTCTATATGAAAGAGATGTGATTGAGAAAAATAAAGTTAAACTGTACGAGTTTCAATCAATGCTATGTACATTAATATTTCAAAAAACAATAAATTGAATCCAACATATAATTACACAAATTGATAAATATAGGCAAAGGTAGCATAAATATTTTTTTCTTATATACAAAAAAGAGTCATTAACAACCACTTAATAGATGACCACCACTTTATGTGAGCTTGGAATCATACAATAATTCTTGTATGCAATTCCACAAACTCATCCAAGTGTCTCACCCAAACTCATCCAATGTGCCCACTATGCAATTCCACAAAATTGTTGATATGTCACCCTAAAAAAAAGACCAAAAAAAAAAAAGTAAGGATTAAATATAACTACTCTCTCTAAATAAAATATAAATGTATTAATTATATTGCAATCTTATCCAAATTGAACAGTTTTTCAAGTGTAATACTACTTTTTTCATTAATTAAGATTGCAATATAATTAATATATTCATCTTTTTTTGGTTAATAGTTGAGTAATACAGTTTGATACTTATCAAAATTGCAGAGTTTTTTTTTTTTTTTTTTAAAAACACAAAGTTTTACGTACAGTAATATTGTAATCAAAGTTTTTTTTTTTTTTTTTTAATTTGCAATATTGTATTCAAAGAAAAGCAATAAATATTCCATTTTTTTAAGGTAATGAGGAAGCTTTAACTCACAAACACATATCATACAGGGAGAAAAAAAAAAAAAAAAAGATAATGATAAGTAAATATGAAAATAAAGAAAAGCACTTCAAAGTCCATATAATTAGAATGAGGGTTGACAAAAGTAACCTTAGAATAAGGATTGACAAATGTAACCTACCCAAATTTAACAAAAACCAACTAAAAATTGCATAATCCTCATCAAATTTTACAAATGGTTAGTGACGGTGATTAAAAAAAAGTGTTAGAAGATTGTTTATTTCTTTATTAAAAAAGAAAAAAGAAATGAGCTATGTACATTAACATACCGTTGAGATAGAAAAGCTTCTTTTTTTTTTTTTTTTTGAGCCGGAACAATTAGAAAAGATCTTTTGTTTTTGTAAGTAGAGTTTCTTTTTTTGTATCTATTTCTACGGTAACTGTAAAACTTTAGTGACCTTGATCCAGAAAAATAGACATTATCGCAAAGAATGAAAGAATACATATCACGTGTAAATATTTATGTAAAATTAAAATATTAGTTATATTCATTGAAAAAACATACCTCCTGTGCAGTACCCCTCTTCACACTTTCAAGGTGCTTTCAACAATCGTAAAAATCAATTTTACTTGTAATCTGGAGGTGCAGTACCCCTCTTCAACATTGAAGGTACTTTCCACAATCGTAGAAATTAAAAAATGAATTTTATATGTAATCTAGAGGTAGGGGTAAGTATTGTGATTTTGGTTAACTACTTTTGTAGTGGGCTGATTGAATAACCAATCAAGTAATGGCTGATAGTGGGGAGAAATTAGTGGAACGGTAAAATCTATAGCTAAAATTGAGGATTTTTAATTTGTAGCTAAATATATATATATATATATATATGTTTAACCAAAAAAAAAAGCAATGTGATCTTAACTGTTTAATGTAATGCTTCTCAAAAAAAAAAAAAAAAAAAGGTTAATGATAAGGGGGAAATTTAAAATTGCTAGGTAGAAGTATGGAGTTTGTGTCTCAAATGTGTGTACGGCGGTTTTTTTTTTTTTTTTTTTTTGGGCACATGTTTGTCTCAAATAACAGTGTTTTTTTTTTTTTATCAGTAAGGCATATGTGTTTTTTCAAAGAAAATTATATTTTTTTATTCTAATTTTTTTTATAAATGAATTAAGCAATTTGAAAACCATTAGGGGAGTACTGGTCCTGTTTTGTAGGCAATGTTTTAGTGAAAGTTAAAGAAATATTTTTACCAAGTTTTGTTCCTACTTAAGCATATGTTGTAGGGGTATTTTAGGAAAAAAAATTCGATCCAAATAGGGAAAGACCTCTTAAATAGTAGTATAGATGAAATAGGAATGAATTGTATTGTCTGACCTCTATTAGACATCATAGATTTTGTGAATTATGTTCACAATTAATTTTCTAAGTCATAAAAGAGATTTTTTTTTTTTTTTCAATAATATTATTGGCACCTACCTTCACTACACTTTGACACGATTATATAGCAAACTGGGATTAATTGTTTGTCATTATCACACAGAACCATCATTTTTTCACCACTCATTATAAAACTGTTGTAGCAAAAAAATGTGTAAAAGTGTGCTGTAATAGTATCTTCTTCTCTTTTTTAATGTCTTTAAGCCCAACTTAATGAAAAAAAAAAAAAAAAAAAAAAAGCCCAACTAATATTCAAGAAAGAAAAAAAAAATCTATTTCTAACTCAACCCCCGTGAGACTGAGCAGCCCAAATCGGAGGAGTGAATCACACAGACACATAAAAGCCAACCCCTAAGCTTAGACCAACCCACCCATGTAGTACGTACGATCGGGGAAATAGCCGAACTGACCTAAGGAGATAGTTGTATCCGAATCACATTAAAAGACTATATTTTCAGTGTTTAAACACCCTACCTAGTCCTAAATATTTCCACACCTTGCTCACATGCACCATTCTCGATGTGTTGAAGAACCCAAAATCCTACTCCTCGATCATCACACCCAAAACGAAAAACCAATAAATGTGACAGTCACAAATGTTGGGGTCTTCTTGAACGCTGACTTGAATTTGGTTGCAAAGTTCACAAAATCAGTGACATGTTACCTAGAGGATTGTTGCAATGGTTTGCTTTGCCTTTCAAAAAGTTATGATGATAGATTCTTGGTTTTGTTTAATCCTCTAAGGCAACAACTTCTACCACTGCCACCATCTACAGCCTCTCCTAAGCTAGGCACTAGAAAATATGGATTCTGGTTCGATCGTCCAAAGAACACATACAACATTGTTGTTGTTGCAGTTTTCTTACGCGTAAGTGTTGATGAGAAACCATGCTACCAGTTGGGTGCTGAACTTTACACTCTTGGTACAAGCTCATGGAGGCCTCTTAGCAAAGGTCCTCCTTGCCGTTTATTTGGAAAGCCTATATTTGCATGTGGAGCTCTTCATTGGGAAGGACCTTGTAAATATAACGGTGATATTGGGAATATTGTTTCTTTTGATGTTAGGAAGGAAGAATTTGGCTTGATTTCTCCCAAATATGATTGCCTTGGATATTTGCTTGATCTAGGAGGAAACTTGGCTATGGTTGATCACTCGGCTATGGTTGAATACTTTAATAGACACATCGACATATGGGTAATGAAGGAATATGAAAAGAAAGAATGGGTCAAAGAATACAAAATTGATCCAAATTCCCAAATTGAGAGGCAATATCGTCATAAAGTACGGGTTGAAGTTATAGGACTATGCAAGCTTGGCCAAATACTCTTAAGGCAAAATGAAAAACTTCTATCCTATAACCTAAAGACTGGTGTGCTAAGGAACATCCCAATTCCAAGATTTGGTCCTGAAACGAATGTCTTATTTTACATGGGTAGCCTACTATCAATTTCTAGTTTTCGGTCAGAGCAATGATTTGAGGCTATTGTTTTTCTTCTTGTTTTGCTGTCTTTCCAGAGTCAAATTATTTATGAATTAATTAGTACTATTTTAAATTATATGCAAGATGATTGATTTCATATGATTGGTTCACACGTGATTGGGGTTTTGCTTGTGTGTTATGAACTTATGATTGGTATCCAATTCCTTTGCCCAGTGCTCATTTAGGCTTCATTTAGGAGTTTATAAGCAGATAGAAATGAATAGTATGAAATGATCATAAAGGAATATAATGCATTTATGCAAGGAAATGGAATGAAAAAGAAAAGAATAGAATAAAATTAAATAACCTTGCTTGAATGTTTACTCAGGATAGAAATATTTTATCCCTCATTAAACACAATTTCAACTAATGTGTTTTTCTCATCAATTTTAAATTATATTCTAATTAGACTTATTTTGTGTCAAATGTCATTGCAATTAAATTTTTCATACTCTAATTTTATGCCAAGTATCCCTCCATTTTAAAAATACTTCCAAACCATTTAAAATAACTTATAAATTCAAATCCATTCATAACTACTTCCAACCCATTTGAAACAAAACCAAACCATACCAAATATTCTTACCAAAACTTATTATCAATTTGAATTCAAACTTCAATGAAAATTTTATGAAGGTCTAAATAAAATATTTTTCCTTATCAATATATTTTATAAATCTCAATTTTCTTAACTTTTTTTGAAAAATATCAGATATTCATTGCATCACAATTGCAAAAGTTATGTCAAGTAAAAGCCAACTATATAAATAAATCAACAAACTACATTTTGTTTAATAACTAACATTCGAAGTCACATACTCCCAACATTCGAAGTTAGGTGCAACCTATGACATGTATCTAATTTGCACGTTATCTGAAATGCATTTGTGCGAATGCAAGGGATTACAAGCTTTGTAAGAAAGATGTATAAAGTCAACAAAATTTAAAAGAAAAGGATATATGAAGTTCGGAATAAGCTTCTTAAACATGTACAAGGCTCCTGGAATTGGAAGAGGTATTTTACTCGGCAAGATTTTGTAAATTGCAGGCTGCTATGGAGTTCAAAACCCATGAATTGCTGGCTACTTTGGCTCCAGTTGAACTTGCCAGGGCCTCTGCATCAAACTGCCTGCGGTTGATAATTGTAGTTTTCTTGCTAGGATCATATTCATCTGGCAGCTCAATACTGTAAATTATGAAGGTTTGACACGTTGAGGAGCCAGATAACATGGCTTTTTGCACCTCTGAAATAGGTTTTCTATGGAGAATTGTTCCTCCAGCAGCAATTACAAGGTCCTGTAGGTATCCCTTGTATTCGGGTGTAAAATCTCCCATGAAGTAGAACTTGTACCCATCGAAAAGCTTTGGTTGCTGCATGTAAAAGTGCTTATCAATAAAAGACGCAAGTTCACATTTTTGCGCACAACCAGGTACAGACTTGTGCAAAAGCACACACTTCTCATTTTATCGATTAGATGCTCAATCATGTAAATCAGTTTAAATGCAAGTGGTAACTAATTTCAGAATTTTTTGCATCTTAGAGGGATGAACAGTGAACACAAGAACCATATGAAGGTCTTTAAATAATAAGAATCCTCCCAGACTAAAGTGCTAGTACTAAGTATATTAAAAGCTGAAAGAGTAGAAACCTCCTCATTGTTAGAACATGGAGTGTTAAAGATGTGTAGGGAATTTCCACGGATTCCTAAACCTGTGAGAAACAAAATATAGAAAAAACACACGCCAAAGAAAAATAATCACACGCACAACACAGTATTTACGTGGTTCGACAATTTGTCTACGTCCACGAAGTTGCAGAGATTTCACTGTTATCAGGGAAAATACAAATTGCGACTACAAACTTTTTCACACCAAAAACCGACTACACCACAAACCCTAATTAAAAACAATGCTTTCTACTAAAAACCGGATTCACAATGCTTGGGCCTGTCAGCCCAAGCCTCCGCTCTATGAACTAAGCCTCAGAAAATCTTCCATTAAAAAACCACGCAACATTATTCGGGTTAGGTTGGATCGTCAACCAGATCAAACACAAACTCAGCTCCACAAAACCCAACAAGATGGCCAATGAAGAACAGGACAAAAGCTATTTTAGATGAATCACAACTAGAGTATGCTTACATGCTGTTAATTTATGAACATTAAAAGAGATTTACATCTTCTAGATGAGTGTCTAAGGAACTATCATCGCCATTACAGTTTAAGGCAAGAAGCAACTAACCTGGTTGAGCAATCTTAGTCTTCCAAGTCGAGGGCCATCTCTGATCCCATGAATGTCAACAGTAATTTCATAAGGCTCCTCATCAACAATTTGCATGACCTTCATGCAAGCCTTAATCCCTGTACATACACAGAAGGAAGCATGAGCACATCTATATTATATACGTAAAACACGTCTGTATCTATGACTCAGCAAAAAATATTTATGCGTAGATAGCTCCAAAATATACCATGCTTTATGCTCAGTAAAAATATAGAAGTCTAATTCTTAAAAGGAATACATTCTGAATGGAAGGTATAGTCCTTACACTCATTTACCAAAAGATTTCTGAATAGTACTTACACTCCATATTCAGTATCCACTTTCCCTCCAAGATACCCATCAATACTTTGAGGGTTCTTTTACATGCCCCATTTTCATCAGTTGATGCAATAACATGGGTGACACACGAATCCCACTTTTTCAAAACTGTAACGCCCGATAATCTCTCAAATTTAGAAACAGTTTCCTGCAATTCCAGCCATCAACGAAATACCGGAAATCAGATTTCTTTCACAAAATAAATAAACATAAGCAGATTCTGTTTTACCCTCTCTGGAGTTGTGATAGCTGAACAGCAGAGAAACAATTTCTTTTGGGATCCACAAGAATTCCAGTTTCTACCAGTAATGTCATCATTTTTACTTGCAACATGATCACATTGAGATAGTCGCCTAAAAAGAAAAGTCATAAAACAAGAAATTGTAAGAAATGCACTCTGATGTAATGCCAAAATAAGAGAGTGGGTGCTCTTGTGTCTGTTACTGAACACTTAATGGAAAAGGTACCCTTTAAGAGTGCATTCCTTCCTCCTTCCTTGAGATTCAGGGCTTTCACTGGGAAGCTTAGAAGAGGCATGAAGAGGGCATAGCATGACGAAGTTATCCTATTTCAAGAGACAAGGGAATAAAATAAAATAAAAAATTTTGAACAAAAATGTTTGGTACAAAATCTTAAATGGCACTTGAATCTCTATTTCACTTACAGTGTCCCATCGACATTGATGGATCAACTTTGCACAAGGAAAATGGAAACTCTTGCGACAGCTCTTCTCATAACAGCCAAGTGCCGCCCCCTTATTTCCACAGCAACAACACTTAATTCTCCGACTTCTAGTTAATTCAGCTTCTAGATTAATTGCAATATCATCTTCAAAATAGACATTAGGGGCCCTGCATTTATAGTTTTGAATACCTTTAATAGGATTGACAACATTAAAGTCATAAAATATTTGGAAATTAAACTAGAAAACCAAGTTTTTAAAATTGATCTTATCCTAACACTAATCATGGTAAAAAACCAAATAGCCCTATTGAAGTTCATCTCAGTGGTAACAAGTAATAAATAAACACTTGAACAGCTTATCCTCATCCTAACAACCTGACTTTTTTCACTAGCATATTTGGCATAGACAGCAGATAATGAATCTATTAAACAAATAATTTCAAAAACTACTTTGGATTTTTCTTTTCTAATCAAGAGCTATGCAACTTAAAAGATTTAACTAATCCAAGAAGCTATTATTTGCTCCAAGATGGCAATTCATCTAACCGCCACACAGAACTTTGAAATCAATTCTTTTGGTAATGTGTAGGATCTTTACCATTCAGTACAATTCCTATGTGAGTGTATGACCTTAGATCCTCCATTGTGATCAGCAGCAACAGGTCTACCATTATAGTAGTGCACTAGTTCTCCTGAAGCCTGCATTTGGTTTGCAAATAGAATTGCTGGTTAATTGATCAAAATAAATTAAAGTAGATATAAGGACAAAAAGGACATTCATGTGGCCAAAAAAAATTCGAGGGAGTACAGGATACCTCTGATTCTTCTGAAGAAAGGCAGAAAGCACATTGAAACTTTTTAGAAACAGTCTCACATTTCCGTAAGACTACTTCATTTATCCGAGAAGGTAGCTTCTGAACCACTGATGAATCATCCTGAACTTTGACATCAGGATTGCATAGAATTTTTTCACTCATTTGGGTTTCCTTTGCAGAAACATAAGTATGACCTTTTTGGCTGTCATTGACCAAATCACCCTTTAATATGCCATCAGCAGAAGCTTTCATCTTTTTCCTACTTCTCAGTTCTCGATCACCAGACTTAGATACAGGGGCCAATTCTGGGATTTTATGCTCATTTTTATGGTTTTCAATCTTAGATATTTCTTCAAGCATGTTTTCCTTCACAGATTCAAGCTTCCGTTTCTCAGACCTTATTAAGCAATCAATCTTCTTACGCCCTTTTCTAGCATTCTTCAAGGTGGAATTTTCATCACTGCCTTCTTTCTTACCTAATGAAGCAGGGGTCTCAGTAGCCATGCTTTCTTTACCATGCTTCAGAGTTTCTGTTCCGACAGAGACAGCATGAACATTTTTAGGTGTTGCTTTAATTGCACTGGTACCAAAACAAGTCTTCTTTCTCCTTTTCTTTGTCTCATCTAACTTTAAACCGTCTTTAATATCATGAGTTGGCTCTTGGATATAATTTTCTGATGCTTTATTCAAATCAACATAAATTTCAAAATCTGAATCTGTATGTCTTTTGGCAGGCTTCTTTTGGGCTATTTCACTTGCCTTCCCAATCTTACGACCCTTGTTAGATTTATTGCTCTCGTTTTGATCATTGGAACCTTTAGTTCTGGGAGAGGACGCATTGGACAGCTCATCTTCAGTAACACTTCCTTGTTTAGAATTCACACATTTTGCATTTTCAGTGCTTTGTTCTTTACCAGCAGTCACACCTTGTAAGGCTACATCTACCTCATTTTCTTGAATTCCATTAATTTCTTCCACATTTGCAACCTGCTTTTCACTTCTAATTTTAGTAAGAGCCTAATGACTCAAGAAAGAGGTCTTGAGAGAAAGAACAAATGTATGAGGTAAAATGTACTGCTGCAAACAATGATACCAATACCTGTGTCTTGAAAGGACTTGAACAAAGTTCAGGAGAGCAAGGTCTTTGTGTCCATTCAAACATCTCGCTATCAAAAAGATCTGAAACGGTGGAGCATTTTCCATGCAATCCCCCCTACATTACATTAGCAAAACATAAGAAAACAAAAATACAGAATCAAACAATCGAAGCTAATACAGTGAAGAAACTCCATACACTACAAATAGCTTGATCAAATCAACCTGTTTTAGTTTGGAGATAGCACAATCCGTTACAAATCGCATACAGAGATAGTTTCACTAGAAATTACAGGAAGAACAAATAGGCTAATTTTTCAAATTTGAGATAATCTAAGAAAGTTTTTCAAAATCAAGAAGCAGTCTACTTAGGATTTATCAGACATAATAAGTACAGATAATTTTTTGCCAAGTTAGTTAAACAATATTACTCATAACGTTTCCCAAGCTCATAATAAACTATGTACTCACAGTTGGGGTCAAATTGGAAGGGTTTTCATCATCTGAGTCTTTAATATCACTGAAGGCAGGAGCATCTAGCTGTGGCAGATCCATGAAGTGACTCTCATCAGTATGCTGACTTGACTTTTCTGCATTGTCCTCTCTCAACCAAAAGAAAGGTAAAAGCACTGGTTCTCCCTTGTCATTTAGAGCAGAGTTCTCCTTTGAAGTGGTTGACCTTCTTTTAGGATCTTCTTTGGCAATTTCACTCAATTGACCTTCAAACTTTGAGAGCCTTGTTGGGGTTTCTGAAAGAGGACACTGTGGCACCTGAACCCTTTTCTTGGTTGGAAATGAAGGTTTCACAGAGATAGAACTAGTGTTTTTCATGTTGGATTTAAATGTTTTTCTTGACCCTTTTCCTTTCAAGGTATTTTGTTTCTCTGCAATATCCCGGCAATTTCCTATCATAACTTGTTCACCATGGTTGTCATCACCTTCAGCTTGCTTTTCACGATCTGTAACATAAGAAAATAGTACAACAACAACAACAACAACAGAGAAAAAAAAAACAGCATATTAATTGAATTTTATGGGTGACGGAATAAGTATATCTGACTTGTATTGTACAAGGCAACAAACTGATGTTTGGACTAGTATATACTGCAAAAATTTGCATGAATCTCATATTGTTCTTTTGTGAAAATAAATCTCCTTTTGCATTAACTCCTTCATTATCATTTTGCAAGATATTTCATACGTAAGTAGAACTCACACTCTTATGGGATTGAATTGTAAACTGACCCTCCACCCATTTCTTTTTGGGAGGATATGTCACATGGTCCAAATGGCACTTAAAACATAGTGACAATCTTCATAGCTCATGAAAATGAAGAATCGGAGAGTTTTTATGACAAAAGAAAGCACAGGAACAATAAACAGTGTCCAACTAAGAAACATATTTCCAAAAGATATAGGATATAATGTAAGTTTTGGTAATAGAAACCACCTATGCATGTAAAATTTAATGTCTTTAAAGTTTAAATCCCTATATTATTTAATCCAATAGCAGCTGAATGATTCCAACATATACTTTGCATTATTCATATGCCAAGTGTGTGCTGAAATTCCACCTGATAATTTATTTGAGGATGCATTCTGAGTGACAAATATATTGATTCCTGAAGCAGCTTCCATGCTTTTGTAAATGCTCACTAAGTTATCCATGTGAGGAGCAGGACGAACCTCTGCACCAAAAATTATTCATAAGCACTAAACACAACTGAACAACAAATACAGCAGCACTGAAGCCAGTGGAAAAGGCCATATAACTTTAAAAACACAACCAACAAAAACATAGTTTTGTAATATTACACATCCAATGCTTCCAAACTGCTAACCAAATGTTACCAACAAACGCATAATGGTTAATTAATAAAATTCAAAATTTTCTAACATCTTAAACTTTTGGAACGAGCAGTAATTTATCATTGTACCGAAGTAGATGATTATGAGTTTGAAAATTTTCTCCGCTCTACTACCCATTTAAAAATTGAATTCACCTATTTCTAACAGCTTAAGCTTTTGCAAAAAAATCGATAATCTATCAAGATTCAGGAACTTTTACTCATCTCCATGGGCTATATTGGCTTAATGCTAAACCATATCTAATTTTCCACATTCCCATTTTATTGTGCTATCTCTAATTAGCCACAAAGCCAACATGTTCCCCCCAAAACATTATGGGACTTCACACAAACAGATCATGCTCATGATATTAAATCCATAAAACTAAAAAAAAAAAATCATAAGTCTCATACCTCTACGCCGATATGGGACTTTACAAACCGGACAAGTGGAGCCCGATTTCATCGATTTCGAAATGCACGAACTGAAAACAATCAGAAATATATATATATATATATATATTAGCTTCAATTAATTTAACCAAATAAATAAATTGAACCCATTTGAACAGTACCAGAAAGATTGAACTCACTTGCAGAACACATGATTGCATGTAAGCGAAGCCGCAGAGTTTAGCAAACTCAAGCTGCAAAATAAAACGTGAGATAATTCAGCCTATGGGATCCCAAATTGAGATATCCACAAAATAATTAATAATAATTAAGAATTTTAAAATGGGTCTGTTTGGCTGCTGAGAAAATTTTGAAAAACAAGAAGAATATCATTAAGGGTTTTGGGCATTGGTAAAGAAAAAAGAGAGTGGATATACCAAATGGGGCACTTGAGTTCTCTGCCCATTTTTTCCAGGTGGGCCGTCGGATCACCCATTTTTTTGCTCCGATGAGAGAGAGAGAGAGAGAGAGAAAGCTAAGGAAGAAGAAGAAGAGTCTTAAGTATAGAGAATGCAAAAATTGAAAGATTTTAGGTCAGAGAGATGAATGATGCGAAGATTGGGGAGCTTTTACTTTGTTCACAAAATGATTCTAAATTTCTAATTGCTTTTTGAATTTTTATTGACCCGCCAAAACCTCTCGAGTTAACGCGCCTCATTTTGCTGTTGGAGTGTTAAAATGTAAATTAGTAAAACTATGGGAGGTTTTTGAAAATAGAACAACTTTTGAATATGGGAATTTTGCATTTGCAAATTGCAATATTATAATCAGTTAAAATAGTGTGCTTTTCAAAACATTTTTTGTCCTTATATTTTGGCCATATTTTTAATTTGGTTCTCAAAGTAGCATTGCTTTCATATTGGTTCTTATATTTTCAAACTCATCGTCATTTACATTTAATTTTTTTCTCTCTCAATCACAACCCCCTTCCCCTAACAAAGCCTAGACAATTGGGTTCCGGATCTAGGGTCCAATTTACGGTAGAAATTTGTTTGAACATCATCAATGCTCAAAATTCTGCCACGCCATTTAATAGGGAAACACATACTTTAACTGGGGTTAAGCACTTAACTGGGAGGGTTGTTTAACTCAATTGGACAAAACCTACTGAAAACAAAAAAAAAAAAAAAAAAACCTTTTGGGAGGGAAAAGTGAAACAGAGGTTGATCAGCCTATCTCTCACGTTTAAAGCTTTACAAATTTTAACCCATAAAAAAAAAAAAAAAAAAAAAAAAAAAAAAAGCATCACAGCAGGTTGAAAACAAGTGAAATAGAGGTGTATCTTATTCAAGGCTTTTAGGAGGGAAACATGAAACATCTTAAAGCTTCACGGCAGAGAAAGTTCAGAGACAGCTCTGTTTCTATCTTGCCAAAACAGAGGTAAAGTTTGAGATAAACATTTTATCCAAAACAGCTCTGTTTCTTGGAGCATCTCCTTATATTTTTATGAGATAAAGATTGAATCTTTTTTTTCTTTTTTGAGATAAAGATTGAATCTTTGCTCTGTCTAATTTACTTCTTTTGTTTCAATTCATTATTACTTCTTTTGCATATCTCTCATTTTTTGTTATCTATCTATTTGTGCTGCTTAATCATGATTGTTAAAAGAAAAATCATTCATCGATTTTCCGTTTTTAGGAATATATTTTTGATGAATGAACTCTACGAAGCTAGTGCTGGTCTTTTTTTTTTTTTAATTTAAAATTTCAAGTCCCTTATAAGCTTGAACCTAAGGCAATTCAAAAAAAGAAAAAAGAAAAAAACAGAAGAAGAAGAAGTTAATTAAGATATGTTAATAAGTAGGTTGAAAGATTTTGATATTACCAATATTTGGTTTACAAAAATAAATGCACTTTTTAGAACTAATATTTGCCAATAAGTGCATTTTGATATTATCAATAAATGCACATTTTAGAACTAACCCAAATGTGAACTTTTTATAATAACCTCTCAGCACTTTTAAGCTGAATTACTTATTTTTAATTGGGACATTTACGAAAATATCTAATTTATTGCCATAAAGCTTTTTGGGAGGCTTTATGTTTTATTATAACAATAGTTTATTTCAATATCTTATACCACCTGGACTTTGTCAATGCAATATTGAGATTTTGAAAACAAAGAAACATAAACCGATTGATTAAAAGGTAGAAAATTTAACTTAAACCTTCAGTTTGCATCATTTCAAAACTTATAATCTCTTGGATAGATCATTAATTGCTGAGTTTTTTTCAATAATTTTACGCGTGGATTTTTTTAGAGGGATTGTTATGAAGTTTATAATATTTTGAGTTACATAGTTAGGATGTTATTTTTCTGTTAGTATTTTATAATAAATTTATGTTCAATTTTTTGTAGGGATAATGATGGGAATACATGTTCCTTCTAATGTGCCCATAGAATCTACTCCATTTAAAGGGATGGAGTTTGAAACGGATGAGATTGCATATGGTTTTTATAATGAATATGGCAGAAAGGCCGGTTTTAGTATTAGAAAAGAGTATGTAAATAAATGTAAAAAGACTAGAGTGGTTACTTCAAGGAGATTTGTGTGCGCCAAGGAGGGAGTTCGAGGCAAAGACAAGAGAGATCAGAATGTAAAGAATCCACGAGCAGAAACAAGATGTGGTTGTGAAGCACGTTTGGTTATTGTACTTAATCGAGATAGTAAAAAATATGTGGTGAGTGAATTTATTACTGAGCATAACCACTATCTCCACCTTCCATCAACTGTGCACATGATGCCATCACAACGGAAAGTGGCTACAACTCATGCTATTGAAATTGATTTGGCACATGAATCGGGATTAAGATTAAAGCAATCTTATGAGCTTCTTAGTAAGCAAGTTGGTGGATATGATAATCTTGGTTTTACCAAGTAAGATCATAAAAACTACTTACGCAATAAGCGACAGAGAGACATGGAGCATAGGGCAGCTGCTAGCTTAGGAAGATATTTCAGTCGTCAACTTAAGGAAAATCCTTCATATTATTTCGCTACTCAATTGTACTGTGAAGAGTTGATTACTAATATCTTTTGGGCCGATGCAAGAATGATCATTGACTATAGCCACTTCGGTGATGTAATAACGTTTGACACAACGTATAGCACAAATAGAGATGCAAGGCGACTTGGAGTATTTTTGGGTCTCAATCACCATAGAGAAACTGTTGTATTTGGAGGTGCACTTTTATATGATGAAATGATTCAATCTTTTGTATGGTTATTTGAGACCTTCTTAAAAGCAATGTCTAAAAAGAAGCCAATCACTATTTTCACAGATCAAGATGCAACAATGTCAACTGCAATAAAAGTAGTCATGCCTAAGACATATCATTCATTTTGTAGTTGGCGTATGTGGCAGAATGCTGAGAAACACTTAGGTCATTTACTAAAAACTGAGCCTCAATTTAATGTTGATTTCTTTGCATGTATCTATGAGTATGATGGTGAAGATGAGTTTCTTACAGCTTGGAATGAAATGCTAGATAAGTATGATGTTTGTGAAAATAAATGGCTAATTGATCTATTTAAATTGAAGGAAAAATGGGCCCAAGCATATGTTAAGAGAACTTTCACTGCAGGAATGAAGACAACCTAGCTTAGTGAGAGTTTCAATGCTAACTTGAAGGGTTGCTTGAGTACTGATCTCAATATAGTAGAGTTTTTCACTCATTTTAAAACAGTTGTCAATCAAAAGCAAGATGAGGAGTTAGAAGTATAATACAACTCTAGACAGAAATTTCCAAGATTAAAGCTCAAAAGCTCTCCTATGCTTAACCAAGTAGCAACAGTGTACACGCCTAGGTTGTTTGATTTATTTTAGACAAAAGTTGAAGAGGTAATGGCACTTTCCATCCTAGAACGCAATGTGAGTCAAACACATAGTTATGTGGTTGAAGTTTTCAATCAAAATGGAAAATATGAGGTCATGAGGAATCCATTAGATGAGACTCTATCTTGTATTTGCAGAAAGTTTGAGTCATTTGGTATTTTATGTAGGCATGGTTTGAAAGTTCTTGATGTATTGGATATCAAGTTGATTTCTAATAGATATATCATGAAGAGGTGGAGAAGAGATGCAAAAGATGGAAGCGGAAAAAATTGCACAACACATAACATTAAGCCGGATACTCAACTGGAATATAGAGATCGGTTCGAGATTTATGTCCAAAATATATTCAATTGGTGAATGAGGCATGTGAAACTAAAGAAGGCCATAATATTCTAAGCTTAGCAATTGCAGATTTGAAAAAAAAAAACTTTGTGACCTTAGGAATTGCAAAGCTAATGTAGAAGAAGACATCATTAGGTTTTCCACCGATTTTGCAGAAAAAGAAGATCAATTATGTGCTTCGATTATGATTGTACCAAAAAGGATAAAGAAAAGAGAGGTTTATCGTAATAAAAAGTGTAGGAAGAAATCATGGATAGAAAAGATGAGGAAACCAAAGGAAGGCACATCAAAGAAGCAAACAAAGAAAAGAGAAGTGCAGGAGGTAATCTTCAATTATCCTTATTTTCAGCATTCTATTTTATTTTTACACATCAATATAGTATACTATTATTGTTGCTAAACTAGTACAATTTTTACAGGAAATATATGCACATGACGTCATGGCACAATAGAAAACTGAGGATATATCTTCTGGAAATATTACTAGTTTTACACAACTTTTAATGGTAAAAATATTTACAATTATATACTTTATTTTGATATTAATAATAGTTTAGATGCATGATTTGATACTTTTAATGCTAAGCTTGTGATATGTGTAATGTGTAATTGGATTTTTTGTAGTCGGCTTCTACAAGTTCTGCAGCACATCAGGGAGGCTCATCAGCAAGTGTTGCATTACCATCACATTTAGAGAGTACATCAAGTGTTGTAGGCTCCAACGACAAAATTAATGGTGCAGGAGGTCTCTTGACTCAAGGAAGTGTTGCAAGTGGAGGTCCCTTGACTCAAGAAAGTATTACAAGTGGATGGAATCCGATGGTTTATAAAGTCAAGCCATTTTTCTAGTTTAGGATCATGTTTTATAATCAATGACACATGTTGAGATTAAGTGCTCTTATTTTGTAATTTTCCTAGTTTAGGACTGGAGTTTTGATGGTCCAAAACTTAGTCACATTCAAATGTTTAGATTTTTTATTATTTGGAAAGAATACTTAATCTGCATGTCTGATGTATCTCTGCAAGGTGTTAATTTCCACATAATTATTTGTTGCTGCATAAATTGTTATTGTTTCTGCATAATTTCTGCATAATTACTGCATAATTACTATTACTGTTACTGCATAATTACTGTTACTATTACTACATAATTAATGCTACTGTTACTGCATAATTAATGCTACTGTTACTGCATAATTAATGTTACTGTTACTGCATAATTACTGTTACTATTACTGCATAGGTTTGGTATTGCACATTCTGCATAATTATGTTTTTCTGCATAATTGTTATGCTAGGCAAGAGTTGTTTTTATATATAAGTGTTGCTGTTTGGGGAAAAATTTTATATAAATAAGCCAAGTTTTGAGCTGTATGTATGTTAATTGGTGTGTCATTTTTCTTTTGCATGAGTTTTACAATCCTTATCTGCATGAGTTTTACAATCCTTTTCCTCTGCTTATAAGCACTCCACGTAACCATAACCACACACCTTGGCCCAACCAACTAACAACCCACAATAAGACAATTTAATAAAAAAAATGAACAAATTTTATTAAAATGTACACTTTGATCACATAACAAAAATTTCATTAAAATAAACACTTCGTTTAAAATAACATGAAACTTCTACAATTGGTGTGCTTATTGCTTGACTATGCATTCCTTCGTTTAAGTGTCCATTTTCTGGCTTGCAATCAATTGTTACTCGAAGCCCTGCACCATGATACACAAAATTATTGTTACTTGTTTTTCAATATTATTTGTATATGGCATCATCAATCATATGCAAGGAAAAAGAACAATGCACCCATCACTTTGTCCATATTGTCCATAATTTTTACCCTAAACAGAATATGGAACCAAGATTAGCAAATAGTAGCATTTCAAGTCAAAGCATGGCAACATTGCACTTTTACAAGGCAAACTTGACATTGACATTTAAAAGAACAATGCACCCATCATGAGTAGAATAAAAAAGAAACATCAACCATGAACAATTCAATATTTACAACAGGGAAAAAATTATTGCAATAACACAAATTTCAAGATGTGGACATCTTGAAAGTTTCTGGTATAAAGATTTTGCAAAAATTATTGCAATTGAGGATGAATTTTTTTAGATTAATTCCAATTTGGGCTTGTTTTATCCAAGTCCTGCATTGGTTTTACCAGTTCTGTTTTTGTCTGGATGGGCATCTGCCATACTTCAGCTTTCAGAGAAATTCTTGGATTGGGCTATAAATATCCATCCCAAGAAAACATAATTTTTAAAACTCTTAGGAATCATAACGTGGCCTTGAATCTTACATTGTGTTTTATGTTCACAGAGGATGTGACTCCTATCCCTAGTGACAGCACTCGAAGGAAGGGTGGTAGAAGAGGTAGAAGACTGTAGGCCGGCTTCTTGTGTCAACCATCTCATTAGTCAACTTTGGTGCTGGTTATGAAGTTGCCTGGCTACATCTTGGAAGGGTATTAGTTGGCATATTTTTGTAGTTTTTGAAAATGGTTGACTTTTGCTTTATATCAAGCTTATTAATGTAGAATCAGAAGGGTGTGAGATTATCTATGGAATTTGTGTTCACATAAATGAATTTCTTTATCAAAAGAAAACAAAATCCTAATACAATACTAAAAATTAAAAAATCTTTTTTTTTTTTGTTAAGAAAATTAAAAGAAGGAAAAATCAACGAGGGAGACAGAGGAACTTTACTGGAACCACGGCCGAAATTGGTGGAACGGAACACAGTGGCTGCTAGCGGTAGCCATGGAGATTGAGCATCAACTTCTCTCTTTCCCAATTTTCCCCAAACCCAAACCCTAACCTTCGTTGATTTGGGTCTGAACCAAATCGGCAAGGTTGGCTCACCGCAACCACCACCTCCGATGGTGGCTTCTTCTCTCCTTCGATGGGGGCGGTGGTAGTGCACTTGAAATCCGCCGCTGATGTGGTGGCTAAAGTGATGAGGAGCGACAGAAGATGCAGCGCCGAGATAAGGAGCGACGACGACTGTAAGGACCGTGGGATGGAAAGAGGTCTCTGTTCTTGAGGATGAGAGTTTAATTTTTTGAAATTTCAGATGAGAGAAGCATCGGCACTTAGTTACCTTGGTTTAACAAGAGGTTTGGTTAAGTTTTTTACATTTTAAATGACATGGCAGAATTTTGAGCGTTGATGTACTTCAAATAAATCTCCACCGTAAACTGGACCCTCTCCATTTCACTTTGAAATGGAGAGGATCCGGATCCAGACGATTGCATTGTGCCTCCAACCAAAGTTTTCACTGCCACTAGCCTCAACCCTCATGTGACTTTACAAGTCATTAAGTTTCCTTTAGCCCAATCACTCCACCAATACCGCATGACTTCACTCAGTCTTGGGAGTCCATAGGAATAGACAATATATCATTTAGATATGTTGGTGTGAAAATATATGACATTTTTTTTTTTTAATATAGGAGTAGTTGATTGTGTTGAATACAGTATGTTACAACATGTTTTTTCTTTGTGAAATCTCAATATTTTGGGTGATTGATCCTAAGTTCCTAACATATTTTGTGTATGTGTTTCTAGTACGATAAAAAATTCTTTCAACACTCAACCTCTAGTTGGGTCTATTGCGACCATCTTGACCTCTACTATTTTTTAATATAAATTTTTATAATTTTTGTTAGAAAAATAAAATGTAATAAGACTTTTTAAATTAAAAATAGCCATTGAGGGCCCCCTTGCACGCATGGGGCATGTAACATATGTTTTTGGGATTTTTTTGGGGCCAGCCTCTAATAGGAGTTGAGGACAAGCCCATGAAAACGTGTTTGAGATTTTTGGATCACTTTTGTTTTTTTTTTTTTTTTTTTAATGTTTTTGATAGATAATTAAAAATCATAAAAATTAGGATAATTCAGAAAATTGAGAAAACCCATACTAAGGTATTCATGTTTTAATGGGTTGTGTTTCAAACACTTAGTTTTTTGTTTTGTGTCCCACATTAGTTAGAGATGAGCCATCAGACATCCTTTTTTTTTTTTTTTTTTTGAAAGCGGAATCAATCATTCATTTATTTATAGGAAGAGAATCCAAATACAAAGCTTCAATGGCAGGAAGTGGAGCCTCCTCCATCCAAACATTGTCCTCATCTATCAACCTAGCATAGTGGGCTAAGGAATGGGGCTACAGAATTAGCAAAGCGTTTTACGCAATTAAAAGACAGACATCTGCTACTAACAGCTAACAATTGAATATCCGCGTAAATATTACCAAGTCTAGTTTGTAAGGCCCTCAAGGAAGAAATGGATTCATGACCGTTGCATTATCCCCCTCTATCACCAACTCCTCAAACCCAGCATCTACCGCAAACTCCAGTGCTCTCCGACACGCAAGCGCTTTAGCTTCTTCACTATTACCTACAACAGGCCCTTTTGCTGACAAGGCAGCCATAACCTCCCCCCTACTGTTTCGAATAATCGCCCCAAACCCCGAAGAGCTAATATCCTCAAACACCGTGGCATCAAAATTCAATTTGTAAAAGGAACCTGAGGGAGGGCGCCAAGACAGCATAGATGCATTCACATTCATTTCTGTTATCGTCAGATGCACTTGTGCAGCCCGATACTCCTCCAACAAATCTTTGGCTCGTTGGTTCAACCTACTAGAATCTTGTATGATACCCCCATGCACTATAATGTTCTGTTGATTCCATATTAGCCAACACTGGACCCAAAAAAACTCCAGCTCTTCAACGGTTAACCGACGCTGCAATTGATCAACCAACTACAACATATCCTCATGCCCAATCGTACATTTCTGCAAACGACTTGGATAGCCAGCCCATATGTCTTGAGCCAACCCACACTCCTATAACGCATGATATCCAAATTCCTTGGCCATCGAGCATACCACACATCTATCATCTTCAATGATTTTCCTTCGAGCCAAATTCACCCGAGTAGGCAAAATGTCCAGGCAGACCCTTCATCCAAACACTTTTATTTTGTTTGGTATATGGAGTTTCCATAGTTTCCCCCAAACTGAACTTCCAAAAGCCACCCCTAAAATCCCAGCAACCACCCCTGAAATCCCAACCTTGTCTTCTTCCTGCCTAGATATGAGCCTTGCCGTATGATATCCAGACTTCACCGAATATTCCCCATTGTTTGTGTGCAACCAAAACAGCCCATCTGGAACTTGTCTGTGACTCAGCGGAATGCGCATAATAGCCTCTACATCAGACCGTTGAAATTTGTGCTCAATGACATCACAATCCCAAGAGTTCGACCTCCAATCAATAAGGTCCGAAACCTGCCACTCCCATTCCTCCTCCACAGGTGGATGAAGAATCTAGTTTGTAGTTTGATGTGGTAGCCATTTGTCAACCATTACCTGGATGGTAGACCCATCTCCCACCCTTCAGCAACATCCCTGTTTTAGGATTGGTTGGGCCGACATTAAACTCTTCCACACATAAGAGCTATTAGGGACATCTGAGGCATCTAGAAAATTAGATCTTGGAAAATGTCGTGCTTTAAAACACTTGAAAAGTAAAGAATCCTTCTCTTGAATCAACCTCTACCCTTGTTTAGCTAACATAGCGAAATTAAAATTCCTCAGGTCACGAAATCTCATACCTCCTTCTTTTTTTGGTTGAGACAACACTCCCCAATTCTTCCAATGTATCTTCCTTTCGTCTCCTGTTTGACCCCACCAAAAGCTTGCACATAAAGCATTGAGTTCACTACACAGTTTAGCAGGTAATAAAAATACCCCCATTGTGTAAATAGGAATGAATTGAGCTATAGCTTTGATCAATACCTCTTTTCCCGCTCTTAATAACATTTTCCCTTTCCACCCTTGCATCTTTTTCCATACTCTATCCTTCAAAAAAGAAAAAGCTTGATATTTTGATTTGCCAAGTAGTGTGGGTAGCCCCAAATAGGACTCAAATCTTTCCACCTCCTTAACCCCCAACATAGCTTTTATCCTTTCTCTTTGCCCCCTAGCTGTGTTGTTGCTAAAATATATAGAAGATTTTGCAAAATTAATACACTGGCCCAACGAGTCTGCATATAGCTGAAGAGTATCTGTGATACATTGCACCTCCTCCATAGAAGCCTAACAAAAGAGCAAAGAGTCGTCTGCAAAAAGGAGATGGGAAATTCGGGGAGCAATTCTGCATGCTGCCACCCTTTTAAGCCTACCTTCCCTCTTAGATTTAGCTAACAAAGCTGTAAACCCCTTAGCACATAACAAGAATAAGTAAGGCGACAAAGGGTCACCCTGACGAAGACCTCTGGAAGGCTTAATTGTCTCATAAGCTTTGCCATTAATACATGCTGAGAATGAGGATGTAGAGACACAACACATTACCCTCTCAATCCACAAATCAGGAAGCCCCAGCCTGATCATTATGCCTTTCAGGAACTCCCATTCAGCCCGATCATATGCTTTGCTTATGTCAAGTTTCAATGCTAGCAAACCCTTCTTGCCCTTCCTCTTGCAATGCATGGTGTGCAAGGTCTCATATGCAACAAGTACATTATCAGTTATTAGTCTGCCTGGGACAAAAGCACTTTGGGTAGATGCTATCAACTGGGGAAGAATCTGTTTCAATCTGTTAGCCAACACTTTTGAAATAATTTTATAAATGACATTACATATGCTAATAGGTCTGAAATCAGATATTTTTTCAGGAGATTTCACCTTTGGAATAAGCACAATGTGGGTATAATTAATTTCAGGGATCATAGTACCAGAATTCAGAAAATCAAGCACAACAGCAATCACATCACCCCCAACAATATGCCAAATTTTTTTATAAAAGAGAGCATTCATACCATCAGGTCCAAGAGCCTTTGTTGGTCCCATTTGGAACACCGCTGCTTTAATTTCTTCGGCATTAAATTCACTAGACAGCATATCCCGCATGTCTGGGGTCATCTTTTGTTGCACTGCACTAAGACACTCCTTCATCCTTTGACTTGTCCCCGAACTAAACATACTCTCAAAGTACTTTATTGCCACTCCAGCTATCTCCCCAGCTTCTTCCACCCATCCATTATTTTCATCTCTGATCCCATGAATGAAATTTCTCCTTCACCTTTGAGAAGCCTTAGAGTGAAAAAATTTGGTGTTCCTGTCACCATGCTTTAGCCAAGCAACTCTTGATCTTTGTGCCCAATATATTTCTTGTTTTAGAAGCAACTCATCAAGGGTCTTACTAGCTGCCAAAATCTCAACCGTATTCTCCACTGTATGTTCAGCCATACTAAGTTCCTCGACCCTTTTTTGTACCCTTTTGATTTCTACCTCATCTGGATGAGTATGAGGAGCCCCCCAAGCTTGCAACTCGGCTCCACACTTGCTAATTTTCTCCCTGACCCTTCTCAAACCCGCATCCATATTATTCCCCATATAACGCCAAGCCTCATTAATCACTTTTTCACAATCGTCCCTCATCAACCAGGCTTCTTCAAATCTAAATGATCTAGTGCTTTTGCCATGACACCTTAGGGAGCTTCGTACATGCAATATAAGGGGTTGGTGATCAGATGCATGTGAGAATAGGTGAGTGACCAAACTACCCTGGAACTTATTCCTGCAACTCACGTCAACCACAGCCCTATCAAGCCTTTCCTTAGTATTATCCAACCCAGGTCGTTTGTTGTTCCACGTAAAAGGGTATCCTATAAAGCCCAAATCAGCCAAGCCACACCCATCCAAGAAACCACGAAAATCATCCATTTGTTTGAAAGGAAGAGGAAACTAACTTTATTTTTCAGCTGAGCTAAGAATAGCATTAAAATCCCCTATACAACACCAAAGGCAATCAACAAAAGAGCGGATATGGTTAAGAAGAGCCCACATTTGTGCTTTTGGCTCGCTTCAGGCCACCCATAAATACAAGTCAACATCCATGAAAAACCATCTTCCTCCACCACCCTCGCAAGAATGTGGTGATCCGTAACATTTATAAATTCCATCTTAACTTCTGCCTTCCAAATGAGGGCCAAACCCCCTCCCCCATCTGGCTTCTTCACTATGAACTTGTTTGGAAACGGTAAATCTCTACAATGAATATCAAAACCTTCTCTATCAAGACGTGTCTCCATCAAAAAACACGCTGTGGGAACTTCATCCCTCACCAACTTGTGAAGGCTGCGAACTGTCCAAGAGTTCCCAAGCCCTTGGCAGTTCCAGCTTAGTAGCCTCATTGTGTTTGGTAAGGGTGCTCCTGCACCCCCCCCCCCCTCCGCTTCATTCTTTAAATTCTCTTCTTGGTACTTCCCACGTTTCCTTCCCTTTCTTTTAGTCTCAGTATCTTGCTCAACAAGACCTTCCTCCACCCCTCTCTTCCCCAAAGTAATTGGGCTTGTTTTTTGTAATTCCTTCCCTGGCCCAACATCCATTCGTGACACCCTCGTCCAAGTGTGTTTTGTATTTAAAGCTTGCACGTGCTCCTTCTTTCCCACATGCCCTCTAACCGGTGATGGTATCATCATGTTTGCATGTTGCAAAGCCACGTCATGTGTGCCATTATCACCATTTACTAATAGCTCCCCTATATTATTCACCAAATGGAATGGTACCATACTTTCCATAATTGACCCATCCAATTCCGTAACGTCCGCCGTGCATCCCGTCAATATCCCTGATTTAACGTTCTTACTTAATGCATGAGTATCTTCCTCAGTAGGGTTTCCTTTCATGGCTACATTCTCCACCGCCAGCATCTCCGAACTGTGCTTCACGCCGTGTGCCTTAGATCCTTCGGCGTTTAATGGTTTCGAGCTCGTAGTTGAACTCTTCCTCGGTGGTGAGTGAGAGCATCCACCTATGGCTTTTAACCACTCTCCATACTGGCCATCAATCACTTTGCTATTCCTACTACGTGAAAAATGTTCAGCGCAGTGTTTGATGTCGTGACCCAATAGACCACAGTAATGACAGAACAAAGGGAGGCGTTCGTATCTGTAATCCACCTAAGTTTGATGCCCATCTAATCTTCCAATAAAGCCTCCCCGTCGAAGTGGTTTGGATAGTGGGATTGCCACCTTGACCCGCATAAACAAGTTCTGAGACTCCAAACTCCTCCGTTTTTTGACCTCCACCACTTCCCCCAACCATCGTCCAATCTCAGTTGCTACCTTAGGTGATGACATATCAAAAGGCGCTCCCCATATCTGAACCCACAATGCCACTGAGTCAAATTTGACATTTGCCGCCATCATACCCTGATGCCATCTGTGGAGCAAAAGTACTTGATTGTTGAACGACCAAGGACCCCCTCTGAAAACTCTGTCCAGATCAAAATCTCTACTGAACTTAAACTGAAAAAGGTTGGAGCCAACCTCTATAATCTATAAATCCTTCTCCAAACCCCAGGTTCGTCTCAACGTGATATGTGCTACTCGTTTGTTAAATGGCTTGCAAGTAAGAAATTTGCCAATCAGACTCACAGCGCATCCCTCAATTTCCTCTTTCTGGCCTTCGTCCGATATCGTAATGACTTCTTCCTCCTCCGTCGTCAGCCTCAAATTCTCCAATCTACTACTCACATCCTTGGCCATCTCTAGCTGTAAAGGACCCTAAAATCTAAAGAAAAGGCAAGCCCTTAGGACCTAAGGGAGAGAGAAGTCTCGCACTAGTTGAGAGAAATGACTGCTACACGAGGAGCCATCAGACATCTTGCATGTTTATAAACCATTGCACAACTTAAGTGGTAACTTGGAATATAATGGGCTAGGTGTTGGCCTAGGTTTGAGCTTGGATCAGTTATATCTTTCCTGGGCCTCTATCATTTTCCCTTTCTTTCTTTTGAACGTTGGAGGTCCAGCCCATTAGATAGCACACTAGTGTCTTCCTTGTGTTGACTTGTAAAACCCTTAGTTCCACTCTTTCTCTTCAAATTTTTTTTCTTTTAGCCTGTTGGTCAGCGATTAAGCAACTTGTTTTCTTTCTTTTAACCCGATGGTCAGGGATTGAGCAACTCGTTGGGCACCAAATCTGCACAGTGACCATTGGAGGTCTAACCCATTAGATAGCCCAATAGTCTTCCTCATGTTGGCTTAAAAAACCATTAGTTCCACTCTTTTCTCTTCAGATTTTTCTCAGCTCTTCATAGATGTATCTCTCTCCCTCTATTATGCTCTTATTTTTCTCCACAAAAATTTCAACTTCTAATTTTTGATTTTAAGGAAAAGCAAATAAGGTTGCTATTTTTTTTTCTTACTTAGGTGTGTGTCAAATTGAAGAAATTACTACAGTCTAATTCTAGGAGGTTGTTTGGCCAAGAGAGTCATTCGCACCAAGTTCTACTCTGAGCGGTACGAATCAACCGTTAAGGATAACACTATTTATGTGATTCTATAGTTTATGAGATCTTTTTGACTTTATCTATTTATTTTGTTATTGCTAATTGTTTAGGGTATACTTTATTGAATCAAAACTTGTTTATATTGCTATATTTTCCAACAATTCACACTCTCATATAACTTAGAAGTTATATTTTACTAAATTTAAGGTTGAATTTTATGATTTTCTATATTACGATAAGATTTGAATTTAAGGCATTTGCTTCTTAATGATCATTTTTTTATCATTAAGCTAAAATACTAATTGGTTTTTTTTATGTAGGTGGGATTTGAATCAAAGTCCTTTATTCAAGGGCAACATACTTTACCAATTCAGGTAACTGTAACCTACTATTAATCTTATTTATATATAATTGCATGGATAGCTGGTTACTTGTAGAGGACCAAGGGTGACAAAAAAATTTATTATGTATATATCACAACCAATGCTTATGGGCAAAGTTGAGAGGGAGGAGGGATTGGCTATTAAGTACAAGTAACGTAGCAAGCAGCTCGCTTATATTCTTCCCAAGATAAGTACATTCAAGTGAATTAAGGAAGAAAAAGAAAATAAAAACATTGGGGAGAGATCAATCAAAAAATTCCCATTGGGCTGCTGAAGGTGGAGGATCAAATGTCTCCCACTTGGTCGTGACAATAACAGGCTTTACTTTTGCATTTGATATCTTCAGCACATCAAGGCTTTCAACACACTTTTGCACCCTCTTGCCCTGCAAAATGAATAACATTAATATCAGCTACCTATATATAGTGCATAATTTTAGCACCACTAATGTCAAAGAACAACTAAACTAGTGCGTTTCAGGTAACAATATAGAAGATCACAAAATTCATACCAGATTGAAACTGAAACATAGCAGTGAAGCAAAGCAATAAGGTAAGGTGAATTAGCATATCTATTTATATTGCTAAAGGCAGCGAAATATTATCTCTTTAGGGAACAAGAGAGAAGGACAATAATGTGATTAGTACCATTGTGGAAGTAGTATGCAGAGAAGAGAAGCAAAATAAATATGATATGGTAACTACCTGCAAATTCTTCTGAGCAGACGCTTCTCCTTCTGCAGAAATGTTATCTAGCTTGATTGCTTGTCTCATAAGCATCTCAATTAATGTCGTGATCTGAACTTCCGGTACCTTAACCCGATTTGAGATGGACTTTTCAATGGTAGAGACCTATTGAAGAGAAAAGTAATTATTTTCATATGGTTACCAAATGATTTTCTTGTCAATAAGAGAAAGCATAATAAGTCATGATATGACATAAACTTCAAACAACCTTCTGAATAATCTTTCAAACTTTATGAAACCACCTCATGTTTGGTCTGGCTAATGTAAATGCAATGTTTCTAACTTTCTACTTTGTGCAGGGAACATTGAACATCAAGATTAATGCTTTATGATTCTATCTAGAACTAATTAGTTCCATTCTTTCAAACTCTATGCGACAACCTCATTATGGACTGTCTAATGTAAATGCCATTTTTCTACTTCCTACAGGGAACATTGACGAGTACTGAAGATTAATTACTCGCGCAATGCAGATGGCATTCAGAGCAAACATCAAATCGATTAAATATTTACAGTAAATCAGATCCCACTGAGCTACTCCGGCCATAAGTTACCGGTATTAACTAGTAATGTACAACAAATCAGATTCATTCAGCCACTCTTTCTGTAAGCAAGTGTTATTAACAAGTACTCGTACCTGATTATCCTTTTCCTCTTTTTTTTTTTTTTTTTTTTCTTGAAAAGAAAAACATGGGTACGAGAATGGTGGTCCTAATGGCACCATAGTTACAATTTCTATTCCTCTATGAATGAAACAACCGAAATATTTCTTGTTTGGTTTCAATCATAAAATGAGTCAAAAAAACCATCTTATATTGTTTGGCTCGCATAGAAAAAACTTAATGTTCCTTACAATTTTAAATAGTTATGAACAAAATATTCATTCAAAAAAACATACCCCAAATAAGAAACATTTTCTGTTTTTATGTCATTTGAAAGCCCAAATTCAGAATCCTCTTGAAAAATTAAGTGAAAATTTGCCTGGTTTGAGCATAAAAGCCATTTGGAAGGAGGAAAAAAAAGTAAGAGAGTCAACAAAAGTCAGTTTGTGGGGAGAGAGAGAGAGAGAGAGAGAGATAGAGGAGGTGAATGGAAGGAGGAAATTACCATTGGGAGTTTTTTTTTTTGGGATGGTTTGTTAAGTACATATGCATGTATTCAGCCAAAAAAGAAAAGAGTATACGTGCATGTAAATATGGACAATGTTGTCTACCAAAATAAACTATTTCAACTTGTTTCTTTTGTTACAACATATAATCGAAGGATTTTGAAACGATCACTAATTTTTATATCATTTATATTAGAGGTTCATTTTTAGAAGAAAGACCCAAATTCTTAACAATACTATTTTATTATATAACAATGATTTAAATGAATATTAAAGCTTTATATATAATAACATATTGTCAAAATATTAATAGATATCTTACGAGACGATAAGAAGCTTTACCAATTGATCTATAATTTCATTTATCATGATTTCACGTAGGAATAATTATACTAACCTAATATTTGTCACCAAAGTTAAAAAATTATTATTGATTCTTATATGAATTTAACATCTCTTTATAATACAATTTGTTTCGAGAGTTATGAAATATGACGCGTCTCTATTTTCAAAAAAATAAAATGACATGACTCTTAAACTTATTACTCACGGATATCAATAATTCATAAGTTAGCTAGGTAACACACAACTAAAGATGCAAGGTGCAACCAAAATTAGTGCCTTAAAGCTAATGAAATTAGAAAAAAGTGAGGCTTTTATTCAATGTTCCCGTGCATTGAACATGACACCAAACCGACACGTGATCTATCGATGCCACATCCAGTGTCCAGGAACAATAAGGATAGCCACACAACCCATTAGCAAATCAGCTGATAACTGGCAAATGACATTGACAACCTAAAAAGAAGAGTCTCAAATTATAAGCAGACATGGTGGTCCAGTCCAGTACCATCCGAACTTACGAATGAGATTGGAGACTGGTGCCGTGTGGTCCATGGGACTATACCTGATTTTTCACTCTCTGTTTTTTAATAATTATAGTCCCACAAAAAGACCAGTGGCCAGGGGACACTCCCCCACAGGCCACAGCCTAATTGCTACACCAAATAAATGAGTGGGCCCCACCCCAAACGCAACTTGCCGGTTAAGATTCTATGCCCAATTATCATGTAAGACCCCCCACATCACGCTCCAGCTGTCAGACCACAACACTTACGATACTAAATTCTAAATCCCACAATTCCACGGCCGGCCCATCTAACGGCTCATATTCACCCGCCTCAAACAAAGCCAATCAGTCAATCACCAATCATAGACTACAAATAGTAGTACGCTTCGTTGAAAAATAAGGAGACAATCGGATCCACTTATTGTTGAAATATTAAAAGGATTAGGGCATGGTAAACTGGTTCAAATTCAATCTACCAAATTTTAAATAATTTTATACATATTTTTACATATTTTTTTACTTACAAGTATTTCAAAAAATTACAAACAACTCAATTCAAACTCCTCTACCAAACGAGTCCTTAATTATTATGAGTTGTAGCCAAATTAGCATCTCCTCATGTATAAAATGCTTGAGGGTCTAGGGAAGAAAATGTTCGAGTTACGAACTTAGCAGCATATTGTAATTATTTCTAAAAAAAAAAAAATTATTATGAGTTGTAACTTTTGTTTTTCTTATTTTTAACTTTTTTTTCAAAAATTTGTTAATGTTTCAATTTATAATTAAAATAACATCAATTTTAGATTTTATAGACCCATTATTGATACATTAATATAAAAAAATTTGTAAAAAAAATTGTATTACTAACATGTTGATGTTCTTAAAAAGGTAAAAATGCACTAGCTTTTTCATTTTTTTTTTAATATTTGTGTTTAATTTGACTTTTTAAAAAAAGTCTTTAAGGAGTATCTTAAAAACATAATTTAAAAAATATTTAATATTATATAAATGATTTATTTACTTGGTATAACAAATTATTTTAAATTGTGTTGAAAAAATAAAGTTAAATCTTATATAAACATTAGAATTAACCCTTTTTTAAAAAATTTTTTGTCAAGTATCATAGTTCATAATTAAGCATAATTTCCTTAGGACTGAGATAAAGATAAAAAAATTATTAGAAAAAACATTTTAAATTATATAGTTCATGGGATATAAAAAATTAAATTTTGAATTTTAAAAAGTAACAAATTAAATCTAATTTTTTTTAAATCAAAATATTAACCCATTTTAGTAATATGATTTTGTGCTTGAGGTTCAATATAATCTTATAGTTTTACTAGTCTCTAAGCACGCGCTCAAGCTTTTCTGTTTTGGAGCGTACTCAAAGGTTCTCCTATTTTTTTGAATAAATGTTAATAATTTGCATCTACTATAATTTAGAAATATATATTTTTTCAAACAAATAAAAATGATAAACTTTAAAAATAAGCAATAATTGTAATTTTTTTTTGAATGTGGAAAAAAATCCTAACTTTTAGAAATTCTCTTTTTGAATTCAAAATGAAATTTATTATTTGACATTTATGACCCTATTTCTAAATGAAATTACCATTCCTTAATGAGTATATTTTTTAACCACGTAAAAGTCCAGTTGAAAGGGAGAATCCTCTTATATATAGTTTTATTTATTATTTTTTGATACCTCAAAATTTAATTTATTACTTTTAAAATTATACCATATAATCACTTAATGAGTTAAACTCCTAAACTATAGAATTTAAAATTTTGGTTTTCCAAAATTATTTGCTAAAGCACAAAAATATACCACACTATAAATAAATATATAGTGCAAACTTTTTTAAAAAATAAAATATAATGCAAAAAGGAAATGAGATTTTGCTTACTTGATCCACCAGTTTATCGACCTCCATAGACACGTCCGAGATGGCACGATAAGCATTTTGGATCTTGGCGTTCCTACGCATCTCGATGAATCTTCGCTCGATGCTTGAAGGGTCTTGGATTAGTACGAGTTTGGAACGGTCTTTGACCCCGCACATGTCCAAGTAATGCCCATTCTCTCGCTCTTTGCCTCTAAACATTACCCTCTGTTCATCTGGCTGTAGTCCTGTCTCAGCTGTTAGAACCTTCTTCACCTCTCCTGTCAAGTCAACACACACAATATTTCCAAAACTTCATTATTTATTCTCATAAACACAATGAGTTATGATATATAAAAAAATTCATAACAATTTCCCAATATTTTCAAATTAGGATTAAAAGAAAACTTCAAATTATATGTTGCGGTGGGCTCATGCGTAAAGGGTATTTTAATTTAGAAATGTTGTGAATTGTTGTATCCCACTATCCCTAGCTTTATTGAAACGTATAAATCACCTTCAATCTATAACGTGGGTACTATGGTCATTTAACATAAAGTAAGTACGTCATTATTTTCCCTCCAAAATAGTCAAAAGGAAACAATCATTACCATAGATGGTAAAAAAGGTTGTTTGGTAAGCAAGAAAAATAGATAGAAATTAATTAATGTTATATTAGTAATCATTATTCTCCGGGTTGAGATCTGAGAATGGCAATTGTACTTGTTCCAATTTGCTTCGTTTGCCAAAATTATAAATAATAATAATAATAATAATATAAAAACTAAATTCAAGAAGAGAAAAGAAGCAATAGATCTTTGCAAATAACCATGCAGCAAACCCCACGTAGTCATAATTATATATTTCAAGCTTACTTTTTCGTTCCGAACCTACCTTTTCTTTTCCATAACATGATTAATTAAAACAGTAATATCACACATTATCATATGGAAAACGTCAAGCCTATTACAAAATTAATTTAAAAAAATTATAAACTGATCATGATAATGAATATAATTGAAATCACTTTTTAACTGTGGAATTATGTTTTCACTCTTGTCATTTCCTTTCCTCTACTTTCTCGGCAACCAAACACAAAACAATAACGACTTTAATAAAAGAAAAAAAAAAATTAACAAAGATAGATCGGTGGAGCTGATCTTACCGAAAGTGGCACTAGAATTGACCGAGATCTCGTAGCGGAGGGCACCATAAGCAACACGAAGCCGTACATTTGGAGCTGGTGGAAGGTCCTTAACATTGTCGCTTCTTTTCTGAACCAACATTCCACCTGGCCTCATCTCCCACTCAACTTCTTCTTCTTCAATTCTAGGCATAGAGGTCGTGGATGTGGTTGAGCTCTCACTCATTTTACCGTACCCATTTGACCTTTTCTTCATCATTGTCAGGTCCAATAAGAAACCCCAAAGATTTTAATTTCCCAGAAAATATTTTCCCAAACTGTGTTTCTATTTTTTTAAGTTCTTCTAGGAAGTATGAAAGGAAAAATATCTAAGGCAAGAATGAATGAGTGTGGTGGTGTTCTCTGCCGACACAAACTAGAGTTTAACGTGGGATGTGGGGTTTTATAAATGTTCTTTCTTTAAGGAAGGAAAGAAAAAAAAGAAAAAAGGAAGTATTTTTTTTGCTTAGAAACACATGGGAAAATGACTTGGAAAATGATTGACCAATGGGAAGAGCGCCACGTGTTTGTGCGTGTGAGATTGTTTGCAGTGACAGCTAAGCAGAGAGAAGTTGCCGACAGTATAAGGAAGGATCCAAGAGAAGTGTTACTTGTACACGTGGCGTATTTCAATTGGGTGATGACAGTTTCGGTCTTTGGTGAGATGGGGATTTCTTTTTTTTTTTGGGTGTGTGTTTAGTAGTTGTTGGTTTAAGACTTTAAGTTAATTAATAGGTCTCATTTTCATATAGGGAGGATTTGAAAATGAAAAAAAGGTTTAGAAGTTAAGTTATTTGTGGGTCATACTATTCAGAGTGATATGTGATTTTCATTTTTCAAATGAGGGTTTGGGCATGATAGGAGCATCACAGCCGTCGGGTGAAATGGGTGTCATTTGATCGTAGGGTGTAGGGAGTGTTGATAGCATCACAACAAGCATAATGTTGCTTAGAGTTGTGATTTTGTTAGGAATGGATAATTAAGGTTTAACATCCTGCAGTTAGCACTGTGAAATCAGAAAGTGATGAACCCTTTGACATAAATGGGTTTGTTGACTTTAAAAATGCCGATTTTAGCAATGTTTTAACAGCCTGAAGTTAGTGGGGTGAAATCAAAAGTAATTTTACCACAAAAAAGAAAATCAAAAAATCAAAGTCGGAAGTAAAAGTAATTAATCCTTAGTTGACTAATTGTGTATTTGGATACCACTCATTTTGCTGAAAACCGCAATCATCTATGTTGCTCTTTTTAGAAGATAAATATTTGAAGATGTTGGGAACTTAATCTACATTATGCAGATCTACAACATGCTTTTGCAATTGTTATCCCTGGGTTTAGTTGCAATCCAAACAAAACTGTAAATAATGAGGCTGCTGGTGACTAGATGAACATTAACAGGCCAGAGAAGCAAATTAACAAACTATATATATGAAATCCACTGAGTCTTAATACAAATAATTGCAGTTACAAAAATTACAATGCCACAAGGACTTTGTCAATTTCTAACTAAAAGTCACAACTACAAAGTTCAGCCTCTAAAACAAGAAAGTAACAACAATGGTTATGACAAATTATCGCTCTGAAGGGCTTTGATGAGGCTCAATATGATCAAACACATCTGTTGGGAAGTCATCAAAGAAGCTGTCTGGGGTAATGGGGTTGTCAATATTTTCCTTAGCATCACTTCTACAACTTCCTATTGGTTCAAATAATTGTGCCCCAATGGGAAGTTGTGCTCCATTTCCAAGTTCACAAGCATCCAATGTTCCAAACATATAAAAAATGTCGGGGTCTTCAAGTTTAGCCAAGAGTTCTTGACTTTCTGGCGAGAATGTGAGCTCTGGTTTGGGTTGTGGGATTTCAGAAAATGGGATTTGCGATTGGGACTCAGTGCATGAGTTCTTTTCGTCCTGGGACAACTCATGATGTGCAAGGTCTTTTTCGAAATAAACCAACTTCGGGTTAAGAAGATCCGTTAATGGCACCATTTTGATCATTTCATAGTTCTCTATGCAGGATGATGAGGCTGATTGAGCCTTTGATGAAGATTCTCCCTCAGATGAAGAACTGAACTTTGCAACCTAAAATTAAAGAAGCTAAATTATGCAACAATCAAACTTAAAATCAGAACAATAAACAATGCCTGTGAAATGGCATTTCTCATATGCAAATAAAACACAAAAACTTGTGTAAAATTCCAGGTTCCTGCAAAGAATGTTTACTTTTAAAAAACCCAGAGAACACATGATTTTGGTTCAAACACCCTAAAATCAAAACAAGTCTTAACTTAAGAGGGAAAAAAGGTTGTCAAATACATTTACCTAGTTATATAAATTTATTAGTAAGATAAGTACTAGTAATAAATTCTCTCATTTCCTTACTCCCTCTCTATTTCTCTAAAAATTTTCCATTCAACCGAATCGTTGGATGACCATCATCAAGACAACATTCAAACAAGAAAAAAATTCCAAAGCTAAATCTTCAAGAGAAAAACAAATTAACAAACACACACATTCACGTAGCCCCATGTTCTGGTGTATTTAGATTCTTTTTAAGTTCTTTCTATAATTTTTTATGTTTCAATTTTCAAACAGCGCAAGAAACAGGGTAGCCCAAAACAGAGAAAGCCCCCAAAACCATCATCTGCGCATCTTACATTAGAAACAATATATTCACACAAGCATTCACCTGACCTACTAGTCACTTTGCGATTGGACTGATTTTTGAAGATTCCAAAATTTCCTTTCTTTTTGGCAAGCAGATAGAGTGATTCTTATATTCTTCTGGAAAAATGTTCAAACAAGATTACAAAATACCCTTTGATCATTTTATTTTGTAATACATAAACTGTTATTTTAAAGATAACCAGATGACAATTCTTCAGAAGAGCAATGGAATCCAGGAAAGGATCGCACTGAAAATTCCTCACGTTTTAGCCTGTTCTGCCACTCCTAAGAGACAAAAAGGGACATTTTATGAAAGGAAGCTTCATTCATTTCTTTGCTTCTCCCATTGATTTTCAAAGCAGAAAACAATAACTAGATAAAGAAAACACGTGTTATCTAATAAACTTGTACACCCGATGATCCTCAAGACAAACAATGCAAGTCAGACGACTCTCATGTAAAATCCCGGCAGACATCAAAAGACACTGTGTTATGCATGACCACTATGACATTCCATTAATATCATCTTTCAGAGTCTGGATGTATTCGATACATTTACCTGCGAACCAGAAACATCATGACAAGTCTGAACCGCCCTTTTATTTTTCTGTGGTTTGTTGGCCGTCCCTGAAGTCTGCAGAATCCTTGCCAGCCTTTTCTGCCTGCTACTCCAAAAATTCTTCACATCATTATCAGTTCTTCCAGGCAGATATGTAGCGATTCTTGCCCATTTGTTCCCAAACTGTGCCTGCAACTCTATCACCACCCTCTCCTCCTCTACTGAAAATTTGCACCCACTTAGGGAAAGACACACCCCATGCCAGGAAAAAAAAATTGTTAGAGAACATCTATCTAAAACATCATGGTTATACATCATAAGAGTGACAAAACATAGTATTGACAACAAACTGGAAAAAAATATAAAATAAAACAAACCATGATAAAAATTTTCATCAAATAACACTACATGTGAGGAACTTGCATACACAATTACATACATTCTTGTACATATAACCCCAATTGGAGAGAAACCCATCAACAAAATTCTATCTCGTTAACTTGCATATAAAAAAAATAAAGAGAATGGGGGCATACTTCTTCAAGTTGGGTCGAAGCTTATTGACCCAACGAAGGCGGCACGACTTTCCGGTCCGCTGCAAGAGGCCTTTGGATCGAATGGAGCTCCAGTCTCTTGGACCATACTTCTTCACATGGTTTAACAACACTTCATCTTCCTCTGCCTTCCACGGCCCTTTTCGTATACCTTCATCTCTTTTCACTTCCATTTTTTTTTTACTCTCAAATTTCTAACATTTCTCACAATTAAACACACTCACTTTTCTAAGGATTTCTTTTTTTTTTTTAAGAAAACAAAACGTTTTTTTTTTTAAAAATCTCTTAATGGCTTTTTTCACTAAGTATTGTGTTTAATTTTTTGTTTTTGTTTTTTTTTCCTGAAACACTGTTTCTGAGTGTCTTTCCCTTTTTATCTTTTGACGGTTAAGGCAGTTATTCCCACTACTCTCCACTAAATAAGCCCAGTTTCGATAATGGTAATGTGAAAAGACAGAAATAGCCCTTGTTTCAAATATGGGGACAGCCTTCCCGCCCAACCCTTTGCTTGCTTTATAATTTTTTTTTTTTTTTTTTTATAATCTATCTATCTAATTTAATCTAATCTAATCTAATACTATATATAAGAGCAGAAGCCTTTAAGGAAATGCTGCCACGTTAGGGAAAAAGCCCCCTTCAAATGCAGCCACGTATATCATTAAAACTTAAAAAACCCGCACGGTGCGTTTGTTGAGGCACGCTTTCATCAAATGTGTTCCTATATATAAAAGAAAAAAAAGAAAAAAAAAAAGACAAGCCGCTTATCCTTAGGGGAAAAAAAAAGAAGCAAACCCTATTTCTAGAAAAACACCAAGTCGCTTATCCACCAAAAAAAAAAAAAAACACAAACCCTAAAACACAAAAATTAATGTGCATGAAAAGCTTAAAATACCTTTTAAGTTCCCGCACGATGTGCGGTGCAACTTATTATTAGTTTTCTTCAATATTTCAATAAATTTTACCAAAAATTTTGTAACTTAACTGATTGACACCTCAATTTCCAAAAAAAACATTTACAACATGATATGGACAAGTGTGTATGCATATATTTTATAAATGATTTAAAATTAAACCACGATAGAATATGGCTCTATATTGCACAACAAATATTCTCTCTACTTATATAAAGCTATCCAACAAAATTATCCAAAACTAAATCATATTTAAGCCCCTAATTTTAAAAAGAATAAAGAAAAAAAAATGCTTGTAAGGGTTTTGGCATCCTAATGGTAGTGGGAGAACTGTATAACAAAGGTGGTGATCCCTCATATTCCTTTTTCTCTCTCTTTCAAATGTTTTGTCAGTGTCAAATCTTTTATTTGGTAATATATAGTGAAACAGTGCATCTTATTTAACAATTTGCAACATTTTTGTGTTATCATATCTCTCTTCAGGACTTTATCTAATTAGTTATTACTATGAGTCCTTAATCATTATTTTTTTTGTTAAATACTAAAACGGTATGTATGCTTAAATACATGAAGAAAGAAGAATAGAGAAATGTGCAGTGTAAGCTTAGCCAATTAATGAGACATTAATGGGAAAATAGTAAAATACATTAATGTGAACTTTTGGATAGAAGTAAAAAAAATTTAATGAAAGAGGTAAAAAAAGGCTAAATGCAAAATTAAAGCGCCACTTGGCTCTTTGCTTTTATTATATATACCAGTTAAAGGCCCGGCGTTGCATGGTGTTATTATAAACTTATAGAATATATATATATATATATATATATATTTTTTTTTTTCATATAGAGGAATTGTGTTTTCTTTTTCCTTTTTATAGTTAAATGCTAATTTCTTGAGATTATGGGGAAGGGGTAGCACAAATCTTTAGGGTAGGGTGCATCCAGTGGAACTTCAATCATAAAACATCGAGTACCTGTAATATAAGCATGCAATCCGTAACAGTTCTCAAAGCTTAAAAAAAAAAAAAAAGGTACTATTATTAAAATTTAATTATATACAAAATAATAGAAAATTTAATGATTGATAAAAGTCATCAAATTTATATTAATATGTGCTTAATAATAAGCTAAAAAGAAGATTGTTCTCTAAATCAAATTGTGAGGATGAAAGCAACATTTCACTGTTGAACCCATGTCATAACACACACACAAAATCATGTCTAAGCATATTTAATGATTAATTCTCAAATCATAACCATATAAATAGGATAAAACTTAAGAAAATTAGGTTAAAAAAAAAGACAAAAAATACACAAAACCTATTCAATTTGATGGAAAAAGAATTAGAGTAAACAAATGATTCACTCATCCAAATTTGTTCTTTTAAAAGTACTATTTAATAGTATGTTACTATTTTAAGTCTTAAATTACACCTAAAATATCATTTTTTTCATGAGTAATAAACTTTATTAATAATTATTAATAACTAAAAGAAATACAAAAGATAATGGGCAAAATGGAAGTGATTCCGTAAAATCTATAAAGAGTGCCAGTCCGTCAAGCCTTAATGTCATTTCTAAGAGAGAACTACGAAGTCTTCGCCTAGAGCCATGAAGACATGCCCGGAATCGACCCTTCCATCATTGTTCACAAGCTGAATGTTTTTCCCGTTCGCCAAAAGAAGCAGGTGTTTTTTCAAGAATGGGGCTGAGCCATAGCAAAAGAGGATCGCAAGTTGTAGGAGGCAAGGTTTATACGGGAAGTGTACTACCCCGATTGGCTACCCAACGTGTTAATGGTCAAGAAAGCCAACGAAAAGTGGAGAATGTGCGTGGATTTCATAGACTTGAACTGGGCATGCCCCAAGAATAGCTACCCGCTCCCGAGGATAGATATCCTGGTGGATTCGACTGCAAGACACTAGCTGCCAAGCTGGATGAGGCTGACTAGGAGAAAACCTCTTTCATCACAAGCCAGAGTCTCTTTTGTTATAAGGTGATGTCATTCGGTCTCAAGAACATAGGCGCAACGTATCAAAGGTTTATGAACAAGATGTTTGCGCACCAAATTGGGAGGAACGTCGAAGTTTACGTAGACGACATACTGATAAAAAGTGTACGGGAGGATGACCACCTAGATGACCTAAAAGAAACATTCAAGACCCTGTGGCGCTATAACAAGAAGTTGAATCTGAGCAAATGTACGTTCGGAGTGATGAAAGGGAAGTTCCTGGGATTCATGGTAACCCAAAGGGGCATTGAAGTCAACCTGGACAAGGTTCGGGCTATCATGGAGCTAGCTCCGCCAAAAACCATCAAGGAGGTATAGAGCTTGAACGGTAAGATTGCAGCATTAAACAGATTCGTTTCAAGAGAGATGGATAAGTGCCTCCCTTTCTTCCATACATTAAAAAATGCCTTTGAATGGACAACTGATTGCCAACAAGCATTCGAAGATCTTAAGGCATACATGTCTTCCCCACCTTTGCTAAGCCCACCCAGACTAGGAGAAGAGCTCTTCCTCTACTTAGTCGTCTCCTTAACCGCTGTTAGCACAACTTTAGTCAAGGAAGAGGACGGAGCCCAGAGACCCATATACTTCACCAGCTAAGCGTTTCGAGGGGCAGAAGGGAGGTACCCCCTATGGAGAAACTCTCTTTCACATTGGTAACCGCAGTGCACAAGCTCAAGCTATACTTTCAAGCTCACACAATAGTTGTCTTGATAGAAAAACCTTTGAGGAGAGCGATGAGTAGTCCAGAGGTGGCTAGGCAAATGGCATTATGGGCAATCGAGATGAGTAAATTTGGCATACAATATCATCCGCATATGGCCATAAAAGGGCAGGTTGTAGCCGACTTCATTGCTGAGTTCATGCACAAAGAGTAGGGGACAAAGGGGAATTCCCAGTGGATGATCCATATGGACGAGTCGGCAAACAAACATGCGAGAGGTGCCGGAATAGTGCTTTGCAACCCAGAAGGGGATGAGGTTGATTGCGTGGTTTGACTAGACTTCCTAATAACAAACAATGAGGCCAAATACTAAGCTCTGATAGTAGGACTGAATCTTGCACAAGCAGCAGGGGCCTCGGCGCGATAGTTCACTGCGACTCCCAAGTAGTCACAAGCCAGATTAATGGTGGTTACAAATGTACGAGAAAGCGGATAAAGGAGTACCTCAAACAGGTGAAGAATCGGACGTAGTACTTCAATGCCAAATTCGTTCAAATCCCGAGGGAGAAGAATGAGAGAGCCGACTGCCTCGCCATAACAGCATCAACCAATGACATGTCATTCCCCAGTCAAGTACTCTTCTTTATCCAGAACTCGCCAGTAATAAATACAGTCAGTGTGTAGGTGATAGGTATCGAGGACAACTGGACGACACCAATTACCTCCTATCTAAAGACGGTGTATTACCTAATAACAAGGAAGTTTCAAGGAAGTTGAGAGTCTGTGCTGCACGGTTCGTGCTTATCAAAGATGTCCAGTACAAAAGGGGCTTCTCCCACCCCTATTTGAGGTGCCTTGTCCTTGAGGAAGCGGACTATGTCATGAGAGAAATCCACAAAGGAGTGTGTGGGAACCACTCGGGATCGCGATCCTTAATGTATAAGCTGATTAGGGCTGGATACTATTGGCCCACAATGCAAATGGATGCCCAAGTGTACGTCAAGACATGTGACAAATGTCAGAGGTTTGGAAATCTCATAAGGTAGTCGACGGAGGACCTCACCCCTATGACGACCCCATGACCCTTTACTCAATAGGAGCTTGATATCATGGGACCATTTCCTACACCAATCAGGCAGCTGAAGTTCCTTCTAGTCGGCATAGACTACTTCATAAAATGGGTAGAGGCCCTAGCTACCATCACGAAAAAGAATGTACGAAGTTTTATATGGAGAAACATCGTTTGCAGATACAAAATACCCAGGGTCCTGGTTTTAGATAATGGGAAACAGTTTGATAACGATGCATTTAGGGATTTCTGCTCACAGCTTGAGGTCACGAACTGATCCTTGCTGAAAATCATCAAGACTCAACTTGAGGGGGCAAAAGGTTTTTGGCCAGAAGAGTTGTCAAACGCACTGATAGGCCACAAACGCGTTGACCCCTAGTGATGAATTAAGTTGATTAATTAGCCAAGTTATTAATTAATCAAATTAACCTGCAAATAGCGTCGTAGCACAAACAAATCACCAATAAACTAAAGTATAGAGCAGAAAATAAATTGACACGGTGATTTGTTTAAGAATGGGAAAAATCTACACGGCAAAAACCCCACCGAGTGATTTTAAGGTCACCATTCCTGAAACTCCACTATTATTACAACAAGCGGTTACAAGTAAAGAAATCCCAAGTATCTTACCAACCTATAGTTAAACCCTTACCCATGTACTCGATTAGACTTGTTCTGTAGTGACAGTTTCTCCTAGTGTGGCCGATACCGTACCGGTACTGGCCGTACCGGCCAGTGCACCGATACCGATACACTCTTATTTTATACAGGAAAAAATACCGGCCGTACCAGCTGTGTATCGGCCATACCGGCGAATTCCGGCCATACCAGTTGCGTACCGGCCGTACCGGACCGAAACACAAAATGTTGTGTTTTTTTTTTTTTTTTTTTTTTTTTTGTGGTAATTGTGGAAGTTTTTGTCTCTAAAATAATCAATAATGAAAGTATTTTATAGATAATTTCATTATTTCACCTAACCTTTGATCTCTCCAATTTTTTTTACTTAATTTGGATTTAATGTGTGTGTGTGTATATATATTAAATATATAAAATAGAGATAAACCCGAAACGGTATACCGGTATTGACGGGTATCAGAAATATACCATACCAGTGGCCAAACCGGTACAGCCTCCGGTACGGTATTAACTTCCTTGGTTTCTCCTTTTGATGCACAGCTCCCATGTACGTGACTAACCAAATACGCGGATTCCAGTACGTGACTTCAATCACCAACTAGAGAGAGTTGTTGGCTACAAAGTTTTTCAATTCATCCACACGACGAAGATTAAGAAGATACTTGGTTACAAAACCCTACGGTGCACATTACACAATAACTTCTTCACAAGAAAGATGAACTAGGGCATAAACTTTGTCTCGGGTCACAAATTGCTTGAACAAGGATTTCTCAATAGTTGTGCAACTTGTGTCACTGTTGACGGCCCTTAAAATAATCCTTTTATATGGCTAGGGTTAGAAGAGAAAAAGTTCCAAAGACACATATACGGATTTGAATCAAAACAGAACTTAGAATCTGTTTTTCTTAAATCTCGACAGCTAGAGGTGTCGAGGTGCTGTTGAGTCTCGGGGCTGAACAACTTCTTTAAAGCTCGATAGATGCATGTGTCGAGCCAGGTGTCGGGCTTTAAAATCTGACACTTCTTCAACTTGAATCTTGGACAACTTGCATGGCTTTAACACTTAATCTTGAAATCTTGTTTCTTGAAGTATTAAAATCATCCTAGAGCTACCCAAATACAAGCTAAGTGCGTTTTGTCAAAGGATAAGCCAATTATATAAAAGAATGACATACGTTCAAAATATTTTGAAACACATATGTCCTAACATGTACAATGGGCATACAGGACGACGGCAAGGAAACCTAAAGGAGAAACACAGTTTTGACTCATATATGGCAGCGAGACGGTCATCCTAGCTGAGGTAGGTCTCACAAGCTACCGAGTAGCAGACCACAATGAAGAGAAAAATGATGGGGCCATGCGCCTACAGCTTCACATGGTAGATGAGGTCAAAGCGACGACTGAGCAAAGGTTGGCGCGATACCAAAACCTCATGGCCAAGCATTACAACTCCAAGGTGAAATGCAGGGACTTCTAGAAAGCAGACCTCGTATTGAGGAAAGTGATAGGCGCAACCAAAGACCCCTCTCATGGGAAGTTAGGACCCAAATGGGAGGGGCCGTACAGAATCACATCATGGCATAGGAAAAGCACCTACTACCTCGAGACACTAGACAGAAAAAGGCTATAGCACCCTTGGAAAGTGGAACACCTGAAGAAATACTACCAGTAAATAAGGGCGCAAGCGACGACACTCTTCATCTCCAATTTATTTTTCCAATTTATAACTTTAATTTCTATTGTTATCGTCTACAGTACTTTTAGAGCCCAAAGGGCGATTTTTTTATTTTTCATAGATAGGATTTTACTTATCACAATAAGAGGAGATTATTCAGGACATCTTGTGTTTTTCCAGCCCTATTTACAAAGTTCGTAAATTGGACAAATCATCCTATGGAGGATGAAATTACAAAGTCCATAAACTGGATGGATCATCCTACGAAGGATAAAATTTATTTACAAAATCCATAAATTGGACGGATCATCCTACGAAGGATGAAATTTATTTACAAAGTCCATAAACTAGACGGATCACCCTATGAAGGATGGAATTTATTTACAAAGTCCATAAACTGGATGGATCCCATGAAGGATAAAATTTATTTAGTCCATAAACTGGACGGATCATCCTATGAAGGGCAAAACCTATTTAACAAGTCCACAAATTGGACGGATCATCCTAAGAAGGATGAATCTTATTAACATATTCATAGGTTGAACGGATCATCCTAAAAGGATGAAACTCATATAACAAGTCCATGAATTGGACGGAACATTATCAGAAGGATGGAACTCGTTCATCCATTATGAAAAAACAACCCATATGAAAAATGGACGGATGTATATTATAAAACATGTAATCAAAACATGTAATCAAAATACCATAAAGGTACATTTACATAAAGCCTACAAAGGGCAACGATTAAAAAATAAGCAAACGTATTGTTCTCCCATACATTTTCAAACTTGAACAAAAATAAAAATAATATAAAACTACTCTGGGGCAACATGGGTTTCCTCCTTATCATAAAGAATCTGAATTGAAGGTTGACGGGTGCCATCGTCGACGGAACTCTTTGTATTAGCTTTTTGAGCATCACCGTTACTAGGGTCATCACCAAAGAGCTCGCCCGTCCCTTTAGTGTCAACGGGGTGAATAGGAGTTTGGCCCTCAGGGTCGATGGTAATATGCGTAAGGTTCAAGTCCGGGATGGAAGCCTTGACTTGACGGAGGCAATCATCAAACCTGTCAGTGGAATATGTGCCCAGTTCACTTAGGAGGGCATCAGAGTCTTGATACTCTCGTATAGCATCCATCTTCGCCTGACGGAGACTATCCTTTTTATCCTCCAAGGCTTTTGCCAGCAACTCTACTTGTTTTTCCAAATCACCATGAAGTTGCTCCAACAACTTCAGCTTTTCTTCATGATGGACCCTCCAGGCTTTTCTCAGGGTCGATGGTAATATGCGTAAGGTTCAAGTCCGGGAAGGAAGCCTTGACTTGACGAAGGCAATCATCAAACCTGTCAGTGCAATATGTGCCCAGTTCACTTAGGAGGGCATTAAAGTCTTGATACTCTCGTATAGAATCCATCTTCGCCTGACGGAGACTATCCTTTTTATCCTCCAAGGCTTTTCCCAGCAACTCTACTTGTTTTTCCAAATCACCACGAAGTTGCTTCAACAACTTCAGCTTCTCTTCATGACGGACCCTCCAGGCTTTTAGCTCCGTCAGCTCTTCCTCAGTTGCGTTTGCCTTTGCATGGACGCACTCCAGGGTCTTCTCATGAGAAAGGCAACGCTCCATCAACCCCTTCATCATCAGGACCCCCTACACCAACCACAAAAAGAGTAAGGATAATAATAGACAAATACGAAGAAAACATATTGGGACGGATACAAATCTGTGTAAGGTTGAATAGACTTGTCTCTCCCATTGCTTTAGTGGCATGGTTGCCCAAGTCGTCGTCCTTAATGATGGAGGTGATTTGCTTGAGGGCATATTAGAAATCCTCTCGGAGAAGGACGGGATGTTTCTCCTTGATGGGGTCTAGGTTAACCATCAAACCCTTACCCTTCCCCAGGTTGAGCTTGGGGGGCAACGTAAACTCGTCGGAAGCTTGCCCAGTAACTAGTCCTATCATCACCTTTTGCTTCTTTGCTTGACGGTCAAACTTGTCGGATGGTGCCTTTTAGTGGACGGGTGAGCCAAGCGCATCTTGGGGGAAGACTCCCCCCTTGTTATTTCTTAGCAGCAGCTTTGCTGCTTGATGAATACCCTTCTCCTGCTGTCTTCCATTTTTGTGCAAAAGTGGACGGGTAAGAATATTGGTAACTGATAACACAAAAACATAAAATGGGCAATGGACTTACGTTTCTAAATTGGTGTGTCGTATCGACAGGCAGCAGTAGTAGGTTTAGGACTGTTGCAATACCAATGGAGAGTATCTAAGGTAACTAATTTGACCCACGTCCTCTCCGACAACTTGGTGGTCCTGAAGATTTTTTCTAAGAAACCGAATTGCTCGGTGGTAACCTGTGGACTGTCACGAGCTGCAAAAAGAGAAGGTTAAGGCGATTGAACAAATTAAAAAGTGGATTAAACCAAAGAAGGATGGATACCTACCAAACGGGGGCATTATACCCCATGTCGTGTCCACAGGCATGTACTCATAGTCATTGGGATGACACATCCAGCTATCCCCTTGGAGGAAAAATTATAGACCCTTCCAGTTCCTGTTAGAGTCCGGGGTCTCGCACACTAATCTAAGCAATGGACTCCTCAGCAGGAAACTGTACAACCCCTTGGATTGGGTGATTTCAGAAGGACGGTAACAATGGAAGAACTCCCCCATTATCAATTGTCGTGCCTTGTTAGAGATCACCTCATACAAAACTTCTACACCCAGAAAAACCCTCCAGGCATTTTGAGAGATCTGGGAGATGGCCAATCCTAGGTATTGGAGAAGACGATAGTGAAGAGAATTTAATGGGAAGCGAAGCCCTACTTTCAGCATCTACTCATACACCCAGACACCTTCAAAACCCCTATATTAGCACTTTTCAGACTTGAAGGGCAGACGGATGGATATATTTTCGGGTATTTGGTACTTTTCTCTAAGTGTGTTGAAGTGTGTTGGTTTGATGGTGGAAACAAAGTCGTTAACAGTCCACAAGGGAAGTAGGATAAATTCCCTGAACCCATCAAGACCTATGATGGGTTGGATGAGAGGGTCTACACCGTCCAGGTCATCATTTGAATCATACTCTGACACGTCCTCACCCTGCACCTCATCCTCCATATTGGAAGGAGAGTTGGTTGATGAAACCCTTTCCTCACTGGAGGTGCTGGGGTCTGCTTAACTTGAAGAAAATGCCTTATTGAGGAAGAATACTTACAGCTTAACGGTGTAAGAAGGGTGACGGGAAGGCTGTAGAGAACGGTGATACCAAGTTGACGAGGCGACGGTTCGAGAAGAGTGGACGGTAGCACTCTGATCAGCAAATTTTTTTCCAACATGTAGAAATGACAGGGATGAGCAACATATATATATATATATATATATATATATATATAGGGAACGACGTGGAAGACGAAGAGACGTTTCGGTCTAAGCAAACAACCACTAAAAGCTTGCCACATGTCCCTACCGCATTACTGGCCCTAGGCTAGCCTGTCAATCAACACACGCTTCTTAAGGATAAGGGCAAACCGTCACTCCATGGATCCATATAAAATAAAGCGACGGATCCATGGAGTGAGGGGGCAAATGAAGAGGGTGGAGTTAAAATAGATGGTCAGAATTTACAAAGACCTACCATAGGTAGCATTACTAGGACGACGGACAAAAATATGGGACGACAAAACTCCTGAAAGGTGGACGGATAATCTGGGGGGGTGGGTCACCTTCAGTGTACGGATGATCTAAGGAGAACAGATCGCCTACAGTGGACGGATAACGCTCCGGACGAATACTGAAGTCGAAGGTGCCAAATAATCCACGTGGCAATGACATGGCTTACTTAGCCCCCAAGGAAATTTCAAATAGCAATAACTTGTGCTCCATAATTAACCCTAGCCAATAGAACCCTTATATGGAAAGGGTCCCTTAAATTACACGCATTTATGAGGATCTTCTCTATAAGAAAATATTCCTCTTGCCCAAGGCACTAAGGTTGGTTCCCCACTACTGTAAAAAGGCCAAAACCTTCAGAAAACAAGGTACGCATAATTAATCCAAATTCTGGCACTCTAGAGTTATGAACAGGAAATTTCTCCAACTTGACCGTCGGAGAGTATTTGGCCAGTATCACACCGGTACTTTTCGTAGGTTCTTCTTTTTGGTGTTGTGCTGGCGTTACTTCGATACGTAAGGGTTGTACAGCTAACTGACGATTTTTGACATCCTCACTTCACAATGTCAATAAAATAAAAGATGGTAAGAAATTTGTAACTTTAATTGAAACATTAATTAAAGAAAATGCAAGTAGCAAATGGAAAACCATATTCCTCCTTTTTAAAACAATAAAGCCCTTTGCTCCTTTCTTAAATCTTCTGCTTTTTTTTTTTCCTTTCTTTCTCTCCAATCAAGTGCTTAAACCTTGTAGTTAACTTAGAATATTTTTAATAAGACCTAAAATCTCAAAAAAGTCAAGATTGATAAGATTTCGATGGTTAGTTTTCATGTCAAGTGGTGCAAGAATAAAATCAAAACGTTTTCAAAATATAATAATAGTTTACCCCTTTTTATTAAGATTTAGGTTATGTTTGGTAACAATTTTTGTTTTCTATTTTTAAAAACTTTTTTTTTTTTGGGAATATAAAGAAAAAACAATTTATTTATTTATTTTTGAAATAAAAAAAACATGTTTGGTTAGTTGAAATTAAAAAGATAGTTTTTTGAAGAAAAAAATAGAAAATACTAAAATATATTGTTACTAGGATTTGATCTTAGTTAATTCATTAAATGAGATAGATTCATTAAATTAAATGCTTGTTTTCATAAACTTTTAAAATTTAAAAACTGAAAATAGTCTTTTATACGTTTTCAGTTTCTTTCACAAATTGAGTTTTGAGGACAGTTTTTATTTTTTACTATTTTGGGTTGCCAAACAAGTTTTTTAATCTCAAAAATAGAAAATTGTTTTAAGAAACTGAAAATAACAAAAAAAAAAAAAAAACAGTTACGAAAGGTATGGCAATCTCGATACTACTCCATTTCTCTCAATCTCCATTTTTGTTCCTCTTTCCTATCAATCGTAAGTTATTCAATTTTTTTTAGTCCTACAAATTGTTACATGCTAATTATTTTTTTAAAGATTTTCTGAAATGTTTGATTATCTTAAAACTTATGTATTTGACAAATAAGGTGCTCATTATGAGACAAAAAAATAATCAGAGTGTTGGAACTAGAAAGAAAGAAAGAAATCAAATTTTCATCTATATTTGTAGCCTGCATGCAATTCTTGTGTATTTTATGATTTTAAAAGTTTCTGAGAGTGTGCATCTATCTAGACCTATTTTGTGACTTTTTTCATACCAATGTTTTTTTTTTGATATGTTCATACTTCATACCAATCATTTACAAATTCATTTAAATATTCTTTCTTTATTTTTTTTTTATTCTTACTTTATTCTTTATCTCTCTTCCTCTTTGCCTCTTTACCACCCACAACCACAAAATAAACAACAGTTTTTTTTTTTTTTTCTTTGGAGATACAATAAGCTTGTAAAGATTGTAGTTTATTGTTCATGATTTGCAACAAATTTTAGATGTACCACCACTATTGTAGTTTGCTTTTTAGTATTTGGTACGAAAATTGCTCTTTAGCAATTTTATCACCACCGTTGTGAGTTCTTGAACAGTTCTTAGCTTATTGAAGGCATGTTGAACCTACAACAACATAAACAAAACTAATCATTTCAAATCTCTATCATTAACCCTTCCTCTCCTAATAATATTTTTTATTATATGATTTTTTTTTGAAAAGAAAGAGAGCTTTATTATCTAAAATAATTGATATTAGAGCATTTTCAGAAACATAATCAAACACGAAAAAAGAAGTAGCTTGTTGAGGCACGCTTTCATCAAACGTGTTCCCAAAAAAAAAAAATGCCGCTTATCCTCCAAAAAAAAAAAAAAAAACCCTATTTCTAGAAAAACACCAAGTCTCTTATCCACCAAAAAAAAAAAAAAAAAAAAACCCTAAAACACAAAAGCCATATTTCCCGATTGAAATTTCAATTACTCTGACTTCCTCTTCTTTGTTGCAACTCCATAGATAGCAGATTGGCCTACCGTGTTCCAGACCAACAAGCATACGAAAAAAGAAAACCCAAAAGGAAGTAAAAAAGAAAAGAAAAAAAAAAAAAAACTTTGTTCATCTTCTGTAACAGTCAAAGCTGAAAAATTTTGTTCGTCCTCTAGAACAACAAGCGAGTCAGAAGTTAATTTAAAAGGTAGGCATGTTTTTTCCCCTCTTTTGGTTTTCTATTCAATTACCGTTTCTAGGCTTTGAAAATTACTGTAGAGTATAGATTTATTGATGATTTTTCTCAATCTGAAATCGATTTCATGCTGAAGAACATGGATTTATGTGTTGCCAAAAAAAAAAAAAAAGTTCTGTCATTTCATAATGTTTTTTTTTTTTTTTAATTTTTTGTTGAAATATTTTCCTCTTTTCATATTTTCGTTACCCATGTCTCTTCTCTACCATTGCTGTTAAGGTTTTTGCAATATATATTTAAAGTTTTTCATTTGTAGTTGCTCTGATTTTAAAAAATTAAACCCTGAAACATAGAGAATAAGGATGTACTGAATATTAAAATGTCTTTCTGCCTCCATTGATGCTGATCAGCTACCTTTTCACTTAATTTTTGATTTATTTTTTCAAATTCTTGAATTATGTTTGCTTGATTGTTGTGTTGATTAAATTTTTTTTTTGTTCAATTCAATATATTCGCTTTTGTCATTATTATGTTCCATTTTTGTTTTAGGCCCTTGGGATGCCCTTTTTCCTGTGATGAATGTGTTGTTCATTCTGTTATGCATGTTCAATTTTTGGTTTTTTTTGTTAGCTCTATTATGTTTTCATGGTGTGATTTAAGCTTTGCTATAATTGATTTTTTAGAAAAAAAAATGGTTTTATGTGTTGTTAAATCCATAAATCAGATTAATAAGACTTTGGTTCTATGCCCTTTAATTTGCAAATGTTGGGTTCTATTGCATATGACTAATTGCATTAGTTAACAACATTCTACGCAATTTTTGTACATTTAGATTATTGCAATTTATTACTGTCATTTTTTTTTCCCTCCCAAATGTAAGACTAATTAGAGTGCAATTTGTTGGGTCTAAATTTTCTGAATTATTTGTTGGGTCTTAATTTCAAAAATTTTCGAATATAGGCTCAGGCTGCTATTCTTCCTATTAAATAAGTAGTGTTGTACTCAAAGTTGGTGAATGGTTTGATTCAAGTCCTAATTTTAAGGTAGATCAAGATGTTTTTTCATATATATGTGTGAGTAGACTTAGGTTTGAATTGGTTTTTGTTCTGGATTCAAATGACCTAAGACACTATTATGACTTCATCACTCTTTTTCAATCTTCTTCCAATAGCCAAATAGATAGTTAGAGTTCTCTTTGATTTTTTTTCCTTCTATGCTTTGTAATCAAGTTGGTTTATTTGTGTGTTTGTGAGGTTTCCAATTCAGTCTAACTTAATGACTACATTGTCTTGCTTTTAAGGGTTTTGAGTTCTATTAGTGATTATTCTGTAACTGTTGAAAATGCATGATTTATGTTTTGCAAAAGAATTTACTAATTCCCACACATGAAGTGCTATTCATTATAACCACTATGTTCTATTTTATTCTTTTTTGATAAGTCACTTTGTTCCATTTTATTGATCACTTATTAATAGATTTTGTAGCTATCTGAATTCTGGGCTGTACATGAAGTGGGATGATGTAAACTTAATAATGAATTAAGCAGTTAAGTTAGTGCAATACTTTCTTTGTTTAATTAAAGCGGTTCACATGCAATTTTGTTTTGTTTGTTCAACTGCCTTTTGTTTATTTATTGTTAAAATACTTTCTTTGTTTTCATAATTATAATTGTTTGTTCAATGTTGTTCAAGATCATCTTTTGTAAGAGCTAAATCTATCTTCACCAAAATGTATAATTATTGTCTAAATTTGTTGGATTCTTCTTCATATGCAAAGTTTATGGTTCTTTGTTTTGATGTTTTGGTGCATTTCTTTCCTAATTGTTTAATTGCACATTTGTTAGTATAATAGTGACTGCATTTATCTGTAAGTTCATGGAATTAAGTTAAAGCACTAAGCTCTCAAAAATGGAATAGACATGGTCAAATCAAATTTTATGTAATTGCATGTGTTATGATTCTGGATTTAAAACTTAGAAGTTGGCATATACAATTTATCTTTGGCTATTGGTTGTTGCTGTGATTTAGAATGGGTGAAAATATATACTAAGTTTACTTATTCATAAAATTCACTGGTCATATGACATTGAACTATTAGCACAAATTATGCACCTGTACAGCACTAGACATGAATTGGATCTTACCTTTTGTTGTAGGAATTAAAATCTAAGCAGTTATACTATGGCTGTTTAAAATCAAATTTTAATGGAAATGAATAATTTGGGTATAAATATGGAGATTAACCCAAATACTCAAAAGAAAATAATTTTGTTTAGGGTTGTTTGTTTTAGTAGTAGAGATTGAAACAATGTCACCTCGCAATAAACTCTTCATCTTCTCCTACACAATAACCGGTTCTTTACAAATACAAGTTTTTTGTCATTAACTAAAATATTTGAATTGCTGAATTTTTTATGCCAAAGTAAGAGATTATATTAAATTTCTAGAGTTAGTGCATCAAATTAAATATATACTGTAATTTTTTAGTAAAATAATTTGTAAATGCCTGGCGTAGCAATTTAGAAGGTGAATATTTGATGTGACATTCAATTTGATGTATCTTTTTGTTGTTATATGAAAAACTTAGCCAGTGTTCTTAGAAGTTCAAGGATGTGAACTACTCAATTGTATTTTTTTATTGAGATCCATGGAGGAGTGTACCAACTATACGTTTCACAATAGTACCTCTTTGAAATACAATCTCTACAATTTTGAATCCTACCTAAATTTTAATTGTTAGTTATCTTTTAAACTTAATAATATCATTATAATTTTTGGGTTTTTTGTTTACTCTCTTGCCGGTTCTGTTATTTGTAAGGGGGAGTGAAATTGTGGAATTTTGAATATTTGCTCAAGGTTATTTTTTGTTTTCCATGAAGAGTTTGTGAATGACAATATTTATGAGACAAACTCTTTAAGTGAAATGCATGGTTTATGTGAAGGGAGTATTTTCTTGCATTTGCATCTTCACATCTGTTTGGTCTCATTTTTATTTTCTTTTAAAAAATTTAAATATGCAGTGTAGCCCCTATCCTACTTCTTTACATTTATTTTCCTCAACTTTCTGTTCCAAAATTATGTAATCAAATTTTTTTTTTTTTTATCTCCTTCTGAGTCTAAATGACCTTTTTTTTTACTAAAAAGAAGGTAGCTTCCAGTGTTTGTTTGCTTTTTTGAATCTATAATTTTTTTATATCTCTGTTTCTCTATTACTTTCTTTGGGGCTTGATTTAATTTTTATTTGATTTAAAGTTTGGTTGAGTGGGCTGTTAGGATATGAGTTGCATTACAACATAATGCTTATCAAGTTAAACTCTGCTCTCATGCTTCCTAAATCTCTTACGAAGAAATTTATTGACTAATTGATAATACTTGAAATTGATTTAGATTTCTTCCTTTAATACTTTATTTATTTTTGTACGCTTCTGTGCTTTGTTGAAAAATTGTGCTAATGAAGTTCCTTATCAGTTTGTATGATACTTGGTCTATGTTTGTTTTCTAATATATTTTGCTAATAGGTTTAAATTTTATAAACAAGGTAGGATATGATGTTGGATAAAAATCTGGTTTTGTATCTCATACAAAACACACAGCGGAAGCAATAAACAAGGATCTATTTCATTCATGATTGACAACATGCACTCTGTAAATTTCAGAATTTAAGAACAAGATAGCGTACCTTGGTATGGAGAATTTCAAAACAAAGATTAGAAGCACTTGGGAAAACTTTTAATCTTCACTCCAATTCCACTAGATGTGTGGTCTCTCAATCAGTTTCCAAAGGGAGAATAAAAGTGTGTCTCACACTCTTTCTTTTTCTCTACGAAAAATCACTTAAAAAATTCTGTATGTTTCTCCCTTTATAACTAACTGATTATCTAATTGGGCCGGCCTATTGGGCCTTTCCAATTGGGCTTTAGTGTGTGGCTTGGAATGGGACCAAAAGAGACCAATAAAACACTAGCTCCAATGGGCCTTGGGCTTTTCCGTCAACTCTTGACAAGTCCAAAGTTACCATTAATTATATTTAATACCACTATATAAATATAATTGCACTCTAGGCCTTATTAATAAATTATATCCCAAGACTTTATTTTGCACGCAACCTCTTCATAAAATATTCGTAGTAATACAAAGTCATAAATGTAGACTGCCACTTTGTAAATTACTACATCTTATCATTGAGTACCCGGTTTAATCCTTTAAAGTTATTCATCATATATTTATGAAATCCAATTTCATAAATATATACTTTAGTAATTTCTTACCAAAGTGGTTAGGCCTAACTCTCTGAATAATAAAACCCATTAAACTTATCTCAAGGGAATATTTTGTATCTCCATTAAGAGACTATGAATTCCATCTTAAGAATATATGTTCCATCAACACTAAATGTGGTTGCCCAACATACTGAGATTTTGACCGTTACTTTAGATCTCACTCCTGATATATCAAAGCAACCTACACCTCATGATCAGGTCCATTATTCTCTCAGGATTAAGAGTTCATGCAAATAGAAGTCGTGAAATTTATTATTCATTTGACAGTCGTTAGGAGAATAATAAATCTCACAGCGGTCCAGTTCAATATGTCTTAACTCTTAAAACATATCAACATATCAACTAGAAGTCACCACTTCCATGATCAAGACAAATAATCTTAGTTGATACGTTATAGTCTTCGCAGATGAAATGCCCAATTTCATCACCGACTACGAACTATAAATTTTGAGTTTACAAAGAACTTGTGATTTATATCTTCTGTGACTTTTCACATAAATCACATACTATGCATCTCATGAACTATATGATAATGTCCAAATATTCATGTTACCATTATTTTAAATAAGAAATAAACAACTTTATTAAACACAACATTAAGTCATACATAATGTCATACATAGCATCATACAATAGGATTTAAGGACATATATCCTAACATATGACACTTCTATCCCTCACAAAAATAAAAACCCCATTAAACCTAGATGCCTTGGCACTTCTGCCCCCCATAAAAAACACACGCAGAGCAGAGTGAATATTAAGAAAAGTGGAAAGTAACTGCAGAATGGTAGATCATCAAATCAATTCTGATTTCCAGTTTGGAAGTTCTTGGCACTTCTAGGATAAATACAAACAATTGTAATATATCTTGGGTCTAAAATAAGATAGAACCTCTAGGTATTTAAGTATAAGGATATACCTGCAATATTTTTGGTTCTGACTTTAGTTTTGTGTAATTCATATGTCAAGGTAGGGTATGATTTATCAGTTCTACGGTCAGTACTACTCATGGGTCTCACTGTACTGTTTTAGCTAACTTTTATTTTATCTACACTACTTTCAGTAAAATTTTTTCAGTTTTAGCAAAATAAGCAGATCCCAAGTAGACCTTAAATATTACGAAAGAAAACTAAAATATTTTCTATCTCTCCACTTTTTCATATCTTCTCCGTTTTTTATCCTTCCTTTTTTCCACTTCTCTATTCAAACAAAGCCTTAGTGTCTATTTGGATCACATCTGCGTTTTTGCATTTTTGCCTTTCTTCTTTTTTTGACCAGCGCCTCTTGCACTGTTCATAGGACATGAACAAAAAAGTGCAGTAGGACCCATGAATAGTAGCAAAAATAAGCTGCATAGTAAAATAAGTTGGCAAAATTTTTTTTTTTTGCCAAACACACACTTTCGTCTGAAGGATGTAAAAATGAAATGAATGAAAATTCTTTTGTTTTTTTTTTTATTGAGTTTTAACCTATAACATCAGTTTCTTTTGATAATTGTGTTCTTTATCATCAAACCAAAATTCCAAATAGTTTTCTGTGTAGACAATGATTGAATTCCAAATTTCTTATTCAACCGTAAAAGAATTTACCAGCTAAGCTAATTAGAACTCACGAAATGATAGCTAGAACTCACGAAATGATACAGAACTCATTTTTTTGGTTTATGAGAAAAGTGAGAGGATGGATAAAGCAATTTGTATGAATTTATTGTTATGTCCATATTACAGAATAAAAATAATAATTAGACACATTGTACAAGTGACAAAGTATAATTATTAACTTATTTTAACTTCTTCCTCTATCTATTGATCTTTTATATATTAAAAATGAGATTAATTAAATTGGTTAAAATAAAATAATAAAAAATAAAGAAAAAATTTCTAATGAATTGTGGAACCTGAACGTTGGTATTGTATCTCAAAAAGGAAAAAGAAAATTAGTATTTGCTCGCATAAATTTGGACAAAGATGAAAAAGAAAAGAAAAGAAAAGAAGGTAAAGCTAATGTGAGCAAGTTCAATAGGACAAATGGATGGACTTCAAAAAAAAAAAAAAAATATATATATATATACATATATAATGGTGGAAAAATTGCCCTTTGCCTTTAAGCCCTTTTTTTTTTCGATATTTTCGCCCTAAGTTGAGAAAATTGGTTTTTGGTAGATTAAAGGAGAAAATGCATTGGTCTCACCAAAATCCTTCATCTTTTTCTCCCAACCAAATAATACAAAAAGTCATTTTCTCTTATATTTTCTCCTCCCCCTCTTGGCATCCTCCCTTAAATTACCCCAACCAAATAGGCTCCAAGGGTTTGGTACTTTGCAGCATTGAGTGAGCTATGATGCCTTTTGAGAGAAATTTTCTTCCTTGTGAGCCAAGGTAGCCTCAGTACATTTTGAATTCTAATGTGATAATTTTAGTACTTTTTATATCTAAGTATCCTTAGGTTGGGTCTCTGCAAAACAGGAAACGACGTCATCTGACATAGGCGTTGATCGAGTCATCAAAGAAATTGAACCGGCAACTAACAGTGTTCAATGCGGGAATAAGTTAGGTTATTAATTGATCCATAAAGACAATATTTGGGTATGCTTTACGACAAGTTTTCCTCATTTATTTTAATCACTTGTTGTCGTTCCATATTCAAATATTCCTCTAAACCTTAAAATAAGATTTTTTTTCCATGATTCTTGCGTTAGCGCTAGCATCCGAGAATGCATACATGTTTCTATTTTACACCTTAAAAATCTACTTTACTTATTTTAACACTAACATCGGAGGTGTAAAAACCCTTCAGTTGCTATTTTTCCCCCTAAAACCTTAAAACCATGCTCCATCCGGGTATGCAACTCAAAATTTTCTCCATCCTTGCTATAGTAAGGTTGCATATGCAACCTTACCGTTCATGAGGTTGTAAACAAAAATATAATATTTTAATCTCTCACAGTCTCTCTCTTCTTAAATATATAATATTTTTTATTATTTTATTAGATAGCTCATATTATTTTATTGGGTTGTATGTAAAAATAAAAAATGAGACGTAAGGTGAGTTGTAAAGTAGGTCGGTAAAATAAATAAGTGGTGTTTGAGGATGTAAAATAGGTTTTTTTTTTTTTTTGGCATCCTCGGATGCTAGTTTTTACCATCCCATTTTACAATTTACCCAACATTCCAATTTCTACGTTTACATACAGCTTATTAAAATAATATAAACTATTACATTAATTAATATAAACAATACAATTACCCCAAAGAGAGAGAAAGAGAATAAATTATGTTATTTTGTGTTTACAAGCTCGTGAACAATAGTTTGTAAATATAAGTATCTACTATTCACAGATGCTAAATTTTTTTATATATACATACTGGGTTGGAGCACTTTTTTGGGTTCTTAGTTGCTAAACAAGTATATTTTTTAAACAAGTGGAGCCCGCTTTTATTAAACAAATATTTTTTTTTTTTACAATCTTGCTACAGTGGACTGCTATGTCTAGCAGTCCACTGTAGCTGTATTGTAAAAAATATAGAATTTGGAAGGATTGATGGAGGTTGATTTTTTGTAATTATAACATATTGTATTTCAAATTTTAGCATAAATAGCATTTGCTTGCCTTGATGAGAATGCTCTAAATATAAGTATCTACTATTCACAGATGCTAAATTTTTTTATATATACATACTGGGTTGGAGCACTTTTTTGGGTTCTCAGTTGCTAAAATAGCAATTTCAGGAGCTTTACACCCCAAAACTAGTGCTCTAGTTACTTCACTCTCCGATGCAGCAGAAGGGAAAAAAAACTCTCAGATCCTTCTTCAAGATCCGATTCAATCAAAAAAATTGGAAAATTGTTATCTTCTTCATTCCTACTTCCTTAAATCATTATTGATGGTACTTGCGGATTATTTTCTTCCAGTCATGCTTGTTCTTGAAACCTTGCTAATATTTATCCTCTAAAAGACTAAAACGTATCTTCATGTACTTGGCGTATATCACTGATAAAAGGAACACTTCTAATGGTGACTTATGGTGTTTTTTCATTCGCTATTGCATTTGCAATAGCAAGATGATAATTTAGTATGAACTTGACATCACGATCCAAGAAGTTGTCTCCTACCGTGTGTTTGGCATAGCTTAAAAAGTTAACTTTTTTTACTATTCAGGTTATTTTTGCTACTATTCATGGATTCCATTACATTCTTTGGTACTATTCATGAGTTTCACTATACTATTTCAGCTACCTTGTAGTCTAATCTACAATACTTTTAGCAAAAAAAATTCAGTTACAGTTAAATAAACTGTTCCTAAAAAGACACTTAGTGGTTTCAAAAATAATTTTTAACAAATTTTTGGAATGGGTGGGTGGATGGAATAGAAGGGTGGTGGGGAATTTTGTTTCTTATTCAAAACCAACTATTGGCTCTGATAACATTGATGGTGACTAAGGATGAGAGTCTCACAAGGGTGGTGGTCATAGATGTAAAATATTATGTCCTAAACAAAAATTCAGTTACAGTTAATAAACTGTTTCTAAAAAGACACTTAGTGGTTTCAAAAATAATTTTTAACAAATTTTTGGAACGGGTGGGTGGATGGAATAGAAGGGTGGTGGGGAATTTTGTTTCTTATTCAAAACCAACTATTGGCTCTGATAACATTGATGGTGACTAAGGATGAGAGTCTCACGAGGGTGGTGGTCATAGATGTAAAATATTATGTCCTACACAAAAACAATGCGACTTTTTAGTATTTATATTACTAGACACCACCATTTGGTAGAGGATATATACTAACTCCTCCCTAAATTGTTATTTATGTTGAAAACATCCAATAAAGAAAAGTTTCAAAAATTACCCTCAATAATTTAAAATTTAGTAAAAGAATGGCATTGAACTTTTAAATAAAGTAAAATGGTAAGTTAGGAAATTTAGTCAGTGACTTTTCAAAGATGACAATAGCTTTGGACATCTCAAATGGAATAGAGGACCAATAATTTGGAACGAGGGGATCGAGTATCAATTAGTGAACAAATATATCTCTACCAAGAGTAATAACTGTATCCAAAAGATATAACTCTTTGTTGAATAAATATAGCATTGTGTGAAGTAATAGCATCCATCAGGTAGAGTATTTGCAAAGATGAAGGCGCACCAAATTATGGTGTGATCACCCATAATGACCGTACAATAGCACTTCATTCCTTACCTTCTTTGTGTGTTATTCAAATGTTTTCATATTTGAAATCTAATGCTGGACCCTATTCAAAAGTTTAGAGCTTGAATCGAGAAGTTTTTTAGAGTTTTGGAGTTTTGATACAGGCAATATAGGCTTTTTCATCTACTAACCTTTTCCCTTTCAATTTCCTTTTCCATTTCTTTTCTTTTTTAATTATTATTTACAAGCTATATAAAAAAAATGTATACTTTTATCCCTTTTTATTTATTTTTTAATCTTCATAGACCCTTTATCTTTACTTGTTAGATTTCAAACAATATTTTGTAGCTAAAATTTTGGTTTCAATGTAAAAGCTCTCCATATCCTCTTTTATGAGCATAATACAAAAATGGATGCATATATGGAATGAATTTAAAACAAATTCTAATTTTTGACGTATATTTAAAATACAAGTTTAAGTCTTTTTTTTTTAATAGGAACAAGTTTATGTTTAAGCACATGTTAATGTTAAACATATTTTTTAAATTCATTAACAAGTAATTAAATTCTAGTTGATGTTTTTATAGTTCCAATTCCAACAAAACCAATGAGACTACTCATGACTCTTTTTTTATTTCAAATTTTGCTTTGTTAAAAAATCAGATCTACATGTAAAGAAAATATAGATCAATTTTTTGGATCTAAAAAATTTCAAATCTGCATCTAATGAAGGTGCAAATTAATTTTTTGATTGAGAAAAATTCAGAACTACATCTAATGAAGATGCAAAATATTTTTTTTGATTAAGAAAAATTCAGATTTGCATCTAATAAAAGTGCAAATCAGTTTTTTGATTGAGAAAAATTCAGCTCTGTATCTAATGAAAATGCAAATGAGTTTTTTGATTAAGAAAAAGACGACAAGAAGCAGATTTTTGAAATAAAAAATAATTTTAGCAATAAAAACATCATAAACACATTCTAATAAAGAAAGCTTCAACAACACACAAGATGAACATTGTAAAATCAAAACTAAACAAATATTGATTTATGCATCACAAAATTAAAAGAGATAGAAGAAAAGAAAAGTTACCTCTTGCATGGACGTACTCCTTTTTCTCAAGAGAATATTTTAGGATTCAAAGAAATTTATGCAATTGTCTTTGAAACCTAAAAATCCTTACTTACAAAAAAAAACTCTTAAGACTAAAGCCTCCAAAATCTATTTAACATAAGAGAAAGAATTTCAAAAAGATGAGAAATATGAGAGCATGAAAAAGTGTGCTGAATTTTAAGATTTAGTCCCTATTTATAGAGGCTGGGAGACTCAGAAAAATAATCTAGACTATTAGAATTCAATCTAGGACGCGTTCTTCCACTAAAAAATCGTAATGAATGTGTTTCATCGTCACTCGAACACCGTCAAAAACCTTATTGTGTGCCATTCTCCATAAGTGCCGAATGCCAATCCCGCTTTCGAGTTTGGGTGCATTTTAGACTCCTTTTTTTTTAAGGTTTTCTAAGCTGAGACATGCATTTAGACACGTTTTTAATTCGTATTCTAAAAATTAAGCTCAATTCTGGATAATTCAAGTCTTTTCAGCAACAATTATCTTGTAGGCGCACTTAGACATGCACTTAGACAAGCCTATTTTTGACACTAACTATCAACCAATCACAAAATTTTTTAATTAATTTTAATTGTTTAACAAATCAGATTTAATTTAAAGTAATCATGTGTGGTTGACTCTACCTAGGCGCAATGCATGCTAACCTTATAAATTTGATTATGCGATATTTTTTGATCCAACGGTCTGATTTGGAAATCGGGAATACCGTTGTGAATGTCAAAATCTTAAGATCATGTTTATGATATGCAATGAATTAATTAATGCATATAATGAAATCATGAATTTTGGGGTACTTGAATGGTCATTCCAATTATTTTTTTTGATTAAATCATGGGAGCAAAATTGAGTGTTTACAGAAAGCATGTAAAAAAATTATTCAACATGGTTTGAATATAAGTTTATGTTTATTTTTTTATAACTTTTTTCTTTACATGCTAAAATTTAAAAATAATTTGTAGCTTAATTGTTGGTTCTATCATAAAAGGTTCCAATTTTTATATGTGATGGCTTCAACATTGTACCAAAAAAAAAAAAGCATATGCGGGATAAAATATAAAAAAATCATTTAATTTTTTTTTTCCATACATTTAAAATACAAGTTTATGTTTAACTACATGTTTATATTAAAAGAAAAGGTTTGTTAAATCATTTATAATAGCAAATACTTAAGTTGAAGTTTATATTTTTATAGTTTAATGTTATTTGTAATAGTTTAAATTATTGAGAGCATAAAGTTGGAGAGCACTTCATGTGTAGAGCATTTGTGAATAATTTCTTAAAATAAAACATTTATGTAAACATTAACTTATTTTTTAGACAAGTAAAATAAATTAAAAATAATTATTTACATTCATCCGATTTGTACAAATTTTTGGTATCCCATTTTAAATTATTGGCGAATATACACTTTTGGTTCCTACATTTTGGATTGATTTTTATTTTGGTCTCAATCTTGATTTTGCTACTATTCTAGTCCCTAAAATCAGAAAATCAATTCTATTTTGGTCCTTACCATCAGCTTACTAACATAAAATGTTTACGTGGCAGACGGAATGTTATGCTTGCTGACATAGCATTAACATGGTTATTAAAATATTATTAAAAAAAATTATTTGGCATTTTACATTGCCACATCAGATTTAAATTAATAAAAAATTAAAACAAAGTAAATAAAAAATTATTTTTTTTATTAACGCCAAATTCCTCAATTAAATTTTTTTTGATGGGCTCAATTTTAATTTTAATTGAAAAATAAATAAAACAAACAAAAAATTTACACGATTTCTCTAAATAGAGCTCTCGTCTAAAGCTATCTCTCGGATCGAAATCTCTGTCTCTCTCTTTCGGCTTTCTTTTTGGGATTTGGGTTTAGAGAAAAAGATGGGCTGAGATCGGTGGTAATGGTTGTGAAGTGGTAGTCGATTCGATGGTGGGTGGGTTTCAGATTGAAGCTCTCTCTCGTTGGTCCGGTGGTGGTGACTGATTTGTTCATGTGGGTTTCAGATTGAATCTCTCTCGTCTAAAGCGCTCTCTCTCAGTGGGTTTGCTGGGTATTGTATAAAAAGGTAAAATTGAGGTATGGATTTTGGAAATTGGAAAATTCTGATAGGTTTTTGGAAGGTGAAGAAGATGGAGTACCAGGACCAGGTAGGGGTTATTTGGAGACGAGGTTATCGCCGTCAATGACGAACTGGGAGATGCTGAGAACGCCTTTCTCTTTGAAGGCGGAGACGGTGCGAGGAACTGTGATTCTCTCTACCGTTCCCTTGAACACTTTGTGAAGCTTCTGCGCCAGAACCATCTTCTCTCTCTCGCTCTCTCTTCAATTTAGGGATTGTGGAAAACCCTGAGGTGGGTTTCTTAGCTTGCTGGATTGCTGGGTTCGATTTTGTGGGTTTGCTGGGTTCTGAGGTGGGTTTCTTGGTTCGACTTTCTGGGTTCTGAGGTGGGTTTGCTGGGTTCAACTTGCTTGAGATAGGTTTTTCTGGGTTTGAGATTATTTTTTTAATTTTTTTTTTTTTTTTTTTTTGTTTAGGTTGGTTGTGTTGAATTTTTGGATTGATTTGGTACTTTGGGATTTGATGCTTTTACTGGAGTTGAGAAAATGGTGGCTTTTAGATTTATGATTTTGTTTTTTAGTTGAATTTTCTGGATTTTTTATTTGTTTGTTTTCTAAGAAAATTTTTGGGTTTGCTAGTTTGTTTGCTCTAGAAGAACATGAAGTTCATGTTTTGGGAAAGAAAAAAATGTCCTTACCAAAAAAGAAAAAAGTAAGAAAAATAAATTTAATCGGATTAATGTTAAATTTTTTAATTTTCTGATCTGGCTTGTTAATTTTATTTTTTTATTAATTTAAATCTAACGTGGCATTTTAAAATGTCAAATAATTTTTTTAATAATATTTTAATCACCACGTAAGCAAACATAACATTCCGTTTGTTACGTAAACATTTTCTGTTAGTAGGTTGACGATAAGGACCAAAATAAAATTGATTTTTCGATTTTAGGGACTAGAATAGTAACAAAATCAAAATTGAGACCAAAATTAAAATCGATCTAAAATGTAAGAACTAAAAGTGTATTTTTGTCTAAATTATTTTAAGCATAATTTGAACATTATTTGTTATCATGATATTTGTATTAATTTCTAAAAATGGTAGTCAATGGTTTTTCTTTTAATTGGTAAAGAGACATATTTAATGAGTGTTAGGGATTATGGCAATAAGTTTGATGTGATTAAGATTTTGTTGACTTTTTCTCTTATAAAAGTTATCATGGTTTTTGAATGAAATTGTGGTGTGTCTTTATGTTAAAATTTATTTCCATCTTCCTTATGTGTGTGTATATTTTTCTCAAAAAAAAAAGAAAAAAAAGAATGAGTAATTGTCCCACATTGCTTAAAAGCATATGTTTTGTGTAGTATAACTTGCCACCTTCTTCCTTAAAAGTTATGATAGCTTTTGAGTAGAGTTGTAGTGTACCTTGTGTTAAAACCCTTTTCTCTCTCCCTTGTGTTTGTGTGTTTGTTTCTAAAAAGAAAAAAAGAAGAGGATCTTGTTGACTTCTTAATAAAATAAGTTTTTTTCTCTCTCTTTTTTTGCTAAGAGCCTTTTAATTCAATTGGTTAATATCTTCTTGTGGTTTTAACCTAAACATTTAAGTTTTAAAAGCACCTCCCCTAGCGATCTAATTAATATATATATATATATATATATATATATATTCCAAATTCCACATTGTGTTTTAGTTTTTTTTTTCTTCATTGCATTTATTTTCCTTTTGTTCCCTCTCTACTTTTTTGATTTTAACTTTAGATTGCTTTTTATTTAAGTAATATAGATGTAAAATTAAGATTTCTTTTTTCGTTAGGATACACATGCTGAAACAATACGTATGCAGCTTAAGTCTCTACGTACACAATTGGCTGCCCAAAAACCAAAACCCTAGTTTTCCCTACTTTCTTTTCATAAATATGCTCATATGTGACGTGGATACAATGTATGTTTCATCATGAATGCCCAGTGAGGCAAGTTAGGAAACCAACTTAGTAGATGCCCAGTGAACTGACTAGATAGTACAAATGGAGACTAATCCATTAGACCAATGCCGGCTCAAGGCATAGGCAAGGCCTTGGTCTAAGGCCTCTCAAAAAAAAAAAAAAAAAAAAAAAATTCCCTACTAAAAAAAGGCCCATCTCCATTTGTAAAGACCCAAAATTTTATAAAACTATAATATTTTTTTAAATAATTGGTACTTTTTTTTTTAAAGTAAAGTTAAAGATACAAAAAATTTTACTATAGATTTAAGTTTAAGTTTAACTAACATGTCACCAATCACATAAAAAATTAATTCAAACACAAATAAATTAAGTTGTTGAATTTCATCAATTACAGTCATCATCACATTATATTGTGAACATTTTGTAGTATCTTTAGTATTTTTCTTTTTCATTTCTAGCAAGGCTTCCAAAATAGGAGACCAATAGGGTTTCAAAAAAAAAAAAATGCTGCAAATGTGATAGATTATCAATGATGACAAATAGTTTGAGATCTTAATTTTTGTAAACTAATATCCTACAAAGTTACGCACCTCTATCTCTTTCTCTTAAAAAGAATATATAAATTTAAATTTAGGTTACAACTGTACTTAACTATGCATAGTTATATATCCAAGTTAAAGTAAGTTTCTTTTTTAAAAAAATAATCTTTTTTTTAGTTCTTTTTGTTTAAATTTATGGTTCAACTATGATATTCAATCTTCTGTATGAAATTAACCTCAGTTTAATTATTATTATTCATCAATTTCTGTATTAACATCAAATTGGTCTTAATTTAATTAGTATTATATAAATTTATTTAATTAATGTTTACATATAAAAAGGCTTCATATAAAATTTCTGCTTTAGGCCCCAAATTTTCTTGGGCTGACCTTGCATTAGATTAGGTGGGCTTGGGTGTCTACAAGCCCATACACCTTCCTAAGCCTATACACAAACTCTAGGGGACCTAAAGTATGATTGAATTGCACCTTTGCATATGGGTCAACAGAGTGATACATGGAGATGGTAACTCCCATCTTTGTCTAAATCACAAGTTAGTTTCGTACTTCCAAATCCTTGTCTAGGGCAAATCCATATTGGACTACTATTAAGAGAGCCATTAGTATGGAAAATGTGGTGGCATTTATTGGTCATGCTTAGGGTGCTCACATATGATATAATGAAATATTGGTGTTTTGAATGAAATAGTGAGTCTCTTTGGTTGAGGATTTTCTAAGGAAGTAAATAGGATATATGTTTTTTAGAATGATGTAGATCAAAGGGTTAGAGAGAGAGCCCCCTTTATGAATGGATGTCCCAATTTATCCAAGATAATTGGTAGCCATATGGGTAGTGTATTTAGAGGATTGATTTCCATCTTTAATCCCGAAAACCCTTGAAATGTTAGATGATAAAAATAATAGAGCAAACAAAATCTTGTGCAAGTTTAGTGTAGAGTGGCCAACAAGGGCTTGGCTCAGTTGGCATGGATCGTTCGCTTCGCCTAACCAACCTAGGTTCGATTCCCGCTGCCAGCGAACTCTTGTTGGTGGGCTGCTGTGTGAGGGATTTAAGGGGAACATAGATTCGAGCCTTGACGGGTACCTCGGTGGGATCTGTGGGTCTTGTCCCTCACATGGTTATCAAAAACCCGAGTGACATAATACAACCATAAGGGCCCCTATTTTAGTTTATAAAAAAAAGTTTAGTGTAGAGTGTTCCCATTAAAAAAAAAAAAAAAAGTTCAGTGTAGAGTGGCGATTGACACTCATGTCTCATGGATCAGTACTATGTTGGCAAGTTAGAGTGTCAAGTAGAATGTTTGATCCATGTTTTTCCTAGATTTATATTTAGATTTTATGGTAATTATAGGAGGCAGAACTAATAGCTCAACCCAACTTCACTAAGAATGAGGCTGTATGGAAGCCTAGTACAATTAATTTGAAAAGGTAGGTTATCTAGGCCAACCTTTTCAAGCCTAGCTAATTGCGTTACATGATTTAGAGAAGAATATGCAATTAAGGGAGTAGCTTTAGGATGGAGGAACAATAGGAAAAACAAAGATTCTTGTATAAATTCTTCCTCGAGCTGGTCCGAGGAGCTCTAGTTCATATGATATAAACTTCTCAATTACAAAGTTCTTGATTACACTTTATATTTCTCTCTCCAATTTTTCTATCCCCCTTTTTCTAGAGAATCTCCTTTCCCTTATATAGCTACCTAGATTGCATCCCAGCCCTTCACTTGGACAGCCATTGATCTTTACTTGGATGCTTGTTCCATCAAGACCTAGCTGGAGGTGGTAGGATATGTTGCAAGTTGTGAGGGCACTGTTCAGGGGTTATTCTGACATTAATGCGGCTAGCTGAGTTGGTGCAGCGTATTAAATGCAAAGGTGATGGGTATTTTATCTGGAAATGTGGGCACAACGAGGAGTACGCCTCAACCGAGTGGACCGTGGTGGAGAAAAATGGAGCTGCCACCTAGATTAGGTCTAGGAATCATAAATATAGCGCCTTTCGTGGAAAGACTGATCTACTAACAGAGCATGTGTCTGGAGTTTAGGTATAAGGATGGGAAGGTGTTAGACACCCAACTCCACCCAACCCATGGGTTGGCTTCCTCTCATTGTGTTCTAAATCCTAATCCCATCAAAGGGTCCTCTAATATGTTATTCTAAACTCACACACACACACACACACACACACACACACACACACTCTAACATACATCTAGCAATCAACATGGCATCTATCCCATACTCATCCATAACATAAAACCCTACCATTCATCTAGCAATGTATATCCAAGGGCAGCAAGCATATCGCAAGGTAGTAGCATTAACAAGGCATTTAATCAAGCATATTCAATCATTCAAACCTAGCATCATGGTATTTATCAATCAAGGAGACCAATCATCATATTCAAATATGCATGTTCATATTCATATGCATGTTCATATTCATATGCATGACTTACCTTTACTTACCTCGTTGTACCATAACACCTCAGCACATATGCATTAATGCATGTTCATGTTCATATGCATGTTCATGTGGTTCATCAAGGTTATAAACCCTAATTATCAATTTAACAATCAAAGCATGTGAAACATGTTATTCTACTAACCCTAATGCTAAATGTGTGAAAACTAGATTCAGTAAGACCAAAAAATATGATTAAAACAAAACAAATAAAAAATCAAGAATCCTAAATCTACGTTTCTAGGCACGAGGATGCATATGCATACAAAAGTATGCACATGCATACTGCCCAGAAACACAGTTTTAAAGCAAGTACCAAACAACAATCAAACAAAACCTAGCATTCTTCTAATATATAACCAAACAACCTAAACTAACAACAAAGATTTTAAAGACCAAAAAATAAAGATAAACAAAACAAACTCTATTTTTAAACATGCATTGGATCTAATAACAAAAAAGAACAACGCTTAACACATCAAAACATGTTCATCAATAAAGCTAATTATTCAACTCTTCAATCAAAACACGATAAGACACATAAAAAAAAAATTAAACAAAACCAAACATATTTCTAAGCATTCATAACTTATAAATCAAATTAAGACAAAAAGAACACAAGTTATAAAACTCTAAATTAAGGAAGAGTCATGGAGGGAGATTCACCTTATTTATGGAACACAACTTAGTTGATATTTTAACCGGTCCCTCAGTGCCTACACAACAAGATTGAATGATAATCAAGAGAATTAAAGTATTCAATAGTTTATGGGTAATCACAACTCAAAATAAAAAGATGTTCTTGAAAAGATTGTTTGAAAAAAGGTTTTGAAAAAGATTAGAAAATAGTTTCTGCCTTAATGAATAATAGAGAGGTTTTGAAGAACCAAAAACGTGCTTGGTGGTTGTGTGTGTTCAGAACATTAGAGTTAGAAAAGAGTTTTGGAAGATTTTAGGTGAAAAATCAACTCTCTATTACTAGGGTTTGAGTTTGGAGGCATAAGGTAGTATTTATATGTTTAAATTAGAGTTTTCAAACTCATTTAGAAGATTTTAGACATTCCAAAGGGTCTAGGGGCTCGGGCCCATCCAAGGGGACTTTGGGCTCTAATAAAAATGAAGTTTTAGGCTTCTGGAATTCGGCCTGAGTACGCAATTTTAGGGTTACACATGCTTGCGTCCTCAGAAACCCTAATTTTGACAACTCTGATAGCCTAACTTCAAATGGTTATAACTCACTTAATTTTAATTCAAATTAGGCAAAATTTGTGTTCAAATTGAAGTCTAGGATGGCTACTTTCCAATGAAATAAGCCTCACTTAAAAATGCTTTGTGGATCAAAATATAGGGCCAAAATAGTGAGCAAAAGTCATTTTTAGCATTGTTTTCAAAGCGATTTGAGCACTTTTGAGTTGTGATCACTTCTAAACTATCAAAATAACATCAATTAACTTTTTTAGACATGTCAAACTCATCATTGGGGTTAGTGACTCAAGTTTATTAACCGGGTATAAAATGAGGTGTCTACAAGAAGCTTCCTCATTTCTTCACTTGCACGTCTCTCCTTCGCTCCTTGGCTCTCAGCCTTGTGGCCTTGGTGATCAATGTCTGATCCTCCGAGGGGCACTTGTTCCTTGGGCTCCTCGAGCGTGTTGCTCTCCTCGGTTTCTCTGACAACCTTACCTAGATTGGTTCGAGCCTGTCCTAACATATAGTTGGGATGTACTACCCCTTGGGTAAGTTTTGTTCCTATGATCCTCTCTCTTCAATTCCTCACCCCCATAGTTTATAAAATCAGTGTTTTAAATTACATATTTTAGTCTGAAAGATCATCAGTTTACATATTGCACTTAATCAAAGGTAGAATGTTGTTTTTTCTCAAAAAAAGAAAAGAAATGTAGAATGATGTTGTATGTTAATTATTAGATCTTCATCTTCAAATTCGCATTAAATAATTAAACATAAAAAAAAAAAAACATTTTTATTAAAGCAATTTTGAACCCAAGAGCCCTCAACCATGAAGTTAGGTTACAATCTCAAGACCACCTTGAGACAAATGGAAAATGTAGCCTAAGGTTACCTTGGCATTTATGTAATGCTTGGTTGAGGCGAAAAGAGAGGAAATTGTGATTAGTTAATATAATATAATATAATTAAATAATGATGAGAAAAATAAGTAGTTGATATAGTATAATTGAGCATATGCCTATTAGACTTAAGCCTTTTAAGTTAAAGTTTGTCTCTATATATTATATTAATTAGTCAAGAAGTCATCTCAATGTATCTATCTCCCCAACATATTATGAGAATAAATATTATTATTTGTGTTTAGTCTTCATAATTTTTTATTCATCTCAATTTGAGGATAACATGCTTGTCCACTTGTTTCTAAAAAAAGAAAAGAAAAACACATGCTTGTCCATTAATATTATTTTACAAGCTATTGATAAAATTAGGAGTTTTATGAGCCTGTCTCCAAAAAATGAATACTAATAGCACTTAAATCATATTTTTATGTGCGAACTTGTTTACTTTTTGAAGCTAGTTTTATGACACCTTGTTATTGGACAAATACTTAAACCTCAACTTAGGAGAATGCAAAATTATATTAAAAAAAAAAAAAAAAAATCTCAAAACAGATTAGCAATGCTTTTGCTATAAGACTAGTTACTAAGAAATTTTAAGCAATATTTTAAGAGATATTAAGGGGGGTGTTTGGTAGAATAGTTAAGATGAAATTTTTGTAATTTTTTAAAATACATAAGTGAAAAAGCGTGTGAAAATATGGGTCTGTTTGGATAAAACTTATTTTTGCTGGACTGAAAACTGAAACTGAAAATACTGTAGCAAAATAATTTTTTAATGTGTGAACAGTACTACGGGACCCATTTTTAATAAAAAATTGCTGAAAAAGTACGTGAACAGTGCGTGCTGTCTCCCAGCACCAGAAACGAAAAAAAAAAAAAAAAAAAAAGGAAGAAAACGTGGAGCAGCTGGACGTGGACGTCCAGCTGCTCTATCCAAACACTCACTATTTGCCCGTTTGGATAGAGCAGCTGGACGTCCACGTCCAGCTGCTCCACGTTTTTTTTTTTTTTTTTTTTTTTCGTTTTTGGCGTTGGGAGACAGAGTGCACTGTGCGTGCACTGTTCACATCATTTTTTAGCAATTTTTTATTAAAAATGGGTTCCGCAGTACTATTCATGCATTTAAAAATTATTTTGCTACAGTATTTTCAGTTTTAGTTTTTAATTCAGCAAAAATAAGCTCTATTCAAACAAACCCTATATATAACCTTATTCGTTGTTTAAAATGTAAAAATATAAGTTTGGAAAACAAACGGGCCGAAGAAATTTTAAGACTGGTTCAGCCACTCCTACACTATTCAAAGGCACCCCGTAGGGTTTTCCCTCAATTCCTCTTCTTAACGTAGCTGCAGGGCTTTCCTGCTCTCACAAATTAGAAACCTTCCGTTCCCTCTCATCAAAATCCCCATCAACGATCGCTGTAAACCCACTCCCAATTTTCAAACTCCACTGTACAGTTCCTGGTTTCAGTTTTCACTACACCGTGTCTTTCCCAGGTAATTGCAATGTCTATAAGAATAAATCGAAACCAATAGCAGGAACAATGAGACGTGGGTTTTTTTGTTTTGCAGCTTTAGTTTGGTCATATACATGTCTTTTGTTAATGGGTATTCGATAATTTTTGTTGGGTCATTCTCATGCCTCATGGTCATAGATTGTTGTGGTTTATGTTGTAAGTGTGGTATCTGATTTCCTTGCATGTGGAATACGTTTTTACAATGGCTTGTTAACAAGAAACATTAATTCTCAGCAATTCAATTGGTTTTTCATGTTTTTGTGGACTTTGGGTTTTATTATTGTGTGTGTTGGTTGTGTGATTTTGTTGGAACTTAACAGTGTTTTGTTAGAGATGGTTGTATACTTCATAGGTGTGTCATTTGTATCTTTGGTCGTTGGCATATGTGGGGGTTAAGAATAAAGCAAGACACTTTTTGTGTTAGTTTTGAAAAGCATGGTAGGTGGAGAAACAGAAATGTGTGTTGTCTTTTACTGATTTTAATACACTTTTTTAAAGAAAAAAGCAAGAAGAATTTGTATAGGATGGTGATGAATGATGATGAAGGTTGAACAAAATGATGACCGAGTTAAGGGGGTTCAGGATTTCTAGTGTTTTAAGTGAGGTTCTTTGAATGATTTCTACTAGCTCATAGCAATATTGCGCCTAATGTAATTTAGATATCCAACTAGTCGAAGTCAAGCCTATCTAAGCATTGAATTTTTTCTTTGTTGTTTCAAGTGTTCTCCTAGGTTTAAAAATAGATTTTCGTGTCCTTCATGTTTATATAACAGTGTTGAGTTGTTTATCAGTAAGCTTTGTATGAATCATTCTTAATGAAAAACCTTGATTACATGGTCATCTATCCCGGTCAGTTCATGTGGGTATCAAATTCTCTTTCTCTGTGGCACCAAAAGAAGGGATTAGATTATGATTGTTTTGAATACGTCTAATAATTTCATGATAACTTTATCCAGTCAGTTAGAAAACAACTTAAAGAGTTGAAACTTCTGCTTTTGAAGACTCTTTATGATTGGATAGGTGCTAGTAGCCGTTTTTTTTTTTTTTTTCAAACTTGTTATAATTTTTCCTTTTGTTTTTCTTGAATTCATGGTGTATCTGTTATGTACTCTGCATGTTTGGCCCCTTTGTGCCCTTAATTAATTTGTTTACTTATCAAAAACTTTACTTAGGAAGTGGTTCAACATTGATGAAATTATTTTACTAAGGACATTGGTCGTTCATATTTTGATCTTCAAATTTGTGGAGGACTGGAGGTTAAGCCACCTCTGGATAGTGTAAGGACCAGAAAGCATGCTATTTTGTTTTTCTTTTCTTTTGTAGGTGATTTAAACCAACGATATAGGACTTTTGATATATCTAGAAGTAATCTATGAGTTAAGCCATGTAGAGTCAGGTTTAAGCTTAGCTAATTACATATAATCTACATATTTACCAATTTTTTTTTCCACACCAATTTGGCAGATGTTTTGGTGCCACAATCATAAAATGAATTATAAGTCTTACCATTTGAGAATTTCATGGAAATACATATGCTCAAATGTATTTGACCGTGTGTAAGTAATCCGACTTCTAGGCTAAATTTGGACTGGCATATACTTGATATCTTTTAGATACGTGTATGTGTGTGTATATATGTGTGTTTTCCCTTTTAATATTTTTTCAGTGATATTGACTGATGAACTAAAGCTGTCGGTTGTTCTGACATTACAGGAATGGATCTTGAAGGTAGAAAGTTTGGAAGGGGTAAGATGCTATTATGCTGCTTATCTGGTTTTTTGTTTTACTTGTATAGTTAAATTCCTGTTGATATTAAATACTTTAGATATGATAAATTTTTTTTTTTGAAAATAAATATGGTATTTTCTTTCCAAACTTTTGAAAAAGAACTAATATGAGGAGATTGTGGAAATAATTTATTTTAAAATGATATTTTTGATATGCCCTCCACAATAGAGCAACAATGGGATGAATACTGCCTTTGCCATACTTACTGGTGGAGGTTCTATTGATTCTTCATCTTATTGTTCCCCCTTTCTTAATTATGTCTGGGCAGAATATGTGATCATACCTACTAGGTATAAATAGGCTGTAATTAATGGCTAAATTTTTGATATTAGCTTGAGTACTTCTCTATTCTTAAAAAAAGAAAAAAGAAAAAAAGAAGCTTGAGTACTTCTCTCTTTGCTTTGAGAACAAGGCTTTTGAAGGTTTTAAATGACCTATCATCCTTCCTGCACATATAAGCTGTTTGTTTTCTTTTGATTCCCTGGTGGATGACTTTTAAAAATTCAAGTGACATGGACTTAAAAGATAATTGATTTTAATGAAAGTCATAAGCCACTTCATATATATGTGTGTGTGTGTGTATTTGATAAGTAAGACAGACTTTATTAAATATAAAAAAGGACAACCCCCAGCACATGGGATATGTGCTGGTGGTGTAAAACAAACATAAAAAAAGTAGAGCAATTAATAAAGTCCATAAAACTAGAAAGTGAAAGTCTACTTAGAGGAGTTACCCAATCATGAAAAAGGTGTAGGAAACAATATTTCACAGCCAGCCCTGAACTTTCCAAGCCTTTGAACGCATAAGCCACTTCATATTTCAATTATCCTCCACAATCTGCTAATGGAAACATTTAGTGAACCAAGATGGAGGGGGAATAGCGTCTCTACCTTAGAGGTCCGTAGTTTTTAATGGTTTTCTACTTATTCGATTGACCTTTTTTTTTTTAATTTTTTTATTTTATAGATAAGTTTGATTGACCTCTTCCATACATTGGTTTATCCCTGTGTTGGCCTTGCCCCTTGGATTGGGGAACTGGTGGCCCAGTGATGTATCTGCCAAAAAAATGTTACTTTTAGATTCGCCAATTTAGGGTTTCATGCATTGGGCCTCATGGAATGTTTGATGGGCTTAAGTCCCACATAGCATTCAAGTTTATGTTTTCAGGAGTCAACAGTTTTTCTAGCAGTCAAAGGTGTGTTTTCTTGGTCTTTAAATATTAGATATTAGCTAGTCTTTTACCTTTTTGAATTGGTTAGGATTCTAGCCTTATTAGTTACTAAATTAGTGGAGGTTTTTCACGAATAAAAAAATCAGTGGAAGATTGTTACTTGCCATCTACTAGTTTTTAAGATTTGGTTAGTTTTAATCAAACTTTTCAAAATTGAAGTATGGAATTTTGAGGATTTGAGTGTGGGTGCAGGTTGACCAGTTTCTTGCCTCTCTCCTTCATTTTATTCTCTCTCTTTAATCGTTTGCAGGCCCTGTTCAAGCCTCTCTGCAATGGCTCTTTTTGTTGCTGATTTAACAAAATCTGCCCATCAAAATTGCCCCTTGATTGCTTTTCTACTCTTACGCCACAACTTTTCCTTTGCAAGACACCCTAATGTCTGAATTTCCTTGGCTGTCCCGTATAACCTGGCAAGTAAGCCAGTTTTCCTCTTATGATGGACTGGACAAGCAATTGACTCGGCTAGAACTGGTCACAGTGCAGTCCAGCCATGGGTTTCAGCTAAAAGGTGGTACCCAACTTGGATTGAACTGATGACAAGTTTAAAAGTAAGTTGGCGTTGGGAAGTGTTGAACTCAACTGTTAAGTGGTTTAAATCAAATGTAATCCTAACAAGTAAGCTGCCTTTGTTCTTTCTAAAACTTACACAATTTTGATTAGGAAAATGTTTTTTTCCAAATCGGTTTGGAGCCATCTTCCTTCAACCCACTATGTGACGATTAAAGAGACTATCCATGAGTAGTTTTTTTTCACACGACTTTTTTAATGTCATGTGACTTGTTTAAATAATACATGTAGATATTTTATGAATCACCACATAATGGTTGGAGGAGAAAGCTCCAAACCGGTTTGAAGCTAAACTTTGTCCTTCTGAATATTTTTGGTTATTTAGCATACAAAAAACTTTTAACTTAATGGTCTGATGTACTGACCCAGATTTGGAATAATGACCTAGTAGCCCATTCTCTGACTCGTTGATGTCTTCTCTGGAATGACTATGGTTGAATAGAGTATTATTATTATTTTTTGGGGAGGGGAGAGGGGTGGCAGGTGAACCCATTCTTATTTTGCTGCTCTAAAAACTGTCTTGCTCAGGGGGCTAATCTAGGTATTGATGTACCTGAGAAATGGTATAAGGCTTGTGTCTCTCTGTGATACAAAACAAGGCCCTTTGCTTTGTATGTTGGTACATCTTTTTTGTTTTATTTTGTTGGACTCTTCATTTTTTATTTGTTTCACTGTTCATCAGAGCTTCACTATGGGAAGAGTATCTCGTGAGGTTTAAACACAGTGATATAGCAATGCGAGTTTCACATAACCCTTCTGATCTTGAAATGGTCACTTGGAATCCTTGAGATGGCAATAACTCAAACATATACAAATGTTTCTATGCTAGAAATTATTTTGTGAACGCGTCCTTGTTTTTTAATTATTAAATGATAGTTGAGTTAGACTTCAGTATTCATTCTGTATGCCTGACTCAAGCTTTTACTGAATATATATTATATTATATATTCATTCTATAGACAAGGATAACAAAATGATTTACTTAATTAAATATATTTGAAGAGGGTGCACCACCCTAGTACATGCGACGGTAGGTATACAAGAGTAGCACAAAATTATTGATATCTAAATTCCAACCCTATGAAATCTAACATATTCGATAAAGAAGAAAAATATCTGTCTCTGCAATCCACTCATGAAGCACCGTATAACCTTCATATTTAACATTGCAGTTTCACACCCTTCAGATGTACGAGTATTTTGCTGTTGCCAAATATACCATATGAGAGCCAAGGTATAGCATTCCAAATCATGATGTTCCTCTGTCTCTCCAACAAACCAACTACTCATTCTACTATGTGAGTGAGACATGACACACAGTCCCAAAAAGTAAAAAAAGGAAAAGAAAAAAACGTCCAAAGTTTTTTAACAATGGTTTTTCTGAACCGTTTAATTTTTTTTTTTTTAATATAAATTTTTTACACATGCAACTTACTATCATTTTGTTCTGCTTCTTTAAATTGTCCACCGTCAGAGTATTTTTCCAAAGCTACAATCCAAGTGAAATTGGTACTCTCACTTGCAAGATACTCCAAGTATAGATAAAATTCTCACTCCTTTCTTTAACACACTATATTATGAATTGATCAAGAGTCTTGTAGATTAGCGGTATCGTTTGAGGAGAACCAAGGTTCGAAACCCCCCTCTATCATTGTTGTAACTAAAAAAAAAACACTATTATGAATTGATGGTGACCTCCCTTCTTTTAGAAGAATACATACTGTCTTGTCTTATTAATACCTGTGGGCTTTAGTTGGAAACAATAAGTACAAAGTAGAAATTACAGACACTGATAAATCATGAATTTCCCTAATGAAACTTGGAGACCAAAAAAATATTTGCTTTTGAACAATCTCCTTTCAATTGCAGTATGAAATAACTCGAGTAAGCATCTTTTAATGGCATATTGCTACACTACAAGTCATACCAAAGCTGGATTTGAAAACTGTTTCCTACCGAGTGAATTTGGAGACCAAACCCCACCCTCTGTCACTTATACACCTCTGCACTCCCACATTGTCGGAGCACGTAACTAACTTTGAACTACAACCTTCCTCCATTGTCTATCTCTCTTTGCCACATGTCTTCACAAATCTTTGCCTAACACTACTTGGTTGAAAACATGTAATCGCTGATGCCTAACCCACCATATTGGCTTGGGCTACACACTTGATTCCATTTCACCCAATGAAATTTGAGTTCATCCTTATATATTTTCCAGCGTTCCAACTGGCATTCTATCCTCTTAACAATTCCATTCTAAATAGTGTTACATTAAGGCAAACCTAAACCGAAAGACTGGAGTTTTTTTTTTTTTTTTTAATGATCCTTTGGGATCAAATTAAGCCCCCCAGGGAATGTGATGGATCTTATGTTTGGTTGAGTAAGAACTTGTCAGTTATTTGGAACATGGCTTCTTTATGTTTGATATGGATCATATGGACAGTGCGCAATAGGCATACATTTGAGGATGTGGAGAGTATGGGGAACAAGTTGTTATAAACTTTTGCAAGCTCCTTATTTGATTGGTCTTATGCATGGGGATTTACGAAAAGTGATGTTATTGCATTAGTTGTAGAGTCTTTTCTCTTATACATAATTTTTGACTTTGAAACCACCTCAAAGATGGAAGAACACAACGCAGAAATCAGGGTATCATGTTTAGAGTAGTTTAAGCAATTGTGCTACTGGAAAAAAGGATATTATTTATTTTTTGCCCTTCCAGTTCCCCTCCTCCCTTTTTCAAGTTCAGTTTTCATCACATTTCATATAACAAGGCTCTTTTTGGAAATCAGGGCCTAGGGAACTTAGTGGTGCTGTTGATCTCATAAATCAGTACAAGCTGTGGCCTCATCATGAATTCTTTTGCAAGAGACCGCTTCCTTTATCAGTGTCGCAAACTCATTATCTACGCAATGTGGTTGGAGACACGGAAATTAGGAGAGGAGAAGGGATGGAATTAGATCAGCTCTCGCAGAGTATTTCCTATTTGAGAGAGAGGAATGCACATATACATCCTTTTGGCTTGGATGCACTTTGGGAAGCCTTTCAGATGAGAGAGACAACTCCTGTCTACCTGACTGATGTAAGACTTATGTTACATTGAACTGTGTTCCTATTATTATTTCTAACTTTGTCTTATTTTTTGTAAGTGTTACCTGGAGGAAGGAGAGTGGGGTGAGGTGTTGCTCAAGGCCTGTTCTAATGTATAACATGTGTTAAAATTTTTTCTTTACTTTGTAAATGACTTAAGCTGGACAATGACAGCTTTCTGAACTTGAGAATGAATGTGCCATTCTTGTGTTGCGAATTCTGTAACATATGGTCTTGTCATAATGAATGGTGTTTACAGGCTGAGAGGGGGATGCCTAGTGCAGGGGCGAAGTCAAATGATGACTCCAGAGACCAGAAGAGGAAGCATAAGAAGCACAAGGACAAAGACAAGAAGAAGGATAAGGATCATAAGAAGCACAAACACCGCCACAAAGACAAGAGTGATGATAAGGATAAAACTAGAGATGGACATCTTGATTTGAAACAGCAAGACAAGGTTTCCATAACATCCCTTTTCTTGTCATATTATGAATGCCATGTCCTAAATCAATATTTTATTCATTTTGGATGATAACATTTATTTTAGGTGATGAATAATGGGATCATATTCTGTAAGGATAGGTTATCAGCCACCATCTTTTGCATATCCTCATTCGATTGTATTACTACCTAGTAGCATTTGTAGTTTGTAACATAAACTTAAGCTGGGATTGGTCTTCGTCCTTGTTTGGCTGCATCATGAATTCTTATAGTAAATATGTGAATATTCCAAAATTTTTAAAAAGTAAAAAAAATCTCTTTAAACTACTTTTTTTTAAAAATTTATTTTTGTTTTCATTTTTAACATGACAAGTCTTGGACCTAAGATCTTCCTGATCCTCACCTCATCCATTTACTTTCTAATAATTAAAAAATGACCCTATATTTTGTTTCTTAAAAATTATTCAGTAAAATTTCCAAAAATGCAAAACTATCTTAAGTTGATCCAATAACATCATCAAATTTCATTGATTGTGGTTGGCTCCAGTTTGCTCTTATATATTAAACCAGTAGTGCTTCTATGGACTTCCAGAACTGGTTCAACTTCAGGAGTGGCCTAACTTTGACATGAAGTTAAATTTTAATGCGTTTCTTGAAAGCACTCAAATAACTGTGAATTGCTATTTTTATTTGTTGATTCAGAAGAGGAGGCATGAAGGAAATGGAGATCTTTTTGATAGTCGCAAGCATCAAAAAGCCAGGTAACAAAGGGGAAATTGGAATGATCTAGTCGTTTGATATAACTGCTCCTTGTGTTCTTCCGCATCATAACCCCTGTTTCTTTACTTCTTTGTCAAGCTCTTTGCTTTCTGTTCCACTTACTATATTTTGGAGTCTGATAACATTTCCCTTCACTTCAGAACTATTAAATAATTGCAACAGCTTAACTAAAGGTTGTCGGCTGTAAACAATTCACTTGGGCTTGGTTGGATATTACTTTATGTTCTAAAAAATCTTCAGGTACGTGACTCCCACTTGAAAATCAAGAAGAAAGTTCAAAATAATAAAATATTAAATTACTGTTGAATACAACAAAAATTCTTATCCAGGTACTACAACTTTTATTTCTTAACAAGCTTATTATTCTCTTTGACAGTTGTTTAGACTTTCAAGTTTGTTTGGTAGGGTTGGAAAAGTGACAAGTTAGGGAAGGATATAGAGATGTTTGATATCTTCTCTTGTTTAGAATATAAGAGTGGAAGAATGGAAAAAAAGAGAGAGAGATGATTATTTTTTATCCGGGCCCATCAGTTTTAATCTTCCCAAAATACCAGGAAAATAGGCGAGAAAATGTGTTACATGGGTGATTTGATATCATTATCATTCTAGTTTGTTAACAACAATTCAATACAAGGATAAAATAATATAAGATTACTTTGTTTTCTTTGTACTTTTTGTTCCGTCCTACCAAATATTTATGACAGAAAATATTAATCTCTTATTTCCTATCTTTTTAATTTTTAATTTTATTTTTCATTCTTTTTTTATTTATTTTCTTTCACTTTTCTGTCCTTCCAATCAAAGCCTAAGGCCACTGATAAATCTAATGCAAAGTGGTTTGGATCTTTTAGGATTGTTTTCAAATTCTTCCAATACATAAAATAATTAATTTTGATGTACTTAAAAAAATTTCTTTAAAAAAAAAAAAATGTAAATCCATACTTTTTTACTTCCTTTATCCCTGCATTCAAGCTGCCAGAACTAGAAGGCATGTGAACTTCTTATATATCAGTAAAAATTGAACAGCAGAACCTCTTTGACGGCTATAATGTGTATGTTCTTTAAATTACTAAACAACCTGGGAAAAAAAATTCTCTTTGGGGTAACTTGACTTTACTCTGGATACCACAAACAGACCTCTATATTTCATCTCTGCTACTGATATTTTATACCGCAGTTGGCAGTGCTTTACCAGTTTCTAATTGACTTCTGTTGCCATTTTCAAATTTGTGAAGATTCTACAAATTGATTACATCTTGGAGGTGCCCTAACATTTGAAAAGTTTCCAGCTAGGATCGATTGAAAAGCTATATGAATTTTGAAAATAAGAACAATCATAGGGAGATCAGAAAAAGCTGTATGATTTTAATTTTTTGATGAGTTTAAATAGCTATGATATCACTTTCCAAAAACTGTGCCTGGATGAGAGTATCTACCTGTTATTTATGCATGATATATGTCCCATGCTTTTGTAAATCTCATCTCTGTACGCCTTGACGGCAGTTTTCTTCTCTTGATGCAGAGAAGTGAATATACTGTGGGGTGGAGAGCTGATAGAGGTTATCAATTGTTTCTTGTTTATATATTTGTGTTTAAAGTGTGAACCTGACACTATATGTGATAACAATTAATTGGAACTGGCAACTTCTCTATATGTCTAGGTGTTACAATAATTTACTTCTGAACTCTTTGCAGCACCTAGCCAGTGCATCTCACTCGAGATTGAGTTTTGAACTATTCTTCCTGGTATAAGCCAACATGAAATTTGGATATACCAAAACAAGTTTTTCCTGGAATCAATCTACATGGGATATTAGTTATTACCAAAACAAATCTTTTTCTGTGTAAACCAACATGGAAATTGGTTGTATCAAAAGAAAATTTATCCTGTTATATGAAAACAATTTTTTCTGTTACAAAGCAACATAGAATTTTGTTGTACCAAAATATAATTGGATCAAGTAACATGAATTTGGTTTTTCTTAAAAATCTTAAAATTTTCCCAGTGTAAGCCTACATGGAATTCGGTTTTGCTGACAAAATTTTTCCTGGTATAACCAAAAACGGAATTTGGTAATGCCAAAACAAGCTTTTCGGTATAAACCAACATAGAATTGCTGGTGTAAAACTACATGGGATATGGATTTGCCAAAACTGATATTTCCCCTGCTTGAAATTTGAATTTACGAAAACAAATGGTTACTCTTATCGATGCCAACATTGATATTGGTTTTGCCAAACAAAAATTTTATAGTATAAACTAATATTGAATTTGGTTTTAACAAAAATAAAATTGGATTAATTGGCATAGAATTTGACTTTTTTCTAGAAATAAAAAATTATTCCCTAATATAAATCAACATAGAACTTGATTTTCCCAAAACAAGTGTTTTCCTGGTTTTAAATCGACTGAGATAATTTTTTTTTCACCAAAACAAGACAAATAAATATGGAATTAATTTCCTTCGAGTTGTATTAATAAGTGATTCCCTAGGGTCTTCCTAGACAAAATACTCAATACACCTGATGGATGTGAAACTGCAATTTTGTAGATGAAATACCTTTTTTTTTTTTTTTTTTTTTTTATGTAAAATTTATAATATGTTTTCTAATAAAATTCAAATGCTTGGTTCCATTAACCAAGAAGAAATAAATAGTATTATCTTTTTTAAATACAATAAAATTAAAAATAACCAAGTACTGGAATTTAATTGCGGAATCTGATGTATTACATAAGGCATGTACCTAATTTTTTATATAAATGCTCAATGTGTGGATTGCATAAGCGGATATTTCTCTCTCTATAATATTTTATTGATTAGGGATCGAGCTGCGTGGCACAGAGCACAGCGGCCAATTAGGGATCAAGAGGTAGTTGAGAGTGAGCTGAGAGTTTTAGGGTTATTGTCAATTATCGGCTATAGGTTCACAATGAGGTTTTTTTTTTTTTTTTTTTTTTTTAAAGCTGGCCCTAGAGCTACGTTTTATTAAACGCAGTTTTGTACATGTTTAAGCCACGTTGAATGAAACGTAGCTCTTAACATGTTTAAGCTGCGTTTGATAAACCAGCTTTGTTAATAATAATAATAATAATAATGATAATAAAAAATTGCCAGGTGGGTCTATAGCCGTGTTTTTAAAACGCGGCTTCAGCCCTACCAGAAAAACGCAGCTTTAGAGCTGCTCTATAGCCGCGTTTGGTAAATGCGGCTATACGACCAGTGTTGGAACTGCGTTTTGGAAAAATGCAGTTCACTGTGAAGCTTGGTTTGCGTTTTTTTGAAAACGCAGCTTCAAAAAACGCAGCTACAGAACACGTTTTTTGTAGTGAGAGAGAGAGAGAGAGAGAGAGAGAGAGAGAGAGAGAGAGAGAGAGACTTGTATGAGTGGAGAACAAAAACAAAAATGCAATTGTAAAACCAAATTTTCACCAAACTTCCTAAGCTTGTTAGTTACAAGAAGAATAAAGAGAGAACATTTTTATATTTAAAACAAAACGGGGATGAGGAAGATGAAAGGATGGGGAAGATGATGAAATATTATACATGTAGATAATTAAAGTAAATGAAATACTTCTTTTATATATGTATATATATATATATAGTATATATATTATACATGTAGATAAATAAAGTAAATGAAGTACTTCTTTTATATATATACATATATATATATATATATATATATATATACCTTTGTGTAAAAAAAAAAAAAAAAAAAGCTAAAAGCTAAAAGCTAGGAGAATATTGTATACGTTTATTGCTATATGTGTACAATTTTAATTTCATATGTCGAAAAAGTGAGAAAAATATGACTTCTAGGCTTCTTTTCTAATTGTGAATCTTGTGATATATTTAATTATGGTTTCAAAATAAGTTTTTTAAAAATTCTCAATGGATAATGTCTAATAGATAATTAGATTACACATATTACTCAATTAAAGTATTTTTTCAACAAATTACATTTTTTAAGAAAAAAAAAAAATACTTAAATAGTCTTTAGAAGGAAAATGGTTAGGAGAATAACTAAAATGAAATAAAATGAAAAAGTATAAAACTTAGGAACCTTTTCAAAAATAGTAAATTTCTCTTTTAACCTGATTGTGTTTTTAAATTTAAAATGAATAACTAGAGAAATGCCAAATTAAGAATTAGTGGTCATGAATAAAAATAAAAATGTGAACTTAAATACCATACTAAAGAAATGCATTTATTTCATTCAAAGTTTTAATTAGATGCCGTGTGTGTAGTATTATGGCAAAGACAATGAGGTGTAAAAATAATATTTATCATGTGACGTTGTTTGTCCAATCATATCAATTAAATATATAAGAAGTTGCCACGTGTCATTGTAGCATGCTTTGAAAATGAATAAGTATCATTGTAGCATGTATTCACCAATTTTGGGATCCAACTTTTATCATATACTAGTTGAGGGGCCTGTGCGATGTGCGGATAGTGTTGTAAGTTGCCATATGAAAAGGTTAGGTAGAATGTTTAACATATTTTAAAGTAATAACATGAAATAACACATTTTTCCCAAATTCAAAAAAATAATTGCAATTAAGTTTTCAATAATAATTACAACCATTTTTTAGGAGATTGCTTTTGAAACATGAAAGGAAAAACTTGAATAATTTAAGGATAAATATAAAAAATTCTAACCCAAATATTGGATACAAAAATGTTGAAACTACTATATATTAGAAATTTTCAATATACTAGTGACATTAGCTAATCGGTTAAATTATATGAGAAGCTCACTTGATGTTGGTGATGTAGAGAGATAGAGCCGAGAGAGGGTGAGTTAGACTTATTCCATACTCAAATGATATTGTATAGGTTCCTCCTCATATTATCATGAACGGTCTTCTTTAGAATCACAAGAATTTGTTAGGACATATGTAGTTCAAGTCTGTGAACATATGTCACTATTTTATGTAATTGGCTTCTCCTTAAACAAAACGCACTTTACTTGTAATTGGGTAGATTTAGGATGAGTTTAACACTTCAAGAAACAGTGGTTCAAGGTTAAGTGTTGAAGCCGTCAAAGTCTATCCAAGAAACAAGCTAGGAAGTGCAAGTTTTTAAAGCTCGACACATACCTCGACAGATGCATCTATCGAGCTTTAAAGAAGCTGTTTTGTCCGAGCCTCGACAGCTTCTCGACACCTCTCGACACCTCTATCTGTCGAGAATTAAAGAAAACAGATTTCCAGGTCTGTTTCAAGTCTAATCCGTGAGTGTGTCTTTGGGACTTCTTTTCTCTTAACCCTAGACATATAAAAGGATTATTTTAAGGGCCGTCAAGCAAGGAAGCAGAAGATACAAGTTGCACATTCTTTGAGAACTTGTTGTTCATGCAATTTGTGATCAAAAAGACAAAGTTCGTGCCCTAGTTCATCTCTGATGATTTGAAGAACTTTGCAGCCAACTCTCTCTCTCTCTAGTTGGTATTTGAAGTCATGGGAATCTGGTTAGTCACGTACTTGGGAGCCGTGCATTGAAAGGAGAAACTGTCACTACAGAACAAGTCCAATTGGGTATTGGGGTAAGAGTTCAACTGTAGGTTGGTGAGGTACTGGGATTCCTTACTTATAACTGCTTGTTGTGATAATAGTGGAGTTTCGGGAGTGGTGACCTTAAATCACCCGGTGGGGTTTTTGCTGTAAGGATTTTCCCCATTCGTGAACAAATCACCGTGTTATTTATTTTCCGCTGCTTAACTTAGTTTGGTGATTTGTTTGTGCTGCCACGTGATATTGCATGTTAATTTGATTAATTAAAAACTGGGCTAATTAATTAATCTAAGTTATCACAAGGGGTCAACGCATTTGTGGCCTGTCAAAATTAATAGTTATTCATGATTAGAGAATCAAACACAGGCAAAATCCCTCGTGCATGAGTGTATGTGTTTGATTCAAAGAAAAAGAAAAAAGAAAAAAAAGAAGAAGAAAATAAAACTCCTTCCCATGCTTCTAGGTCATAATTTATGTAAAATAAATGAAATGTTAAATAGGCATCTTTACTTTAACATTGCAATTGAAACCTTCATAATTGACTTGTTCATATGCTTACAATTAATCACTAACTTTCACTTGATAGAACAATTGGATGAAAGAAATCTCACCAATCTTCCTTGCTCCAATGAGCAATATGTGAAATGACTATTTGTCATTCATTTAATGGCAACATTTGTTCCTGTCCATTTTCCCTTATCTCTTCAAGATACGTGTTCTCTATCATCTATTAATATAATAAAGTGGATATTCTGTCTCAAGCTCATTACTGACCCAATCCATAAAAAACCTAGCATTATTACATTCTAATTAAGATAAGAATATAGATATGTAAATTCTTGGCACTAACTAACTAATTAAACATCTCCATAATTTGACTATGTCACACATTTGGTGCATTTAACTCCAATATAAACTAGATGTCCATGTTAATGATCTTTGCAAAGGTAGAAATTTTTGGACAGAGGTAAGGGAAATTTGGTTCAAGGATTTCTTTGAATACTTTAAGGGGAATTGAGAAAAGAAAGGAAATAACATTTCACTAATTAAATCTCACTTTGTCACTGCTAATAGAGAGTATTTTGGACACAAAAATTGCATTGACAGCTTCTGTATAATGATCTCCATTCCAGCTTTGTATTTTAATTCTTCAAAGAAAACATTGAAACCTGTTTTGTTGCATGTGACATTGGAATTGTAATTGTACAGTAGCCCTCCATAGACACAACATGGCATTAACTGATCCTTAAATCATACAAAATTAAACCATTAATCAACATGAGAAAATGAATTTTGGAAGTCATAGATGAATGGCATAATTGGCTTAGCTATAACATGAATCTTTGTGTGAAGTTGACTGAGCCAATGCAGAAGTGAGTGAGGCATTTTATCAATCACATGGTTTGCATGATCTAAATGGGAATGAGATGAAGGTTTTGCAACATGAATCATGGGATTTTCAAAACAAATTAATGCCATAAAATACCAAATGATTAAAAAATTGAACTGGAATTGTGAATTTAGAAGGAAAAGAGTTGTCAAAAAAAGAAGCTAGCACAAGGAAAACCAATAAAACATGGATAGACACATCTAAAGTGGATTAGCCACAAACCCATTGAGAAAAAAAATCATGGGAGGAAAAGAGGAAAAACTAACCTTGAGTAGTTACTGGTAAAACAACGTGAGAGGAAAGAGAGATTGGAAATCTTAAAGGAATTTAATTCCAAGGTGGCAATTGAAGCATTGAGGAAAAAGAAGAGTCAAAGGTAAAAAGGAATGGCATATTATCTATCATTAACTAATCCTCATCGTTAAAATAAGCTATTAAAGATGGGCTAGTGCTTTCTACGATGTGTGGTGTTCAAGTTGTAGGGAAGAATGATAGGAAGAAGTTGGAGAGTGTGTAGTATGAGGGTTTATCAAAGAAGCTGAAGACTGTGTATAGTTTGAAGGGTCTGAATCTAGAGTGCAAACCTTTGTTTTCAAAGAAGCTAAAGAGTGTGTAGTCTTCCGAGAAGTGAGTGAAGGTTTGACTGTGTTTCATCTACACGTGGGGAGCAGAAAGAGAGTTTGTAAGTGGGTCAGGGTTTTAGCTTTCATATTACTAGTCTTTAATCTGTGCAATGCATAGGAAAGTTCCAAAAATAAAATATATATTGATACATATTTAATCAACAAATAAAATTCAAATTGAAGAATTTATAAAAATGAAAATAAAAATGAAAATAATTATATCTTGCCTAATTCATAAGATATAGGCATCTTCTCTCCTATAAGGTCTATGCATTTTGAGATATATTTGATGCATAAGATAATTATTATAATTGAAAGTCAATAAATTCTATATATAATATAGAGAATATAAATATAAACATTTATATATGATGGGGATAAGTTTAATTGGTAAAATAAAAGAAGCTATTTTTTTCCAAGTACTCGTCAGCTCTATTGTGCATGTTGACAACATCACGTAGGATGAAGTCGTCAGTCTCAATGCTGATGACTTCATGCAAGGTGAAGTCGTCAGTCTCAAGGCCAACAACTTCATCCCACTACCTAACGGCATCTAGGCCTGGACGGGATGAGGAGCTGAAGAGGAGACAGTTGAAGGCAAGAAAGGAAATAATGACGGGTCTAGCATGACTATACTTGTCCTCCAAGAATATGTATATATGGAAACACCTTGCACCCCATGATTAACCCTAATCAAGGGGATCCCTACAAGGAAAGTATCCCACGATACACGCATACTAATAAAGATCTTCTTTATAAGGAAAGACCCTTTTCACCAAGAAACGGATGTCAATTCTATGCTACTATAAAGATCCCAAAACCCTCACAAACCAAGGTATGCTTAATTCACCCTAGCTCTGGCACTTTATAGTTATGAACAAGAAATTTCTCTGACTTGACTGTCGGAGGGTATTTGGCGGGTACCACATCGGTACCTTTCGTAGGTTTTTCTTCTTCCCTTTGTGTTGTGCAGGTCTTGCTTGGAACACGTGAGGACCATATAGCTCACTGACGATTTTCGGCATCATGCCGTTTGTGGGAAACGATAGGAAGTAAGGCATACTACCGCTTCCTAGATAAAGAGTTGCATGGTACTTACTTGCTTAATGGCAACCACTGCCAACAACCAAAGGGACGAACCGCGTACCACCGCCTGCGAGAGACAAGTTCAAACACTCGCTGCAGCTGTAGAGCACCTTACCAAGCAAAACCATGACCTAGAAGAGCAACTGCGCCAAAAGAACGTGGTGTTTAACAGTTAGGAGGAGGACTAGGAAGGAACCAGTGCCGAGAGGAGGAACCAAGAGGGACAAGAAGGCAACAACGCCCCAGCCAGACAAGAGCGGCAAGATACAAGCTGTCCACCCGTAACAGATATGGCTCCACCATCACACATAGTCCCCGAGATGCAGATGATGAAGGAATGAATAGACTTCATGATGAATGCCCTCAGAGGGAGTGTATCGAATGATCTTGATGAATTGGTCCACTGGATGGACTCGCCCTTCACCGCATTTGTTACCTCAGTCCCCCTTCTGCCAAAGTTTCGTGTTAAGGACATATTTTATGTAGTACGCTAATCTTTTGACAAAACACACTTTACTTGTATTTGGATAGATCTAGATGTGTTTAATACTTCAAAGAACATGTTGTTCAAGTCTAGTATTAAAGCCATGAAGATTGGACCAAGAAACAAGTGAAGAAAAGGTGTTCACTAAAGCTGGATAGATAGCTGGACAGTTGCGGACAGATAGCTGGACAGCTGCGGACAGCTGCTCGACAGATAGCTATCTATCGAGGTTTAATGAGGCTCAACACCTGTTATAAATCGAGGTATCTATCGAGGTTACGGAAATAAGAATTTTCAAATCTGATTTTTGGGCCATGCTTTTGTATTTGTGTAGGGTTTCTTTTCTCACAATTTTTAGACATATATAAGGCTTATTTTAGAGGCCGTCACAGAAGAGAATACAAGGAGAACATATGCAAAATGTGACCGAAGCCTTATTCTCTCAAAAAGAAGCTACTGCGTTTTTGCGCTTTAGAGTTTTGTAACCAAGTGCTTCTTGATTTTCATTGTTGATGAAGTGGAGAACTTTGCAACCAACATTCTTCTTCCTCAAGTTGGTGAGTGAGTTACGTACTGGGATTCGTGCAAAGGAGTGAGTCACGTACTAGGATCCATGCATAAAAAGGTGGCATTCATATATTGAAGAGTTCAGAGGTTCTGAAGTGGTAGAAGGTTTCTGCTGTGAGTTCATCTACGGGGATTATAGAGTCTAGGGACAAATATTTTGTACTAGATCTGAAACTTCTCTTTACTATAGTGGATTGCTTTTTTGAGAAGGTTTCCCCAGGTTTTTACCGTGAAACTGGTTGATTTCATTGATTTTCATAGGTCATCATATTGTCTTATTTACTTTTTCGCTGCACTTATATTTGACATGATATTGATGTTTGTTTGTTTTAACAAGTTTTATGCATAATAAATATAATTAATAACTTGGGTTTAAAACTTGTACATTCTATCAATCGGGGTCTAAATTTCCCAACAAGTAGTATCAGAGCGAGTACACTCTGATTGGATTAATTTCCTGAGTGTGATCCTTGACCCTTGTTGTCATGAACCGTGAACAATCTCTTTTGATTCCTCCTTTATTTGATGGCACTTATTATGCGTACTAGAAAGTTCGTATGAAAGTGTTTTTGCAGGCTCTAGGTGAACAGGTATGGCAAGTTGTTGAAGTTGGCTGGATTAAGCTAAAGGAATCGCCAGTGGATTGGGATGATGCAACAATCATAGCGGCAAATTTCAACAGTAGGCCTTGAATGCTTTGTTTTGTGGGGTGACCAATGAAGAATTCAAGAAAATATCATTCACAGAAGTTGCCAAGGAAGCATGGACCATTATGGAGACCACCTATGAAGGTACCAAGGCGGTGAAGACTGTGAAGATTCAAAGACTCACTAGTAGTTTTGAAGAGATAAGGATGGAGGAGGATGAGACCTTTGATGAGTTTTATGCTAAAATCAAGGATATTGTTAATTCTGTTTTCAACCTTGGAGAGTTTATAGTAGAATCTAAAATTGTTAGGAAGATCCTTAGGTCCTTACCCGAAAGATTTAATGCCAAGATCACTGCCATTGAAGAAGTCAAGGACATTGATCAAATTCCTTTGATTAAGCTTGTAGGGAACCTTCAAACCTATGAGATGAGATTAGGCTTAATGGGAACAGGTGAGAAGAGTAAAAACTTGGCTCTTAAGGGCATTAAGGAAGAGATTGAGGACTCTGAAGATGAAGATGAAAGTGAAGATGAAGATGATGATGAGAATGAGGATCTAATTTTCATAACTGATGAAATTATCAAACTTCTTTAATTTAGGAAAAAGGATAAGGACAAACCTCTTAGGAAATCCAAATCCTCTAAGAAGGGTAAGAATGAGAAGCCCCTCATCCAATGCCATAAGTGCAAGGATTTTGGTTATGAGGATAGAGTGCACAAATTACCTTATAAGAGAAAAGGCCAAGAAGTCAGAAGATAAAGGGTTGGTTGCTACTTGGAGTGACACTAAGAATGACTCTTCTGATGAGTATGTGGATGAATGTAGTCACGTTATGACTTTTGCTGCCTCAACCGATAAGGTGATTGTGGAGAGTGCTAGTGATAGTGATGATTCTTCTGATGAGGAAGTACCCAAGAAGTTGACCATTCAGGGAGCCTATGATAAGCTATGCACTGAATTCATAAAATCTGAAAAGACTTCTCATCTTTGTAGAAAAGAGCTTAATGAGGTAAAAACTGAAAAAGCTGATCTATTAGTCAAACTAGATGAGATTACAAGGTTAGTTGAGACTCTTGTTGTGGAGAACACCTCATTAGAAGAGAAGGTTAATAATCTCGAGGTTGAGCTTAGTCAAGCTAGAACTCAAATAGAGAGGATGTCTAGTGCAAAGCTTGAAGAGGTTTTGAGTGCTCAAAAGCCTAGTTCTAATAAGACTGGCTTAGGATATATTGTTTCCTCCAGCCCCTCCTCTTCCACGGCTTCTGGATCAAGGACTGTCATTATGCCCCAATCTGAGAAAGCTAATAAAGGTATAAAATCCAAAATTGATTTGGCTAATTCTAAATCCATTGTTAGACCTCATGTTTGTCACCATTGTGGTGTTTCTGGACACATTCGTTCTAATTGCTTTAAATTGTATCCTTAAAAGCAAATGTTCAAACGGTCACAGGTTTCCTCTCAAGGACCTACACCTTTGTTTGGAGAGTTATTAAAAGTTTTGAGTTTTTTAACTCAATTTTAGGAGAATCTTAATTCTTCTTTGTCCTTTAGTAGACATACTAGGACACGTGCCTTTTCATCTTCATGGCCAAAGACTCGTGCTGTGTGGATGAGAAAGAAGCCTAAGACTTAACTGTCTTTTTGTTGTCCTCTGTTTTAATTCTTTCTATCTAAAGTAGGACTCTCTTTGCTTGATTTCTTATCTGCTTTTGGAATCATGCTTTTATGCATTTGTACATTTCTATCATGGCTTCATACATACGCATCTTTCTTTCAAGTTGCTTGTTTGTTTTTGTCTGGTTGTTTAGTTTTTATTTTGTTTCGTTTTGAAAAAAAAAAAATTGAAAAATTGAAAAAATACAAAAACAGTGTGTGTATGTATACATCGGTTCTTGTGAATCTTGGAATGGCCATTGAAACAGAGTTTTCTAAACTTTGTATCGCTTGTAACTTAGATGAGCATTTTTATGCACAACTAAGCAAGTGAGTTTTATAGCTCTTTGTTTGTGATGGGTAAGGTTAAGTGATCTCTTGTACTTAGCACTCGTATCACTCTTTTTGACGGGAAGGACTAAAAAATCCTAAGAGAAAGGCATAAATAACTATCTCACCACTGTTACCCGCCAATTATGAAATGACATCTGTATGCTTCGATATAGCAAAAGTGTAATGTCAAAAGGCTAAACATAATTGGGTATTTATTTTCTCTCTTTGTATACTCATGCATGGTTTGCTTAATAAAAGAAAATATGCAAAGAAATAAAAGCAAAAAGAATAAAAGACTTTAAAATATGATTGCAAGCGTGTTTTCTAGGAGATGTGAGAGTTATAGGATGTACCTCAAAGGTGATAGTCCCCATCAAACAGTTATGATTGTGTGTGAGTTAAAGTGATTTTCTCATATCTCAAATTGTCATAATAATGAGACACTTATGTAATCTTGCAATGTTTTTTCACACACAACACGCAATATTCTTTACTACTTTTGATACATGTGCAGGTACAATATGATTTGGCCATCACAAGGTTTACATGCATTGATGTATGCTCACTAAACTGTCTTAACTTGTTTTTAAAATAAAAATTGGTTAGACTCGTTTAGTGTGTGTGTTTTGGATCAAAATGTATGACATTTTTCTTGTTGAGAGATGTTTTTGAGAGGTTAAAATGTTGTTTGGATCTTTGGTTGAGTTGCATGCTTGATTGCATTCATATCTGTATTTTTCCCTCTTTGAAAACCTGTTTTAAAGCATCTCTACACCTCCTCGAGACCTCTCGATACTTGGCTTATCTGTCGAGATCTTTTGTTGATTTTTTATAGCAATCTCGACACCTCTCGATAGCTAGGTGGATCGATCGAGAAAGTTCCTGTCCCCTCGATAGCTTCTCGATAGCTGTTCGATCCATCGAGGTATGCTCGATAGCTTCTCGACACCTCTCGATCCATCGAGATCCTCTGCATGCATTGTTTTTCACATGTTTTGCATGTTTCTCTTATTTTGTCATCCATAGCATCTTGTTTCATTACATTCATGCATTTATATGGGTTCTTTGTGCCCCCTTGATCATCCTTGATCATCACTATGTTTCTCGGGTGAAGCTTTAGAGCTTCTTGTACCCTTTGTCAATCATGATAAAAAGGGGGAGAAATTGGAGAAATTGTGGTTTCTTTTTAAGATTTTACAAGTTAGGAGGAGAAATACATGCCTTTGTAAGGGGGATTTGTGTTTCATCTTGTTAAGAGGAGAGTTTATCTCCTTGTTGTTGTAGGAGTTTCTTTTAGCTTCTTCTTCTTGTACCTTAGGTCTTGTGACCATTTATGACATACATTGGACTTATTCTTTTTATATGTTGATGTATGTTTCTTTCATCTACCCTTACATGTGTTATTTCTTTTCTATCTTTATACACATGATTCTTATTCCTTGTATGCAATCTTTTATTTGTGTTTCACACTAAGATGCCTTGATGAGTTTTGTCTAAATTGTTTCAGAAATACAGGTTGTCAAAGTCTACTTGCCATAAACTCTCTTCTTGTAAAGTTTTTCAAGAGTTTGTGTTAGGATAGATTTTATTATATTCAACAAGTGAATATGAGTTGAGTGATTTATGACTTCTCTCATATGTTCATTTGTTTGTTGTGGTTTTGTCACGGATTGCTAAATTGGGAGATTGTTAAGGACATATTTTATGTAGTTGGCTAATCCTTTGACAAAACACACTTTACTTGTATTTGGGTAGATCCAGGATGTGTTTAATACTTCAAAGAACATGTTGTTCAAGTATAGTATTAAAGCCATGAAGATTGGACTAAGAAACAAGTGAAGAAAATGTGTTCACTAAAGCTGGACAGATAGCTGGATACCTACGGACAGATAACTGGATAGCTGTGGACAGCTGCTCGTCAGATAGCTATCTATCGAGGTTTAATGAGGCTCGACACCTGTTATCTATCGAGGTATCTATTGAGGTTACGGAAATAAGAATTTTCAAATCTGATTTTTGGGCCATGATTTTGTATTTCTGTAGGGTTTCTTTTCTCGCAACCTTAGACATATATAAGGCTTATTTTAGAGGCCGTCACAGAAGAGAATACAAGGAGAACATATGCAAAAGGTAACCGAAGCCTTATTCTCTTAAAAAGAAGCTATTGCATTTTTGCACCTTAGGATTTTGTAATCAAGTGCTTTTTGATCTTCATTGTTGATGAAGTGAAGAACTTTGCAACCAACATTCTTCTTCCTTAAGTTGGTGAGTGAGTCACGTACTGGGATTCTTGCAAAGGAGTGAGTCACGTACTGGGATCCGTGCATAAAAAGATGGCGTTCATATATTGAAGAGTTTAGAGGTTCTAAAGCGGTAGAAGGTTTCTGCTGTAAGTTTATCTACGGGGATTGTAGAGTCTAGGGACAAAGGTTTTGTAATAGATTTGAAACTTCTCTTTACTATAGTGGATTTCTTTTTCGGGAAGGTTTCCCCCCAGGTTTTTACTATGAAATTGGTTGATTTTATTGGTTTTCCTGGGTTATCATATCTTGTTTTATTTACTTTTTTGCTGCACTTATATTTGACATGATATTGATATTTGCTTGTTTTAACAAGTTTTATGCATAATAAATATAATTAACAACTTGGGTTTAAAACTTGTAAATTCTATCAACTAGGGTTTAAATTTCCCACCATTTTGCATGCCCTTCAAAACACTGATGCACCTACAAGGGGTAACAGATGAAATTATGTGCTAGGCCTTCCCAACAACGCTAAAGGGTCCTACAAGGGTATGGTTCAGTAAGTTGACGCCGAATTCCATCGGCATCTTTAAGGAGTTAAGCGCTCAGTTCACATCGCATTTCATTGGAGGGCACAGACACAAGAAGACCATGGAGTGCCTAATAAATATCAAACAACGGGAGGAGGAGACGTTAAGATCCTACATAGCACGCTTCAACAAGGAGGCACTTTCGATTGACGAAGGCAACAACAAGATACTCGTGACCGTTTTTATACCATCGGACTACAAAATGGTAAGTTTTTGTTTTCCTTATACAAAAATGACCCTAAGACTATGTCAGAAGTACTTTACAGGGCAACTAAGTACATGAACGCTGAAGACACGTTGCTGGCCCGAGAAGATAGACCTAAGAAGAGGGCACGACATAAAGAAGCATGGTAGGATAGAGAACGAAAGAGAACAAGGACTGGAGACCAATGAGAAGATGGGCATTCCAAACCCCCCATTGGGAGGTTTATAAACTTCACGCCTTTAAATGCCCTGATCGATAAAGTCTTGACGCAGATTAAGGACGAAGGAGCCCTGACGTTCCTAGGGAAGCTGAAGGAAGACCCCAATAAGAGGTCCTGAGATAAGTACTGTCTTCCACGAAGATCATGGTCACGACACATCTGATTGCTACGACTTAAAGCAGCAGATTGAAGTCCTTATCCGATAAGAAAAGTTACAGAGGTTTGTCAGCAAAGAAAGGACAGACACACCACAAGAGTAACCCATAGGGCGGGAGAATGAACTTCCCAGGCCGCCCATAGGAGACATAAGGATGAACTTAGGTGGAATTATAGCCCCCTGTTCCACTAAAAAGGCTCACAAGACTTACCTAAGGATGGTTCAAAACGTCCAACTCACGGGCGTCATTCCTAAGATGGCACGAGTCGACAACCCTATCATTGGATTTTCAGAGGAAGACGCTCGCTGTCTCCACCACCCACACGATGATGCACTAGTTGTTAGCATATGGATAGGGGATTACAACACACACCAGGTCTTGGTTGACAATGGCAGCTCCTTCGACATCCTTTACTACCCGGCATTCCATATGAGGATTGTTAAAGAAAGCTGGTTTTGATTAACACCCCGCTTGTTAGTTTTGGAGGAACAAGGGTATACCCCCTTGGGGTAGTCATGTTACTTGTTACGGTTGGTGATTACCCCCAGCAGATCACTAAGGACGTAACATTCATTGTGGTTGACTGCTTGTCCGCTTAAAATGCCATCTTAGGACGACCTACCCTCAACTTATAGAAAGCGGTAACTTCAACTTACCATTTAATGATCAAATTCTCTACTGAGTACGGAGTGAGAGAATTACGTGGAGATTAGGTAGCCGCTCACGAGTGCTATATAGCTATGTTGGAGATGGACGACCATCTTCAGGCCATGAACATAGAAGAACATTGAGCAGTGGTAGAGCTCGTTGAAAGACTTGAGGAGATACATCTTGACGATTCTAGACCCGACCGGACGACTAGGATTGGCACTCTTGCCAGTCCGCCAGTCTGCCAAGCACTTACAACTTTTCTCCAGGAGAATCAGGATGTCTTCGCCTGGAGTCATAAAGACATGCCAGGGATCGACCCCTCAGTCATGGAACACAGGTTGAATGTGTCACCTACTTTTCCACTTGTTCAACAGAAGAAGAGAGCATTTGCCCAAGAGCGGGACCGGGCTATAGCTGAAGAAGTCTGCAAATTGCAAGACGTGAACTTCATCAGGGAAGTATATTAACTCGAATGGCTAGCCAATGTTGTGATGGTTAAGAAAACTAACGGGAAGTGGAGAATGTGCGTGGACTTTACAGACCTGAACAAAGTATACCCTAAGGATAGCTACCTGCTACCGTGGATTGACGTTCTCGTAGACTCTACAGCTCGCCACTAATTGCTAAGCTTCATGGACACTTTCTCTGGCTATAACTAGATCAAACTAAATGAAACTGATCAAGAGAAGACTTCGTTTATCACAAGCCAAGGGCTATTCTGCTACAAGGTGATGTTATTCGGACTAAAAAATGTGGGCGTGACATATCAAAGGCTCATGAACAAGATTTTTACACATTAGATCGGATGAAATGTCGAAGTCTATGTTAATGACATGTTGGTAAAAAGTTGAAAAGAGGATCAGGGAAACCTTCGATTCCCTTCGCTCTTACAACATGAAGTCCAATTTGAGCAAGTGTACGTTTGGGGTGACGGCTGGAAAATTCCTGGGGTTCATGGTGTCTCAGAGAGGTATCGTAGTCAACCTTGACAAGGTTCAGGTCATTATGGAAATGACGCCACCAAGGAACGTGAAGGAAGTCCAAAGCCTCAACGACAAAGTTGCAGCGTTGAATAGGTTTGTATCATGGGAAACGAACAATTGCCTACCTTTCTTTCGCATATTGAAGAATTCTTTTGAGTGGATCATCGAGTGTCAGCAGGCGTTTGAGGATTTGAAGGCCTACCTCTCTTCCCCACCATTACTAAGTCCCTCCAAGCCTGAGGAAGAGTTGTTCCTCTATTTGGTGGTATCCTTGGCTGCCGTCAGTGTGGCCTTGGTCAGGGAGGAAAATAGGGCATAAATGCCCGTGTACTACACCAGCTGAGCACTCTGAGGCGCGGAGGAAAAATACCTACCGATGGAGAAGCTTGCCTTCTCGCTTTAGTTACCATAGCTCGTAAGCTAAAGCCATATTTCCAGGCTCACATTATCGTCATCCTGACTGACAAGCCTCTACGGAGAGTAATGAGTAGTCTTGAAGTCGCTGGACGAATAGCACTATGGGCAATAGAACTAAGTGAGTTTGACACCGCCCGCGCATCACCATAAAGGGGCAAGTAATCGCTGACTTCATCGCGGAGTTCACTAATATGGAAGGCCAGAAGGTAGAGGAACATCATCAGTGGAGCATCCACATGGATGGGTCATCTAATAGGTAGGCTGGAGGAGTTGGTGTAGTTCTCCATTCCCCTAAAGGAGACAAAGTTGAGTGCATGGTTCGTCTTGACTTCCTAATAACAAACAATAAAGACGAGTACGAAGCATTGGTGGCAGGACTAGACCTTGCTAAAGCCACGGGGGCAACAAGTGTGATTGTACACTACGACTCTCAAGTGGTCATCAGTCAGATAAACGATGACTACGAGTGCAAAGGGGAAAGAATGAAGAAGTACCTAGAGCTAGAGCAGAAATGGGAAAGCGAGTTGTGCGCCAAGTTCGTCCAAATCCCGAGGGAGGAGAACGAACAAGCTGATCGCCTAGCTAAAGCCGCATTAGTAGAGCATATGCTTATCTCTGGTAAGTACTTTGTCTTGTTCAGCTTTCACCTTTGATTGATGACGTTAGTATACAGGAAATAAACTTGAGAAGCAATTGGACTATGCCAATAGTCTCTTATTTGAAAGATGCCATGCTACCTAACGGTAAGGAGGTTGCTAGAAAGTTAAAGGTCCAAGCAGCGTGATTCGACATGATAAAGGAAATCCTTTACAAAAGAGGCTTCTCCCACCCGTATCTAAGATGCTTCAGCTTTGAAAAAGCAGACTGTGTCATGAGAGAAGTCCATGAAGGTATCTGCAGGAAACATTCAGGATCACAGTCCTTAGTGCACAAAATGATTCGGGCTGGGTACTACTGGCCTATCATGCAAAAGGATGCATAAGCCTATGTTAAAGCTTGCGACAAGTGCCAAAGGTTTAGCAACAACATCAGATAGCTGGTAGAAGAGCTCACTCCTATGACGGCCTCGTAGCCTTTTGCTCAATGGGGACTGGACATCATAGGCCCATTCCCAATAGCAATAAGAAAGCTGAAGTTCCTAATAGTCAGCATAAACTACTTCACCAAGTGGGTAAAAGCTGAAGTCCTAACCACCATCACAGAGAAGAATGTACAAACCTTCGTTTGGAAGAACATCATTTGCATATACGGGATCCCTAGGGTCTTGTTGTCAGACAATGGGAAGTAGTTCGACAATGGCTCTTTCAGGGACTTTTGCTCACAGTTAGGGATCAAGAACCACTACTCCTCCCCTACCCACCCTCAAGCTAACGGACAAGTTGAGGTCACGAATCGATCCTTGCTTTAAATCATCAAGACTCCACTTGAAGGGGCAAAAGGGTGTATGCCAGAAGAGTTGCCAAGCGTACTATGGGCATACAGGACAACAACCAGAACTCCCACAGGTGAAACGCCATTTCGACTAGCATGCAGAAGCGAGGCAGTTATCCCAGCTGAGGTTAGACTCACAAGCTACATGATGGACAATCACAATGAGAGGAGGAACGATGAGGCCATACTTCTACAACTTGATCTAGTGGATGAAGTAAGGGTGATAGTTGAGCAAAGGCTTCCACGATATCAGGACCTTATGGCCAAGCACTACAATGCCAAAGTCAAGCACAGGGACTTCCAAATTGGAGATCTTATCTTGAGGAAGGTCATGAACGCCACTAGATATCCATCCTAGGGAAAGCTTAGACCCAATTGGGAAGGGCCTTATAGTGTCACATCATGGCGGAGGAAAGGTACTTACTACTTGGAAACACTTGACGGACAGAAATTACGCCACTAGTAGAACGCCGAGCATCTTGGGAAGTACTACCAGTAGAAGACATCATGAATGATGCTACTCCTAATTTCTAGTTTATTTCTTTTAGCCATATATTTTAGTCAACTCTTATCTATAGTACTTTTTAAGCCCAAAGGGTTGAGTTTTATTCTTTTTGGAACAATTTTCTACTTATATATGCATTCATCATAATAAGAGGAGTTATTCAGATATAACCTGTGTACGTTTACCCCTACAAAACTGTGTTTAAAGTACATAAAGTGGACGAATCTATCAATAATAAGTCCACAAGTGGACGAGCTTATAAAGTCCACAAGTGGACGAGCTTAGTAAGTCCACAAGTGGGCAAGAGTCCACAATTGGACAAGTCTAAGTCCACAAGTGGATGAGTTTATAAAGTCCACAAATGGACAAGCTTATTAAGTTCATAAGTGGACGAGTTTATTAAGATCACAAGTGGGCAAGAGTCCACAATTGGACAAGTCTAAGTCCACAAGTGGACGAGTTTATGAAATCCAAATATAGACGAGCTTGCTACTAAATCCACAAGTGGACAAGTTTATTACAAAGTCCATAAAGTGGACGAATTTGTTACAAGGACCATAAAATGGACAGACTTATCACTACTAAGTCCACAAGTCTACAAGTGGATGAGTTTATTACTAAGACCACAAAGTGGACGAATTTATCACTACCAAGTTCACAAGTGGATGGGCTTATTACTAAATCCACAAAGTGGACAGATTTATCACTACCAAGTCCACAGGGCGGACGAGGTCATCTGCCTTACTATTATTAAGCCCATGAGGGCACCTAGAAAATTATTAAAATCCTATGAGGATACTTTAAAAGTTGTTCAAGTTTGCAAGTGGACGAGTCAACCAATAAAACCACAAAATTGACGAGTTTATTCCAAAGTCCACACGACTGTAAAACCAAGCCCAAAATATGCAAGTTCGCCCAAGGGACGCATACAAATATAAAACCATAAGCTGATGACTTAAAGAACATGTTCACCAATGGACGGGTTCACGACAGTCTGCAAAACAACGAAATAGAGTAGACGGTTCAAGCATACTAGTCCAAAGATTAATAAACATGCAAATGAGATACGAACATAAAGTGACAGATGTAAAGAAAAAATCTTAAAGCATGCTTTCAACAAAAGCCCAAAAATAAAAGGGCACTTAAATTTGTCCGAAAATAAAACAAAATACATAATAAAAAATATATAAATAGAAAACTAAACTAAGGGGTCCTCGACGTCCTGCACGAGAACATTCTTGTCGTCTTTTGGAAAGGGGTCTTGGGCATTTGGAGTTGAAGGGTTCTCAACATCAAGAGGAGGATCTTCAGATGATAGGATTATAGGAGTGACCGGCCTTTCCTGGGCAAGTTGAGTGAGCACCACGACGTCATCCTGCACACCTTGCTCTGCATGAGGAGACTCATCAGTCACATCATCAGTGGTGTCGCCAGCACAAGGGGTCATTGGCATAGGATCGTCCATGGTGACCTTGGATAAATCCAAGTGTGGGAAGATGAACTTGACCTGCTTTAGGCAACCCTCTAACTCGTCACCATAGTAGAGGGTGCTAGAGTTAATAAAATCCTGTGACGCCTTGAATTTCGTCACGGCATCGGTTCTGGTTGTCTCTACATTTGCCTTCGCCTCCTCAGCCTTTTCTCTAAGAGTGGCCTCCTCTGTTAGCTTCTTCTTTAAGTCCTCCAACTCCTTGTTCAGAATGCGATCGACCTTTTTGTACTATGCTTGCTCGTCAGTGAAGGTCTTATTGCATTTTCTAAGGTGATGGATAACCCCTTCCTTGGTAACGCACCTGTCTTGGAACCCCTTCAAACACACCATTGCCTGCAAAGCAAGACAACCGTCAGCTAAAAAATGGAGAATCATAAGGTGTATGTATCAAAGGGAGGAGACGCACCCTAGAAAGGTCAAAAAGACCTAATGGCCCTAGGTCCTCGGTCTCCTAATTACCATAAGGATCTATGTCCATCTTCTTGACGATTGACTCAACCATCTCGACAGGGTACCCCTTGTGAGTAAGGAGACGATGAGTTTCTTGACTGACGAGGCCTGCCGCCGTCATCAGGCCTTTGCCAGGCCCATGACCTTGTTTGGGAGGTGATGACTTCTTCAACCTTTTGTCAGGTATGGGGTAACCTTGACTTTCTTAGGAGGCCGGTCCTCCTTCCCTTCAGCCGTGCGTTTAGGCCCCCTTCCCAACGAATTTGGGAGTTGACGAGGACACCACCTCCTTACCTTTCTCCTTTTCCTTCTCTTCTATCTTAAGAGTAGCAGCTACCCTCACCGAGGCTATTAATCTAGCTGCCTCCATTTCTGAATAGGATGACTGACGAAGTTAGATGTGTAGACGACATGCAAATGATGGCGGGTAAAAGGAAAAGGATGAGATACTTACATCGATGAGAATAATTGTTTAGTCTACGAGTTGCTGGCGTTGGCACCGGACCACCATAATAGGCGTACAGACTATCAAGAGTAATCAGGTCCTTGCACTTCCATTGCTCAAATGGAATGTCAAGGACCCGACGGATAAACTCCTTTTGCTTTTGTAGACAGCATCATCAAAATTAAAAGAGTGGATGACATTAAAGGTAATAGATATAGGAAAAAGCGAAAGCAGATGGCGCTAAACTTGATTCCTTAATAATGCCCCAAGTGTTGTCAAAACCATGAGGCAAAGTGACCCATTCTTCTAGATGACACACCCAATTCATCCATTGTACGAAAAAATATCTACTCTTCCACTTCCTATTGGAGTCAGGCATATTTGACACTAGCCTAAGTGTTTTCTTCCTTGCTGCTACATGGAATATTCCTTTTGATGAGGTGATGTGCTGAGGTCGATAGCACCAGAAGAATTTGTCCAAAGTAAGCTGACGGTTTCCGCCGCTTAAACGACCTTAGAGGATTTTAGCCCTAATGAATATCCTTCAATCGTTGGGAGCAATCTGGCTGACGAATACTCCCAAAAAGTTGGTCAACTGAAGGTGTAATGCTGTCAGTGGAAGCTTTAGCCCAGTAGCAAACATGGCATCATACATGCTGATGTCTGCAGTTCTCCCTGAGTAACACTTCTCAAACTTCTCGGGGAGACGGATAGGGATATTTTTAGGGATTTGGTAATGATCCCTTAAGCCCTTAAAGATATTAAGCGTCATCATCGACCTGAAATCGTTGACGGTCCATATCTTGGGCAGGACAAACAGATGGGTATGGCCATCCCTTGGGCTTCCTGAACTATCTCCCTCAGTAGCCCCCTCATCACCCCCAACCTCGTCTTCATCACCTTCTTCTCCTTCACCTACCTCTCCATCATAGCTCTCTTCTTCTTTCGTCAAGAGTGTTAGGAAATTTAGACCCCAGTTAATAGAATTAACAATTTTTAAACCCAAGTTGTTAATTAGATTTAAAAACAAACAAACAACAATATCATGTTAAAATCATATTCAGCGGAAAAATAAATAAGACAAGATATGATGACCTAGGAAAACCAATGAAACCAACCAGTTTCACAGTAAAAAACCTGGGGGGAAACCTTCCCGAAAAGCAATCCACTATAGTAAAGAGAAGTTTAAGATCTAGTACAAAAACTTTGTCCTTAGACTCTACAATCCCCGTAGATGAACTCATAGTAGAAACTTTCTACCGCTTCAGAACCTTTGAACTCTTCAATATATGAATGCCACCCTTTGATGCATGGATCCTAGTACGTGACTAACTTCTTTGCACGGATCCCAGTATGTGACTCGCTCATCAACTTGAGAAAGAAGAATGTTGGCTGCAAAGTTCTTCATTTCATCAACAATGAAGATAAAAAAGCATTTTGTTACAAAATTCTAAGGCGTAAAAGATGCAGTAGCTTTTTTTTGAGAGAACAAGGCTTCGATCACCTTTTGCATATGTTCTCCTTGTATTCTCTTATATGACGGCCTCTAAAATAAGCCTTATATATGTCTAGGGTTGTGAGAAAAGAAATCCTACACATACATGTCAGCATGGGCCGAAAATCAGATCTGGACATCTGAATTTCATAAAATCTTGATTGATCGAGTGGTGTCGAGAAGGTGTTGAGCCTATCTATTGCGAGCTATCGAGGAGCTATCGAGGGGATAGAAAGTTGCTCGATCGATCGACCTAGTTAACGAGAGGTGTTGAGATTGTGATAAAAAGCAACTGAAGAACTCGATAGATAGCCTAGCTGTCGAGAGGTGTTGAGCAGCTGTCAAGCTTTAAAAAATCAACACTTCTTCACTTGTTTTTTGGAGATTTGCATGGTTTCAATATTAGACTTGAACTCTTATTCTTTAAAGTATTAAACACATCCTAGATCTACCTAAATACAAGTAAAATGCGTTTTGTCAAAGCATTATCCAATTTACATAAAATATTGACATATGTTCCTAACAAGTGAAACACACATGTCCTAACAAGTGAAACACATATGTCCTAACAATCTTCCCCTTTGGCAATCAGTGACAAAACCACAACAAATAAATGAACATATGAGAGAAGTCATAAATCACTCAACTCATATTTACTTGTTGAATACAATAAAATTTATCCTAACATAAACTCTTAAAAAATTTTACAAGAAGAGAGTTCATGAAAAGTAGACTTTGACAACCTGTATTTCTGAAATACTTAAACAAAACTCATCAAGGCATCTTAGTGTGAAACAAAAATAATAGATAGCATACAAAAGAAAGAAACATGTGTATCAAGAGAGAAAAGAAACAACACATGTAAAGATAGGTGAATAAAACATACATCATCATATATATATCAAAGATAAGTACAATGTATGTAAACATGGTCACAAGACTTAAGGTACAAGAAGAAGAAGCTAAAAGAAGTTTCTACAACAATAAGGAGGTAAGCACTCCCCCTAACAAGATGAAACACAACTTTCCCTTACAAAGGAATGTATTTCTCCCTCTAACATGTAGAATCTTTAAAAAGAAACCACATATTACCACATGTTCTTCCCTTTTTTGTCATGATTGATAAAGGGTACAAGAAGCTAGAAAGCTTCACTCGAAAAATATAAAGATGATCAAGGATGATCAAGGGGGTATAAAGAATCCATTTAAATGTATGAATGTAAGGAAACAAGATGCTATGGATGACAAGATAATAGAAAGATGCAAAACATGTGAAACACAACAAGGAAAATGTTAAGCACATAAATCCCAAAAACACACACATACACACACTAAACAAATCTAACTGATTTTATATTTCAAAAACAAGTTAAGACAGTTTAGTGAGCATACATCAACATATGTAAGCCTTGTGATGGCCAAATCACATTGTACCTGCACTTATATCAAAAGTAGTAAAGAATATTGCGTGTTTTGTGTGAAAAAAAAAACATTGCAAGATTACATTAGTGTCTCATTGTTATGACGATTTGAGATATGAGAAAATCACTTTAACTCACACACAATCAAAACTGTTTGATGGAGACTATCACCTTTGAGGTACATCTTATAACTCCCACATCTCTTAGAAAACACGCTTGCAATCATATTTTAAAACATTTTATTCTTTTTGCTTTTATTGCTTTGCATATTTTCTTTTATTGAGCAAGCCATGCATGGTTATATATAAGAGAGAGAAGAAATACCCAATTATGTTAAGCCTTTTGACATTGCACTTTTGCTATGCCGAAGCATACAGATGTCATTGACATTGCACTTTTGTTATGTCGAAGTATACAGATGTCGTTTTATCATTGACAGGTAACAGTGGTGAGATGATTATTTATGCCTTTCTCTTAGGATTTTTTAGTCTTTACTGTCAAAAAGAGTAATATGAGTGTTAAGTACAAGAGATCACTTAATCTTACTCATCACAAACAAAGAACCACAAAACTCACTTGCTTAGTTATGCATAAATATGCTCATCTAAGCTACAAGAAATACAAAGTCTAGAAAACTCTGTTTCAATGGCCATTTTAAGGTTCACAAGAACCGATGTACACAAACACACACTGTTTTTGTATTTTTCTGATTTTTCCTTTTTTTTTTTTTTAAATTTTGAAAACAAAACAAAATAAAAACTAAACAACCAAACAAAAACAGACAAACAGCATGAAAGAAAGATGCATATGCATGAAGGCATGATAGAAAGGTGTAAATGCATGAAAGCATGATTCCAAAAGTAGATAAGAAATCAAGCAAAGAGAGTCTTACTTTAGATAGAAGAAATTAAAGTAGAGGACAAACAAAAAAGACAATTAAGTCTTAGGCTCCTTTCTCACTCACACAGCACGAGTCTTTGGCTGTGAAGATGAAAAGGCACGTGTCCTAGTATGTCTACTAAAAGACATAAAAGAATTAAGATTCTCCTAAAATTAAGTTAAAAAGTTCAAAACTTTTAATAACTCTCCAAACAAAGGTGTAGGTCCTTGAGAGGAAACCTGTGACCGTTTGGACACTTGCTTTTGAGGATACAACTTAAAGCAATTAGGATGAATGTGTCCAGAAACACCACAATAGTAACAAACATGTGGTCTAACAAAGGATTTAGAATTGGCCAAAACAGTTTTGGATTTCATACCTTTATCACTTTTCTCAAATTGGGGCACCATGATAGTCCTTGATCCAGAAGCCGTGGAAGAGGAGGGACCGGAGGAGATAGCATATCCTAAGCCAATCTTATCAGAACCAGGCTTTTGAGCACTCAATACCTTATTAAGCTTTGCACTAGACATCATCTCTATTTGAGTTCTAGCTTGGCTAAGCTTAACCTCGAGATTCTTGACCTTCTCTTCTAATGCGGTGTTCTCCATAACAAGAGTCTAAACTAACCTTGTAGTCTCATCTAGCTTGACTAATAGATCAGTTTTTTCAGTTTTTACCTCATTAAGCTCTTTTTTGCAAAGATGATAAGTCTTTTCAGATTTTATGAATTCAGTGCATAGCTTATCATAGGCTTCCTAAAGGGTCAACTTCTCGAGTACTTCCTCATCAGAAGAATTCTCACTGTCACTAGCACTCTCCACAATCACCTTATTGGTTGAGGCAGCAAAGGCCACTACATTGATCCACATACTCATCAGAAGAGTCATTCTCAGTGTTACTCCAAGTAATAACCAACCCTTTATTTTCTGATTTCTTGACTTTTTCCCTCATAAGGTAGTTTGGGCACTCTAATCTCATATGACCAAAACCCTTGCACTCATGGCATTGGATGGAGGGTTTCTCATTCTTACCCTTCCTAGAGGATTTAGATTTTCTAGGAGGTTTGCCCTTATCCTTTTTCCTAAATTGAAGAAGCTTGATAATCTCATCAGTTATGAAAATTAGATCCTCATCCTCCTCCTTATCATCTTCATCTTCAGAGTTCTCAATCTCTTCCTCTATACCTTTAAGAACCAAGTTTTTACTCTTTCCACCTTTTTTCCATTGAGCCTAATCTCATCTCATAGACTTGAAGGTTCCCTACAAGCTAAGTCAAAGAAATTTGATCAATGTCCTTTGCTTCTTCAATGGCAGTGATCTTGGCATGGAATTTTTTAGGTAAGGACCTAAGGATTTTCCTAACAATTTTGGATTCTGCTATAGACTCTCCAAGGTTGAAGGTAGAATTCACAATATCCTTGAGTTTAGCATAAAACTCATCAAAGGTCTTATCCTCCTCCATCCTTATTTCTTCAAAGCTACTAGCGAGTCTTTGAAACTTTACAGTCTTTACAGCCTTGGTACCTTCATAGGTGGTCTCAAGAATGGTTCATGCTTCTTTGACAACTTCTGTGGATGATATTTTCTTGAATTCCTCATTGATCACCCTACAAAACAAGGCATTCAAGGCCCTACTGTTGAAATTTGCCTCTGTGATTGTTGCAACATCCCAATCCACTGGCGCTTTCTTTGGCTTAATCTAGTCAATTTCAACAGTTTGTCATACCTGTTCACCTAGAGCCTTTAAAAAACTTTCAGTACGCATAATTATTTCCATAAAATAAAGGAGGAATCAAAAGAGATTGTCCACGATCCATGACAACGGAGGTCAAGGATCATACTCAGGAAATTAATCCAATCAAAGTGTATCCGCTTTGATACCACTTGTTATGAAATTTAGACCCTGGTTGATAGAATTAACAAGTTTTAAACCCAATTTGTTAATTAGATTTATTATGCATCAAACTTGTTAAAAACAAACTAACATCAATATCATGTCAAAATCATATACAGCGGAAAAATAAATAAGACAAGATATGATGACCTAGGAAAACTAATGAAACCAACCAGTTTCAGAGTAAAAAATCTGGGGGAAAACCTTCCCGAAAAGCAATCTATTATAGTAAAGAGAAGTTTCAGATCTAGTACAAAAACTTTGTCCCTAAACTCTACAATCCCTGTAGATGAACTCATAGCAGAAACCTTCTACCGCTTCAGAACCTCTGAACTCTTCAATATATGAACGCCAACCTTTGATGCACGGATCCTAGTACGTGACTAACTCCTTTGCATGAATCCCAGTACGTGACTCACTCACCAACTTGAGAAAGTAGAATGTTGGCTGCAAAGTTCTTCACTTCATCAATAATGAAGATCAAGAAGCACTTGGTTACAAAACCTTAAGGCGCAAAAGATGCAGTAGCTTCTTTTTGAGAGAATAAGGCTTCGGTCACCTTTTGCATATGTTCTCCTTGTATTCTCTTATGTAACGGCCTCTAAAATAAGCTTTATATATGTTTAAGGTTGTGAGAAAAGAAATCCTACACATACATGTCAGCATGGGCCAAAAATCAGATCTGGAAATCTGAATTTTGTAAAGCTCGATCGATCGAGAGGTGTCGAGGAGGTGTCGAGCCTATCTGTTGCGAGCTATCGAGGAGCTATCGAGGGGACAGAAAGTTGCTCGATCGATCGACCTAGCTATCGAGAGGTGTCGAGATTGAGATAAAAATCAACTGAAGAACTCAATTGATAGCCTAGCTGTCGAGAGGTGTCGAGCAGCTATCGAGCTTTAAAAAATCAACACTTCTTCACATGTTTCTTGGACAGATTTGTATTCTCTTATGTAACGGCCTCTAAAATAAGCTTTATATATGTTTAAGGTTGTGAGAAAAGAAATCCTACACATACATGTCAGCATGGGCCAAAAATCAGATCTGGAAGTCTGAATTTTGTAAAGCTCGATCGATCGAGAGGTGTCGAGGAGGTGTCGAGCCTATCTGTTGCGAGCTATCGAGGGGACAGAAAGTTGCTCGATCGATCGACCTAGCTATCGAGAGGTGTCGAGATTGAGATAAAAATCAACTGAAGAACTCAATTGATAGCCTAGCTGTCGAGAGGTGTCGAGCAGCTATCGAGCTTTAAAAAATCAGCACTTCTTCACATGTTTCTTGGACAGATTTGTATTCTCTTATGTAATGGCCTCTAAAATAAGCTTTATATATGTTTAAGGTTGTGAGAAAAGAAATCCTACACATACATGTCAGCATGGGCCAAAAATCAGATCTGGAAATCTGAATTTTGTAATGCTCGATCGATCGAGAGGTGTCGAGGAGGTGTCGAGCCTATCTGTTGCGAGCTATCGAGGAGCTATCGAGGGGACAGAAAGTTGCTCAATCAATCGACCTAGCTATCGAGAGGTGTCGAGATTGAGATAAAAATCAACTGAAGAACTCAATTGATAGCCTAGCTGTCGAGAGGTGTCGAGCAGCTATCGAGCTTTAAAAAATCAACACTTCTTCACATGTTTCTTGGACAGATTTGCATAGCTTCAATACTAGACTTGAACTCCTGTTCTTTAAAGTATTAAACACATCCTAGATTTACCCAAATACAAGTAAAATGCGTTTTGTCAAAGGATTAGTCAATTTACATAAAATATTGACATATGCTCCTAACAAGTGAAACACATATGTCCTAACAAGGAGAATGGGTTGATGATTCCCCCTCTGATGACTAGGAAAATCTCTCCTCAGGCTCATGACTTGACTGGAAGACTTTGTCGTAGCCCGCTCCCTCACGGACTAACGACTGTTCACTCGTCGCTTCCCTACCACCTAACATCTATTCACCTACAAACGATGGAGTAATCTAAGAGCCTTTGATGGGTCTCTAATAGAAATGATGACTAAAACTACAAAGAGCCAAAGAAAGTGAAAAGGAAAATAGAGAAAGAGTACTTATAGGGTAAGAAGACGACTTTAAAGTTGACAAAATATGACAAGGCCGATGTGGTCCACAAGTTGACGGCAATGCAAGTGACGGTATAACTGCTCGATCCCTCTCTTAAAGTTTGCAAGGATGAAATAAGAGGAAATATGAGGAAGAGGTGAGTTATTTATAATACGAAAATACACGGGATACGAAGCGAAGCCTTTGTTTAGATTCGAGGCCAATCAGTCTGTGCCATGTGTCCTAGCATTTAATAATGACTGTTCCAAGGACCATTATTGAATACGCCTATTTATGAGCAAATGAAAATAAGAGCTGAAAATCAGACTCCATAGCCCGTTGACCAAAAGTTGACAGAGCCATGGAGTAGGGGGTTGCTAATAATCTGTCAGCGCTATTATGCATGCTGACGAGTTCATGCAGGATGAAGCCGTTAGTCTTAATGCTGATGACTGCACGCAAAGTGAAGTTGTTAGTCTCAAGGCCGACGACTTCATCCCACTACCTAACGGCATCTACGCTTGGACTAGAGGAGGAGCTGACGAGGAGACAGTTGATGGCAAGAAAGGAAATAATGACGAGTCTTGCATGACTATACTTGGCCACCAAGAATATGTATATATGGAAACACCTTGCGCCCCACGATTAACCCTAATCGAGGGGATCCCTACAAGGAAAGTATCCCGCGATACACGCATACTAATAAAGATCTTCTCTATAAGGAAAGACCCTTTTCACCAAGAAACGGATATCAACTCTATGCTACTATAAAGATCCCAAAACCCTCATAAACCAAGGTACGTTTAATTCACCCAAGCTCTGGCACTCTAGAGTTATGAACAAAAATTTCTCTAACTTGACCATCGAAGGGTATTTGGCCGGTACCACACTGGTACCCTTCGTAGGTTCTTCTTCTTCCCTTTATGTTGTGCAAGTCTTGCTTGGAGCATGTGAGGACTATATAGCTCACTGACGATTTTCAGCATCATCAATATCTATAGGATGATTTTAATTTTTATAAATAAAATTTAAAGAGAATATAGGAAATTAAACCTTTTACTTTTAGAAAGTTCAATATATACTTTTTTTAAGGAATATATATTGAAATAAGAGAATATAATTTTGGTTTTTAAATATTACAAACAAAGATCGGTTTAGCTTTGTTTATTACTTTATCATCGTAAAATAAGGGGATTCTTGCATTTTACCCTATTTTAAAAAAAAGATTTGTCAATATGCCCCTGTTTTGAAACTATTTAGGTTCATACCCCTATTTTGAAACTCAATTTTGATAAAATCGAGTTTCAATCAAAAACTCGATTGGCTTAAAATCGAGTTTCAATCAAAAACTCGATTGGCTTAAAATTGAGTTATGCCAAATGAAACTTAAAAAAAAAAAAAAAAAAAAAAAACTTGCATGGAACTCGAGTTCATAGAGCTCGAGTTCCATACCTATAGTGGCGTTTTTAGTACTATAGCGATGTTTTTTTATGGAACTCGAGCTCCTTGAACTCGAGTTTCATGCAAGATTTTTTTACTATTATTTTTAAGTTTGATCCCCCATACATATAGTTGCGTTTAGGGAGTCTATAGTGGCGTTTTTTATGGAACTCGAGCTCCATGAACTCGAGTTCCATGCAAGTTATTATTATTTTTTTTAAAGTTTCATTTGGCGTAACTCGAGTTCCATGCAATCGAGTTTTTTGATTGAAACTCGATTTATTAAAATCGAGTTTCAAAATAGGAGCGTGAATCTAAATAGTTTCAAAACAGCAGCATATTGCCAAATATGTTGCTCAATAGGGGGCAAAAAGCCAGAATCTCTCGCAAAATAGATCAAACCTAAATAGATTTAAAAAAAAAAAAAATCAAAAGTTATAGAATTTCATTGAAAAGAATCCAAATGTACAATAAAGAGGAGAAAAGATGGATATCCCTCAATCCAAGTTGAGATTTCCCTTAAGTCCTTGGCATGATTAGCCAGAGCATAGACTAACTTATTACACTGTTTAGAAATTGTCATATATGATATATATTTTGCCTAATACACAAAAGCGTGAATTTGTTCTAATACATTTGAAATCTCCTTCAATTATGGTTCCTCCAAGTGAATTAATGCCAGCAACTATGAGTTGACAAACTTCCCTAGTTCATGATAGAAGTGTAGTGCTCTCAACAGATCGTGGCAGTCCGTAGCCATCCATACTGGGTCTCCTTGGCAAGGAATTAATTCAGTATGGACTATAATAAGAGAACTATCACTATCTACAATAATGCCCAAACCTGCATAATTAGTGGTTTTGAAAAAGGCTAGTGCCATATTCACTTTGAGATGAGGAGAAATAGGTGGCTGCCATTGCCGTGGTTTAGGAGTTGCAGTTGTTGGCTCACATTGCAAAACCTAAATACTTAATGGTCCTAAATTGAAAATTTCATCTAAAAAAATCCGAATTGCATAGAAAGGTTTCTAATGTTCGGAAATTGAAAAAGAAAAAGGAAAAAAAAAAAAGCATGATTAAGATTAACCACATATTAGCAAAACTTAGAGCAATTGAAGCTTACGCTTTGCCTGGTTGGGACTTGTGAGAACAATGAATGGCCGTTGTTTGGGTATAATATAGGATAGACCTGAATATTTTTTAAAAGGCAAGTCAATTTTATTCAGCAATCAAACCAAACATCAGTACATGGTAATACTATGATGGAAGGTCCTTCATCCATACAATTAAATCGAGAGCCAGTACATGGGCCACAACATTGCTGGCATTTAACATGATTAAAATGATGCTAACCCATTGTTGCTGCTAAGACTGTTGTTTCTCGGATAACTTATCCATAGCTAATTTGGTTAGGCTATGGTACGGATAGAACTTTTTTGATAACAGCCGAGTCACCTTCGTACACTGCTCTACCCATCCCCAATTCCTTAATGATCATGACTGCTCTTCTTGCGGCAGTGCTTCCACGCATTCCACTGATGAAGGTAACTGTATTCTCTGCATCATTGCTGCCATGACGACCTCTCCCTTGTAATTCTGTATTACTACTTCAATCTAGCTGCTTGAATTTCCTGAAAAATAGCATCATTGAAGTTCACTTTATAATGGAGGACAGACCTGACATAAGTGGGAATAATCAGCAAAAATCATCAATAGCATCCATCAAATTCTCAAAACTATCAAAATCAATATTGAAAACAATAGAAGAAATTGATGCCATCTTACTTCATTTGAACCAAGAGGGCATACCTAGCACAATCATCAAATTATTTTAGCAAAACGAATCTCATGTTGTATAGGCATGAAAATAAAAAATAAATAATCCAAACAAAAATAGAGGATAACAACATAAAATTTTTACCAATCTTTTAATCTTTACTGATTCCAATTTCAACCAGACATTTTATTGAACACTGAGGTGATGGGGTAGGCCTATCTTTACAAAAGATGTAAGTTTTTATTCATTTTTATTAAACATTACACGAGCAATCAAGAGGGAGAATTACAGAGAGAAAGAGAGAGAAAACAGGTGAACCTGTCAGATGACATTCATGATTCTCTTAAATATACTTTTGGTTGGGTTTTGATCGAACCCAGAGAATAATTAAAACGCACCTGGTGACGGCAGTTCCTCAACTCCTTTACCCACCTGGAGACTGCTGGTCTCGATGCGGTACCTGAGGTTGCGACGACAATCTCGTCCTTGGGTAGTGATTTCAAGAAGTTGGACTGGTTCAAGTGAAGTGATGTTGATGATGATGACACCCTTGTGTTCTTCCTATAGCGACCTCAGCTGGTTTGAACAAAGGATGCTGATTCATGGTGACGCGGTTGGCTTGTCTTCACAAAGAATATTGGTTTTGAATGAAAATAGAGAAGTAAGAGACGCGAGGCCGCGAGGGGAACCGGAGGCAGTGGAACAATCGATAAACTAATCGAGAGGAGAGGTAATTATCAGGTTAAAAAAAATAAAAATAAAAAATTAATGTTGATATGGAAAATTGGGAGCCCTCAAAAGCTTATATGGCAAGCTCTCGTAAAGTTAGCAGAAAGTCAAAAATTTCAGTTGTATCATATTTATTATAAATTAGGTTGGATCATAATGTGTAAGATAATAAGTTTGAACTTTTCATAATATTTGGTCTAAATGTCAATAACAAGCCATCTTTTTATATAATGATAAAAATAAATTAATGTGATCTTTTGGATAATAGTTAAAAAATCTTAATAAAAAAAGGTAAAAAAAAGCTAAATGCAAAATTAAAGAGCTACATGGTATGAACTTATGTACTTTCATATGAGGTCTATTATTATTCTTCTTCTCCTTCTCTCTCTCTCTCTCTCTCTCTCTCTCTGTATATATATATATATTGATTGATGATTGATTGAATATATAGATGCAATTCCTTAAGAATTCAAAAGACTATGACTATATATTGTAGTTAAAGCCTTGTATATTAGAATCATTTAAAAAAAAAAATATTAAATTGAGTTAATTCAAGAGTGGACATGGCCCTAGATAGGTTCAAGTGGCTTAAAACAATACATGTAGCTGTTCCCAAATAGAGCATTATTATTGGTGGTGCTAAAAAGCCATATTGTTATTTTTAGCACCAGAAATTCTAAAAAGTAAGCTGCAATAGTGGAGTTAAACTTAAAAATTTTAGTTCCACGACTACAGCGCGCAACCATCTATAGCTGTGCAGTGTAGCAAGAAGTTAAGAAGAAAAAAAATTATATTTTATTCATTTTCCCTCCCCTAATTTAATTAAATAATATTTTTTCTCTCCCTTTTTCTTTTTTCTATTTCCTCATTCTTCTTACTGCTCCACGCTGACACCATGGATCACGTTGTTGTGGTGGTGGTTGTTCATGCCGTTGATCACGCTAATAACATGGATAAATACTTATAACCTATATCCTTGGTATAGTGGTGAGTTTGGCCTTGGAGTTGTATGTGTTGGGCAAATGGGTGGGCTGGATGGTATTCATGGGCAAATCAGATGGATGCTATTAGTGGTTTTGTGGGTCTTGGTGTGAGTTTTTTTACTAGGCAATTTTCAGTGTGAGTTTGGGTGGGTGCTGTATTGTGCAAATAGGTGGTCAGGTGGTGTTCTTGGAAGTCTAGGTGGTTTGATATGGGTTTGTGGGTTTCATATGGTTTTCCGATCTGTGGTGGCGGTGATTAGGTGGGTTTGTGGTGGTGGTTGTTGTTGTTATGGGTTTGTGGTGGTGGTGATTTGGTGGGTTTGTGGCTGTGGTGATTATTTTTTCCTTTCCTATTGTGGGCTGTGGTTGTCGTGGTGGTAGTTTTGATTGTGGTTGCGGCTAGCGGTGAAGGTGGTTGTGGTTGGTTCCTGAAGTTTGTGGGGATGTTTTTATTATTATTCTAATGAGTTCTTTATCTTATTTTAATTAAATAACTAAAAATATAGATCCATTGATGTTGGGTGCATTGTAAAGTAAATAAATAAAATGACTTTTTTAGTTACTAAATAGCCAAATTTTTTGCCTCCATCAATATAGATGCTCTTAGTAGGGACTAAGGCTTAGTTAAGTTATACGTGTACTTTTGTGTGTGTGTGTGGAAGTTATAAGTGTACTAATGATAGGATCTTCTTCTTTTTTTTTTCTTTTTTTTTTCTTCTTTAGGAAATACTAATGATAGGATCTAGTAATTTTATTTTACGAAAACAAAATTTTTTGGATATATACCAAGGAAAAATTGCAAGACATACCCTTTGTTGAGGGTGTTTTTTTTTTCGTCACCCATATGATGGGGGAGTCAAGACGGAAACTCGACTTTAGGCTTCAAATATGGCCTAAAGGCTATCAGTGAAGTGTGAAAGGCCCATTTTGATCAATGTCTAGCTTGCATCTAACAAATATTATAATAAGTCCCCAAAATACCTCTTGCAAAGCTAAGCTAGCACAAAGGATGGCCCACCACAATGAGTGCTTAAATAATAGTCTAGCAGTAAGTAAGAGAAACGTCCAACGGTAGATGTTTGAAAAATCAATAAATGTATTTGCATAGTAAAAATTATGCATTTCCTCCTTAGTTAATATAAAAGTGGACCCACTATAAAAAGTACATAAGAAGAAAAATGATCCAGTAGTGAATATAACAAACCTCTATGTAAAGAACCTAAAGAAAAGAATGGAAATTTATAGCTAATTCGAGGTTAGCTAGGCCTCCTAAGAACCGAGAAGCAATTGAAGGAAGAAATAGAACCAGAAGATAGAAACAGAAGGAAGTAATTTGTCATTAACTCTTCTCATACCCTCTTTGTATAGCTCTTGTCATTCTTATACCCCTCCCTTGTAGCTAATTGCCCTAGCTGGAGACAGCTGTTACTAACTAACCAAACTAACTTCTATTACCTGTCAATGTAACTAACTATTGTAAAATCCTATGGCAGCAAATATCACACTTAGTAATCACTTATTAGAATACACAAGGTAATTATAGAAAGTACACACAGTGACCACAGTAAGTCCACAGTAAATAATTCTAATTCCTAACAATACTTTCCCCTTTAGAAGACCTTGCCCATAAGGTGAGGGAACCTCTGCTGCAGAACATACAAGCTCTCCCATGTGGCATCATCAGGACTTTCACCTTGCCATTGAACCAGAACTTGAGTGATAGTCCTATTGCGAAGTTGATGAGTCCTTTCCTTGAGAACAGCTACTGGTTCTGATATCATAGTCCCTTCCAAATCAGTAGGGGGTAAGGTCGGGATAAAAACCACATGCTGCCCAAGCTTAGCTTTCAAACATGATACATGGAAAGTGGGATGTAACTTGGAACATGGAGGCAAATCCAACCTATAAGACACCTCTTCCACCTTCTGCAGAATTTGGAAAGGGCCATAGTACTTAGGAGATAGTTTCTTCAGCTGAGTGTGCTTAAGGGACTTCTGCTTGTAGGCTTAAAGTCTTAGGAATACCCAATCTCCCACAGAAAAACTCCTCTCAGTCCTATGCCTGTCAGAATACAGCTTCATTCTCTCCTATGCTGCTATCAAATTCTGTCTTAACAAGGAAGTTAGCTGCTGTCTAGACTTCATATGAGCATCCACACCCTCCACCTTTGTTGTTCCAGGAATGTAGTCTAGAAGCCTAGGGGGAGGATATCCATACAATACTTCAAATGGGGTCAGTTTAAGTGAAGTATGAAAATTAGTATTAAACCAAAATTCAGCAAGAGGCAACCACTCAACCCAAGTAGCTGGTTTGTCAGCTGCAAAAGCTCTTAAATAATGCTCAAGACTCTTGTTCACAACCTCTATTTGGCCATCCGTTTGGGGGTGATAGGCTGAGGACATGGCTAATTGAATGCCTTGAAGCTTCATCAACTCTTGCCAAAAATGAGAAGTAAAAATAGGGTCTCTGCCACTCACAATTGAAGAAGGAATTCCATGTAATTTGAACACATATTGCATATAAAGATTTGCAACTTTAGAAGCAGTATATGGATAAGACAAGGCTACAAAATGAACAAACTTTGTAAACTTGTCCACCACCACCATAATCACCTCCTTCATCTAGGATTTTGGAAGACCCTCAACAAAATCCATGCTCACAGCCACCCAAGGTTTCTCTGGTATAGGCAGGGGTTGTAGCAGACCTGCTGGACTAGAGGTTTCATGTTTTAGCCTTTGGCAAGTATCACGCTCCCTAACATACTTCCTAACATCTGCCCTTAACCCCAGCCAGTAAAAGTCTCTTTGAACCCTATGCAATGTCTTAAGGAACCCAGAATGACCCCCCCATGGCCCATCATGCACCTGCTGCAAACTGGCTGTCTTCAATGACTCATAAGTCCCCACATACATTTTTCCTTTATATAATAGCAATCCATTCTGCATAGTGAAGCCCTTAGGACCTTCCTTCCCTGCTTGAAAAGCATCTAATACACCAAAAATGGAATTATCACTAGCATAGCTAGCCTTAAGTTGAGCCAACCAATCAGGTGTGGGAAATGAAATCATGCACAAAACACCCTCATGAGAAGGAAGTTCACCACCAATAACCTGCCTTGACAAAGCATCAGCCACCACATTCTCCTTACCCTTCTTATATTCCACAATAAAAGCATACCCTAACAGCTTGGTAATCCATTTTTGTTGAGTTGGAGTACCAATTTTCTGCTCTAAGAGATACTTAAGGCTCTACTGATCTGTCCTTACCAGAAAAGGTTGTCCAACCAAATATGGCCTCCACTTATGCACAGCAGTCACCAAGGCCAGCAGTTCCCTCTCATAAGTGGATAAGGCCAAACTCCTGCCTTTGAGAACTTGGCTGTGGAAAGCTATAGCTCTACCTCCCTGCATCAGTATAGCCCCCAACCCAACACCTGAAGCATCACACTCCACCACAAACATCTTATCAAAATCTGGAAGAGCTAAAACAGGTGGGTTAGACATAGCAGATTTGAGAGCTTGGAAAGCCACCTCAGCTTCCTCAGACTAAGTAAAAGAATCCTTCTTTAGAAGAGCAGTTAATGGGGTTGCAATTTGCCCATAGCCTCTTACAAACTTCCTATAATACCCTGTGAGACCTAGGAAACCCCTTAAAGCCTTAACATCCTTTGGGGTAGGCCACCGCTGCATTGCTATAGTTTTCTTAGGATCCGTTCTCACCCTTTCACCAGAAATCAAGTGCCCCAAACACTCAACTTCACCACAAGCAAAAACACACTTAGATTTCTTAGCAAACAATTGGTCTTTGGCTAGCACTTCTAACACAGCTCTTAGGTAAGAGACATGATCAACCAAGGATTTGCTATAAACCAGAATATCATAAAAAAAAACTAGAACAAACCTTCTAAGAAAGGGTTTAAACACTTGATTCATTAGGGACTGAAATGTTGAAGGTGCATTGGTGAGGCCAAATGGCATAACCAGAAATTCATAATGCCCTTCATGAGTCCTAAAGGCTGTTTTAGGAATGTCCTCCTCATTCATCCTAATTTGATGGTATCCAGACCTTAAATCCAGTTTAGAAAATATACAAGCCCCATTCAATTCATCAAGTAATTCATCAATAACAGGTATAGAGAATTTATCCTTGACAGTATTCAAGTTAAGTGCCCTATAATCAATGCACATATGCCATGACCCATCTGCCTTCCTTACCAACAAAATAGGGGAGGCGAAAGGACTACAACTACTCCTTATAGATCTAGCAGCCAATAATTCTTTAACTATCTTTTCTATCTCATTCTTTTGGTAAAAAGGGTACCTGTATGGCCTCTGGCAGACTGGTTGAGCTCCTTCCTTAAGAGTAGTGTGATGCTCGTGCCCCCTAAGAGGAGGTAGTCCTATTGGAGTGTCAAAAACATGAGCAAACTCTTGAAGTAAACCTGCCACTTCTGCACGAAGAGCAGACTGCACCTCAACTGAAGAAGGGGTTGAAATATGAACCAAAAGCCCCTTCTTGATTGGAGTTTTAAAGAATTGTTCCCCATCAAGAATATGTGAACCAGACTACTTCAACCCTTACAGCAAAACCTTGTGCCCTTTATGACAAAACTCCATAGTTAAGGATTGAAAATTCCATTGAATAACACCAAGTGTGGTAAGCCACTGAGTTCCCAATACAACATCACACCCTCCTAGTGGCAGTACATGAAATTGGATGGAAAATTCCTCCCCTTGAATACATACTAATACTTGATCACAAAATCCTTGAGTTTTCACCACTGCACCATCAGCTACCTTAACCTCCAAAGATTGAGATTGATCAACCAGCAATTGTAAACTAGGAACCAATGTTGCATCAATAAAATTGTGTGTGCTACTCGTGTCCAACAAAATTACCAAACTAACTCCATTGATTTTACCCCTAATCCTCATAGTACCAGGTGTGGGAGTACCAATTAGAGCATATAGAGTTATCTCAACCTCCTTAGACTTAGTACTGGTATTCTGCCCTTCATTGAGTAGACTTCTAACTTCTTCATCTAACTCAGTGATCTTAACCCCAGACTGTGAATCAGATACCATTTCAACACCTTCAAGAAGAAATATTTTGGTACTTTTACACTTATGGCCCGGACCCAATTTATCATCACAGTTATAGCATAACCCTTTTTTCTTTCTCTCTTCCATTTGGGTAGCGGAAATTCTCTTAATTGGAATTCTTGACTTAGCTTCTACAAGGAATCAACTTTAGGAAATCCCAAGAGAGATGGCTTACCTATTTCTTGTTGAATCCTGGAGCTCCTTCTGCAACTTATCAAATACTCCTCTTAGATTTTAGCTAACCCAAAAGCTGCATTCAATGATTGTGGATTTAACATCCTTACTGGCAGGCGTATCTCATCCTTTAAGCCACAGAGAAAACAACTCAGCTTGTGTGCTGAAACTAAACCTTTGATTCTATTTGAAAAAATCTCAAATTGAGTCTTATACAATGCCACAGAAGATGTTTGCCTCAACCTGGTTAGCATTTCCATGGGGTCATTATATGCATTTGTACCAAACCTCACTTGCATAGCTTGAACCAAAGACTCCCAATCACTGAACACTCCAGTCTCTTCGCTATCTTGAAACCAGGTTAGTGCTTCTCCCTCCATATGGAATGAAGCCAGCATCAATTTCTCTCCAATGGGCTTATTATAGTATCTGAAATACTGGTTAGCTTTATACATCTAGCTCGCAGGTTGTTCACCAGAGAATTTGGGAAATTCCAACTTCACGGATCAAGAAACAGGTAAATTAGGGTTGTGATTTTCCCCAATTCTTTGAGATTGGAGAGACCCTCCCTGATCTCCAGAACTCAATTTCTGCAAGATTGTAGTTAACTGTTGACTCATTTCATTCATCGCTCTCATATATTCATTCATCCTTCTTGTATGGATCTCTTGAATAGTTCTCATCTCTTGTAACTCTTTTGTGTGATGATCAGTGGTCGTTCGAAGTGAGCCAATAGCCTCGTTGGTTGCAGCAGAAGCACGAGTTTCTGCCATGGATGCTGAGGACAGCGAGCTCTGATACCAAATTGTAAAGAACCTAAAGAAAAGAATGGAAATTTATAGCTAATTCGAGGTTAACTAGGCCTCCTAAGAACCGAGAAGCAATTGAAGGAAGAAATAGAACCAGAAGATAGAAACAGAAGGAAGTAATTTGTCATTAAATCTTTTCATACCCTCTTTGTACAGCTTTTGTCATTCTTATACCCCTCCCATGTAGCTAACTGCCCCAGCTGGAGACAGCTGTTACTAACTAACCAAACTAACTTCTATTACCTATCAATGTAACTAACTACCATAAAACCCTATGGCAGCAACTATCACACTTAGCAATCACTTATTAGAATACACAAGGTAATTATAGAAAGTACACATAGTGACCACAGTAAGTCCACAGTAAGTAATTCTAATTCCTAACACTCTAGTGGTAGATGTTTAACAGGTTAATAAGTGTGTTTACATGATAAAAATCATATGTTTTCCTTATTATTATTAATTCAACATAAGGGAAAACTTCCATAGTGTCTAAAACATTATGCCTTTCATCAAAATAATAAAAAATAAGGATTGAAGATTTCATAATTACAAGTAAAAGAGGAAAAAAAAAAAGGATGGAATGAAGGGACAGAGAGATTCCAGTTCAGTGCAGCACATATTAAACTAATATTTTTGGAATATCTATATGTGGGGCATCAATGGTGTAGTGTAGGCTATTTTTGAGTGAGAGGGTATTTAACCTTGTGGTGGTGTGATGGAGTTAATGTTGAGGCTAAGGCTTTAATGGGTAAAGAGTTGTTTGTGACTGATTAGAATGTGAATATGCTAAAATAGAAAGTGAATGTTTGAAACTAAGTGAGTGTAGGCTAAGGGGAATGATTCTTGGGGAGAGTTGAACCACAAACAAAGTGACAAGAAAGTCAGATACTTTAGATTGGTTCTGGTGTCTTGTGGGCTGGTATGCCTAGGCTTTTATAGGGAAGTTTAAGAGAGCATTAATTAGCAAAATTCCAAAACGTCGGACTGATTTAGAGGCAGAATAACTGACATAATTATCCTAGGATTTAATATAAAATGGGAGATTTGGGGTTGTTTTGCTTCTTTGGACAATGTCACACATGGGTAAAAATCAACATAATCTTGCATTAAATGCTAAGGATTCTGAGAATGTGCACAGTCAATGGGATTAAGGTAGGTATTAAGGAGGAATTCTAGTGCTGCAACTGAGATTTGGACCCTAGGAAGTAGGATTCAATACCTCAAGCCAGGAGTCAAAGTTTAAGTCCACTTCAGAGGGTTCCACTATAGATCCCTTTATGTCCTCCAAACCACATGTTCCCAAATTTTTCCCTATAGGATTCATGGGCTTGGTTCATGAACTAATTACATATATTTTTAGTAATAAAATAAACTATTTGGTTGAGAATTTCATGAGCTTGGAAGTCTTGGTTATGGCTTTCTTGAGTTGTGACCAAAACTTGAGGAAGAAGAGTATTTATTGCCCATTAGCCTTTAGGTGTCAGCCTTTGGTACTGTTCATGCCATAGTTGGTAATGGGACAGGTGGCCAACTCCTAATTTGGTTTGAGAGCTTGGTTGCTTATTGAGGTGACCTCCAGCGGAAGGTGGAACTGAATGAAGTTCTCCAGCCGGGTTTGCACACATAGACTGTTTTGATTGAGATTTCATGTTGGGTTTGGCCATGAGAGCTAAGTATTTTGGTGGACCTCTGACTTGGTGGTTCTCTCCACTTGGGCCTATCCTTTTGCTTTTTCATTGTGGGCCCTACAAAATGAACAAAGCTACTATATATTGTCATGGATTTTATTCCACATGGGCTTTAGTTGTTAGTAGAAATAAAATGATTCCATGAGCTTTAATAAATATTTATGATAGGTTTTGGGTATCACTTTCCATTGGCTTTAAATAACAACTTGTATAGTTTCTCATAATTTTTGTTATGGATTATTTTTGTAAATGATATTTTCTTTGGGGCTTTTAAATAATGACTTCTAATATTTCTTGAGAATAATATTTACCTTGGGTTTTAAATAGAGGCGATATCCATGGATTTCAATTAAACTATGGTAACAACCACAATAGTGAAATAATGTGATATTCTCATGGGTTTTTCTAGAGATAATCATAATATACTTGTAAGTTGAATAATTATCCTGAGTTTTGGAAATAGATATTACGAATATTGTGACCATGAGTTCTTATATAAATTCTATGGGTTTATATTATGGTTGAAATAAATAATCATAACTTTCTATGGGCTTTTATATCAGTAACACAAATTCATAATTCTCCATGAGCTTGATATATGTTTGCCATGAGTTTCGGGAAAATGAGTAGTGTTTTGTAACATAAATGGTTACCTTGGGTTTTATAATATGGTATGAAATAAATACATATTATGGGTTTAAGATAAATTATAACGTTTCATGGGTTTTTATATTAGTAACATAAATTCAAAATCCTCCATGGACTTGATATATGTTTACCATGGGTTTTGGAAAAATGAATAGTGTCGTTTAACATAAATGGTTACCATGGATTTTATAGATTTCATAGGCTTTTAGTATTATAGTAATAGGTTTAAGAACTTAAAACCGGACTTTAAGTGAAATATTTATGATATAGTGTTAGGAACCTAGAGAGGTTCTTAATGGGGATGGGTATGAATTGTAGGAGAGTTGATGGGAATTGTAGGAAAATTGACTTAATTTGAGGTAGTCACCCTTCATAGAGAAAGAGAGAGATTAAGAGAGAGAGAGAGGGAGATGCACTAATGCACTAAGAAGTTGGTTTATTCTTCAATTGATATCTCATATTGGATTATAATCATGTATTTATAGGAGACTAGCTCTAATCTCATTAGCCCACATGGCCTCATTTTATTGGTTCCATTATTCCCCATGTGCATTAATAATTCCAACATGTGCTAAATGTGATTAACATACTTGAAATTATAACTAACTAACTAACTAACTAACTAAATCTTAATATAACAATTATTATCCATATGCTTATAACATTCCTAATATTTCCCTCTCCTTGAAAACACTTTGCCCACAAGGTGTTGTTGTGAAATAGCATCTTCATCAAAGGAGATCTTTCAATGGATCAATACCGTAGTGACATTTTGATCACTATATTGATGCATTTCTCTTTGATAAGGGGTCCTGTGTGCATGAAGGTTTCTTCTTCGTAAATCTTCAAACTTTGCTCAAATTCTTGAGCCTTCAATGGTTCTTCAATCTTCAAGGTCTTATTGATTCTTTGAACCTTGAAATGCTCTTTTATCCTCAAGACCTCATTTGATTCTAGAACCATTAAAATTCTTGGCGCTTGTATCTTGGATTCTTGGATTACCAACACTTGGATTGCCAATTCTTGAATCATAGACTCTTGATTGGAAGCCTCCATTGGTGCATCAAGAATTGGTTCTTGGAAGATCATCATCATCTTCTTTGTTCTTTTGATTGAACTTCAAGGTCAGTATGCACATGTATATCATCATCCACTTTGATACAAAAATCAACATCTCAGCTTGCAACAACAGTAGTAGATTCTTGGAACTTGATTTGTTCTTCGAGTTTCATTGAATCAAGAGATTGTAACTCCTCTTCCGTCATGTTCTCGAGACTCTCTTGTAATCTCGAGAGCTCTTCCTTCATGGCCAAGTTAGATTCATCGAAGGCCTTGAACTTCTTTAAAATGGCATTGTGAGATTAGTACAAAGCCTTGAAATTATTTGAAACTTCATTCACCATTTTGAAGATTTCTTGCCGGTCATATTCACCTGTATCAAGATCGACGGCTCTGATACCAAATGTTAGGAAGAGGTTCTTAATGGGGATGTGTATGAATTGTAGGAGAGTTGATGTGAATTGTAGGAAAATTGACTTACTTCGAGGTAGTCACTCTCCATAGAGAGAGAGAGAGAGAGAGAGAGAGATGCACAAATGCACTAAGAAGTTGGTTTATTTTTCAATTGATATCTCATATTGGATTACAATCATGTATTTATAGGAGACTAGTTCTAATCTCATTGGTCCACATGGCCTCATCTTATTGGTTTTATTATTCCCCATATGCATTAATAATTCCAACATGTGTTAAATGTGATTAACATATTTGGAATTGTAACTAACTAACTAAATCTCAATACAACAATTGTTATCCATATGCTTATAGCATTCCTAACATATAGTATTTTGCCAAGTATTGATAATTTTGGGCTTTTTACTAGCTTGGGCTTTTAATAATGTCAATGTAAATTGGGCTTTTGATATTGCCAATGAAAATTAGGTTTTTAAAATATTGCAAAGCATAAGTATTCTTGGACTTTAAAAAGAATTGGATATGTGCATTGCGCTCGTATGACCGATTTTGAACTTAGCTAGATAATGATACTAAAATTTGATAAGATATGAGTTTTTTGGGCTTTTTGTGATAGGTTATATCATTTTTTTTTAATACTAGATAAAATTTCTACTTTAGTATAATCTAAGTGTATATGTGTGTGAAGCTCCTTTTTGGAGACTTGAACCCCGGCCTTTACCCCCCACACTCCATAAGCACTTATACTTATGGAGTGACTGCTGCACTAAGGGTGCGTAGTGATGTGATAGTTTATATCATGAACTAATTTAGATAATGAAATATTCGTGGTTAACATAATAATATGGCAAAAAAATTATTTTGTGAAAGCCAACTTCTTAGCGGTATTTGAAAATAAATAAGTGAAAAATAATATTAGGTGTAAAAAAAATGTACCCTAACACCCGCAAATCTTTGAAAAAGTAATTATTATCCCTGAATTTTTAATTTAGATAATTTATTCTCTAAACTTCATACATGTGCTAAATTGAGGAATCTATTAGTTAGCCATTTAAATTATCTGACATCACTCATATGACAGACATGTAGACTAAACCCAAACCAATTGAGAGATAGACAGAAACACAGGTTCAATTTGATATAAAAATGAGGGAGCGGTGACGTCATTTTATTATTACAATAGCCATTTAAGGAAGTTGAAGATTAAAGTAGTTGTTTTTAGTCCCTAATTTACATAAAATGATAACTTCTAATCCATACGATTAAATATCTCTTAGGGAACTTTTCAAAAAAAAAAAATTATCTCTAAGGGAAGAATGATTTATATAGCCAAAGTAAATTGACATGTCATAGCTCAATTAGGCATGTTAGAGACTAAAATAATTAGTTTATTTTTTTTAAATAATGAAAAAAATTATTTTAAATTTCAAAGGGTAAAATGTAACCTGAATTAAAGTTTAGAATAATATATATAAATCACCTGACGTCAAGATTCCAATTTAACATATGCATAAATGCTAATAAAGAACGAACCAATGAAAAATTGAGAGAATAGCTCAGTTTTTTTTTTTAAATATATTTTTTATATTATAAAATCTCTGGTAGATTAGATTAAATAATATCTCAGTAATTTTTTTGAATTTTTTTTATATTATAAAATCTCTGTTTTTTTTATATACCTTATAAGCAAGAATTAAAGTTTAGAGTAATATATATATAAAATATGGACCACTTGCCACTTGTCCACTGGCTAGAAATATTTAGCAAATGGGTTGGCTGCATGTAGGCTTTAGGAGGGGGTGATGAAATAATGTGGACCTCTTGTCCACTTGCTAGAAATATCTTAGGAACTAATTTACAAAATTACCCTTACTTAAATTTTAATGCCAAAAACCTTTTTTTTTTCAGGTGGTACGGTCCCACTATAACCTTTTGCTGCTCACATGTTAGTTACTTTTTAATTATGGTGGGTTTCACTTTACTCTTTTTGCTAGAGTAATTTTAGTAAAAATAAATACTAAACTTATTATATTTTGTTTTTAACTTTTATCTATAGTACTGTTAACGAATGTTTTCACCAAAAGGTTATAGATAAGTTTTTCTCAAATGAAAATCCATTTGTGAATTGTTTATTTTCGAAAGATTATTTACATAAGATGAGACAAAAGGCTAAAAGTTAGCATATTTCTAAAAAATTTGACAATTTGATTATTGGAATAAAGTTAAGATAAAAAGTAATATGAGAACAACAAATAGTACTTCAAATAAAAAAGCTAGTTTATAACCTTTCAACAAACACACTTAGCAAATTCAAGCTTTTATTTTTAAATTCAAAATTACATTGGTAATATTTTGATAAATGGTGGAGGGGATTGATTCTTTTCGTGGAGAAATTATAAGGTCTTCATAATAGACAAATGACGTGGCCTACCATTTCACTAAAAGGACAAATGATATGGTCTACAATTCCACTAAAAATTCCAACCTATTTAAAATTGTTGAAATAGATAATTTTTTTAAACAGAAATTGATTACTGACTCAGCAATTTTAAACAAGTGAGAGTTTTTTAGTGAAAAAGTGAACAAGTGACATGATCTACCAGAGGGCGGTACAATTTTTCCTTCCCATGGGAAGAACTAAATTTCAAATCCTTACCCCCCCTTATTGTGCGAAAAAAAATGTTTTACCGGTTGCATGCAAAGAAAGATTCAGCGAAGCTAGGCTTTACACAAGAGGAGCTTGTGGTTTATAAGTGCTTAGTATGACATTTGCATGCTCCTGCACCACTTTCCAAGCCGTGATAATGTGTCGTTCCTCAACAAGAGTTGCACCAACGGCAAATCTTATCACGTATACTCCCTCGACCACAGCATGAGTCATGAAGACACAGCCCGACATGTTGATGGACTCCAACAATTTGCGGTTTAACTCATTTGCATGTTCCTCGCTTACTGTGTCAGGCTTACCATTTTTGTATACTGTCTCACTTAGTGCTGATGGCGAAATCCTAAAACAAACCATTGCAAAATTTGTGGGGACCACAATTTCAAACCTTTTATCCATAGCTACAAGCCCTTCAAAAAGGTTGGCCATTTTCACATGGTTTCTCATGAAGGTCCTAAGGTTAGCTACTCCATAGCTTCTAAGCACAAACCATAATTTCAAGGAACGAAATCTTCGGCTTAGGGTTATCTGCCAGTCTTTATAGTCCACCACTTGCTTTGAATCCGAGGCTTTATTCCTCAAGAACTCAGGGTTGGTTGAGAGTGACTTTATCAAGGCGCTCGGATCTTTTACCCAAAGGCAGCAACAATCCAAAGAGGTTAAGAACCACTTGTGTGCATTGAGACTAAATGAGTTTGCACCCTCAACACCATCGATGAAGTGCCGAAACTCAGGACAAATACAGGCGCTTCCGGCATAAGCAGCATCAACATGAACCCACATTCCATAATCTTTTGCCACGACACATAACGATTCTAGTGGATCAATGGCAGCTGTTGGAGTTGTTCCCACAGTGGCACATAAAAACAATGGGACTAGGCCTGCTTCCACATCTTCGCAAATTTGGGCTCGTAGTGAGTCAGGTGATAATGCATATGATGTTGACTTAGAAGTCTTGATGGCTCTGAAATTCATTGGATGGATCCCTGCTATTTGTGTTGCTTTTTGGATTGCACTATGTGTCTGGTCAGAAGCATAAACCACCAACTTAATGAGGTTCTCTCTCCCAATTTGGCTAAGCATTTGATCCCTTGCAGCGACAATTGTGCACAAAACGGCTTCACAAGTAGTCCCTTGTAGTACACCCCCGCCATTACCAGAGAAAAGGAAAGACTTCGGCAGCTCAAGCATCTTTCCAAGCCAATCCACGACTATTGTCTCTAGTTCAGTAGCTGCTGGTGATGCAATCCAATTGAATCCGACCACATTGAAGCCGGTGCTAAGCATCTCGCCTAGAAACCCTGCAATGCTACTAGTGCATTGAAAGTAAGCAAAGAAGTTAGGGCTTTGCCAATGTGTTAAACCAGGAACTATATGCTCCTGTACATCCTGAAGAATGGTTTCAATGGGTTCTGGATTATGTGGGGTGGACTCTGGCAAGCATTTTCGGAGATATCCTGGTTCGACTTGGCTTAGAACTGGGTATTTTTCTACATCGCGATAATAATCAGCAAGGATGTCTATAATCATATGGCCTTGCCGCCTGAATTCCTCGGGGTCTAGTGGGTTATTGTTATAGGAAGAAGTGTGGTCGGGCATATGGTCAGACTTGACGCTACCCATATATATATGTACTATGGGGAAAAGAAATGGTTCAGGATTCTTTGGTTTTCTAGTGGAAGGGTTATAATTGTGGAAAGGAAAAAGTGAAATGAGAAACTAGAGACTATTTTGTAGCTGATGAGATAAAATGAAGGGAATGGAGAGCTTATATAGATGTCATAAAGCTACGTGAGGAATGAAATTCAAGTGATTTTCTTTGAATAGACCACCATTGGCTCAATAGCCACCATATGTGGTTTTCAAATAATTCAACGGGCCTAGATGAACAATAGGAGTAGAAGTTGGAGGTCCCGAATCTAGCTATTTAGATACGTAGCCGCAATGTTAGGAGAAATTATTGTGTACTTTCGGAATATTATAAATGTGTACTTTTTCCTCTCACATGAATGATAAGTTCCATTAATTAAATTTATGGTGAGACCCATCATTCATGTGAGAAAAAAAAAAACATATTTATAGTACTTTAAAAGTACCTAATAATTTTTTCAATGTTAGGCCTTAAACTTAACGATTCTAACCAATATTTCAAAATAAAATAAACCCATTTATGTATTCTAACACGTTTTTTTTTTTTTTTTTGATAAAGATGTATTCCAACACGTTGGTCCTACATTAATGAATGACATTGACATGAAAGAGACCCTTCATTGTACTAGATGCCTGGGGAATCTTTTAATTGTACCATAATTAAAGGATGAAAGTGACAATTAACCACTAATTATAATATAAAAGAATTTTTTAGTATTTTTTTTTTCTATTGTGTGGTTGAGACCCTGAAAACAATCTTTTATTGTTTAATTGTAGTGAGTTGTGTTGGTGGTGATGATGATAAGAGGAGTTAGAACAGTTAGTGGTGGTGGCAGTGCAAGTTAGGGAGAGAGGAGATTTTTTTTTTTTTTGAGAAGAAGGGAGGAGTAGATATTTGGTCTACTTTGTGAAATTGTAATTTTTCTATATTAATGTGCATGACTGCATGTTTATAAAACCATATATACTGATACCAATTTATGTAGCAAGTGAGGCGAAAGGTTGGGATAAATAAAAAATGGGAGATTCTAGCATTTTACCTTTATTTTTGAATATATTTGGCAATATACCCCTGTTTCCAAACTATCTAAGTTTATGCTCCTATTTCGAAACTTGATTTTATTAAAATCGAGTTTTAATGAAGAATTCGTTTAGTAGAAAATCGAGTATGGGGCAATCAAATTTAAGAAAAAAAAAAATTGCATGGAACTCGAGTTTATGGAGCTCGAGTTTCATATCTATAGCAGGGTTTAGTAACATCTATAGCGGCGTTTCCATGTAATTTTTTTTAAAGTTTGATCAGCTCAAAACCTATAGCGACATTTGGTAACACCTATAGCGGCGTTTTCAATGGAACTCGAGTTCCACGAACTCGAGTTCTATGCAATTTTTTTTTTAAAAGTTTGATCAGCCCAAAACCTATGGCGGCGTTTTAATGCAATTTTTTTTTTTAGTTTGATCAGCCCAAAACCTATAACGGCGTTCAGTAACACCTATAGCAGCATTTTTAATGGAACTCAAGTTCCATGCAATTTTTTTTGGTTGTTTTTTTTTTTTTTTTTTTCTAAATTTTGATCAAGCATAACTCGATTTTAAATTAATTGAGTTCTTCATCGAAACTCGATTTTGAAAAAATTGAGTTTTAAAACAGAAGTATAAACTTAAATAGTTTCAAAATAGGAATATATTGCTAAATTTTTTAAAAAATAAGAGTAAAATGTTAGAATCCCCATAAAAAATGAGCCTTTTCTTTTTGTATTTGGAGTGAAAAGTAGGAAAGACGTATTAAGAGAGAAAATCTATGTTCAATAACAGAAGAGTCACAAAAAATAATTACTATAGACAAGACTGCCCAAGTCATTTACACCGCCAGAGGGATGAATACAAAAAGGTCGGCCAGTATGCTTTCCAGTTGTTGCTGTTGCCCTCCGCTAGCGTTAAAAGGTTAGCTCAACAGTAGCCTTCACGAGAAATGCCATTGATCAGCTCCACGTTCCAAGCCCATAGTTACAATACTGTTACATACAATTACTATTATCAACCAAAGGAGACCATACAATATGACATTTTCTCTGTATCCAATCGGAAAGCAGCAGTAGAGTGGCAGAAAAGAGTGTACGAAATGAAACCTATCAATAGTATCCACAAAAAAGGTGAATAATTATTGTGTAGTTTGGGAGCATTGCTCCATGTCAGAGGGGGAGTAATGCTCCCTGATTAACCAATAAATTTCCCAAAGAAACGTGCTTGAAAGCACTATATTCAATAACGCGAACCAAGTAAAACAGCTGTATACGTGTCACTTACCCAAAAAAAACAAAACTATTGATTCTTTAGACTTTTTTTATTTTTTATTTTGGGTGAGAATCAGATTCTTTAGGGAATGTTTGTTTAGAGGTGAAAATGGGGTGATGAAAAATTTTAGAAAGAAAATAGAAAGAAATTTCTTTTAGAGTTTGTTTAGTTGAGTGGAGAGGAAGAGAAATAAATAGTGGGGTCTAGATATTTTCTCTCCTGTTTTACCAAAAAATTTTCTCTTTAAAATGAAGAGAAAATTAAGAGAAAAGAACTCATTAAATGAGTTTCCAAAAATATTTTTAAAATTCACCTTCAAATCTCTAATGTGTTGATTTTTTATTTTTTTCTCCTCTGTTACCATGCAGACTTTTTTTTTCCTTGATTTTTTTTTTCTTTGTTATTGGCGTGACTGTTTTCATTTTTTATTATTTTTTCTTATTTTCTTTTGTCTGAACGTAGCTTCTTTTCTTTTCTTCTTTTTATTTTCTTTGACTTTTCTGGATGTGTAATTTTTTATTTTTTTGGTGCTCATATGTTTATTTTCTCATTAATTTTGGTTGGTTTTTTTTTTTGAAAACATTTTGTTATGCTTTTTTTTTTATATACTTCAATTAGTGTCTATCCATACATAATTTAAAAAAAAATTATAATGTGTTACATTTTATTTTATTTAATAGAGACATGATGGTCAATTTATACAAATTTTATTTTGAGCAAAAAAAAAAGTTTTCCATTCATCCACTTTTCCACTTTCTCAACCAAACACAAATGAGGAAATTAAAATCTTTTCTATCCTCTCACTTTTCTATCCTCTTTGTACTTTCTATCCTCATACTTTTCCATTCTCCTAACCAAATGAAATGTTAAGCTTGTTAAGATGGAGATTATGTGACTATGCCAAATTTTTTCTCATAAATAAGAATTATGAGTTATAATGGTAAAATTACAGAAGTACTAACTTGATCAGGACATTTTTAAATCTTAAATCCTAAAAGGTAACTTATCAAAAAAAAATTTCATATACTATATAAATATAATAAAAGTTAGGTTTTAGAAATTGTGATTGTGCCAATGACTAGACGCATGTGTTACATGATGTATAATAGATAACTAAGGGTTTGTTTAGATATTGTTTATTCCGCTGAAAATTGAAAATTTATTGCTGAAAGCACTGTAGCAAAATATTTTTGAAAGCTAAGAACATTGTGTATAACACTTACTACGTTTTTCTGTGGGTGGTTGATCCATAAACAGTGCATAAGACCTGGGCTCCAAAAAGCCAAATGCAGCAAACACGCAATCCAAATGTGCGCTAATTACGTGACTTATTAATTATTAAGATATTTATTTCATTACGTGACTTATTAATTATTAAGATGTTTATTTCATCACGTGGTTACACTGTTACACCAAATGACTTAATTATTTTCTGATAAAAATAAGTACTAAATATTTTAAAAAAATGCTAGAGCTACAAGCGTTGAACAACCAAATATATAATCGAATCCGAAAGCTATCATTTTGACTGACAAAAAATTTAATTCCACAACTTACACAAATTCAAAACTTATAGCTCTAATACGGATACTATCACAAGCCAAATTAAAAAAAAAAAAAAATATATATATATATATATATATATATAATACAATTAGGTGCATGACTGACCTATCAGTCTAGCAAAAATTAATTAAAGTTATTGCTCCTCAAAATACAGTAAAACTCCCATAAATAAACTCTCAGATACGTCTTTTTCAACCACAATATTCATAATTAAAAAAAAAACTTTGAATATCATAGAACCCAAAATAAACCAGGTATAACTAGTTAACAGGAATGATGACACTAGTAAATTCATGCTTTTATTTATAAAGTCAAAATCACACTAATAACATTTGATCAATATTATACATTTGTTCTGTTGGGAAATTTAGACCCCGGTTGATAGAATTAACAAGTTTTAAACCTAAGTTGTTAATTAGATTTATTATGAATAAACTTGTTAAAACAAACAAACATCAATATCATGTCACAAATAATATGCAGCGGAAAAGTAAATAAGACAAGATATGATGACCCAGGAAAATCAATGAAACCAACCAGTTTCATAGTAAAAAACTTGGGAGGAAACCTTCCCGAAAAGCAATCCACTATAGTAAAGAGAAGTTTCAGATCTAGTACAAAACCTTTGTCCTTAGACTCTACAGTCCCCGTAGATGAACTTACAGCAGAAACCTTCTACCGCTTTAGAACCTCTGAACTCTTCATTATATGAACGCTACCTTTTGATGAACGGATCCCAGTACGTGACTCACTCCTTTGCACGAGTCATAGTACGTGACTCACTCACCAACTTGAGGAAGAAGAATGTTGGTTGCAAAATTCTTCACTTCATCAACAATGAAGATCAAGAAGTACTTGGTTACAAAACTCTAAAGCGCAAAAGACGTAGTAGCTTCTTTTAAAGAGAATAAGACTTCGGTCACCTTTTGCATGTGTTCTCCTTATATTCTCTTATATGACGACCTCTAAAATAAGCCTTATATATGTCTAGGGTTGTGAGAAAAGAAAACCTACACAAATACATAAACATGAGCCGAAAATCAGATCTGGAAATTTGAATTCCTGTAACCTCGATAGATACCTTGATCGATCGAGCAGCTGTCGCGCTTCATTCATTAAATCTCGATAGATAATTATCTGTCGAGCAGCTGTCGAGCAGCTGTCCATAGGTGTCGAGCTATCTATCCAACTTTAGTGAACACATTTTCTTCACTTGTTTCTTGGTCTAATCTTCATGGCTTTAATACTAGACTTGAACAACATGTTGTTTGAAGTATTAAACACATCCTAGATCTACCCAAATACAAGTAAAGTGCGTTTTGTCATAGGATTAGCCAACTACATAAAATATGTCCTTAACAATCTCTCCCTTTGGCAATCCGTGACAAAACCACAACAAACAAATGAACATATGAGAGAAGTCATAAATCACTCAACTCATACTCACTCGTTGAATACAATAAAATCTATCCTAACACAAACTCTAGGAAAATTTTGCAAGAAGAGAGTTCATGACAAGTAGACTTTGACAACTTGTATTTCTGAAACACTTAAACAAAACTCATCAAGGCATCTTAGTGTGAAGCAGAAATAATAGATTGCATACAATAAAGAAACATGTGTATAAAGATAGAAAATAAACAACACATGTAGAGATAGGTGAAGAAAACATATATCATCACATATATATATCAAAGATAAGCACAATGTATGTAAACATGGTCACAAGACCTAAGGTACAAGAAGAAGGAGCTAAAAGTAGCTCTTACAGCAACAAGGAGGTAAACACTCCCCCTAACAAGATGAAACATAACTCCCCCTTACAAGGACATGTATTTCTCCCCTTAACTTGTAGAATCTTAAAAAGAAACCACAAATTCTCCATTTTCTCCCCCTTTTTGTCATGATTGACAAAAGGTATAATAAGCTATAAAGTTTCACTCGAGAAACATAAAGATGATAAAAAATGATCAAGGGGGCACAAAGAATCTATAAAAATGCATGAATGTAATGAAACAAGATGCTATAGAAGACAAGATAAGAGAAACATGCAAAATATGTGAAAAACAATGCATGCAGAGGATCTTGATGTATCGAAAGGTGTCAAGAAGCTATTGAGACAACCTTGATGGATCGAACACCTATCGAGAAGCTATCGAGGGGACATGAACTTTCTCAATCGATCCACAAGCTATTGAGAGGTGTCAAGATTGCGATAAAAAATCAACTGAAGATCTCGACAGATAAGCCAGGTATTAAGGAGGTGTCGAGAAGGTGTCGAGATGCTTTAAAAATAGTTTTTTTAAAGAGGAGAAAAATATAGATGTGAATATAATCAAGCATGAAACTCAACTAAAGATCCAAATAATATTTTGAACTCTCAAAATCATCTCTCAACAACAAGAGTTAAGCATATGGCTCTCAAAAACACACATACACACACTAAATAAGTCTAACCAATTTTATATTTCAAAAACAAGTTAAGACAGTTTAGTAAGTATACATCAACACATGCTAACCTTGTGATGGCCAAATCACATTGTACTTATACATGTATCAAAAGTAGTAAAGAATATTGCATGTTGTGTGTGAAAAAAACATTGCTAGATTACATAAGTGTCTCATTGTTATGACGATTTGAGATATGAGAAAATCACTTTTAACTCATACACAATTATAATTGTTTGATAAGGACGATTACCTTCGAGGTACATCCTATAACTCTCACATCTCCTAGAAAACACGCTTGCAATCATATTTAAAGCATTTTGTTCTTTTTGCTTTTATTTTCTTTGCATAGTTCTTTTTATTAAGCAAATCATGCATGGGTATACAAAGAGAGAAAAGAAATACCCAATTATGTTAAGTCTTTTGACATTGCATTTTTGATATGCCGAAACATACAGATGTCATTTCATGATTAGCGGGTAACAGTGGTGAGATGGTTATTTATGCCTTTCCCTTAGGATTTTCTAGTCCTACCCGTCAAAAAAAGTGATACGAGCGTTAAGTACAAGAGATCACTTAACCTTACTCATCATAAACAAAGAGCCACAAAGCTCACTTGCTTAGTTGTGCATAAAAATGCTCATCTAAGCTACAAGAGACACAAGATTCAAAAAACTCTGTTTCAATGGCCATTTTAAAGTTCGCAAGAACCAATGTACACATACACACATTGTTTTTGAATTTTTCAGATTTTTCCTTTTTTTTTTTTTTTATTATTTTGAAAACAAAACAAAATAAAAACTAAACAACCAAACAAAAATAGACAAACAATCATGAAAGCATGAAAGAAAGATGCAAATGCATGAAGGCATGATAGAAAGGTGCAAATGCATGAAAGCATGATTTCAAAAGCAGATAAGAAATCAAGCAAAGAGAGTCCTACTTAAGATAGAAAGAATTTAAGCAGAGGACAACAGAAAAGACAGTTAAGTCTTAGGCTTCTTTTTCACTCACACAGCACGAATCTTTGGCCGTGAAGATGAAAAGGCACATGTCCTAGTATGTCTATAAAAGGACATAAAAGAATTAAGATTCTCCTAAAATTGAGTTAAAAAACTCAAAACTTTTAATAACTCTCCAAACAAAGGTGTAGGTCTTTGAGAGGAAACTTGTGATCATTTAGACACATGCTTTTGAGGATACAACTTAAAGCAATTAGGACGAATGTGTCGAGAAGTACTACAATGGTGAAAAACATGAGGTCTAACAAAGGATTTAGAATTAGCCAAATTAGTTTTGGATTTCATACCTTTATTACCTTTCTCAGATTAAGGCACAATGATAGTCCTTGATCTAGAAGCCATGGAAGAGGAGGGGCCGGAGGAGATAGCATATCCTAAGCCAGTCTTATTAGAATTAGGCTTTTGAGCACTCAATATCTCATCAAGTTTTGCACTAGACGTTCTCTCTATTTGAGTTCTAGCTTGACTAAGCTCAACCTTGAAATTCTTGACCTTCTCTTCTAATGAGGTGTTCTCCACAATAAGAGTCTCAACTAACCTTGTAGTCTCATCTAGTTTGACTAATAGATCATCTTTTTCAATTTTTACCTCATTAAGCTCTTTTCTATAAAGATGAGAAATCTTTTCAGATTTTATGAGTTTAGTGGATAGCTTATCATAGGCTCCTTAAATGGTCAATTTCTTGGGTACTTACTTATCAGAAGAATCCTTACTGTCACTAGTATTGTCCACAATCACCTTATCGGTTGAGGCAACAGAGGCCATAATATGACTACATTCATCCACATACTCATCAGAAGAGTCATTCTCAGTGTCACTCCAAGTATCAACCAACCCTTTATCATCTGACTTCTTGGTCTTTTCCTTCATAAGGTAGTTTGGGCACTCTATCCTTAGATGACCAAAACCTTTGCACTCATGGCATTGGATGATGGGCTTCTCATTCTTACCCTTCTTAGAGGATTTTGATTTACTAGGAGGTTTGCTCTTATCCTTTTTCTTAAATTGAAGAAGCTTGATAATCTCATCAGTTATGAAAGTTAGATCCTCATCCTCATCATCATCTTCATCTTCACTTTCATCTTCATCTTCAGAGTCCTCAATCTCCTCCTCTATACCCTTAAAAGTCAAGTTTTTACTCTTTCCACCTTTTCCCATTAAGCCTAATCCCATCTCATAGGTTTGAAGGTTCCCTACAAGCTCAGTCAAAGGAATTTGATCAATGTCTTTTGCTTCTTCAATGGCAGTGATTTTGGCATGGAATCTTTCAAGTAAGGACCTAAGGATTTTCCTAATAATTTTGGATTTTGCTATAGACTCTCCAAGGTTGAAGGCAGAATTCACAATATCCTTGAGTTTAGCATAGAACTCATCAAATGTCTCATCCTCTTCCATCCTTATTTCTTCAAAGCTACTAGTGAGTCTTTGAAACTTCACATTCTTCACTACCTTGGTACCTTCATTTGTGGTCTTAAGAATGGTCCATGCTTCCTTGGCAACTTCTGTGGATGATATCTTTTTGAATTCCTCATTGGTCACCCTACAAAACAAGGCATTCAAGGTCCTACTATTGAAATTTTCCGTTGTGATTGTTTCATCATCCTAATCCATTGGCGCTTTCTTTGGCTTAATCCAGCCAACTTCAATAGCTTGCCATACCCATTCACCTAGGGCCTGCAAAAACACTTTCATACGAACTTTCCAGTACGCATAATTAGTGCCATCAAATAAAGGAGGAATCAAAAGAGATTGTCCACAATCCATGACAATAGGGGTCAAGGATTACACTCAGAAAATTAATCCAATCAGAGTGTACCCGCTTTGATACTATTTGTTGGGAAATTTAGACCCCGGTTGATAAAATTAACAAGTTTTAAACCTAAATTGTTAATTAGATTTATTATGAATAAACTTGTTAAAATAAACAAACATCAATATCATGTCACAAATAATATGCAGCGAAAAAGTAAATAAGACAAGATATGATGACCCAGGAAAACCAATGAAACCAACCAGTTTCACAGTAAAAAACTTAGGGGAAAACATTCCCGAAAAGCAATCTACTATAGTAAAGAGAAGTTTCAGATCTAGGACACAATCTTTGTCCCTAGACTCTACAGTCCCCGTAGATGAACTTATAGCGGAAACCTTCTACCGCTTCAGAACCTCTAAACTCTTCAATATATGAACGCCACCTTTTGATGCATGGATCCCAGTACGTGACTCACTCCTTTGCACGAATCATAGTACGTGACTCACTCACCAACTTGAGAAAGAAGAATGTTGGCTGCAAAGTTCTTCACTTCATCAACAATGAAGATCAAGAAGCACTTGGTTACAAAACCTTAAGGCGCAAAAGATGTAGTAGATTCTTTCAGAGAGAATAAGGTTTCGGTCACCTTTTGCATGTGTTTTACTTGCATTCTCTTATGTGACGGCTTCTAAAATAAGCCTTATATATGTCTAGGGTTGTGAGAAAAGAAACCCTACACAAATACATAAACATGGGCCGAAAATCAGATCTAGAAATCTAAATTCCCGTAACCTCGATAGATACCTCGATCGATCGAGCAGTTGTCGAGCTTCATTCATTAAATCTCGATAGATAGCAATTTGTCGAGAAGTTGTCGAGCAGCTGTCTGCAGGTGTCGAGCTATCTGTCCAGCTTTAGTGAACACATTTTCTTTACTTGTTTCTTGGTCCAATCTTCATGGTTTTAATACTAGACTTGAACAACATGTTCTTTGAAGTATTAAACACATCCTAGATCTACCAAAATACAAGTAAAGTGCATTTTATCAAAGGATTAACTAACTACATAAAATATGTCCTTAACATGTTCCTATAAAAAAAAAAAATTGTTCATTTGTACCAGCTCCATAACCTTTTAGCCTGGGGTTTAGTACAAGTGTACAACATTTGCATGTTCCTGCATAACTTTCCAGGCCATGATAAACGTGTTGCTCCACCAACAGCAGATTGAATCATGTGAACTCCTTATTCCTCCAACCACGAACAAGAGTAATGCAAACACAGCTGATATGGCAGAGGGTATTTGGTTTGAGCATAACTCTAACTCAAAATTGAGGGTCTGTTTAATAATATTGTTCTAGTAATGTTATTTATATTATTTAAAAATACGTATAAGTGAAAAAGAGTGTGAAAATATACTACCAAACTGCCCCCTAGTTTTTGACACTCAATTTTCAAAATTGGTGGGTCCTATATTAAGAAAGCGTGTTTGGCTAAGTTTTTGTTTTTAGTCTTCATAATTCAAAACTCTAAATTTCGAGTTTGAGTCACTAAAAATGAGAACATATTTTGGAAGTTTTCAAGTTATGAAAAACTATTAAGCTCATTAGTACATTCCTCTTCGTTTAAGCTTAACTATACAAACTTGGTTGTAGTCAATTACTTTAATTCTCAATAAAAAAATTAACATTGATATATATTTTGAAAATCTAGTGTTAAGATGAATCCATCAATTAGCTAATTAGCTCATCAATTTTAGCTAAGCATAAGTTTGTTAGTTTGCATAGTCAGCCAAGTTAGTTAGTGGGTTGCACTGTCAGCAAAGGTGGTTATTTGTTGGCAGTACTGTGAAAATTGTTTAGTTAGTTATGGATTGCACAGTACAATGACCATGTGATTGATCTTCAGAATTGTTAGGTTCTAAAGATTCAGAGATAAATATTTAGAATCATTGTTGTATTGTGTTGACAAACCAAGAATAAAACATGTCTAGTTTAGGTGTTTAGGCAATACTTAAATAAGGGTGTTTCAAGTTTTGAAATCCAGCTGATTGTAGAAAAGAAAAGTGAAGTTCTGCATTTTTCAACCAATTGAGAATTTGGCTTAACCGATTGAAAATCGCAGGCACAGTTTCTATCGAATTTTTAAATAGGCCCAAAGCTTGCGAAAACATTTAGGGTTTCACTTAAACTTCTCTACATATAATAGAAAAACCCTAACCATGTTTTGAAGGGGCTGAAGAAGAATTGTGTGTTACTCTTTGAGAGATTTGAGAGGTTTTGTACCTTCTAACTACACAAGAATCTACCGGAGCCAAAACTACAATCAAGGATTGGTAGAACTAGTTGCTGCATCAAGATTTGGTGTTGTAGAAGTTGCTGTTACAAGATCAACAAGTGAAGGTGATCTGAAACTTTTAGGTAGGATCTCAAAGTCACAAGCAAAGCAACTTGTGTTGTTGAAAATCCAAGAAGAGAAGAAGTTCGTAAATTCGAAACTTGCACTTGGTCGTGTCAGTAAGTTACTAATGGAGGTAGCATTAGAATTAGGGTTAAATCTTTTATAAAAACTTTAATTCTCTTATAGTGGATTTGGTTTACCTTGAGAATAGGTAGGTCAAATCCTCCCTAGGTTTTTCATATTTTTGTGGATTTTGGGTTTCATTATTATGTGGGTTGGTTGTGTAATTGTGTTGGAACTTAACAGTGTTTTGTTAGAGATGGTTGTATACTTTGTTGGGAAATTTAGAATCCGGTAGATAAAATTAACAATTTTTAAACCAAAGTTGTTAATTAGATTTATTATAAATAAAACTTATTAAAACAAATAAACATCAATATCATGCACAATGGAAAAGAAAATAAGACAAGATATGATGACCCAGGAAAACCAATGAAACAAACTAGTTTCACAGTAAAAAAATTAGGGGGAAACCTTCCCAAAAAGCAATTCACTATAGTAAAGAGAAGTTTCAGATCTAGTACAAAACCTTTGTCCCTGGACTCTATAATTCTTGTAGATAAACTTACAATAAAAACCATCTACCACTTCAGAACCTCTAAACTCTTCAATATATGGACGCTACCCTTTAATGAACGGATCCTAGTATGTGACTAACTCCTTTGCACGAATCCCAGTATGTGACTCACTTACCAACTTGAGGAAGAAGAATGTTGGCTGCAAAGTTCTTCACTTCATCAACAATGAAGATCAAGAAGCACTTGGTTACAAAACCCTAGGGCGCAAAGATGCAGTAGCTTCTTTTTGAAAGAATAAGGTTTCAGTCACCTTTTGCATGTGTTCTCCTTTTATTTTCATATGTGACGGCCTTTAAAATAAGCCTTATATATGTCTAGGGTTGTGAGAAAAGAAATCCTACACAAATATGTAAGCATAGGCAGAAAATCAAATCTGAAATTTTGATTTTCGTAATTCTCGATAGATACCTCGATAGATAGCTATCTGTTGAGACCTATCGCGAGCTATCAAGAAGTTATCTAGTTATCTATTGCAAGCTATCGAGAAGCCATCGAGCATCTATAAGGTTTCTATGATTGATCGAAGTAGCTATCGAGATTGCGATAAAGAAAAACTAAAAATTCTCTATAGATAGCCTAGTGGTCGAGAGCTATCGAGGAGCTATCGAGATTTAATGAATCAACACTTCTTCACTTGTTTCTTGGACAGACTTGCATGGTTTTAACCCTTGAACTTAAAACCTTGTTTCTTGGAGTATTGAACACATCTTAGATCTACCTAAATACAAGTAAAGTGCGTTTTGTCAAAGGATTAACCAATTACATAAAATTGACATATGTTCTTAACATCCAATCATATATGTCCTAATAATCTCCCCATTTGGCAATCCATGACAAAACCACAACAAATAAATGAACATATGAGAGAAGTTATAAATCACTCAACTTATATTCACTTGTTGAATACAATAAAATCTATCCTAACACAAACTCTTGAAAAATTTTGCAAGAAGAGAGTTGATGACAAGAAAGACTATAAAAACCTGTATTTTTGAAGCACTTTAAACAAAACTTATCAATGCATCTTAGTGTGAGATAGAAATAAAAGATTGCATACAAATAAAGAGGAAACATGTGTATAAAGATAGAAAAGAAACAACACATGTAGAGGTAGATAAAGAAAACATACATCACCACACACACACACACACACACACACATATATATATCAAAGATAAGTACAATGTATGTAAACATGGTCATAAGACCGGTGTACAAGAAGAAGAAGCTAAAATTAGCTCCTACAACAAGAAGGAGGTAATCACTCCCCCTAACAAGATGAAACACATCTCCCCTTTACAAGGACACATATTTCTCCTTATAACTTGTAGAATCTTAAAAAGAAACCACAATTTCTCTCCCTTTTTGTCATGATTGACAAAGGATACAAGTAGCTAGAAAGCTTCAACTGAGAAACATAAAGATGATCAAGGGGGCAAAAGAAATCCATATAAATGCATGAATGTAGTGAAATAAGATGCTATGGATGACAAGATAATAGAAAGGGGCAAAACATGTGAAAAACAATGCATGCAAGAGGATCTCAAAAGATCGACAAGAAGAAAGAAGGGCTTGATAGATAGCAATCTGTCAAAAGGTGTCAAGAAACTGTTGAGAAGCTTTAAAAACAGTTTTTCAAAGAGGAGAAAAGCACAAATGTGAATACAATCAAGCATGCTACTCAACCAAAGATCCAAACAACATTTTAAGCTCTCAAAACATCTCTCAATCAAGAAAAATGTCAAGCATTTTGATCCAAAATGCGCACACACACTAAGCAAGTTTAACCAATTTTATATTTCAAAAAACAAGTTAAGACAGTTTAGTGAGCATACATTAACACAAGTATTCCTTGTGCTTGCTAAATTACATTGAACTTGTACATGTATTAAGAGTAGCAAAGAATATTACGTGTTGTGTGTGAAAAACATCGCAAGATTGCACTAGTGTCAACATGTTATGACGATTTTAGATATGAGAAAATCACTTTAACTCACACACAATCATAATTGTTTAATGGGGACTATCACTTTCGAGATACATTCTATAATTCCCACATCTACTAGAATATACGGTTACAATCATATATAAAGCATTTTGATCCTTTTGATTTTATTTTCTTTTATTAAGCATATCATGCATGAACATATAAAAGAGAGAAAAGAAATACCCAATTATGTTAAGCTATTGATATTGTACTTTTGCTATGCCGAAACATACAGATGTCATTTCATGATTGGCGGGCAACAGTAGCGAGATGAATATTTATGCCTTTCTCTTAGGATTTTCTAGTCCTTCTCGTCAAAAAGAGTGATACGGGTATTAAGTACAAGAGATCACTTAACCTTACTCATCACAAGCACGAGCCACAAACCTCACTTGTTTAGTTGTGCATAAAGATGCTCATCTAAGCTACAAAAGATATAAAGTTTAGAAAACTTTGTTTCAATGGCCATCCAAGGTACACAAGTACTAATGTACACAAACACAAGCCATAAAACTCACTTGCTTAGTTGTGCATAAATATGCTCATCTAAGTTATAAAAGATACAAAATTTAGAAAACTTTGTTTCAATGTCCATCCAAGGTACACAAGTATCAATATACACAAACACATTGTTTTTGTATTTTTCTGAATTTTCCTTTTTATTTTTATTTTGAAAACAAACAAAATAAAAACTAAACAACTAAATAAAAACAGACAAGCAACATGAAACCATGAAAAAAAAAGGTAAATGCATGAAGGCATGATAAAAAGGTGCAGATGCATGAAAGCATGATTCTAAAAGCAGATAAAAAATCAAGCAAAGAGAGTTCTACTATAGATAGAAAGAATTAAAGTAGAGGACAAACATGAATGACAATTAAGTCTTAGACTTTTTTCTCACCCACACAGCCTAAGATTTTGGCCGTAAAGATGAAAAGACACGTGTCCTAGTATGTCTACAAAGGGACATGGAAGAATTAAAATTCTCCTGAAATTGAGTTAAAAAGCTCAAGACTTTTAATAACTCTCCAAACAAAGGTGTAGGTCCTTGAGAGGAAATCTGTGACCGTTTGGATACTTGTATTTGAGGATACAACTTAAAGCAATTAGAACGAATGTGTCCAGAAACACTACAATGGTGACAAACATGAGACTTAACAAAGGATTTAAAATTAGCCAAATCAGTTTTGGATTTCATACCCTTATCACCTTCCTCAGATTGGGGCACAAAGACAGTCCTTGATTTATAAGTCGTGGAAGAGGAGGGGCCGGAGGAGACAGAATATCCTAAGTCAGTCTTATCAGAACTAGGCTTTTGAGCGCTCAATACTTCATCAAGCTTTGCACTAGAAATTCTCTCCATTTGAGTTCTAGCTTGACTAAGCTCAACTTCGAGAATCTTGAGCTTTTCTTCTAATGAGGTGTTCTTCACAATGAGAGTCTCAACTAACCTTGTAGTCTCATCCAGTTTGACTAACAGATCAGCTTTTTCAGTTTTACCTCATTAAGCTCTTTTCTACAAAGATGAGAAGTCTTTTTAGATTTTATGAATTCAGTGCATATCTTATCATAGGCTTCTTGAAGGGTCATCTTCTTGAGTATTTCATCATCAAAAGAATTCTCACTGTCACTAACATTTTCCACAATCGCCTTATTAGTTGTGGTAGCAAAAGCTATAAAGTGACCACATTAATCCATATGCTCATTGGAAGAGTCATCCCCAGTATCACTCTAGGTAACAACCAACCCTTTATCTTTTGAATTCTTGGTCTTTTCCTTCATAAGATAGTTTGGGCATTCTATCCTTATATGACCAAAACCTATGCACTCATGGCATTAGATAAGGGGTTTCTCATTCTTGCCATTCCTAAAGGATTTAGGTTTCCTAGGAGGCTTATCTTTATCCTTTTTCTTTAATTGAAGAAGCTTGATAATCTCATCAGTTTTGAAGGCTAGATTCTCATCTTCATCTTCACTTTCATCTTCATCGTCAGAGTCCTCAATCTCTTCCTCTATACCCTTAAGAGCCAAGTTTTTACCCTTTTCACCTTTTCCCATTAAGCCTAATCCCATCTCATAGGTTTGAAGGTTTCCTACAAGCCTAGTCAAAGGGATTTGATCAATGTCTTTCACTTTTTCAATGGCAGTGATCTTGGCATGGAATCTTTCAGGTAAGGACCTAAGGATTTTCCTAACAATTTTGAATTCTGCTATAGATTCTCCAAGGTTAAAAGCAGAATTCACAATATTCTTGAGTTTAGCATAGAATTCATCAAAGGTCTCATCCTCCTCCATTCTTATTTCTTTAAAACTACTAGTGAGTCGTTGAAACTTCATAGTCTTTACTGCCTTGGTACCTTCATAGGTGGTCTCAAGAATGGTCCATGCTTTCTTGACAACTTTCGTGGATGATATTTTCTTGAATTCCTCATTGGTTAGCCCACAAAACAAAGCATTCAAGGCCTTGCTGTTGAAATTTACTGCTTTGATTGTTTCTTCATCCCAATTTGCCGATGCTTCCTTTGGCTTAATCCAGCCAACTTCAATAGCTTGCCATACCTATTCATCTAGAGCCTGCAAAAAGACTTTCATACCAACTTTCCAGTACATATAATTAATGCCATCAAGTAAATAAGAAATCAAAAGAGATTGTCCACAATCATTGACAACGGGGGTCAAGGATCACACTTAGGAGATTAATTCATCATAGTGTACCCGTTTTGCTACCACTTGTTGGGAAATTTAGACCTCGGTTGATAAAATTAACAAGTTTTAAACCCAAGTTGTTACTTATATTTATTATGAATAAAACTTGTTAAAATAAACAAACTTCAATATCATGTCAATATTATGCAGAGTGAAAAAGTAAATAAGATAAGATATGATGACACAGGAAAACTAATGAAGCGAACTAGTTTCACAGTAAAAAATCTGAGGGGAAACCTTCCCGAAAAGCAATTTACTATAGTAAAAAAAGTTTCAGATCTAGTATAAAACTTTTGTCCCTATACTCTACAGTCCACGTAGATGAACTTACAGCAGAAACCTTCTACCGCTTCAGAACCTTTGAACTTTTCAATATATGAACGCCACCCTTTAATGCACGGATCCCAGTACGTGACTAACTCCTTTGCATGAATCCTAGTACGTGACTCGCTCACCAAATTGAGGAAGAAGAATGTTGACTGCAAAGTTTTTCACTTCATCAACAATGAAGATCAAGAAATACTTGGTTACAAAATCCCAAGACGCAAAAACGCAGTAGCTTCTTTTGGAAAGAATAAGATTTCAGTCACATTTTGCATGTGTTCTCCTTGTATTCTCATATGTGACGGCCTTTAAAATAAACCTTATATATGTCTAGGATTGTGAGAAAATAAATCCTACCCAAATACATAAGCATAGGCCGAAAATCAGATCTGAAAATTTGATTTTTGTAATTCTCAATAGATACCTCGATAGATAGCTATCTGTTGAGACTTGTTGCGAGCTATCAAGAAGTTATCGAGCTATCTGTTGCGAGCTATCAAGCATCCATAAGGTTTCTCGATCGATCGAAGTAGCTATCAAGATTGCGATAAAGAAAAGCTGAAAAGTCTCGATGGATAGCCTAGCTGCCAAGAACAATCGAGGAGTTATCGAGATTTAATGAATCAACACATCTTCACTTGTTTTTTAGACAAACTTGCGTGACTTTAACTCTTGAACTTGAAACCTTGTTTCTTGAAGTATTAAACACATCTTAGATCTATCCAAATAAAAGTAAAGTGCGTTTTGTCAAAAGATTAGCCAATTATATAAAATTGACATATGTTCTTGACATCCAATCATATATGTCCTAACATACTTCATAGATGTGTCATTTCTATCTTTGGTCGTTGGAATATGTGGGGGTTAAGAATAAAACAAGACACTTCTTGTGTTAGTTTTGAAAAGCATGGTAGGTAGAGAAATAGAAATGTGTGTTGTCTTTTACTGATTTTAATACACTTGTTTAAAGAAAAAAGCAAGAAGAATTTGTATAGGATGGTGATGAGTGATGATGAGGGTTGAACAAAATGATGTCCGAGTTAAGGGGCTTCAGGATTTCTAGTGTTTTAGGTTAGAGGTTCTTCGAATGATTTCTACTAGCTCATAGCAATATTGTGCCTAATGTAATTTAGATATCCAACTAGTCGCAATCAAGCCTATCAAAACATTGAATTTTTTCTTTGTTGTTAGGGTTGTAGTTTCAAGTGTTCTCCTAGGTTAAGAAATAGATTTTCGTGTACTTCATGTTTATATTACAGTGTTGGGTTGTTTATCGGTAAGCTTTGTATGAACCATTCTTAATGAAAAACCTTGATTACATGGTCATCTATCCCTGTCAGTTCATGTGAGTATCAAATTCTCTTTCTCTGTGGCACCAAAAGAAGGAATTAGATTATGATTGTTTTGAATATGTCTAATAATTTCATGATAACTTTACCCAGACAGTTAGAAAACAACTTAAGAGTTGAAGCTTCTACTTATCAAAAACTTTACTTAGGAAGTGGTTCAACATTGATGAAATTATTTTACCAAGGACGCCGGTCATTCATATTTTGGTCTTCAAATTTGTGGAGGACTGGAGGTTAAGCAACCTCTGGATAGTGTAAGGACCAGAAAGCATGCTATTTTTTTTTTCTTTTATTTTGTAGGTGATTTAAACCAACGATATAGGACTTTTGATATATCTAGAAGTAATCTATGAGTTAAGCCATGTAGAGTCAGGTGTAAGCTTAGCTAATTACATATAATCTACATATTTACCAATTTTTTTTTCCACACCAATATGGCAGATGTTTTGGTGGCACAATCATAAAACGAATTATAAGTCTTACCATCTGAGAATTTCATGGAAATACATATGCTCAAATGTATTTGACCGTGTTTAAGAAATCCGACTTCTACGCTAAATTTGGACTGGCATATACTTGATCTCTTTTAGATACGCGTATGTGTGTGTATATATGTGTGTTTTCCCTTTTAATATTTTTTCAGTGATATTGACTGATGAACTAAAGCTGTCGGTTGTTCTGACATTACAGGAATGGATCTTGAAGGTAGAAAGTTTGGAAGGGGTAAGATGCTATTATGCTGCTTATCTGGTTTTCTGTTTTACTTGTATAGTTAAATTCCTGTTGATATTAAATACTTTAGATATGATAATTTTTTTTTTGAAAATAAATATGGTATTTTTTTTTCCGAAATTTTGAAAAAGAACTAATATGAGCAGACTGTGGAAATAATTTATTTTAAAATCATATTCTTGAGATGCCCTCCACAATAGAGCAACAATGGGATGAATACTGCCTTTGCCATACTTACTGGTGGAGGTTCTATTGATTCTTCATCTTATTCGTCCCCCTTTCTTAATTATGTCTGGGCAGAATATTTGATCATACCACTAGGTATAAATAGGCTGTAATTGATGGCTAAATTTTTTATATTAGCTTGAGTACTTCTCTATTTCTCAAAAAAGAAAAAAGAAGCTATAGTACCTCTCTCTTTGCTTTGAGAACAAGGCTTTTGAAGGTTTTAAATGACCTATCAATTCTTCCTGCACATATAAGCTGTTTGTTTTCTTTTGATTCCCTGATGGATGGCTCTTAAAAATTCAAGTGACATGGACTTAAAAGATAATTGATTTTAATGAAAGTCATAAGCCATTTCATATATGTGTGTGTATATATTTGATAAGTAGACAGACTTTATTAAATATAAAAAAGGACAACCCCCAGCACATGAAATATGTGCTGGTGGTGTAAAACAAATATAAAAAGTAGAGCAATCAATAAAGTCCATAAAACTAGTAAGTGAAAGTCTTTTTATAGGAGTTATCCAATCTTAAAAGAGGTGTAGGAAACTATATTTCACAGCCAGCCCTGAACTTTCCAAGCCTTTGAACGCATAAGCCACATCATATTTCAATTATCCTCCGAAATATGCTAATGGAAAAATTTAGTGAACCAAGATAGAGGGGGAATAGCGTGTCTACCTTAGAGGTCAGTAGTTTTTAATGGTTTTCTACTTATTCGATTGACCTTTTTATTTTTATTTTTATTTTTTATAGATAAGTTTGATTGAGCTTTTCCATACATGGTTTTAACCCTGAGTTGGCCTTGCCCCTTGGATTGGGGAACTGGTGGCCCAGTGATGTATCTGCCAAAAGAATGTGACTTTTAGATTTGCCAATTTAGGGTTTTATGCATTGGGCCTCATGGAATGTTTGATGGGCTTAAGTCCCACATAGCATTCAAGTTTATGTTTTCAGGAGTCAACAGTTTTTCTAGCAGTCAAAGGTGTGTTTTCTTGGTCTTTAATTATTAGATATGAGCTAGTCTTTTACCTTTTTGAATTAGTTAGGATTTTAGCCTTATTAGTTTCTAAATTAGTGGAGGTTTTTCACTAATAAAAAGATCAGTGGAAGATTGTTACTTGCCATCTACTAGTTTTTAAGATTTGGTCAGTTTTAACCAAACTTTTCAAAATTGAAGTATGGAATTTTGAGGAATTGGGTGTGGGTGCAGGTTGACCAGTTTCTTGCCTCTCTCCTTCATTTTATTCTCTCTCTTTAATCGTTTGCAGGCTCTGTTCAAGCCTCTCTGCAATGGCTCTTTTTGTTGCAGATTTAACAAAATCTGCCCATCAAAATTGCCCCTTGAGTGCTTTTCTACTCTGACGCCACAACTTTTCCTTTGCAAGACACCCTAATGTCTGAATTTCCTAGGCTGTCCTGTTTAACCTGGCAAGTCAGCCAGTTTTCCTCTTATGATGGACTGGACAAGCAATTGACTCGGCTAGAACTGGTCACAGTGCAGTCTAGCCATGGGTTTCAGCTAAAAGGTGGTACCCAACTTGGATTGAACTGATGACAAGTTTAAAAGTAAGTTGGCGTTGGGAAGTGTTGAACTCAACTGTTAAGTGGTTTAAATCAAATGTAATCCTAACTAGCAAGCTGCCTTTGTTCTTTCTATAACTTATACAATTTTGATTAGGAAAATGTTTGTTTCCAAACCGGTTTGGAGCTATCTTCCTTCAACCCATTATGTGACGATTAAAGAGACTATCCATGAGTAGTTTTTTTATGCATGACTTTTTTAATGTCATGTGACTTGTTTAAATAATACATGTGGAAATTTTATGAACCACCACATAATGGTTGGAGGAGAATGCTCCAAACCGGTTTGAAGCTAAACTTTGTCTTTTTGATTATTTTTGGTTATTTAGCATACGAAAAACTTTTAACTTAATAGTATGATGTACTGACCCACATTTGGAATAATGACCTAGTAGCCCATTCTCTGACTCGTTGATCTCTTCTCTGGAATGACTATGGTTGAATAGAGTATTATTATTATTTTTTGGGGAGGGGAGGGGGGTGGCAGGTGAACCCATTCTTATTTTGCTGCTCTAAAAACTGTCTTGCTCAGGGGGCTAATCTAGGTATTAATGTACATGAGAAATGGTATAAGGCTTGTGTCTCTCTGTGATACGAAACAAGGCCCTTTGCTTTATATGTTGGTAGATCTTTTTTGTTTTATTTTGTTGGAATCTTCATTTTTTATTTGATTCACTGTTCATCAGAGCTTCACTCTATGAAGAGTATCTCGTGAGGTTTAAACACAGTGATATAGCAATGCGAGTTTCACATAACCCTTCTGATCTTGAAATGGTCACATGGAACTTGGAATCCTTGAGATGGAAATAACTCAAACATTTTCAAATGTTTCTATGCTAGAAATTATTTTGTGAATGCGTCCTTGTTTTTTAATTATTAATTGATTGTTGAGTTAGACTTCAGTATTCATTATTTATGCCTGACTCAAGCTTTTACTGAATATATTATATTATATTATATATTCATTCTATAGAGTATAGACAAGGATAACAAAATGATTTACTTAATTAAATATATTTGAAGAGGGTGCACCACCCTAGTACATGCGACGGGAGGTATACAAGAGTAACACAAAATTATTGATATCTAAATTCCAACCCTATGAAATCTAACATATTCGATAAAGAAGAAAAATATATGTTTCTGCAATCCACTCATGAAGCACCGTATAACCTTCATATTTAACATTGCAGTTTCACACCCTTCAGATGTACGAGTATTTTGCTGTTGCCAAATATACCATATGAGAGCCAAGGTATAGCATTCCAAATCATGATGTTCCTCTGTCTCTCCAACAAACCAACTACTCATACTACTATGTGAGTGAGACATGACACACTGTCCCAAAAAGTGAAAAAAGGAAAAGAAAAAACGTCCAAAGTTTTTTAACAATGGTTTTTCTGTACTGTTTAATTTTTTTTAATATAAATTTTTTACACATGCAACTTGCTGTTATTTGGTTCTGCTTCTTTAAATTGTCCACCGTCAGAGTATTTTCCTAAAGCTACAATCCAAGTGAAACTGGTACTTTTACTTGCAAGATACTCCAAGTATAGAGTAAATTCTCACCTCCTTTCTTTAACACACTATATTATGAACTGATCAAAAGTCTTGCAGATTAGCGGTATTTCGTTTGAGGAGAACCAAGGTTTGAAACCCCCCTCTCTCATTGTTGAAACTAAAACAAAACACTTATGAATTGATGGTGACCTCCCTTCCTTTAGAAGAATACCATACTGTCTTGTCTTATTAATCCCTGTGGGCTTTAGTTAGACACAATAAGTACAAAATAGAAATTACAGACACTGATAAATCATGAATTTCCCTAATGAAGCTTGGAGACCAAAAAAATATTTTCGTTTGAACAATTTCCTTTCAATTGCAGTAAGAAATAACTATTGAGTAAGCATCTTTTAATGGCATATTGCTACACTACAAGTCATACCAAAGCTGGATTTGAAAACTGCGTCCTATCGAGTGAATTTGGAGGCCAAACCCCACCCTCCGTCACTTATATACCTCTGCACTCCCACATTGTTGGAGCACATAACTAACTTTGAACTACAACCTTCATCCATCGTCGATCTCTCTTTGCCACGTGTCTTCACGAACCTTTGCCTAATACTACTTGGTTGAAAACATGTAATCGCTGATGCCTAACCCACCATATTGGCTTGGGCTACACACTTGATTCCATTTCACCCAATGAAATTTGAGTTCATCTCCAACACCATCCCACAAAAAGTCTCTTGTTGTGTCACAAGTTTTAATTGCCATTGATGTAGGCAAGCGAAAAGAAAACTTGAAATATGTGGGTAAACTCAGAGGGGTGATTTTTATCAATGTCACTGTTCATCCTTATATATTTTCCAGCTTCCCAACTGGCATTCTATCCTCTTAACAATTCCATTCTAAATAGTGTTACATAAAGGCAAACCTAAACCGAAAGACTGGAGTTTTTTTTTTTTTTTTTTAACGATCCGTCGGGATCAAATTAAGTCCCCCAGGGAATGTGATGGATCTTATGTTTGGTTGAGTAAGAACTTGTCAATTATTTGGAACATGGCTTCTTTATGTTTGATATGGATCATATGGACTGTGCGCAATAGGCATACATTTGAGGATGTGGAGAGTATGGGGAACAAGTTGTTATAAACTTTTGCAAGCTCCTTATTTGATTGGTCTTATGCATAGGGATTTACGAAAAGTGATGTTATTGCATTAGTTTTAGAGTCTTTTCTCTTATACATAATTTTTGACTTTGAAACCACCTCAAAGATGGAAGAACACAACGCAAAAATCAGGGTATCATGTTTAGAGTAGCTTAAGCGATTGTGCTACTGGAAAAAAAAGAATATTATTTATTTTTTGCCATTCCAGTTCCCCTCCTTCCTCTTTTAAGTTCAGTTTCATCACATTTCGTATAACAAGGCTCTTTTTGGAAATCAGGGCCTAGGGAACTTAGTGGTGCTGTTGATCTCATAAATCAGTACAAGCTGTGGCCTCATCATGAATTCTTTTGCAAGAGACGCTTCCTTTATCAGTGTCGCAGACTCATTATCTACGCAATGTGGTTGGAGACACGGAAATTAGGAGAGGAGAAGGGGTGAAATTAGATCAGCTCTCGCAGAGTATTTCCTATTTGAGAGAGAGGAATGCACATATACATCCTTTTGACTTGGATGCACTTCAGAACTATTAAATAGGAAATACTCTGTGAGAGCTGATCTAATTTTTGACGGAATTTGGTAATGCCAAAACAAGCTTTTCGGTATAAACCAACATAGAATTGCTGGTGTAAAACTACATGGGATATGGATTTGCCAAAACTGATATTTCCCCTGCTTGAAATTTGAATTTACGAAAGCAAATGTTTACTCTTATCGAAGCCAACATTGATATTGGTTTTGCCAAAACAAAAATTTTATAGTATAAACTAATATTGAATTTGGTTTTAACAAAAATAAAATTGGATTAATTGGCATAGAATTTGACTTTTTTCTAGAAATAAAAAATTATTCCCTAATATAAATCAACATAGAACTTGATTTTCCCAAAACAAGTGTTTTCCTGGTTTTAAATCAACAGGGATAATTTTTTTTTCACCAAAACAAGACAAATAAATATGGAATTAATTTCCTTCGAGTTGTATTAATAAGTGATTCCCTAGGGTCTTCCTAGACAAAATACTCAATACACCTGATGGATGTGAAACTGCAATTTTGTAGATGAAATACCCTTTTTTTTTTTTTTATGTAAAACTTTATAATATGTTTTCTAATAAAATTCAAATGCTTGGTTCCATTAACCAAGAAGAAATAAATAGTATTATATTTTTTAAATACAATAAAATTAAAAATAACCAAGTACTGGAATTTAATTGCGGAATTTGATGTATTACATAAGGCATGTACCTAATTTTTTATATAAATGCTCAATGTGTGGATTGCATAAGCGGATATTTCTCTCTCTATAATATTTTATTGATTAGGGATCGAGCTGCGTGGCACAGAGCACAGCGGCGAGTTAGGGATCAAGAGGTAGTTGAGAGTGAGCTGAGAGTTTTGGGGTTATTGTCAATTTTCGGCTATAGGTTCACAATGAGGTTTTTTTTTTTTTTTTTTTTTTTTTTTTTTTTAGCTGGCCCTAGAGCTACGTTTTATTAAACACAGTTTCGTACATGTTTAAGCCGCGTTGAATGATACACAGCTCTTAACATGTTTAAGCTGCGTTTTATGTTTAAGCTGTGTTGAATAAAACGCAGCTCTTAACATGTTTAAGCTGCGTTTGATAAACACAGCTTTGTTAAAGATATAATAATAATAATAATAATAATAATAATAATAATAATAATAATAATAATAATAATAATAAATTGCCAGGATGGGTCTATAGTCGCGTTTTTAAAACGCGACTTCAGCCCTACCAGAAAAACGCAGCTTTAGAGTTACTCTATAGCAGCGTTTGGTAAATGCGGCTATACTACCAGTGCTGGAACTGCGTTTTGGAGAAAACGCAGTTCACTGTGAAGCTTGGTCTGTGTTTTTTGAAAACGCAGCTTCAAAAAACGTAGCTACAGAACTCGTTTTTTGTAGTGAGAGAGAGAGAGAGATACTTGTATTAGTGGAGAACAAAAACAAAAATGCAATTGTAAAACCAAATTTTCATCAAAATTCCTAAGCTTGTTAGTTATAGGAAGAATAAAGAGAGAACATTTTTATATTTAAAACAAAATGGGGATGAGGAAGATGAAAGGATGGGGAAGATGATGAAATATTATACATGTAGATAATTAAAGTAAATGAAATACTTCTTTTATATATGTATATATATATATATATGTATATATATTATACATGTAGATAAATAAAGTAAATGAAATACTTCTTATATATATATATATATACCTTTGTGTAAAAAAAAAAAAATCAAAAGCTAAAAGCTAGGAGAATATTGTATTTGTTTATTGCTATATGTGTACAATTTAATTTTATATGTTGAAAAAGTGAGAAAAATAAGACTTCTAGGCTTCTTTTCTAATTGTGAATCTTGTGATATATTTAATTATGGTTTCAAAATAAGTTTTTTAAAAATTCTCAATAGATAATGTCTAATAGATAATTAGATTATACATATTACTCAATTAAAGTATTTTTTCATCAAATTACATTTTTTTAAGAAAAACAAAATACTTAAATAGTCTTTAGAAGGAAAATGGTTAGGAAAATAACTAGAGAAATGCCAAATTAAGAATTAGTGGTCATGAATAATAATAAAAATGTGAACTTAAATACCATACTAAAGAAATGCATTTATTTCATTCAAAGTTTTAATTAGATGCCGTGTCTCTAGTATTATGGCAAAGACAATGAGATGTAACAATAATATTTATCATGTGACATTGTTTGTCCAATCATATCAATTAAATATATAAGAAGTTGCCATGTGTCATTGTAGCATGCTTTGAAAATGAATAAGTATCATTGTAGCATGTATTCACTAATTTTGAGATCCAACTTTTATCATATACTAGTTGAGGGGCCTGTGCGATGTGTGGATAGTGTTGTAAGTTGCCATATGAAAAGGTTATGTAGAATGTTTAACATATTTTAAAGTAATAACATGAAATAACACATTTTTTCCAAATTCAAAAAAATAATTGCAATTAAATTTTCAATAATAATTGCTTAATATACTAGTGACATTAACTAATCAGTTAAATTATATGAGAAGCTCACTTGATGTTGGTGATGTAGAGAGATAGAGCTGAGAGAGGGTGAGTTAGACTTATTCCATACTCAAATGATATTGTATAGGTTCCTCCTCATATTATCATGAACTGTCTTTTTTAGAATCACAAAAATTAATAGTTATTCATGATTAGAGAATCAAACACAGGCAAAATCCCTCGTGCGTGAGTGTGTGTGTTTGATTCAAAGAAAAAAGAAAAAAGAAAAAAGAAGAAGAAGAAGAGGAAATTGCAATTGAAACCTTCATAATTGACTTGTTCATATGCTTACAATTAATCATTAACTTTCACTTGATAGAACAATCGGATGAAAGAAATCTCTCCAATCTTCCTTGCTCCAATGAGCAATATGTGAAATGGCTATTTTTCATTCATTTAATGGCAACATTTGTTCCTCTCCATTTTCCCTGATCTCTTCAAGATATGTGTTCTCTATCATCTAGTAATATAATAAAGTGGATGTTCTGTCTCAAGCTCATTACTGACCTAATCCATAAAAAACCTAGCATTATTACATTCTAATTAAGATAAGAATATAGATATGTAAATTCTTGGCACTAACTAACTAATTAAACATCTCCATAATTTGTATGTGTCACACATTTGGGGCAATTAATTCGAATATAAACTAGATGTCCATGTTAATGATCTTTGCAAAGGTAGAAATTTTTGGACAGAGGTAGGGGAAATTTGGTTCAAGGATTTCTTTGAATACTTTTAGAGGAATTGAGAAAAGAAAGGAAATAACATCCCACTAATTAAATCTCACTTTGTCATTGCTAATAGAGAGTGTTTTGGACGCAAAAATTGCATTGACAGCTTCTGTATAATGAACTCCATTCCAGCTTTGTATTTTAATTCTTCAAAGAAAACATTGAAACCAGTTTTGTTGCATGTGACATTGGAATTGTAATTGTACAGTAGCCCTCCATAGACACAACATGGCATTAACTGATCCTTAAATCCTACAAAATTAAACCATTAATCAACATGAGAAAATGAAATTTGGAAGTCATATATGAATGGCATAATTGGCTTAGCTATAACCTGAATCTTTGTGTGAAGTTGACTTGAGCCAATGTAGAAGTGAGTGAGGCATTTTATCAATCACATGGTTTGCATGATCTAAATGGGAATGAGATGAAAGTTTTTTAACATGAATCACAGGATTTTCAAAACAAATTAATGCCATAAAATACCAAATGATTAAAAAATTGAACTGGAATTGTGAATTTAGAAAGAAAAGAGTTGTCAAAAAAAGAAGCTAGCACAAGGAAAACCAATAAAACATGGATAGACACATCTAAAGTGGATTAGCCATAAACCCATTGAGAAAAAAAATCATGGGAGGAAAAGAGGAAAAACTAACCTTGAGTAGTTACTGGTAAAACAACGTGAGAGGAAAGAGAGATTGGAAATCTTAAAGGAATTTAATTCTAGGGTGGCAATTGAAGCATTGAGGAAAAAGAAGAGTCAAAGGTAAAAAGGAATGGCATATTATCTATCATTAACTAATCCTCATCGTTATAAGCTATTAAAGATGGGCTAGTGCTTTCTACGATGTGTGGTGTTCGAGTTGTAGGGAAGAATGACAGGAAGAAGTTGAAGAGTGTGTAGTATGAGGGTTTTCAAAGAAGCTGAAGAGTGTGTGTAGTTTGAAGGGTCTGAATCTAAAGTGCAAACCTTTGTTTTCAAAGAAGCTAAAGAGTGTGTAGTTTGCCGAGAAGTGAGTGAAGGTTTTGACTGCGTTTCATCTACACGTGGGGAGTAGAAAGAGAGTTTGTAAGTGGGTCAGGGTTTTAGCTTTCATATTACTAGTTGTTAATCTGTGCGATGTACAGGAAAGTTCCAAAAATAAAATATATATTGATACATATTTAATCAATAAATAAAATTCAAATTGAAGAATTTATAAAAATGAAAATAAATATATCTTGCCTAATTCATAAGATATAGGCATCTTCTCTCCTATAAGGTCCACACATTTTGAGATATATTTTATGCACAAGGACTGGAGACAGACGAGAAGATGGGCATTCCAAACCCCTTATTGGAGGTTTATAAACTTCACGCCTTTAAATGCCTCGATCGATAAAGTCTTGATGCAGATCAAGGACGAACGAGCCCTGACGTTCCCAGGGAAGCTAAAGGGAGACCCCAACAAGAGGTCCCGAGATAAGTGCTGTCTTCCACAGAGATCACGGTCACGACACATCTGATTGCTATGACTTAAAGCAACATATTGAAGCCTTTATCCAGTAAGGAAAGTTGCAGAGGTTTGTCAGCAAAGAGAGGACAGACACACCACAAGAGTAACCCATACAGTGGGAGAACGAACTTCCCAGGCCGCCCATAGGAGACATAAGGATGATCTTGGGTGGAATTACAGCTTCCTGTTCCACTAAAAAGGCTCGCAAGACTTACCTAAGGATGGTTCAAAACGTCCAGCTCATGGGCATCTTTCCCAAGATGACACGAGTCGACAACCCCGTCATTGGATTTTCAGAGGAAGACGCTCGCCGTCTCCACCACCCGCACGATGATGCACCAGTTATTAGCATATGGATAGGGGATTAGAACATACACCAGGTCCTGGTTGACAATGGCAGCTCCATCGACATCCTTTACTACCTGGCATTCCAAATGAGGATTGACAAAGAAAGCTGGTTCCGATTAATGCCCCGCTTGTTAGTTTTGGAGGAACAAGGGTATACCCCCTTCGGGTAGTCACGTTACCTGTTACAGTTGGTGATTACCCCCAGCAGATCACTAAGGACATAACATTCCTTGTGGTCGACTGCTTGTCCACTTAAAATGCCATCTTAGGACAGCCTACCCTCAACTCATGGAAAGTGGTAACTTTAACTTACCATTTAATGATCAGATTCCTTACTGAGTATAGAGTGGGAGAATTACGTGGAGATCAGGTAGCCGCTCGCGAGTGCTACATAGTTATGTTGGAGATGGACGACCATCTTCAGGGCATGAACATAGAAGAACATCGGGCGGTGGCAGGGCCCATTGAAAGACTTGAAGATATACATCTTGACGATTCTAGACCTGACCGGACAGCTAGGATTGGTACTCTTGTCAGTCCGCCAAGCACTCATAACTTTTCTCCAGGGGAATCAGGATGTCTTCGCCTAGAGTCATGAAGATATGCCAGGGATTGACCCCCTAGTCATGGAACACAGGTGAATGTGTCACCTACTTTTCCACTTTTTCAATAGAAGAAGAAAGTATTCGCCCAAGAACTGGACCAAGCTATAGCTGAAGAAGTCTGCAAATTGTAAGACGCAAACTTCATCAGGGAAGTATATTACCTCGAATGGCAGGCCAATGTTGTGATGGTCAAGAAAGCTAACGAGAAGTGGAAAATGTGCGTGGACTTTGCAGAACTGAACAAAGTATGCCCCAAGGACAGCTACCTGCTACCTCGAATTGACGTTCTCATAGAATCTACGGCTCGCCACCAATTGCTAAGCTTCATGGACGCTTTCTCTAGCTACAACTAGATCAAACTAAATGAAGCTGATCAAGAGAAGACTTCGTTTGTCACAAGCCAAGGGCTATTCTGCTACAAGGTGATGCTATTTGGACTAAAAAACGTGGGCGTGACATATCAAAGGCTCATGAACAAGATGTTTACATATTAGATCGGACAAAATGTCGAAGTCTACGTTGATGACATGTTGGTAAAAAGTCGAAAAGAGGATGATCATTTGAACGACCTCAGGGAAACCTTTGATTCCCTCCGCTCTTACAACATGAAGTCCAATCCGAGCAAGTGTGCTTTTGGGGTGACGGTTGGAAAATTCCTGGGGTTCTTGGTGTCTCAGAGAGGTATCGTAGTCAACCTTGACAAGGTTCGGGTCATTATGGAAATGACGCCACCAAGGAACGTGAAGGAAGTCCAAAGCCTCAACGACAAAGTTGCAGTGCTGAATAGGTTTGTATCACAAGCAACCGACAAATGCCTACCTTTCTTCTACATATTGAAGAAGTCTTTTGAGTGGACCGCTAAGTGTCAGCAGGCGTTCGAGGATTTGAAGGCCTACCTCTCTTCCCCACCATTGCTAAGTCCCTCCAAGCCTGGGGAAGAGTTGTTCCTCTATTTGATGGTATCCTTGGCTGCTATCAGCGTGGCCTTGGTCAGGGAGGAAAATAGGGCACAAATGCCCGTGTACTACACCAGTCGAGCACTTCGAGGCGCAGAGGAAAAATACCCACCGATGGAGAAGCTTGCCTTCACTTTAGTTATCGCAGCCCGTAAGCTAAAGCTATATTTCTAGGCTCACACTATCGTCATCCTGACTGACAAGCCTCTATGGAGAGCAATGAGTAGTCCTGAAGTGGCCAGACGAATGGCGTTATGGGCAATATAACTAAGTGAGTTTGACACCGCCCGCGCACTGCCATAAAGGGGCAAGTAATCGCCGACTTCATCACGGAGTTCACTAATATGGTAGGCCAGGGGGCAGAGGAGCATCATCAGTGGAGCATCCATACGGATGGGTCATCTAATAGGCAGGCTGGAGGAGCTGGTGTAGTGCTCCATTCCTCTAAAGGAGACGAAGTTGAGTGTATGGTTCGTCCAGACTTCCCAATAACAAACAATGAAGACGAGTATAAGGCATTGGTGGCAGGACTAGACCTTGCTAAAGCTACAAGGGCAACAAGTGTGATCGTACACTGCGACTTTCAGGTGGTCATCAATCAGATAAACGACGACTACGAGTGCAAAGGGGAAAGAATGAAGAAGTACCTGGAGTAAGTGTAGAAATGGGAAAGCGAGTTGTGCGCCAAGTTTGTCCAAATCCCAAGAGAGGAGAACGAACAAGCTGATCGCTTAGCTAAAGCCGCATCAGCAGAGCATATGCTTATATCTGGTAAGGTACTTTCTTTTGTTCAGCTTTCACCTTTAATCGATGACGTCAGTATACAGGAAATAAACTCGAGAAGTAACTGGACTACGCCAATAGTCTCTTAGTTGAAAGATGCCACGCTACCTAATAGTAAGGAGGCTGCTAGAAAGTTGAAGGTCCAAGTAGCACGATTCGTCATGATAAAGGACATCCTTTACAAAAGAGGCTTCTCCCTTCCATATCTAAGATGCTTAAGCCTTGAAGAAGCAGACTATGTCATGAGAGAAGTCCATGAAGGTATCTGCGGGAAACATTCAGGATCACAGTCCTTGGTGCACAAAATGATTCGGGTTGGGTACTACTGGCCTATCATGCAGAAGGATGCATAGGCCTATGTTAAAGTTTGCGACAAGTGCCAAAGGTTTAGCAAAGACATCAGACAGCTGGCAGAAGAGCTCACCCCTATGGCGGCCCCGTGGCCTTTTGCTCAATAGGGATTGGACATCATGGGCCCATTCCCAATAGCAATAAGACAGCTGAAGTTCCTAATAGTCAGCATTGACTACTTCACCAAGTGGGTAGAAGCTGAAGCCCTGATCACCATCATAGAGAAGAACATACAAAGCTTCGTTTAGAAGAACATCATTTGCAGATACGAGATCCCTAGGGTCTTGGTGTCAGACAATGGGAAGTAGTTCGACAATGACTCTTTTAGGGACTTTTGCTCACAGTTAAAGATTAAGAACCACTACTCCTCCCCTGCCCACCCTCAGGCTAACGGATAAGTTGAGGTTACGAACTGATCCTTACTTCAAATTATCAAGACTCGACTCGAGGGGGCCAAGGGTGTATGGCCAGAAGAGTTACCAAGCGTACTATGGGCATACAGGACGACAACCAGAACTCCCACAGGTGAAACGCCGTTTCGACTAGCATGCGGAAGTGAGGCAGTTATCCTAGCTGAGGTTAGACTCACAAGCTACATGATGGACAATCACAATGAGAGGAGGAACGATGAGGCCATATGTCTACAACTTGACCTAGTGGATGAAGTAAAGGCGACAGCTGAACAAAGGCTTCCACGATATCAGGACCTTATGGCCAAGCACTACAATGCCAAAGTCAAGCACAGGGACTTCCAAATTGGAGATCTCATCCTGAGGAAGGTCATAAGAGCCACGAGATATCCATCCTAGGGAAAGCTTAGACCCAATTAGGAAGGACCTTACAGTGTCATGACATTGCGGAGGAAAGGTACTTACTAATTGGAAACACTTGACGAACAAAAATTACGCCACTCGTGGTATGCCGAGCATCTTAGGAAGTACTACCAGTAGAAGACAACATGAAGGATGCTACTCTTCATTTCCATTTTATTTCTTTTAGCCATTTATTTTAGTTTACCCTTATCTACAGTACTTTTTAAGCCCAAAGGGTTGAGTTTTATTTTTTTTGGAACAATTTTCTACTTATATATGCATTCATCACAATAAGAGGAGTTATTCAGATATAACCTGTGTACATGTTTACCCCTACAAAACTGCGTTTAAAGTACATAAAGTGGACGAATCTATCACTAATAAGTCCACAAGTGGACGAGTTTATTAAATCCACAAGTGGACGAGCTTATAAAGTTCACAAGTGGACGAGCTTATAAAGTCCACAAATGGACGAGCTTATTAAGTCCACAAGTGGGCAAGAGTCCACAATTGGACAAGTCTAAGTCCATAATTGGATGAGTTTATAAAGTCCACAAATGGACAAGCTTATTAAGTTCACAAGTGGACGAGTTTATTAAGACCACAAGTGGGCAAGAGTCCATAATTGGACAAGTCTAAGTCCACAAGTGGATGAGATTATGAAATCCAAATATAGACGAGCTTGCTACTAAATCCACAAGTGGACAAGTTTATTACAAAGTCCATAAAGTGGACGAATTTGTTACAAGGTCCATAAAATGGACGGACTTATTACTACTAAGTCCACAAGTCTACAAGTGGACGAGTTTATTACTAAGACCACAAAGTGGACGAATTTATCACTACCAAGTCTACAAGTAGACGGGTTTATTACTAAATCCACAAAGTGGACGGATTTATCACTACCAAGTCCACAGGGCGGACGAGGTCATCCTCCTTACTATTATCAAGTCCATGAGGGCACCTTAAAAATTATTAAAATCCTATGAGGATACTTTAAAAGTTGTTCAAGTCCGTAAGTGGACGAGTCAACCAATAAAACCACAAAATGGATGAGTTTATTCCAAAGTCCACAAAACTATAAAACCAAGCCCAAAATATGCAAGTTCGCCCAAGGGACGCGTACAAATATAAAACCATAAGCTAATGACTTAAAGAACACGTCCACCAATTGACGAGTTCACGACAGTCTGCAAAATGATGAAATAGAGTAGACGGTTCAAGCATACTCGTCCAAAGATTAATAAACATGCAAATGAGATACAAACATAAAGTGACGGATGTAAAGAAAAACATTTTAAAGCATGTTTTCAACAAAAGCCCAAAAATAAAAGGGCACTTAAATTTGTCCGAAAATAAAACGAAATACATAATAAATAATAAAAGAGCACCACGACATCATCCTGCACACCTTGCCCTGCATGAGTAGACTCGTCGGTCACATCATCCGTGGTGTCGCTAGCACAAGGGGTCATTGGCATAGGATTGTCCATGGTGACCTTGGATAAATCCAAGTGTGGGAAGATGAACTTGACCTGCTTCAGGCAACCCTCAAACCTGTCACCATAGTAGAGGGCGCTAGAGTCAATAAAATCGTGTGACGCCTTGAATTCTGTCACGGCATCGGTTCTGGCCGTCTCTACATTTACCTTTGCCCCCTCAGCCTTTTCTCTAAGAGTGGCCTCCTCCGTTAGCTTCTTCTTTAAGTCCTCTAACTCCTTGTTCAGAATGCTAATGGCCTTCTTGTACTGTGCTTGCTCGTCAGTCAGGGTCTTATTGCGTTTTCTAAGGCGATGGATAACCCCTTCATTGGCAACGCACTTGTCTTGGAGCCCTTTCAAATGTACCATTGCCTGCAAAGCGAGACAACCGTCAGCTAAGAAATGGAGAATCATAAGGTGTATGTATCAAAGGGAGGAGATGCACCTTAGAATGGTCAAAAAGACCTAATGACCCCAGGTCCTTGGTCTCCTGATTACCACAAGAATCTATGTCCATCTCCTTGATGATTGACTCAACCATCTCGATGGCGTACTGCTTGTGAGTAAGGAGACGACGAGTTTCTTGATTGACGGGTCTTGACGCTATCATCAGGCCTTTGCCAGCCCCATGACCTTGTTTGGGAGGTGATGACTTCTTCAACCCTTTGTCAGGTATAGGGTAACCTTGACTTTCTTAGGAGGCCGGTCCTCCTTCCCTTTAGCCTTGCGTTTAGGCACCCCCTTCCCAACGAATTTGGGAGCTGATGACGACACCACCTCCTTAACCTTCTCCATTTCCTTCTCTTCTATCTTACGAGTAGCAGTTGCCCTCACCAAGGCTATTAATCTAGCTGCCTCCATTTCTGCACAGGATGACTGACGAAGTTAGATGTGTAGACGACATGCAAATGATGGCGGGTAAAAGGAAAAGGATGAGATACTTACGTTGGCGAGAATAATTGTTTAGTCTACGTGCTGCTGGCGTCGGCACCGAACCACCATAATCAGCGTGCAAACTATCAAGAGTAATCAGGTCCATGCACATTTGCTGCTCAAATGGATTATCAAGGACTCGACGGATAAACTCCTCTTGCTTTTGCAGACGACATCATCAAAATTAAAAGAGTAGGTGACGTTAAAGGTAATAGATATAGGAAAAAGTGAAAGCAGTCGGCGCTAAACCTGATTCCTTAACAATGCCCTAAGTGTTGTCAAAATCATGAGGCATAGTGACCCACTCTTCTAGACAACACACCTAATTCGACTATTGTTCAAAAAAACATCTACTCTTCCACTTCCTATTGGAGTCAGGCATATCTGACACCAGCCTTAGTGTTTTCTTCCTTGCTGCAAAATGGAATATTCCTTTTGACAAAGTGATGTACTAAGGTCGATAGCACCAGAAGAACTCGTCCAAAGTACGTTGACAGTTTCCGCTGCTTAGACTACCCTAGAGGATTTTAGCCCCAATGAATATCCTCCAAGCGCTGGGAGCAATCTGGCTGTCGGATATTCCCAAAAAGTTGGTCAACTAAAGGTGTAACGTTGTCAACGAAAGCCTCAGCCTGGTAGCAAACATGGCATCATACATGCCGACGTCTACAGTTCTCCCTAAGTAACACTTATCAAACTTCTCGGGGAGATGGATGGGGATATTTTTAGGGATTTGGTAAGTCCTTAAAGATATTAAGCATCATCGTTGACTTGAAATTGTTGACCGTCCATATCTTGGGCAAGATAAACAGATGGGTATGGCCATCCCTTGGGTTTCCTGAACTATCTCCCTCAGTAGCCCCCTTATTACCCTCAACCTCGTCTTCGTCACCTTCTTCTCCCTCACCTACCTCTCCATCATAGCTCTCTTCTTCTTTGTTAGGAGTGTTGGGAAATTTAGACCCCAGTTGATAGAATTAATAAGTTTTAAACCCAAGTTGTTAATTAGATTTATTATGCATAAAACTTGTTAAAAAAAAAAAAAACATCAATATCATGTCAAAATCATATGCAGCAAAAAAATAAATAAGACAAGATATGATGACCTAGGAAAACTAATGAAACCAACCAGTTTCACAGTAAAAAACCTGGGAGGAAACCTTCCCAAAAAGTAATCTACTATAGTAAAGAGAAGTTTTAGATCTAGTACAAAACCTTTGTCCCTAGACTCTACAATCCCCGTAGATGAACTCATAGTAGAAACCTTATACCACTTCAGAACCTCTAAACTCTTCAATATATGCATGCCACCCATTGGTGCACGGATCCTAGTACGTGATTTAACTCCTTTGCACGAATCCCAAAACGTGACTCACTAACCAACTTGAGAAAGAAGAATGTTGGCTGCAAAGTTCTTCACTTCATCAACAATGAAGATCAAGAAGCACTCGGTTACAAAACCCTAAGGCGTAAAAGATGCAGTAGCTTCTTTTTGAGAGAATAAGGCTTCGGTCACCTTTTGTATATGTTCTTATTGTATTCTCTTATGTGACGGCTTCTAAAATAAGCCTTATATATGTCTAGGGTTGTGAGAAAAGAAACCCTACACATACATGTCAGCATGGGCCGAAAATCAGATCTGAAAATCTGAAGTTCATAAAGCTCGATCGATCGAAAGGTGTCGAGCCTATCTGTTGCGAGTTATTGAGAGCTATTGAGGGGACAGAAAGTTGCTCGATCGATCGACCTAACTATTGAGAGGTTTTGAGATTGCGATAAAAAGCAACTGAAGAACTCAATAGATAGCCTACCTGTCGAGAGGTGTCGAGTAGCTATCGAGCTTTAAAAAATTAGCACTTCTTCACTTGTTTCTTAGACAGATTTGCATGGCTTCAATACTAGACTTGAACTCTTATTCTTTAAAGTATTAACCACATCCTAGATCTACCCAAATACAAGTAAAATACGTTTTGTCAAAGAATTAGCCAATTTACATAAAATATTGACATATATTCCTTACAAGTGAAACACATATGTCCTAACAATCTCCCTTTTTAGCAATCCGTGACAAAACTACAACAAACAAATGAACATATGAGAGAAGTCATAAATCACTCAACTCATACTCACTTGTTGAATATAATAAAATCTATCCTAACATAAACTCTTGAAAAACTTTACAAGAAGAGAGTTCATGAAAAGTAGACTTTGACAACCTGTATTTTTGAAACACTTAAACAAAACTCATCAAGGCATTTTAGTGTGAAACAGAAATAATAGATTGCATACAAAAGAAAAAAAATGTGTATAAAGAGAGAAAAGAAACGACATATGTAAAGATAGGTGAATAAAACATGCATCATCACATATATATTAAAGATAAGCACAATGTATGTAAGCATGGTCACAAGACCTAAGGTACAAGAACTAGAAGCTAAAAGAAACTTCTACAATAACAAGGAGGTAAGCACTCCCCCAACAAGATGAAACACAACTCTCCCTTACAAAGAAACCACATATTATCACATGTTCTCCCCCTTTTTGTCATGATTGACAAATGGTACAAGAAACCAGAAAGTTTCACCCGAGAAACATAAAGATGATCAAGGATGATCAAGGGGGCACAAAGAATTCATATAAATGCATGAATGTAAGGAAACAAGATGCTATGGATGACAAGATAATAGAAAGATGCAAAACATATGAAACACAACAAGGAAAATGTTAAGCATATAAATCCCAAAAACACACACACACACTAAACAAGTCTAACCGATTTTATATTTTAAAAACAAGTTAAGACAGTTTAGTGAGCATACATCAATACATATAAACCTTGTGATGGTCAAATCATATTGTACTTGCACATGTATCAAAAATAACAAAGAATATTACGTGTTGTGTGTGAAAAAAAAAACATTGCAAGATTACATACGTGTCTTATTGTTATGATGATTTGAGATATGAGAAAATCACTTTAACTCACACACAATCATAACTGTTTGATGGGGACTATCACCTTTGAGGTACATCCTATAACTCTCACATCTCTTAGAAAATACGCTTGCAATCATATTTTAAAGTATTTTGTTCTTATTGCTTTGATTTCTTTGCATATTTTCCTTTATTGAGCAAACCATGCATGGGTATTTAAAAGAGAGAGAGAAGAAATACTCAATTATGTTAAGCCTTTTGACATTGCACTTTTGCTATTGCACTTTTGCTATTGCACTTTTGCTATTGCACTTTTGCTATGCCGAAGCATACAGATGTCATTTCATGATTGGTGGGTAACAGTGGTGAGATGGTTATTTATGCCTTTCTCTTAGGATTTTTTAATCCTTCCCGTAAAAAAGAATGATACGAGTGTTAAGTACAAGAGATCACTTAATTTTACTCATCACAAACAAAGAGTCACAAAGCTCACTTGCTTAGTTATGCATAAAGATACTCGTCTAAGCTACAAGAAATACAAAGTTTAGAAAACTCTATTTCAATGGTCATTTTAAGGTTCACAAGAACCGATGTACACAAACACAAATTGTTTTTGTATTTTTCTAATTTTTCTTTTTTTTTATTTTGAAAAAAAACAAAATAAAAACTAAACAACCAAACAAAAACAGACAAACAACATGAAAGAAAGATGCATATGCATAAAGACATGATAGAAAGGTGCAAATGCATGAAAGCATGATTCCCAAAGTAGATAAGAAATCAAGTAAAGAGAGTCCTACTTTAGATAGAAGAAATTAAAGTAGAGGACAAACAGAAAAGACAGTTAAGTCTTAGGCTCATTTCTCATCCACACAGCACGAGTCTTTGGCCGTGAAGATGAAAATGCATGTGTCCTAGTATGTCTACTAAAGGACATAGAAGAATTAAGATTCTCCTGAAATTGAGTTAAAAAACTCAAAACTTTTAATAACTCTCCAAACAAAGGTGTAGGTCCTTGAGAGGAAACCTGTGACCGTTTGGACATTTGCTTTTGAGGATACAACTTAAAGCAATTAGGACAAATGTGTCCAGAAACACCACAATGGTGACAAACATGTGGTCTAACAAAAGATTTAGAATTAGCCAAAATAGTTTTGGATTTCATACCTTTATCACCTTTCTTAGATTGGGGCACCATGATAGTCCTTGATCCAGAAGCCATGGAAGAGAAGGGGCTGGAGGAGACAGCATATCCTAAGCTAGTCTTATCAGAACCAGGCTTTTGAGCACTCAGTACCTCATTAAGCTTTGCACTAGACATCCTCTCTATTTGAGTTCTAGCTTGACTAAGCTCAACCTTGAGATTCTTGACCTTCTCTTCTAATGAGGTGTTCTCCACAACAAGAGTCTCAACTAATCTTGTAGTCTCATCTAGCTTGACTAACAAATAAGTTTTTTCAGTTTTTACCTCATTAAGATATTTTCTACAAAGATGAGAAGTCTTTTCAGATTTTATGAATTTAGTGCATAGCTTATCATAGGCTTCCTGAAGGGTCAACTTCTCGGGTACTTCCTCATCAGAAGAATCCTCATTGTCACTAGCACTCTCCACAATCACCTTATCGGTTAAGGCAGCAAAGGCCATAACATGACTATATTCATCCACATACTCATTAGAAGAGTCATTCTTAGTGTCACTCCAAGTAGCAACCAACCCTTTATTTTCTGACTTCTTGACCTTTTTTCTCATAAGGTAGTTTGAGCACTCTATCATCATATGACCAAAACCCTTGCACTCATGGCATTTGATGGGGTATTTCTCATTCTTACCCTTCCTAAAGGATCTAGATTTTATAGGAGGTTTGCCTTATCCTTTTTTCTAAATTGAAGAAGCTTGATAATCTCATCAGTTATGAAAGTTAGATCCCCATCCTCCTCCTCATCATCTTCATCTTCAGAGTACTCAATCTCTTCCTCTATACCATTAAGAGCAAAGTTTTTACTCTTTCCACCTTTTCCCATTGAGTCTAATCCCATCTCATAGGTTTGAAGGTTCCCTACAAGCTCAGTCAAAGGAATTTGATCAATGTCTTTTGCTTCTTCAATGGCAGTGATCTTGGCATGGAATCTTTCAAGTAAGGACCTAAGGATTTTCCTAACAATTTTGGATTCTGCTATAGACTCTCCAAGGTTGAAGGCAAAATTCACAATATCTTTGAGTTTAGCATAAAACTCATCAAATGTCTCATCCTTCTCCATCCTTATTTCTTCAAAGCTACTAGTGAGTCTTTGAAACTTTACAGTCTTTACAACCATGGTACCTTCATAGGTGGTTTCAAGAATGGTCCATACTTCCTTGGCAACTTCTATGGATGATATTTTCTTGAATTCCTCATTGATCACCCCACAAAACAAGGCATTCAAGGCCCTATTGTTGAAATTTGCCGCTGTGATTGTTCCAACATCCCAATCCATTGGCACTTTCTTTGGCTTAATCCAGCCAACTTCAACAGCTTGCCATATCTATTCACCTAAAGCCTTTAAAAAACTTTCATACGAACTTTCCAGTACGCATAATTAGTTCCATCAAATAAAGGAGGAATTAAAAGACATTGCCCACAATCCATGACAACGAGGGTCAAGGATCACACTCAGGAAATTAATCCAATCAGAATGTACCCGCTCTGATACCACTTGTTGAGAAATTTAAATCCCGGTTGATAGAATTAACAAGTTTTAAACCCAAGTTGTTAATTAGATTTATTATGCACAAAACTTGTTAAAAAAAAAAAACAAACATCAATATTATGTCAAAATCATATGCAGCAGAAAAATAAATAAGACAAGATATGATGATTTATGAAAACTAATGAAACTAACCAGTTTCACAGTAAAAAACCTAGGGGGGCAAACCTTCCCGAAAGGTAAACTACTATAGTAAAGAGAAGTTTCAGATCTAGTACAAAAATTTTGTCCCTAGACTCTGCAATCTCCGTAGATGAACTCACAGCAAAAACCTTTTACTACTTCAGAACCTCTAAACTCTTCAATATATGAATGCCACATTTTGATGTACGGATCCCAGTACGTGACTAACTCCTTTGCATGAATCTCAGTACGTGACTAACTCATTTGCATGAATCTCAGTACGTGACTCACTAACTAACTTGAGAAAGAAGAATGTTGGCTGCAAATTTCTTCACTTTATAAACAATGAAGATTAAGAAGCATTTGGTTACAAAACCTTAAGGCGCAAAAGATGCAGTAGCTTCTTTTTGAGAGAATAAGGTTTCGGTCACCTTTTGCATATGTTCTCCTTGTATTATCTTATGTGACAGCCTCTAAAATAAGTCTTATATATGTCTAGGGTTGAGAGAAAAGAAACCCTACGCATACATGTCAGCATGGGCCAAAAATCAGATTTGAAAATCTGAAGTTCATAAAGCTCAATCGATCGAGAGGTGTCGAGGAGGTGTCAAGCCTATCTGTTGCGAGCTATCGAGGAGCTATTGAGGGGATAGAAAGTTGCTCGATCGATCGACCTAGCTATCGAGAGGTGTTAAGATTGCGATAAAAAGCAACTGAAGAACTCGATAGATGGCCTAGCTGTCGAGAGGTGTCGAGCAGCTATCGAGCTTTAAAAAATCAGCACTTTTTCACTTATTTCTTGGACAGATTTGCATGGCTTCAATACTAGACTTGAACTCTTGTTCTTTAAAGTATTAAACACATCCTAGATTTACCCAAATACAAATAAAACGCGTTTTGTCAAAGGATTAACCAATTTACATAAAATATTGACATATGTTCCTAACAAGTGAAACACATATGTCCTAACAAGGAGAATGGGCTGACGATTCCCTCTTTAACGACCAAGAAAACCTCTCTTCGGGCTCATGACTTGATTGGAAGACTTTGTCGTAGCCCGCTCCCTTACGGACTAACGACTGTTCAATCATCGCTTCCCTACCTCCTGACATCTATTCACCTACAAACGATGGAGTAATCTAAGAGCCTTTGACAGGTCTCTAATAGAAGTGATGACTAAAACTACAAAGAGCCAAAGAAAAAGAAAAGGAAAATAGAGAAAGAGTACTTATAGGGTAAGAAGATGACTTTGAAGCTGACGAAATATGACAAGGCCGACGTGGTCCACAAGCTGACGGTAATGTAAGCAACGGTATAACTACTCGATTCCTCTCTTAAAGTTTGCAAGGATGAAATAAGAGAAAATATGAGGAAGAGGTGAGTTATTTATAAGACGAAAATACACGGGATACGAAGCGATGCCTTTGTTCATATTCGAGGCCAATTAGTTTGTGCCACATGTCCTAGCATTTAATAATGACTGTTCAAAGGACCATTAATGAACACGCCTTTTTATGAGCAAATGAAAATAAGAGCTGAAAATCAGACTCCATAGCCCATTGACTAAAAGCCGACGGAGCCGTGGAGTAGGGGGCTGCTGATGGGGATAAGTTTAATTGGTAAAATAGAAGAAGCTGTTTTTCTCCAAGCACCTGTCAGCTCTATTATGCATGCTGACGACTTCACGTAGGATGAAGCCATTAGTCTTAATGCTGATGACTTCACGCAAGGTGAAGTCGTTAGTCTCAAGGCCGACAACTTCATCCCACTACCTAACGGCATCTACGCTTGGACTAGATGAGGAGCTGATGGGGAGACAGTTAAAGGCAAGAAAGGAAATAATGACGAGTTTAGCATGACTATACTTGGCCTCCAAGAATATGTATATATGGAAACACCTTATGCCCTACGATTAACCCTAATCGAGGGGATCCTTACAAGGAAAGTATCCCGCGATACATGTATACTAATAAAGATCTTCTCTATAAAGAAAGACATTCTTCACCAAGAAATGGATGTCAACTTTACGTTACTATAAAGATCCCAAAACCCTTATAAATCAAGGTACGCATAATTCACCCTAGCTCTGGCACTCCAGAGTTGTGAACAAGAAATTTCTCTAACTTGACCATCGGAGGGTATTTGGCCGGTACCACACTGGTACCTTTTGTAGGTTCTTCTTCTTCCCTTTATGTTGTGCGAGCCTTGCTTGGAGCATGTGAGGACCATATAGCTCATTGACGATTTTCGGCATTATCAATATATATAGGATGATTTTAATTTTTTATAAATAAAATTTAAAGAGAATATAGGAAATTAAACCTTTTACTTTTTTAAAGTTCAATATATACTTTTTTTAAAGAATATATATTGAAATAAGAGAATATAATTTTGGTTTTTAAATATTACAAACAAAGATCGGTTTAGCTTTGTTTATTACTTTATCATCGTAAAATAAGGGGATTCTAGCATTTTACCCTCATTTTTTAAAAAAATTTGGCAATATGCCCCTGTTTTGAAACTATTTAGGTTCGTGCCCCTATTTTGAAACTCAATTTTAATAAAATCGAGTTTCAATCAAAAACTCGACTGGCTTAAAATCGAGTTATGCCAAATGAAACTTAAAAAAAAAAAAAAAACTTGCATGGAACTCGACTTCCATACCTATAGTGGCGTTTTTTAGTACTATAGCAGCATTTTTTTTTATGGGACTTGAGCTACTTGAACTCAAGTTCCATGCATTTTTTTTTAAAGTTTGATCACCTCATACATATAGTTGCGTTCAGGGAGTCTATAGCAGCATTTTTTTTATGGAACTCGAGCTCCTTGAGCTTGAGTTCCATGCAAGATTTTTTTATTTTTTATTTTAAGTTTGATCCCCCATACATATAGCTGCGTTTAGGGAGTCTATAGTGGCGTTTTTTATGGAACTCGAGCTCCATGAACTCGAGTTCCATGCAAGTGGCATAACTCGAGTTCCATGCAATCGAGTTTTTTGATTGAAACTCGATTTTATTAAAATTGAGTTTCAAAACAGAGGCACGAACCTAAATAGTTTCAAAACAGGGGCATATTGCCAAATATGTTGCTCAATAGGGGCAAAAAGCCAGAATCTCTCGTAAAATAGATCAAACCTAAATATATTTAAAAAAAAAAAATCAAAAGTTATAGAATTTCATTGAAAAGAATCCAAATGTACAATAAAGAAGAGAAAAGATGGATATCCCTCAATCCAAGTTGAGATTTCCCTTAACTCCCTGGCATGATTAGCCAGAGCATAGGCTAACTTATTACACTGTTTAGAAATTGTCATATATGATATATATTCTGCCTAATACACAAAAGCGTGAATTTGTTCTAATACATTTGAAATCTCATTCAAGTATGGTTCCTCCAAGTGAATTAATGCCAGCAACTATGAGTTGACAAACTTCCCTAGTTCATAATAGAAGTGTAGTGCTCTCAACAGATCGTGGCAGCCTGTAGCCATCCATAGTGGGTCTCCTTGGCAAGGAATTAATTCAGTACGGACTATAATAAGAGAACTATGACTATCTACAATAATGCCCAAACCTGCATAATTAGTGGTTTTGAAAAAGGCTAGTGCCATATTCACTTTGAGATGAGGAGAAATAGGTGGCTGCCATTGCCGTGGTTTAGAAGTTGCAGTTGTTGGCTCACATTGCAAAATCTAAATACTTAATGGTCCTAAATTGAAAATTTCATCTAAAAAAATCCAAATTGCATAGAAAGGTTTCTAATGTTCTGAAATTGAAAAAGAAAAAGGAAAAAAAAAAAAAAAAGCATGATTAAGATTAACCACATATTAGCAAAAGTTAGAGCAATTGAAGCTTATGCTTTGCCTGGTTGGGACTTGTGAGAACAATGAATGGCCGTTGTTTGGGTATAATATAGGATAGACCTGAATATTTTTTAAAAGGCAAGTCAATTTTATTCAGCAATCAAACCAAACATCAGTACATAGTAATACTATGATGGAAGTTCCTTCATCCATGCAATTAAATCGAGAGCCAGTACATGGGCCACAACATTGCTGGCATTTAACATGACTAAAATGATGCTAACCCATTGTTGCTGCTAAGACTGTTGTTTCTCGGATAACATATCCATAGGTAATTTGGTTAGGCTATGGTTCGGATAGAACTTTTTTGATAACCGCCGAGTCACCTTCGAACACTGCTCTACCCATCCCCAATTCCTTAATGATCATGACAGCTCTTCTTGCAGCAGTGCTTCCACGCATTCCACTGATGAAGGTAACTGTATTCTCTGCATCATTGCTGCCATGACGACCTCTCCCTTGTAATTCTGTATTACTACTTCAATCTAGCTGCTTGAATTTCCTGAAAAATAGCATCATTGAAGTTCACTTTATAATGGAGGACAGACCTGACATAAGTGGGAATAATCAGCAAAAATCATCAATAGCATCCATCAAATTCTCAAAACTATCAAAATCAATATTGAAAACAATAGAAGAAATTGATGCCATCTTACTTCATTTGAACCAAGGGGGCATACCTAGCACAATCATCAAATTATTTTAGCAAAACGAATCTCATGTTGTATAGGCATGAAAATAAAAAATAAATAATCCAAACAAAAATAGAGGATAACAACATAAAATTTTTACCAATCTTTTAATCTTTACTGATTCCAATTTCAACCAGACATTTTATTGAACACTGAGGTGATGGGGTAGGCCTATCTTTACAAAAGATGTAAGTTTTTATTCATTTTTATTAAACATTACACGAGCAATCAAGAGGGAGAATTACAGAGAGAAAGAGAGAGAAAACAGGTGAACCTGTCAGATGACATTCATGATTCTCTTAAATATACTTTTGGTTGGGTTTTGATCGAACCCAGAGAATAATTAAAACGCACCTGGTGACGGCAGTTCCTCAACTCCTTTACCCACCTGGAGACTGCTGGTCTCGATGCGGTACCTGAGGTTGCGACGACAATCTCGTCATTGGGTAGTGATTTCAAGAAGTTGGACTGGTTCAAGTGAAGTGATGTTGATGATGATGACACCCTTGTGTTCTTCCTATAGCGACCTCAGCTGGTTTGAACAAAGGATGCTGATTCATCGTGACGCGCTTGGCTTGTCTTCACAAAGAATATTGGTTTTGAATGAAAATAGAGAAGTAAGAGACGCGACGGGAACCGGAGGCAGTGGAACAATCGATAAACTAATCGAGAGGAGAGGTAATTATCAGGTTAAAAAAAAAAAAAAAAAAATAACGTTGATATGGAAAATTGGGAGCCCTCAATAGCTTATATGGCAAGCTCTCGTAAAGTTAGCATAAAGTCAAAAATTTCAGTTGTATCATATTTATTATAAATTAGGTTGGATCATAATACGTAAGGTAATAAGTAAGTTTGAACTTTTCATAATATTTGGTCTAAATGTCAATAACAAGCCATCTTTTTATATAATGATAAAAATAAATTAATGTGATCTTTTGGATAATGGTTAAAAAATCTTAATAAAAAAAGGTAAAAAAAAGATAAATGCAAAATTAAAGCGCTACATGGTATAAACTTATGTACTCCCACATGAGGTCTCTTCTTCTTCTTCTTCTTCTCTCTCTCTCTCTCTCTTCTCTCTCTCTCTCTCTCTCTCTCTCTCTCTCTCTCTCTATATATATATATATATATATATTGATTGATGATTGATTGAATATATAGATGCAATTCCTCAAGAATTCAAAAGACTATGACTGTATATTGTAGTTAAAGCCTTGAATATTAGAATCATTTAAAAAAATATATTAAATTGAGTTAATTCAAGAGTGGACATGGCCCTAGATAGGTTCAAGTGGCTTAAAACGATACATGTAGCTGTTCCCAAATAGAGCATTACTATTGGTGGTGCTAAAAAGTCATATTGCTATTTTTAGCACCACAAATTCTAAAAAGTAAGTTGCAATAGTGGAGTTAAAATTAAAACTTTTAGCTCCAAAGCTACAGTGCACCACCATCTATAGTTGTGTACTGTAGCAAGAAGCTAAAGAGAAAAAATTATATTTTATTCATTTCCCCTCCCCTAATTTAATTAAATAATATTTTCTCTCTCCCTTTTTCTTTTTCCAATTTCCTCTTCTTCTTCTTCCTATTTCCTCTTCACAGGTCTCACTGTGTCCATTATTCTCTCCCCCTTTCATTTTTTTTTCTTTCTTCCTCATTCTTCTTACTGCTCCACACTGACACCATGGATCATGTTGTTGTGGTGGTGGTGGTGGTTCACGCCATTGATCACGCTAATAACATGGATAAATACTTATAACCTATATCCTTGGTATAGTGGTGAGTTTGGCCTTAAAGTTGTACATGTTGGGCAAATGGGTGGACTGGATGGTATTCACGGGCAAATCAGATGGATGTTATTAGTGGTTTTGTGGGTCTTGGTGTGAGTTTTTTTACTAGGCAATTTTCAGTATGAGTTTGGGTGGGTGCAGTATTGTGCAAGTGGGTGGTCTAGGTGGTGTTCTTGGAAGTCTAGGTGGTGTTTGATATGGGTTTGTGGGTTTCATATGGTTTTCCGATCTGTGGTGGCGGTGATTAGGTGGGTTTGTGGTGGTGGTTGTTGTTGTTATGGGTTTGTGGTGGTGGTGATTTGGTGGGTTTGTGGCTGTGGTGATTTTTTTTTCCCTTTCCTATTGTGGGCTATGGTTGTCGTGGTAGTGGTTTTGGTTGTGGTTATGGTTGGCGGTGAAAGTGGTTGTGGTTGGGGTTGGTTCTTGAAGTTTGTGGGGATGTTTTTATTATTATTCTAATGAGTTCTTTATTTTATTTTAATTAAATAACTAAAAATATAGATCCATTGATGTTGGGTTGTAAAGTAAATAAATAAAGTGGCTTTTGTAGGCACTAAATAGCCAAAATTTTGCCTCCACCAATGTGGATGCTCTTAGTAGGGACTAAGGCTGCGTTTGTTTTGGCTTCAAACGATTTCAGGAAATCCTTTTACACCTTTGTGGGTGTTTGGTACTTATGGAAAATACGGTCAACGGAAAATACGGTTCACGTTGACCGGAAAATAAGACCCTAATGCTATAAAATCGTTTACACTCTTATTTTACCTTCAATGAATTTTTGGAAAACACACCCGAAGAGAGAGAGAGAGTGAGAGCACACACCCGAAGACAAAGAGAGAGCTAGAAGGGAAAGTGAAGAAGACAACCCAACCTTCGCTGGTATCAAACCCACCCACCGACCTTGTCACCGTTGCCTCCTTCAGGCCCACCCATCGATCTCGCCGCTATCAGACCTATGCCACCGATCTTGCCTCTGCCACCTCTAGATCGAACCCACCATGACCCTTGTCGATAAGCGACCCACCTGACCCAGTCGACGAGCGACCCACAGTGACCCAGTTGCCTCCACCGTGCGATCTTGCCTCCGCCGCCTTTAGATCGAACCCAGTCACCTCCCTCTCTTCCTTCTTCTCTCAATTTGACCGGATTAGATGAATTTTATGGTTTGGTTTGGTATTATATATTTGTTTGGAAGCTGAGAAAATGTGAGCATCAAGTAGAAAATGTGCTTTCTATAGTATTTTCAAGAACACAACCAAACACTAAAAAATACTTTTCAAAATATTTTTTAAAATGCCACCAAACACTTAAAAATATTTTCTTTTCCTGAAAATATTTTCACCTGAAAATATTTTACACTTGGAAAACATTTTATATTGAACCAAACACAGCCTAAGGCTTAGTTAAGTTATACGTGTACTTTTTTGTGTGTGTGGAAGTTATAAGTGTACAAATGATAGGATTTTTTTTTTCTTCTTTAGGAAATACAAATGATAGGATCTAGAAATTTTATTTTATGAAAACAAAATTTTCTAGATATATACCAAGGAAAAATGCCAAGACATACCAGTTGTTGAGGGTGTTTTTTCTTCGTCGTCCATATGTTAGGGGAGTCAAGACCGAGACTCAACTTTAAGCTTCGAATATGGCCTAAAGGCTATCGGTGAAGTGTGAAAGGCCCATTTTGATCAAGGTCTAGGTTGCATCCAACAAATATTATAATAAGGCTCCAAAATACCTCCTGCAAAGCTAAGATAGTACAAAGGATGGCCCACCAAAATGAGTGCTTAAATAATAGTCTAGCGGTAAGCAAGAGAAACGTCCAACGGTAGATGTTTGGAATATCAATAAATGTATTTGTATAGTAAAAATTATGCATTTCCTCCTTAGTTGGTTAATATAAAAGTGGACCCATTATAAAAAGTATACAAGAGGAAAAATGGTCTAGCAGTGAATATAACAAACCTCCAGCGGTAGATGTTTGACAGGTTAATAAGTGTGTTTACATGGTAAAAATCATATGTTTTTCTTATTATTATTAATTCAACATAAGGGAAAACTTCCATTGTGTCCAAAACATTATGCCTTTCATAATAATAATAATAGATAAGGATTAAAGGCTTCATAATTACAAATAAAAGAGAAAAAAATAGGATGGAATGAAGGGAGAGAGAGAGATTCCAACTCAGTGCAGCACATATTAAACTAATATTTTTGGAATATTTATATGTGGGGCATCAATGGTGTAGTGTAGGCTATTTTTGAGTGAGGGGGTATTTAACCTAGTGGTGGTGTGATGGAGTTAATGTTGAGGCTAAGGCTTTAATGGGTAAAGAGTTGTTTGTGATTGATTAGGAAACATTTATGGGCTGTGAATATGCTTTTAAAGAAAGGGAATGTTTGAAACTAAGTAAGTGTGGGCTAAGGGGAATGATTCTTAGGAAGAGTTGAACCATAAACAAAGTGACAAAAGTCAAATATTTGAGATTGGTTCTAGTGTCTTGTGGGCTGGTATGCTTAGGTTTTTATAGGGGGGGTTTAAGAGAGCATTAATTAGCAAAAGTCCAAAACGTAGGACTGATTTAGGGGGAGAATAACTGATATAATTATCCTAGGATTTGACATAAAATGGGAGATTTGGGGCTGTTTTGCTTCTTTGGACAATGTCACACATGGGTCAAAATTAGCATAATCTTGTATTAAATGCTAAGAATTCTGAGATTGTGTTCAGCCAATGGGATTAAGGCAGGTGTTATGGAGGAATCCTAATGCTGCAATTGAGATTTGGACCCTAGGAAGTTGGATTCAATACCCTAAGCCAGAAGTCAAAGTTTAAGTCCACTTTAGAGGGTTCCACTAAAGATCCCTTTATGTCCTCCAAATCACATGTTCCCAAATTTTCCCCTTTAGGATTCATGGGTTTGGTTCATGAACTAATTACATACATTTTTAGTAATAAAATAAACTATTTAGTTGAGAATTTCATGAGCTTGGAAGTCTTGGTTATGGCTTCCTTGAGTTGTGACCAAAACTTAAGGAAGAAGAGTATTTATTGCACGTTAGCCTTTAGGTGTCAGCCTCTGGTATTGTTCACGTCAGAGTTGGTAGTGGGGCAGGTGGCCAACTCCTAATTTGGTTTGAGAGCTTGGTTGCTTCTTGAGGTGACCTCTTGCGGAAGGTGGAACTGAATTTAGTTCTCTAGCCGAGTCAGTTTGCACACATAGACTGTTTTGGTTGAGATTTCATGTTAGGTTAGGCCATGAGGGCTAAATATTTTGGTGGGCCTCTGACTTGGTGGTTCTCTCCACTTGGACCTATCCTTTTGCTTTCTCATTGTGGGCCCTACAAAATGAACAAAGCTACTATATATTGCCATGGATTTTATTCCACATAAGTTTTAGTTGTTAGTAGAAATAAAATGATTCCATGAGATTTAATAAATATTTATGATAGGTTTTGGGTATTAATTTCCATTGGCTTTAAATAACAACTTGTATAGTTTCTCATGATTTTTGTTATGAATTATATTTGTAAATGATATTTTCTTTGGGACTTTAAATAATGACCTCCAATATTTCTTGAGAATAATATTTACCATGGGTTTTAAATAGAAGCAATATTCATGGGTTCCAAATAAACTATGGTAACAACCATTATAGTGAAATAATGTGATATTCTCATGGGTTTTTCTATAGATAATGATAATATACTTGTAAGTTGAATAACTATCATGAGTTTTAAAAATAGATATTATGAATGTTGTGACCATGGGTTCTTATATAAATTCTATGGGTTTATATTATGGTTAAAATAAATAATCATAACTTTCCATGGGCTTTTAGATTAGTAACACAAATTCATAATTCTCCATGAGCTTGATATATGTTTGCCATGGGTTTCGGGAAAATGAATAGTGTTATGTAACAGAAATGGTTACCATGGGTTTTATAATATGGTATGAAATAAATACATATTATGGGTTTAAGATAAATTATAAAGTTCCATTGGTTTTTGTATTAGGTTTTTATATTAGTAACACAAATTCATAATTCTCCATGGGCTTGATATATGTTTACCATAGGTTTTGGAAAAATGAATAGTGTCGTGTAACATAAATGGTTACCATGGGTTTTATAGATTTCATAGGATTTTAGTATTATAGTAATGGGTTTAAGAACTAAAACATTGTTAATCATTGGACTTTAAGTGAAATACTTATGATATAGTGTTAGGAACCTAGAGGTTCCTAATGGGGATGGGTATGAATTGTAGGGGAGTTGATGGGAATTGTAGGAAAATTGACTTAATTCAAGATAGTTACCCTCCATAACAGGGGCGGCCCAACATAATTTGGGGCCTAAGGTGAAAAATTTATGCAGGGCCTTTAATATGTAAATATTAATTAAACAAAATTATTTAATACTAATCAAATTAATGTTAATTTGATACATTAAATACATAAATAATACCAACTAGACTAATGTTAATTTCATATAGAGAATTGAATATCATAGTTAAACTATAAATATTAATAAAAAGAAATAAAAATATATTGCGATTTAAAAAGATACTTTATTTTGAATATAAGACGATGCATAGTTAAATAAAGTTGTAATTTAATTTTTAATTTTATATTTTGATTTCAAGAGAGAGAGATAGATATTATTTGGTGTGTGGCTTTGTAGGGTATTAGTTTACAAAAATCAAAGTCTCAAACTATCTTGGGAGATTAATCTATAATTGATGATTTAACACATTTGCAACATCTTTTTGAAATATTTTAGGATTTCAATTGAGTTAAGGTTCTATTGGTCTCGTACTTTGAGAGTCTTAATAGAAATGAAAAAGATGCGCTAATTAAAAGCACTATAAAATGTTCAAAATATAATGTGACATTGTCTTTCGTTGATGAACTTCATCAATTTAACTAATGAATGTTTATATCACTTTTTTGTAATTAATAACACAGAAATTTGTAAGCCAATAGTAAAATTTGTAGTATCTTTAACATCACTAATAAAAAAAAATGTACAACCTCTAGAAAATATATATAATTTTATAAAAATTTGGGTCTTTAAATATGAAAAGTGGGTCCTTTTTTCTTAAGCAAATTTTTTTTTGGGTGGGGCCTTAGGCCTAGGCCTTGGGCCGGCACTGCATAGAGAGAGAGAGAGAGAGAGAGATGCACTAATGCACTAAGAAATTGGTTTATTCTTCAATTGGTATCTCATATTGGATTGCAATCTTGTATTTATAGGAGACTAGTTCTAATCTCATTGGCTCACATGGCCTCATTTTATTGGTTCTATTATTCCCCATGTGCATTAATAATTCCAACATGTGCTAAATGTGATTAACATGCTTGGAATTGTAACTAACTAACTAACTAAATCTCAATATAAAAATTATTATCCATATGTGTATAGCATTCCTAACATTTCTCTCCCCTTGAAAACACCTTGCCCACAAGGTGTTGTTGTGAAATAGTATCTTCATCAAATGAGATCTTCCAATGGATCAATACCGTAGTGACATTTTAATCACCATATTCATGCATTTCTCTTTGACAAGGGGTCCTGTGCACATGAAGGTTTCTTCTTCGTAGATCTTCAAACTTTGCTCAAAATCTTGAGCCTTCAATGGTTCTTTAATCTTTAAGGTTATATTGGTTCTTTGAACCTTGAAATGTTCTTGTATCCTCAAGACCTTATTTGATTCTAGAACCATTAAAATTCTTGGCGCTTGTATCTTGGATTCTTGGATCAACAACACTTGGATTGCCAATTCTTGAATCATAGACTCTTGAATGGAAGCCTCCATTGGTGCATCAAGAATTGGTTCTTGGAAAATCATCATCACCACCTTTGTTGGTTCTTTTGACTAAACTTCAAGGGCAGTATGCACATGTATACCATCATACACTTTGACACAAAAATCAATATCTCAGCTTGCAACAACAGTAGTAGATTCTTGGAACTTGATTTGTTCTTCGAGTTTCATTTAATCAAGAGATTGTATCTCCTCTTCCGTCATGTTCTCGAGACCCTCTTGTAATCTTGAGAGCTCTTCCTTTATGGCCAAGTTAGATTCATCCAAGGCCTTGAATTTCTCTAAAATGGCATTGTGAGATTCGTACAAAGCCTTGAAATTCTTTGAAACTTCATTCACCATTTTTAAGATTTTTTGCCTGTCATATTCACCCGTATCGAGATCAACGGCTCTGATTCCAAATGTTAGGAAGTTTCCTAATGAGGATGGGTTTGAATTATAGGGGGGTTAATGGGAATTGTAGAAAAATTGACTTACTTCGAGGTAGTCACCCTCCATAGAGAGAGAGAGAGAGAGAGAGAGAGAGAGAGATGCACTAATGCACTAAGAAGTTGATTTATTCTTCAATTGATATTTTATATTGGATTAGAATCATGTATTTATAGGAGACTAGCTCTAATCTCATTGGCTCACATGGCCTTATCTTATTGGTTCTATTATTCCCCATGTGCATTAATAATTCCAACATGTGCTAAATGTGATTAACATGCTTGGAATTGTAACTAACTAATTAACTAACTAAATCTCAATACAACAATTATTATCCATATGCTTATAGCATTCCACATATAGTATTTTGCCAAGTATTGGTAATTTTGGGCTTTTTACTAGTTTGGGCTTTTAATAATGGCAACGTAAATTAGGCTTTTGATATTGCCAATGAAAATTGGGCTTTTAATATATTGCAAAACATAAGTATTCTTGGACTTTAAAAAGAATTGGATATGTGCATTGGGCTCGTATGGCCGATTTTGGACTTAGCTAGATAATGATAATAAAATTTGATAAGATTTGAGTTTTTTGGGCTTTTTGTGATAGTTTATATCATTTTTTTATATAAGATAAAATTTCTACTCTAGCATAATCTTAGTGTATATGTGCGTGAAATTCCCTCTTGAAGACTTGAACCCCAACCCTTATTACCCCCCATACCTCACAACCACTTATACTTGTGGAGTGACCACCGCACCAAGAGTGCGCGGTGGTGTGATAGTTTATATCATAAACTAATTTAGATAATGAAATATTCGTGGTTAACAAAATAATATGGCAAAAAAAAAAAATTTTGTGAAAGCCAACTTCTTAGTGGTATTTGAAAAAAAAAATAGGTGAAAAATAATATTAGGTGTAAAAAAAATGCACCCTAACACCCGCTAAACTTTGGAAAAGTAATTATTATCCCAGAATTTTTAATTTAGATAATTTATTCTCTAAACTTCATACATGTGCTAAACTGAGGAATCTATTAGTTAGCCATTTAAATCAACTAACATCACTCATGTGACACACATGTAGACTAAACCCAAACCAATTGAGAGAGATAGAGAGAAACACAGGTTCAATTTGATTTAAAAATGAGGGAGAGGTGACGTCATTTTATTATTACAATAGCCATTTAAGGAAGTTGAAGTTTAAAGTAGTTGTTTTTAGTCCCTAATTTACATAAAATGATAACTTCTAATCCATACGATTAAATATCTCTTAGGGAACTTTTCAAAAAAAAAAAAAAAATCTCTAAGGGAAGAATGACTTATATAGCCAAAGTAAATTGACATGTCATAGCTCAATTAGACATGTTAGAGACTAAAATAATTAGTTTATGCTTTTTAAATAATGAAAAAAATTATTTTAAATTTCAAAGGGTAAAATGTATCGTGAATTAAAGTTTAGAATAATATATATAAATCACCTGACGTCAAGATTCCAATTTAACATATGCATAAATGCTAATAAAGAACGAACCAATGAAAAATTGAAAGAATAGCTCAGTTTTTTTTTTTAAAATATATTTTTTATATTATAAAATCTCTGTTTTTTTTTTTTTAAAATTTTTTTTATACACCTTATAAAATCTTTAGATTAAATAATATCTCCGTTTTTTTTTTTTTTTTTGATTTTTTATTTTTTTTTTATACACCTTATGAGCAAGAATTAAAGTGTATATATATATATATATATATATATATATATAAAATATGGACCACTTGCCACTGGCTATAAATATTTAACAAATGGGTTGGCTGCATGTAGGCTTTAGAAGGGGTGATGAAATAATGTGGACCTCTTGTCCACTTGCTAGGAATATCTTAGGGAATAATTTACAAAATTACCCTTACTTAAATTTTAATGCCCAAACCTGTTTTTTGGGTGGTATGGTCCCACTATAACCTTTTGTTGCACAAATGTTAGTTACTTTTTAATTATTGTGGTTTCACTCTACTCTCTTTGCTAGAGTATTTTTAGTAAAAATAAACAATAAACTTATTATATTTTGTTTTTAACTTTTATCTATAGTACTATTAACAAATGTTTTCATCAAAAGGTTGTAGATAAGTTTTTCTCAAATGGAAATCTATTTGTGAATTGTTTATTTTCGATAAATTATTTACATAAAATGAGACAAAAAGCTAAAAGTTAGCATATTTCTAAAAAATCTGAAAATTTGATTATTGGAATAAAGTTAAGACAAAAATTAATATGAGAACAACAAATAGTACTTAAAATAAAAAAGCTAGTTTATAATCTTTCAGCAAATACGCTTAGCAAATTCATGCTTTTATTTTTAAATTCAAAATTACATTGGTAATATTTTAATAAATGATGGAGGGGATTGATTTTTTTTGTGGAAAAATTATAAGGTCCTCATAGTGGACAAATGACGTGGTCTATCATTCCACTAAAAGGACAAATGGTATAGTTTATCATTCCACTAAAAAATTTCAACTTATTTAAAATTGCTGAAATAGAAATTTTTTTTAAGCAAAAATTGATTACTGACTCAGCAATTTTAAACAAATGAGAATCTTTCAGTGGAATGATGGACAAGTGACATGGTCCACCATAGAACGGCATAATTATTCCTTCCCATGGGAAGAACTAAATTTCAAATCCTTACCCCAACTTGTTGTGCCAAAAAAAATGTTTTACTGGCTACATGCAAAGAAAGATTCAGCCAAGCTAGGCTTACACAAGAGGAGCTTGTGGTTTATAAGTGCTCAGTATGACATTTGCATGCTCCTGCACCACTTTCCAAGCCGTGAGAACGTGTCGTTCCTCAACTAGAGTTGCACCAACGGCAAATCTTATCACGTATACTCCCTCGACCACAGCATGAGTCATGAAGACACAGCCCGACATGTTGATGGACTCCAACAATTTGCGGTTTGCCTCATTCGCATGTTCCTCGCTTGCTATGTCAAGCTTACCATTTTTGTATATTGTCTCACTTAGTGCTGATGGAAAAATCCTAAAACAAACCATGGCAAAATTTGTAGGGACCACAATTTCAAACCTTTTATCCATAGCTACAAGCCCTTCAAAAAGGTTGGCCATTTTCACATGGTTTCTCATGAAGCTCCTAAGGTTAGCTACACCATAGCTTCTAAGCACAAACCATAATTTCAAGGAACGAAATCTTCGGCTTAGGGTTATCTGCCAGTCTTTATAGTCCACTACTTGCTGTGAATCTGAAGCTTTATTCCTCAAATACTCAGGGTTGGTTGAGAGTGACTTTATCAAGGCGCTCGGATCTTTTACCCAAAGGCAGCAACAATCCAAAGAGGTTAAGAACCACTTGTGTGCATTGAGACTAAATGAGTTCGTACCCTCAATACCATCGATGAAGTGCCGAAACTCAGGACAAATACAGGCGCTTCCAGCATAAGCAGCATCAACATGAACCCACATTCCATAATCTTTTGCCACAGCACATAACGATTCTAGTGGATCAATGGCAGCCGTTGGAGTTGTTCCCACAGTGGCACATAAAAACAATGGGACTAGGCCTGCTTCCACATCTTCACAAATTTGGGCTCGTAGTGAGTTTGGTGATAGTGCATATGATGTTGACTTGGAAGTCTTGATGGCTCTGAAATTCATTGGATGGATCCCTGCTATTTGTGCTGCTTTTTGGAATGCACTATGTGTTTGGTCAGAAGCATAAACTACCAACTTCTCCAGGTTTTCTCTCCCAATTTGGCTAAGCATTTGATCCCTTGCAGCGACGAGTGTGCACAAAACGGCCTCACAAGTAGTACCTTGTATCACACCCCCACCATTGCCGGAGAAGAGGAAAGTCTTGGGTAGATCAAGTATCTCTCCAAGCCAATCCATGACTATTGTCTCTAGCTCAGTCGCGGCTGGTGATGCAATCCAATTGAATCCAACCACATTGAAGCCGGTGCTAAGCATATCTCCAAGAAACGCCGCTATGCTACTAGTGCATTGGAAGTAAGCAAAGAAGTTTGGGCTTTGCCAATGTGTTAAACCAGGAACAATGTGCTCCTGCACGTCTTGGAGAATGGTTTCAATGGGTTCTGGATTATGTGGGGTGGACTTTGGCAAGCGTTTTTGGAGATATCCCGGTTCAACTTGGCTTAGAACTGGGTATTTCTCTACATCGCGATAATAATCAGCTAGGAAATCTATGATCATATGGCCTTGTCGCCTGAACTCCTCAGGGTCCAAAGGGCTAATGTTAGAGGAAGAAGTGTGGCTGGCTACATTGTTGGCATTGAGGCTACCCATAAATAAAGAAATATATGTGGTACAGAGAAAAAAATATGGTTCAGGCTTTGATTTTCTGGTGGTAGGGTTATTTATTGTAGTGAAAGGAAAAAGCAAGAAATGAGAAAGTTTAGACTATCGATATCTTGTAGCCGATGGTATAGATAGAAGGGAATGAAGAAGAGATTATATATATAAATAAAAGTGACGAAGCCCCGTGACCTGGGAAATCGAACGATACAGTGTAAGGATGTCCTATTAAAAAATTCAAATTTGCATTACCCAATAAGATACTGCCATTGCTAAAAAAAAAAAAAAAAAAAAAAATACTGCCATGCCAGATTTTTTTTTTTTTTTTTTTAAATTAAAAGATTGGATAGATAACCCTATGTTGTACCTACCATCCGCACGGACCTGTGCTTGCTAACCCGAACCAATAAAGATTGGATAGATAAACCTGTGTCAGATTTTTGCATCCACACAAAGCAAATAGATGTGCTGATAATTTAGTTAAGATGGGAAGGTAGAAAGTTTTCGATTTTCCTTTCTACCAAAAAAAAAAAAAAAAAAAAATACAAACCGTTCACGGACTTCCCAAAAAGAGAGTTTAACGGCTAAATGAACAAAAGAAGTAAATGTTGGTGGCCTACTTATCTGGTAGATGTTGTGTCAAAATGCATCAAAATGGAAATTAAAATGGTTTTATTGTACGCTAACAAAATATATATATGTAGCAAATAGATGCACTGATAGTTTAGCTAGGATGGGAAGGTAGAAAGCTTTCAATCTTCCTTTCTACCAAAAAAAAAAAAAAAAAAAAAAAGAAAAGAAAAAGAAAACCGTCCATAGACTTCCCAAAATGAGTTAAATAGCTTAATGAACAAAAGAAGTAAATGTTGGTGGCCTTTGTATCCAGTAGATATTGTGTCAAAATGTGTCAAAATGGAAATTAAAATGTTTTTATTGTCCGACAGGTTATAGTCGTATGCTAGCAAAATATATATATATGCGCTGATAGTTTAGCTAAGATGGGAAGGTAGAAAGCTTTCGATTTTCCTTTCTACCAGAAAAAAAAAAAAAAAAAAAAAAACCATCCACGGACTTCCCAAAAAAAGAGTTTAACGGCTAAATGAACAAAAGAAGTAAATGTTGGTGGCCTACTTAGGGGCATTGAATCTGTCCAGGTCAAGATTTTTTGGAATCTCATGGCCAACGTGATTCTTGTCCACGAATTGATTGATCTATAGTGATTTGGATGATGTTTCCACTTTAAAAATACTTTCAATCCAGTTTAGAGGAAAAATCCTCCAATCTACCACAAAAGGCTATTGAAATTTAAAATGATATCTGCATGTAATATTAAATTGACAGCAATATTCCAATGAAAATTGAAAAGAAAAGAAAAGATTAACTTAAGTGATCAAAACACATAATGTAAAACCGCGTTTTTTTTTTTTTAATAAAAATCAAAATTATAATGGATGATTAAAATGATTTAAATAAATAGTAAAAATTTAAATTTCTTGAAATTTTTGGTAGTTTTAATTGGCGTAGTGTTTTAAATTCTTAAAATTTTTTTTACTTAGAGTAAATCATATAATATTTAATAGAATTTTGTATCCAATAAATGGAGGATTTGTTTTTATGAATTATATATGGTGGCTGTGCCAAGTGCTGGCCCTCCTCTCTTGTCATGTGGGGAAAATTTTTCCCCCTTTATATTGCAAACCTAAGATTGTGTACAACATGATGTTGCTATATGGCTCACAAAAAAGACATTTTCTAAAGTTTAATAAGGTTTAAAATACTATTTCAAATTAAATCCAATTGCCAAATGTGTTGAAAAATTTAAAAGAAAGTTCATCATTTATTTTGAATTGTTTTAAATACATATATATTTTTTCTTTATATTGGATCAAAGAAATGATGGAAGATACTGATGTGGGTAATGTTGATACCTGTGTAAATGGAAGTTCAAATTGATCAACATAGGCAAAGAGAATTGGCCTTTTGAGTAATGCCCTATAAGGTGTTTGTCAAAATGCTTGACCATAAGACATCCTCACTACGTTATCTGCCTCATAAGCCTCATGCAGTCAGGCTTCCGTTTCACGCTGCTTCCACCAATGGCCACTTCAAGTTACCTTTCCTGCCACTCACTCCTGAGTCCTCTCCCAAGCTTCTCTATGTTCTAGAGGACCAAAAGTCTCTGCCATCTCATTGATCAAGCTGCTTTCACTACCTCTTAAGCCCAGCCCAAGGGAGTTATCAGTTATGACATTGTTATAAATGTCATATAAACTGAGCATATTTTAATTTAATGCATTATAGCTATTAAATCTCCGGCTTTACAATGGAATTTGAATTGAGTTACACTTTTGGATGGTCTTATGAGGCCAATGGTTAACTTTGGCTATGCATTTCTTTAGTGGTTGTTTTGGTTTTATTTCAATGATTAGTAACATGCGTTGAGGAGACAATAACAATTCTTTTTTTTTTTTTTTTTTTTAATTTATTTTATTTTATTTATTTTATTTTATCAAGAAAAGCCTAATTTTTATTTTCCCAAAAGTTTCTTAGGAGATCATATGAGGCTTTTGTAGGTCTATCGTGTGGAATTCATGATGTGTGTGGGTCCTTTTTGTTCTTTCATGGTTGAACAAAAATTTTTATATATGAGATAATGTTGTGATTGTAGGAGGCAAAATTTTAAGCCAATCATAAAATGTCACATCAAAATTTGGTGACAAATTCTAGATTAATATGTCATTATTTAATTATCCTAATTAAATAAGATAAATATCTCAATTAAATTGGAATGATAATAGTTAATAATTATCTTTATTAAAATAAATAAAAATAGAGATAATTATCTACAAGGAGGTCAATCCCAAGTGGAACTTAACCTTTGAAACCACTATAAATAAAGGGCGTACCTCCTCTCATTCTACGCAATTTTTCTAAGACGTTAAAACTCTAGAGAAATTTTTCCTCAAGAACATACGAAGAACATTCAAAGAAGTTCTTTGAAGTTCTATTAGAATCAAGCTGGAAAGCCTTCATAAACCTCAACAAACCCCAAATCCTTGAAGCTCAACGAATCAAGTCTCTAAAGCCTTGAGGAACTTCAAACTAAAAGCCTTCACCAATCTTCATTAGATTCGGGTACCAAGTGACACACTCACCAACTCATAGCCCAGAGTCACTGGATCATTTCTTGTTGACTGTAAATGACAGACCATGCTGTTCGGACCAACGTAATGTTCATTACATTACAAGTTGAGAGGTGTTACATCCTAGCTATGAAAAACAATGAAACAACAAACCCACCCTATAACGTAATGACTTAGAACCTACCCTTTGGTTGGTTCTAGTTAAAATTGCATTGGATGTTGTGTGTGTTTGTTTGGTTGATTGATTGATGTGGATGGGGACTTAGCTTTGATTAACCTGACTAAGCCTGTCATTAGAGGAGAATTTGGTCAAGAACTGAAGGAAGATTGTAAAGAGAACCTAAGCCCGACACTCAAGCCAGTAGCTCTAGTTCCAAGCCAATAACATTTATTTTTGTTGTCATATTTTGACATAGAAGAATTATGCATCATTATAGCGTTCATCAGATATTTTGTTTGTAGAAGAATTATGCATCATTATAGTGTTCGTTTGATATCTCGTTTTTATATCGTACTATTTTAAATTATATTATTTTTTAAAATCTTACAATTTTTTTAAAATAATCATAGTAAAAAAATTATAAAAAGGAAAAAGAAAAGAAAAGTTAATGAATGTTCCAAGCACTAGTTTAGAAACTATTTTTAAAAACGATTCATGAGTAAAGAAAAAAGCAAATAACATTTTTTATAGTTTTTTATATTTCCTATAAAAATGGAATTAAAACTTTTCTAAAATTGTCAATTAACAAATATCTTAATAGTTTCTGTTATAAGACACAAAAAATACAAGTAAAAATAAAAGATATATCAAATGGACACAGTCCCTATTCTTTAGTGTTTAACTAGTCGCTAACTCGTGTTATGCATAGAAACCTACCTATTTATGAGGTAGACTAAAATAACTTTATAAAATCTTAAATTGATTAAGAAACTACACTATTGCATGATTTGCTTTTATATGACTTCAATTTGTGTTACAATTTGATGAAGAAGTCATTGCTTTAATATGTAATAGCTTACAAAAAATTTGTCAGACAGTTTCAGATACTGTTAAAAAATAATTCAAAAATTCAGATATTAAAACTTTTGAAAAACCAAAAAATATTAAAGAATCAAATGACTCATTACTTAGAAATTATTAAAACAAAACAAAATATATATGACTAAACAATAGAGAAATATAATAGAAATACCATAAAATTACTTCTTTATTTTGTAAAAAATGGTTAAAGAGAGTTTGATGGTTCATGTACAAAAATCACTTTTTAAAAAATACATGGAAAACCATAAAATAATTTTTTTTAACAAAGTAGGGGAGAAGAGAATAACATTAGAAGAGCTCATACCTCTACTCGGCTTTAAAAAAAATTATTGGAGTTTGCATTGCTTTTATAGTGTTCATGATTAACCTCGCAAATTTGGAGATAAATTATCAAAGTTTGAGTTTGAGTTTGAGTTTAAGTTGGACTTGTTAGAGAGATAAACCTTCACTCCTTATTAAGTTTGGATTAAACAAAAATAATTTTGTTTTAAAAAAATTGATAATGATGAGTTTGAGTTTAAGTTGAACTTATTAAGGAGATAAAGTTTTACTCCTTGTTAAGTTTTAATTAAACAAAAATAATTTTATTTAAATAACATGATAATTTTATTTAAATATTGTGCTGACGTAGAAAATTGTGAGAGCTTTAGAGGTTTCGGTTTTATATATATATATATATATATATATATTAGTATTATACTCGTGCGATGCACGGCTTAATAAAAAACATTTTGCTAATATAATTAAATTTAATAAAAAATAAAATGAAAAAGATTTAATTCAAAATTTAAGATTAAAAAATAAATTGTACTTGTACACTTAAAAGAAATTTAATTTTTATTTCTTATTTTGATATTTAAATCATTTGTTTTAGTGTTGATTTCATTAAAATTATTATAAGTTATATCAACTCTAAACCAACATATGTATCCATATGTAACATTCTAAATTAATAATAAATAAAAATATAATACTCTAACTTAATGTAACATTCTAACTTACTAATAAATAAATATAACACCATAACTTAAAGTAATGTTTGTAATTGTATTATGTTTTAGCCTTTAAGAACACATATATTATTTTTTTATCATAAAAAAACACAGATATTAATATTACACATGAAAAAAATAATGAATTCAATAATTGAAATGGTTGAAAAAAAAATTAAGCCAAAACCTCAAATCATTAATGAAGAAATATCCAAAATTTTTAATTTAAAAAAAAAAACGGAGTTAAGTAAGGATAGACTAACATAGAAATTTGGACAAATGGATTCTCTCATATCCAATTTCATGTTTGACAGCAAATTTTGCTTTTAATTAAAGAATATAGATTATATGGAACAAAACACCAAACAAAATCCATAACAAATTAAATCCATTATAAAATATTGATGTCAACAACAAATAATCATGTAATAAGAAATTAAAAAATACAAATATATTGCTTGCTATATTGACTTCAAAAAAAAAAAAAAAAACACTAAAAGGTGTGATCAAACATAGAATTTGAGCCTATCTATAATACTTGTTGATAAAAATCATATTATATATAATAAAAAGGCAACAAATACACAAAGTATATTCAATTTGATGAAAGAAACAAAAAATTACCTGCAAGGTTGTAGGTAGGGCAGGGAGGAAAAAGGAAAAATATAGCAAATAATTGTAAAGTATGTAGTAGAAATAAAGAAATACCAAAAAACTGTGTGTATACATAGTGGGAATTTTAGGTTGTGAAAAAGATGATATGAACAAAAAGAAGTAGTTTAGGTGAAACTCAAATACTTTTTTTTTTTTTTTTTACTTTATTATTAGGAAAAAGATGACATAAGATGCAAATTTATCCACCCAAAAAAAAAAAAAAAAAAAAAATTGCAAGTTCTATCTTTTTTTCCCCACAGCCTATGTGATTTATAACTGAGCTGCCTATTGTGGGGGTAAAAGGCCTGAGATTCATTTTTGGGTCATGGGCTTGGTCTGAGGACACTTACTTGTTCGTGGACAGATTGACGATAATAATGATATCAAACTTACAGACTCAAAAGCAAATGCAGCAGACGAAGTTAATGGAAATAATCCGAGGAGTATCTCCTCTGCTAAGTGAAGTGAGGGTTAGGTGGTACGCCATGTTGGATAAAATGATATTTTAGAATGTCTTGTGTATGAAGATATGTTTCATAAGGGAACAGACAACAAGAACAATTGGAAAATATCTTAGAGAAAGATGCTAACTCCGCATTGAATGCTCTGTACCTAAATCTCTAGTCGCATTAATGAGGAAGTGATATCTGAATAGTGATTCTCAGCCTTACAGCTATTACCTAAAAACTTCAAGAATGTGTTGATGGGACAAGTATCCATGTTAGCAGTCTAGATCTACACGTGGAGACCAAGAAAGAAGGGGGGGAGGAAGTATAAGAAGGAAGAAGGTCCCAAAAGAAGGGGGGATCGAGAAAGAGAAAGAGAAAACATTGTAGATTAATTATCTGTACTCAACCTTTAAGAGATAAGAAATATAAGAATTAACCCCTTGACTTTGATCCAAGGACAATTTTCTTCATACGATCTAACTCATTCTTACCATTTTGTAATCTAGGGTCATTGTTGTGACCGTTTTTAGCTCATTAGAAACAAAGTTTTAGACCCACTCTCTATAAATTTATTGTATTGGGCTTTTTGGGCCTATGCCCTTCCTTTTTTTTGGACTTAGTTATCAATTGCGACCTTACACCTATAATTAAAATAAATAAATAATAATAAAAAATGGGAAAGCATTTGGGAAAAAGAAGATTCAAGATTATTATTGGTAAAAGAAAAGAAATCACAAAAAGTTTTTTGAAGAAACATAGGAAAAAAATGCAAATTCGATCTTTTTTTTTCTTTTACGTTTTTTTTTTAATCTCTCTTCTTTATTTAAATTATATCCTTAGGTAATTCTATTCTATTAATTTTAGGCTTTGCTAATAATATTTTAGATAGACACAACTGTTATAGTTGTAACTCAAATACTACTTTCTTTCATTACTTGATTTGTCATATTTATCCAAAAAATATGTATATATTTATTCTTAAAAAGATGCAAATTTATCCAAAAAAAAAAACGTAGGGAAAAAAAATGCAAATTCTATCTTTTTTTTCGCTAGCCTATGCGATTTATAACTGGAGCTGCCTATAATTAAAATAAATAAATAATAATAAAAAAGGGGAAAGCATTTGGGAAAAAGAAGATTCAAGATTATTATTGGTAAAAGAAGCTCTGGCATATGTTGAAATCGAAGAAAAGAAATCACAAAAAGTTTTTTTAAGCAATGTAGGAAAAAAAATGTAAATTCGATCTTTTTTTTCTTTTACTTTTTTATATCTTTCTTTTTTATTTAAATTCAATCCTTAGGTAATTCTGTCCTATTGATTTTAGGCTTTATTGATAACATTTTAGATAGGCACAACTGTTATAGTTGTAAATCAAATACAACTTTCTTTCATTGTTTAATTTGTCATATTTATCCAAATAATATGTATATATTTATTCTTGAAATCTAAAAATTTATTAAAATTTCTGCAATTTGGTGAAGCCATGTAGCGCAATCATGGCGTCTAACCCAACTTTCATTATATATAATATAATATGATATATAGATTAGAGCTGTGACACTATCAGTTGCTGTATTTAGTTGGCCTTCTCCGGTAATGGCATAGATTAATACCAATGGCATTGAGAGCTATTATGGTAATTTTCAACTTTTTTAATAATAAAAGGTAATTTAGAGTGATGGTCAATACCATAATGCTCCCAACTAGTAAAAGACAAAGAGTTCTAATAGATGAATGCTAGGAATGCTACGTACAGATACAAAAAAGTTTATAACATTTTTTACAAGAACAGACAAGTTTTACTAGTTTTTTTTTTTATTTTTTATTTTTTTTTAATTTTAATTTTTTATAAAAGAATACTAGTTCTTAACTAAGTCTACTACGAACATTACTTTTTTACCCATCAATACAAATTTAAGCTTTTTAAAAAAAAAAAAAAAAAATTATGTATATAAGCTTTCTCAATCTAATGTTAAAAGACAAGAATCTTTTGACTTTCAACTCCTTCAATTTTGTCATACCAACTTTGACACGTGTGAATGAACTCAGTCTAAGGCTGTCCATCTCACCCGCCGACCCACCCAACCCGATTCGACAGCTTTGGTGGTCGGTCGCGGGTCCCGAGCTCCAAAACCCAATGCCGGCAGTTCGGTTTCGGTTCCCTTCCTTCAAAACCCGTTCAACTTGACCCGCCCAAAGAGAGAATGACCCGCTGCGATGTCAAGCTTTTCGACAACTTTTCTAGCACGATCTGGCAGATTTCGGCGACCAAAACACCAGATCCGGGGATTCTAGGCACGATTTAGGGGAAAAAGCATCGGATTTGGTGAAATCTCTACCAGATCTAGCTAAATCGCACCTGATCTTGGATAGGTCGGGAGAGATCTCACAGATTTCTCCTTTTTTTGGTCCTCTCTGGCGGGTTTTGGCCTCACCCGAAATCGCCGCTCACCTGATCAGAAACCGACCCGTAAAACCTGACCCTAATAAGGGTTGGTTGTGGGTCCGGCACCTCCCTACTTGATCTCCAGCGAGTCAGTTGTGGGTTGGACACAAACCCAACCCGCCTGACCAGTGGACAGCCCTAATCCAGTCAATTACATCATTTATTTTCCCTATGCAGCTCAATCAATTACTCGATTGCTTATAAAAATAACTTGTGAATTAGTTAATGTCTCTCCCACTATTTTTTAACAAAAGATAAGTAAAATGTTCCTATTTTTCTTAAGAATGTATCTCATACAACATTTATATACACTTTTGAGAGAAGTAGTCAACCACTTTGGTTATTGTAAGGACACAATTCAAGCCTAGATCCAAACACGTGAAGGTAACAGGCCCAAAAGGCCTAAAACAATGAAATTTGTAGAGTGTGGATTTGAAACCTAGGTTGCTTTGGACATTGAGAAACAAAGACGATGGGCTAGGTCCACAAATCACAAGCAAAGAACCTTCAATGTAACATAAGCTCTCCTCGGACGTAAGCCGAGGACTCTCTGTATTGATTTTTCCTTTTTTCCTCAAGACAATTTACAGTTGATTTCCCCTGTACAATGTTCTCTCCTCTCTATTTATCTTCCTCTAATCTTTCATTCTCGAATTGATCAAATCATCAATGCAGATCCCTTTTCCATCCACCGCCCCCTTGAAATCTTTCCCCAATAGCTGTAAGGCTGATCAATATCATTTCAGATGTCACTTCCTCATTAATGCGGCCAAAGGGGTAGATGTGAAGTCTTTAATGTGGTAGTAGCAGCTTTCTGTGAGATATTTCCCATTCGTTCTCCCTTTTTGTATTCCTCTGGAGTATATCTTCACCCATTAAGCTTTCTTGATTCCTCCTAAACATCATGGCGTATCATATGACCTTCACCTCTATCAGCCGAGGATATATCCCTCCTCGGACCGTTCTAGTCAGCCTCTACCATAACAGTTGGCTTCTGAGCCTTTAAGTTCGGTACCCTTGTTGTCGCTAAACCATCCACGGACAAGTTAATGTTCTAGGATCAGGCCTAAGGCCCAAAGACATGCTCTTACACTTCTGCCCTCACAGTTATAATAACGATGTTCAAATGGTTTTAAAACTAAAAATAAAAAGTAAAAAAAAAAAAAAAAAACACAAAAGCACAAATATATCGCCATATATTAAAAAGATTAAAAAAGTTAGTTATCTCTATATACATGGGGATGCAAAAAATTAGTTATCACTTTTTCAAATTATCAAAATGCCCCAATATAATTAAATAGGATTACCCTTAAAAAATAAAAAATAAGTAAAAAAATCGTAATCCAACAAATTTTAAAAACAAAAGACCTATATCAGAATTACAGTTATTTCAAATTAAAAAAAAAAATCCAGTTTTTTATTATTATTTTAAACTCCCTTAAAAGAAACTATAATTTACTCTCAACTAGTCGCTAACTCATGCGATGCACGGGAGAGCTATTGTGTATGTAGATGTTAAACAATTATTTGTCTCTTCCTCTTTGATTGTATATTAAGATTCTAGACTCAAAATTTTCTATCCTTGATATGAAACATTAAATTACATAATGAAAAATATAAATCAAACTTAAATTAAAATTAATATTAAGAATCCAATCCTTATCATCCTTAATCATCCAATAAATATATAAAACACAAATTTAAAGAGTTACTTAAATAATATTTGAAACAAATTGAAAGGCAACTTTAAAGTATTATTTGTATTTTCTTCCTTTGTTGCTTTACAGTAGTCACTGACTAACTCCTTTTATTTTTTATTATTTTCCTTGATTACAAATGTTAGTGTAAGTTGTACATTGCTTTCAACATCAACTTTTTGAAGCTTTGTAGAGTCACCATCTTGTTCACTTGATAAGTTGTCACATTCATTTGAAATACCACTAATGTAAGCCTATCAATAGAATAGGTTTAGAAATCTATTACAACATATAGAAGTGCAATATCAAATTTGTCATTTTGCTATATTAAAAAAGATACGTACTTCTGTCATTTTATCATGTAGAATTCCCATCCATATTTGAGATTATAGTCATTTAAACTAAACAGTTAAACCAAACATAAAACCAAGTTTGAGATAACAAAGAAATTTAAATATGCAATCACATTCCAATTTCAAATTCTTTCTAAAAGCACATTACCAATAAATACGCAAGAAACAAGATTGAATAAAGGAGAAGACTGGTAAATAACGGGCTTTTCTCATCTTGCTGTCGTATTAAGAGTTTTACACGGATAAGAATCCACAGTTCCAAATAACCCAGATAACAAAATGCCAAATACCTATCTACAAAACAATAAAATCCAATTTTCAGCCAACATTCAAGAAACATTAATAGAATAGAACATATTAAATAAACCAACTGCAATCGGAAAAGAACTACAAATGCAGAGAAAAAAGTACAACAAAAGCATTAAGAACATAAAAATCATCCAAGTTACAGTTAGGAATGGCTAAACACTTGAGGGTTGCTACTAAATTTGTGAGCTAAAGTAAAAAGTTTAGTCCAACCCATAGAGGAGAGCCCTAGTAATCTAATCTTTATTGATTTTGAATATGAAGGAAACAATGTTAAAGGAATTCAAATTAAGATCATCCATGGTAGTACTGATGTTTTCCCAATATATATATATAGACACACATACATTCAATATGTTCTACATATTCACTAAGAAATTTAAACAAACACATAGAGAACAAACACAAAGATAACCAAGACAAAACCCTCAAACCCACATTGCTCCTTTTATAGAACTTGACATACAAAACAGAAAATTGGTTATATCATAGGTGCTAAAAAGTACTTAATACAGAAAGTTATTTAAAAACAATACAGAAAGTTATTCAAAACAATGCAGATTTTATGAAATAATGTAGTGCAGTGTAGATTTTTATGAAATAGTGCCGTGCAAATTTGGTTGTAAAAAAAAATGCAGATTTTAGATGTAAAATAGTGCAGATTTTATGTAGAAAAATAGTGCAGAAAAATAAAGTTTTGAAGAAGAAATCTTTTTTAACAAATTGGATCCATAGACCAAATTTTACCCATAGAGAACAAACACAAAGATAACCAAGACAAAACCTTCAAACCCACATTACTCCTTTTATAGCACTTGACATACGGAACCTGATTTATTTAGATTTGAATGTATGTTAGAAACAAAAATCCCAAAGCCAAAACCTATTAGTAAAATCACATACAACCAATACAAAGTACAAATTAAATCATAGGAACAAATCACAGTGCTCCTTATATAGAACTTCACATAAAAAATAAAAAAAAAAATCCTAAAGCCAAAGCCTATTAGTAAAATGACATACCAAACAATACAAATTTTAAGCCATGAATTGTGATTGTAACAAATAATCTCTAAAAAAGCACTATTTATAATATAGGGTTTTGTATTTGCCAACATACATGAAAAATGTAGAGGTTCATGGGTAGGAAGTATCAAAATTTGGCGGAGAAATAGTTTGGGGGAGATATTAGAAGTCACAAACCAAAACAATACAGAATTAAAACCTTTTATATAGACAACAATGCATCAACCACACACTAATAACACTAAAAGAAAATTACACAATCAACTTTTCATATATACATTACTAATTAAATTCACACACATGCTCAATGTTTCGGTATCATATTTCACTAAACAATCAATGAGTAAAATAAGAAACATAGGAATATTGTACATGTTTGATACCTTTACCAAGTGTAAAATAAGACAAAGTATTGTACTTGTCCAAAAATATGTCTAATTCCTCTATCAAAATTATCTATTGACTGCATACCTTCACACACGATCAGTTCTCTGTATACAAAAGCTCCTCAACAACCACCTATTATTTTGTAATACAACTCTACAAAATTAAATTCATAATCCACTCCTTAAAATTATCAAAAATCAAATGAACTAACAACGAAAATCTAAAGATTTTCTAAAACAAAACCAATAACTATTTAGCATCAAATCAACCATGTGGGGGGCTCTTTGATGGTGAGCATGCTTACAATTTTCAAAAATCCAATGAACTAACGACAAAAATCTAAAGATTTTCTAAAAAAAACCAATAACTATATAGCATCAAATCAATCGTGCTTAAGATTTTTATTGAAACCCATAAACAAAATTTATCTGCACTGCACAGCCCATATATATCACTGAAAATTCTAAAACCACAATCTAAATCAATGCATCAATTTCAATTAAAAAAAAAAAAAATCAGAGATAAAACAAATGGAGAAGGAGAGAGACTCTTAAAGGAGTGGCAGAACTTAAATAGATTACCAGTCAAACAAAATAAATTTAGAGTGACCCTTCAATGAAATAAATTTAGCCCAAATAATTCAAAAAAAGAAAAATTAATCACCAGCCCATTCTTAGGCCTTTCAAAAACATAGGAACAGAAAAACCAATAAAAAAACACCATGGCTTTTGCCAAAACCTATAGCATGAACTCCATTAGCATGACCAGCATTGGCCTTTCTAAACAGACCAAACATGCGATAAAAATATAGATTAGTGCAACAAAGATCTCCTCCATATTGACATCGAGACTATAAGTATTGTCAAATTAGATCTGCTAAACTGGCCTATCTAAGTAAAGCCAAATTAGATCTGCTAAAAAAACCTAGATATCAAAATTAAGCAGAGCTTGAAGCTAAAGCAAAATACATGTTTTCTTGGTCTCCACTCTCAGACTCTTCAATACTAACTCCACTACGAAACCCATCCATATCCATAATATTTTCTTACAAAAAGATAGGAATTGAAATCCATAATTTGATAGAAAACCTAAATGAAGACATAATTTAAACTCAACTTTGAGCCTACGAATTTTAACCCATATCAGTAACTATTTCATCAAATGAATAGCTATGCAAATTTCAGCAACTATGCAACAATATTAAAACCTGATGTCAGTAAGAGCACCTCAATGTTCCACACATTCAGCAACTATGTAACAATATTGGCTCCTAAGAAAAAAAAAATGCACAACCCAAATACATAATCAAACAATATCCACAAAATGCTCTTCTTTTCTAATAAATCAGATGATTCACATAAGGCATAAAAGAAGAAGAAGAGGAATATAGAAAGAATTTCACTTGGCAATGCTAACGGTGACAACCGAAAAGGCAACCACACCTCTGCTTGGGTTCATTCGGTGTTGGAACTGAGTAATTGACATCATCGTCATTACCTAAAACCGAAACTCAAAAAATAAGATTTAGAGAAAATTGTAGAGAAAGAATTGCTTGATACAACAAATACTTCAAAATCACAGAAATCCCCAATCAGATCTAAGAGACCGACTCTCATGGGACATTCAGACAAATCAAGTTTCAGAGACTGAGACAATTCCATTGGAGAGAGGCTACAATTCCATTGGAGAGAGACTGAGATAATTCCATCGGACAAATCTGGCCGTTAGGGAGACGATAGCCTTAGGTATAGGGTTTGCCTTAGATTGATGATTAAATTTGTTTTCCAAGGGAAGAGAGAAGAGAAGGTTTTAGGGAAGTCTCAGTTTTTGAGAAGAGAGTGGAGAAGAAGATGGCGTTTGGGATTGATTTTCAGAGTTGGGTTTTGGGGAAAAGGGTAAAGAAATAGAGCGAGAGGATTCAGAGTTGGGTTTGTGGAAAAATTAGACTACGGTTAGAGAGAGAGAGGGTATCGGGTTTGCTTTTCACTGATTGTGGAAAAAATTTTGGGCTGCTTATTATTATTTATTTTTTTTTAATTTAATTAATACTAACATGAAAAATTGTGGAGAGAGCAGAGTTTCAGTTATATATATATATATATATATATATATATATATAGATAACTTCCTACTAATGCATTCTTAATATCCTAGTAACAGTGGTTACCAACAACAACATACTTCTCCTAGACTTAAGCACCGTTTAACTCCAACTTCCCCTGCATTTTTCTTTTTTCATTTTGAATTCTAACTTCTCATTAACTCTTACCCGCATCTAAAACATTTTATTTCCATCTAAACTTCTTTTTATTAAGAAATAATAATAAATAAAAAAATTAACAATTATCTTTATTTAGGTTTTTTTTTAGATAGTTTTAAACTTTTTTCCCCTTTTCTCTCAGGTTACTCTCTCTCTCTCAAAGATAACCCCTTAATCCTATACTAGGTTCTGAGCATGCGCATGAGCGTGTGCTCAGAGGTTCTTCTATTTTTTGTATAAAGATTAGTAGTGTTCATTTATCATAATTCGAAGACATTTTCAAATTGCCAGGGACATATTTTATGTAATTGGCTAATCTTTTGACAAAATATACTTTATTTGTAAATGGGTAGATCTAGGATGGGTTTAAGACTTCAAGAAATATGTTGTTCAAGTCAAGTGTTAAAACCTTGAAGATCTGACTAAGAAACAAGTGAAGAAGAGCTGTTTATTAAAGCTCGATAGAAGTCTCGACAAAATCCTTTCTATTGAGATTTAATGTTGAAGCTCGACATAAGCTATTTCTGTTGAGACTTACGAAATCATAATTTTCAGATCTGATTTTCGGCCCACGTTGAAATATTTGTATAGGTTTTTTTTTTTCTCACAACCCTAGACATATATAAAGATTATTTTAAACGCCGTCACAAGTGTATGAAAAGAGAATAAAAGCAAATAGTGACCTAGTTCATCGTTCTTTCCGTAGAAGCTAATGCGTCTTTAAGCCAACGGTTTTGTGACTAAGAAGCATCCTGATCTTCATGATTGATGAATTGAAGAACTTTGTAGCTACCATTTTCTTCAAATTGCTGGAATTAGTCACGTACAGGGATATGTGCATCATTGGTTAGTCAAGTACTGGGATTTGTACATTGAATGGAAAGATTGCCGCTACAATATAAGTCTAATTAGGTATTGGGGTAAGGGTTAAACTGTAGGTTGGTATTTCAGAATAGGCCATAGGATTTGGTAAGATTCCTTACACTTGTAATCGCTTATGATTGATAATAGTAGATTCTTGGGAGTGGTGACCTTAAATTCACCAGATAGGGTTTTGCCTCCATGGTTTTACCCATTTGTAAACAAATTATCTGTGTCAAATTTATTTTTCACTGCATTTAATTTAGTTGGTGATTTGTTTGTGCTGCCACGTTATTGCATGTAATTTGATCTAATTAATTAACTTGGGTAATTAATTAATTTGGAAGGAGTCAATTCATTTTAACCCAACACAAATCATAAAATATCAAGGGGGTGTGATGATATTTATACTAAAAAATTATTTCACTTGCAGCAAGACTTCCAAGTGTTTAAACCCAAATATATTATTCAATAGATTATAGTTAGAGCAAATAAAAGTCATGAAAAAAAAAATTGGAATAATGAAAATGAATAACAAAATATTAACCAAACTACAATATGTCTTCAATCAGTGCTTGCAAAAAAAAAAAAAAAAAAAAGAATCACCTTACTAAAAACCATGTTGACGAAATAGTTTGTTCGACGAATTCCCACCCATTCAAACAAAAAATTTAAAATATCAAATCCAAATGAATATAATGGATACAAAAATCTAAACAACATATTAAGGGAAAAAAAAGTACTCATCCAATGGGATATTTTGTCGAATAACTTCCAGGTCTTCTTAATTACAAATATCAAGTAGTAATCTAAGGAGCCAATAATAACATGAAATTAAAAACAAATAAGAAATGTACATATCTGTTCAAAAAATGTACCTATGAAAACCCATTACTATAACAAAAAAAAAAAAAAATCATACTCAGAGTGAGAGAGATACACTTATTGCAAACCACTTTCCTAATCTCCATTGATGGTGACTCGGTGCCCCAAAACAAAATCTCCATTGTTGGAGACTAAGGATGACTATGAAGAATTTGATTTTTAAGGAAAAGAGAAGAAAAAGAAAAAGGAAGGTGTACTATTGTTCTTGTGCTATCAATTAATATCACAAAATTACAAAAAGAATTTCGAAAACAAACCCAACTTAATTTTATTAAAAAACTAAGAAAAGCCTAGATTTTTACAACCCCATGTGATATTAAAACACAAACACATTTTTTGATGTATAACACAGTTTCTTACAACTGAATAAAAAAGAAAAGGCAAACCTTCAAATGGGCAGCAACCTTTTCCTTTAGGAAAAAACAGTAGTGGACTCAACCGCAAATCAGCTCTAGCTTAACCCATGGGATCTCTTCTAGGTTCCTGAAAAATTTTCATCTTTTAAGCAACAACACTCAAATTGTAAAACCCATTTTCAATCTTCAAACTACAAAATGAAAACAGAAAAGAAATGCAATGATGGGTTTCTCACCGTAGAAAAGGCTTTGTGCTTTTTTTTTTTTTTTTTTTTTTTTTTTTTTTTTTTTTTTAATCTAGTTGATAAATGGATAAAAAAATTTAAAAATCAATAGGAGAGTGACCCTATTTTTTGGGCAATGTTTTAGTGAAAGTTAAAGTTATATTTTTACCAAATTATCTTTTAGTTTTGTCTCTAATTAAACATAGGAGTGTAGGGTTATTTTTGAACAAAAAATTGAGTAATCCAAATAGGAAAAGTCCTTTAGATGGTAGTATAGATAAAAAAATAATAATAAAAAGATAACCCCTTAACCATATCCCTTAAAATTAGGCATTTTCACTTCTCCTTAAACATAAATAAATTTATCTCTTTCTCTGTTTAATCATTTTTTTTAAAACTCTCTTTTTCTCTCGAAGGAAAGGGTACTGGAGTAGCCCTTCCTACAACGTAATTATCTTAGTTTTGTTTCTTTCTTTATTGTTTTATTTCTCATATGATTTTGATTGTTGTATATGATTTTGATTTATTTGTTTTTTTTCTCAGTCTAAAACGTTAATGTTTTTTAGCTGAAAAAAATTCTATAATTGTGAATGACTAAAATATATAGAGAGCAATTGAATTGGAAAAGCACTAAATAAGTATGAAATGAAAGAAAGATAAAACATTAAAACTGATAAAATAGTTTGAACAACATTGCTGTTAGCATTGTAGTTGCCACATCTTGAAAATACTTATGTTTACTTACGTTCTCAATGCGATGTTAACATAGGAGTTTTATCTTCAGATTTTATTTTTTATTATTTAAAGTCATTGTAGTTGCCACATCTTAAAAGTATTTTTTTTACCAACCTTCTATATACGATATTCTCATGGATTATTCTATTTTCAGTTTTAAAAAGAAATATGACGTGTGTGTCAGAAACAACTTGGTATTTGATACGATATAATGAAGGTATCCCTGATGACTTGTGTTTACCTTAATTTTGGATCTGAGGTAAGTAATATTATATTTACCTTAATTTTGGATTATCTCCTTCAAATTTCTTTATCATCATTTTAAAAAAATTGTAATTATTTTATTGAAAATTATAATTATTTTACTAATTGGGTGCAGAGATAGTTCATTTAGCTTTGCTTTACATAAACAATGACTTTGATCTTAATATAAACATAAGTTGACCTAACATTTTCAAGATGATGGTCATATGGGTGGTTGTTTTGCTTTTATTTTAAAAGAAAGGTGAGTGCCAAAGGTATGTGTATATATATAGGGGTGCGCATACACACATATAAAAACGCACCTAAACATAAACATACACATAACATATGCTTATACACGAACTAACTAAATTCAACAATTAATAATTTATAGAAACAAAGAAGGTACTACTAAATGATTATATATATTTGTTCATAAATTAAATTTAAATGTTTATAAAAAATTCATGAAGAAGAAAAAATGTAATGAATCTTGAAAGATAATGTCATGAAAGGTGTCTTCATGTCTCTACCCTTGATGTTATGAACTGTTAGCAAAATGGATTTTAGCATTATTTATTTTCAACATTAAACATGTAAGAAATTTATATCATATGTTCAGTTGTTTGTAATTGTGTCTGAATGTTTTTCTTATTATTATTATTATTATTATTATTTGATAAAAATAGTCTAACTTTATTAAGAACAAAAAAAAAAAAAAATTATATCTTGAATCAAAGCTAATTCAAAGATAGTAGGATTTTTCTCTATTCAAGTTATAACTAGCAATATTTTTAGCATGTTGAGCCAAAATATGTGTTGGGTGATTGCCCAGTCTTCTCACATGGGTGACCATGATTTTCATGCATTAATTGTAATAATGAAGCATATTATGTGATAGTGGGCTGTGTTGGACTATGTCACAGTCCAAGCATATGGTTTGACAATTGATCCTCTGCTTACTCACTCCCAAGTGCAGGAGATCGTAGCTATATAATTCTCGGAGTACTGAGGTCGAACCACAAGGAGGTGAGTAAATTCAAAGACAATATAATTAAAAAAAAAAAATTGGGTGCAGAAGAAAAATATTTTTGCTTGGTGATTGTTAACAAGAATAATAATAAAACTGATTTAAATCAATAGTGTAAATACTAGGGTATCAGGTTGTTTCCCTATATTGATATGAAGTTCTTTGTGATATAAGAATCACTTATTTCATAATTGATTGTTCTCATACAATTAAATACTTATGATTCAGTTGAACTGAGATAATTCAAGAACACATGATAACTTAGATTAATAATGCGGTTAGAAAAGTTTTCAAAAAAATTCGTTCACTTTAAAACCTGATTTCTATTTGAAACTATTAAAAATTCATCTAAATAATAAGAAAAATATGATTGAACTTATTGAAAGCATGGAAAAACTAATACATCAAAAGAAATCTAATTGAACAATCAAATATGTTGTTGATAAAAATCCTAGAAAGAATCACATTGAATATTTATACCATATAGAAGAAACATAACCCTTAGCCCTAGCAAAGAGTTTAGGCTGCCATTAGAGAAAGGAAAATACAAGGTTTTCTATGCCTAATTCATTCTGCACAGCCTCCATTCAAAACCCTAACATAAAAGTGTCCAAAGAAAATAAAACTTTTACTATTTTAATTTTCATCCAAGTTTACAGCAGTAATTTGTGAGTTAATTTTGGCCTACAAAAATTGAGAATTTCGAAAACTTGATACTTGAAAGTTGTAGATATTTAAGTCAAGGTTCCACCCCATCTGGCCTTGTATCAATTAGATTTTTGAGGAGAGAGAGATACGCCCAAAATACTAATCAGTACTTAAATTTGATTTTTCCTTTTCACATTCTACCTCTTTGATTTTTTTCCTTATTTGAAGCTTCCAAATATGGTAGATGACCCAAGCACTCTAGCTGCACCTTCTTAGACATTTAAGCATGGTCCTTTAGCTCCACTTTAATTCTCTCACAGATTCTTGTAAACTCATTTTTTTCACATGATTTCCTGAAAGTAGAAAATTATACGCAATAAATGACATCTTATTCAAGAAATTATGTAAAGATAAATAATAGAGACTAATGCAAATCAATGCTTAATTATACAAATTAAGCATAGTAATAAGTAGATAATACCCACATAAATATATAACAAGTATACATTTTAAGGCGTTATCATCCTCTTGCCTCCTTGGAAAAGATATGATGTAAATTCTAAAAGTGGTTAGAATTTTTTTTTTTTTTTTTATGTTATTGTTTATATAATAATAATAATAATAATAATAATAATAATAATAATAAACCTATGTCATTCCCATATCAATACTTGGCATTAATAGTAGAGTTGCCATTTATACTATTGTTTTTCACTTGATTTACTGATCCTGTTTCCATAACATTTCTTCTGTTTTGGTTGACTGGTTTTTTTTTTTGGGCTCATTTTTGGTGATCAAGTATTCTTTATATCAGTACAACCATAAGCATCGGTTTTAGGCTTTTAGCGGCAGATGTTGAGTGATTGATCTCTATCAAGCCTAATTGAGTTGTACTTGGAAACTTGAAATATATATATATATATATATATTTTTTTTTTTTTTTAATTTGGCTTTTTATTTGTAAGGTTGAATTTTTTGAAAGATGAAATAAAGGATTAAAGTATTATACATATCAAAAGGGAATCAAAGTGATATCAAATCTTCTTTTAGGGTAATGCACATATAAATGTTTTCTATTAAAAAAAAAAAAAACCTTTATCTTTCCATCAATATGAATGGTTTGGGGGTAAAGGCCTGAAATGGGTTTTTGGGCCATGGGCTTGGTCTGAGGACACTTACTTGTCTGAGGATGGATTAATGATAATAATGATATCAAACTTACAGACTCAAAAGCAAATGTGACAGATGAAGTTAATGGAAATAATTCGAGGAGTATCTCCTCGGCTAAGTAAAGTGAGGATCAGGCAGTACGCCATGTTGGCTAGAATGATATTTTAGAAGGTTTTGTGGATGAAGATATGTTTTCATAAGAGCACAAAAAGCAAGAATGATTGGGAAATATTTTACAGAAAGCTGCTACCTCCGCATTGAATGCTCTATACCTAAGTCTTTGACTGCATTAATGAGGAAGTGATATCTGAACAGTGATTTTCAGCCTTAAAGCTATTACCTAAAGACTTCAGGAAAGTGCGGATGAGACAAGTATTCATGTTAGCAGTCTAGATCTACATGTGCAGAGCAAGAAAGAAGGGGAGAGGAAGTATAAGAAGGAAGAAGGTCCCAGAAAAGGGGGCGATTGAGAAAGAGAAAGAGAAAGCACTGTAGACTAATTATTTGTACTCAACCTATAAGAGATAAGAAATATAAGAATTAACCCTCAGCTTTGAAATGAGGACAATTTTCTTCATACAATCTAACCCATCCTTACCATTTCGTAATTTGGGGCCATTGTTGTGACCGTTTTTTGCTCACTAGAAACAAAGTTTTAGGCCCACTCTCTATAAATTTATTATATTGGGCTCTTTAGGCCTACACATTTCCTTTTATTTGAGCTTAAGTACGAATTGCAACCTTACAAATGGCCTTCGATCACGCTAACACTTTAATAAAACAAGTTTCAAATGTATTTCCTATTGCATGCAAAGCAAATGCAGATGTTGGAATTCGTTATGTTGGTCACCAACTTATTCTATTCTTCTCTGAAATTATTCAAAAGAAAATCCGAAAAAACAGAACTGAATAGTGTTGCAAATGGAGAAGGACCTTCAGAAGAATATAAGAAAAACGTGGAGAATGAGATGTTAAAAGAAATATGATAACGTTAATCTTTTCTTCGTAATGAACTTGTTTAGTCGCTTTTATAGCGGATTTATGATTGTTTGTGGTTGATTTGTTGTGGATGGGTGCATTTAGGTGATTTCAACAATATGTGAGCTAGCTGAGGCCTAAGTAAGTTGGTCTCTGAAGAAATTGTCACGCGGGGTCATAGACTATGAAATATTAGAATATTGACTTTTTATTAAAGAGCTCGACGGGGTTTGGGTGCTGCTGAATAGAATTATTCATCTCTTGATTATTCTCTTCACACCAAAATGTGGAAATAATTCTTCTGGATAAAAAAAAAAAACTTTAAATCAAAATGGAGCACTTAAATTTAAAGAATGAAACCCCAATCCATCAAAAGCATTTATTTTTGTTGTCATATTCTGATGTAGAAGAATTATGCATAATTATTGTGGGGGCAGAAGTGTCAAAACACCTACTTGGGCCTTGGGCTTGATCCGAGAAAGTTGACTCCTCCAAAGGGCTACAGGGCGGGGATAAGGCCGCCTAATGTAAGGGCCCAGGAGCCTACCGAGCGGGACATTGGCCGATTGGAAGAGTCCGAGGAGAGGGGTCTCCTCGGACAAGTGAAACAAGGGCCATAAAGTGCACCATAATGCCTAGGGAGGAACTTGTAAAGCTCAGCAAGCAATGTTACACTCCAACGGAATGCAAAGGGGGAGAACAAGTGGGAAGTGTTCTGCATGAAACTGCTACCACCACATTAAAGGCTTCACACCTACCCATCTGGCCGCATTAATAGAAAAGTGACCCTTGAAGGGATGGTGATCAGCCTTATAGCCATTGGGGGAAGTTTCCAAGAAGACAATGGATGGGAAAGGGATCTGCATTTATGGCTCCATGAATAGGAACATGAAAAGGAGGAATATAAATAGAGAGGGAAAGGACATTAAGGGGGGATCCGGCTTCTTCAAGAAAAAAAGGCTTCTTCTCCCAAGTAGAACAAGGGAAACGAATATAGAGACTTCTCGGCTCATGTCCGAGGAAAGCTAGAATCGCACCACTAGCTCATTACACACAACTGTGGACTTAGCCAGACGCCATTGCTTTCCATTGTCCTAAGAACTCTAGGCTTCAAGACCACCCTCTACAAATTCTATTGTTTAGGCCATTTGGGCCTGCCTAGTCGCGCACTTGGGTCCAAGCTTGATTCGTGTTATTACAATTGGCGCCGTCTATGGGGAGCCTTGAGTAAAGGGACGTGAAGTATCATGGAAGGCTCAGGTTCACGTTGTGCAGAGTCCATGGGGTCCCAGCATAAGGATCACTCCTCACAGCTAAAGCGGGAAAGAGATTGGGAAGCTAGCGTGAGCGCAGAACACACGCACAGGAGGAGTCACGCGGGCTGGAAGCAGAAGCTCTTGGGAAAAAAGTGTCAAGGCCATGCAAAGGGAGATTGACCACTTGAAGAAGAAGTTGCATCGGGAGAAACGACGACGTACTCCCTCTCCTTCGGATACATCTTCAGCTAATACTTGCAGTAGCATCGACAGCTCTAGGTCGAGAACTCCCCATAGCAAGCCCTTCTCCTACGAGGACGATCATCCTTGCGACCCTAAGGGCAAGAAGACCTCTTCCAAGGGCTTGGCCAACAATGCTTTGAGCAAGGCTCTCCACTAAATTTCCATATCTCCCTTCACTTGGAGGATTGAGAAAGGAAAGCTTCTGAGGCGGTTCACCTAACCAACCTTCACATTTACAACGGACAAACGGACCCAGTGGAACACATGAGCCATTTCAGTTAGAGAATGGCGGTGCACTCTAAGAACGAGACCTTGATGTGCAAAGTCTTCCTCTCCAGCCTGGGACTTGTCGTGATGAGGTGGTTCAATGGCCTGAAAGCAGGCTCTGTCGATTCCTTCATGGAGCTCACTAGGGCGTTTGGCTTACGTTTCATCACATGTAGTAGGGTACCTCAGCATCTAGATTTACTGTTATCTATGGCCATGAGAGAAGGAAAGACCCTAAAGACGTACACCGACAGGTATTGGGAGATGTTCAACGAGATCGAGGGGGACTTTGACGATGTCGCCATAAGCACCTTCAAGGTCGGCCTTCTAAACGAGCACGAACTGAGGAAGTCTTTGACCGAAAGGCCTGTCAAGAGCGTGCGTCGGCTTATGGATCGCATTGACGAGTATAAGCGGGTCGAAGAAGATCTGCTGCAGGGGAAGGGGAAGACGAAGGTTATCCCTCTAGAGAGGAGGGATTTCAGTTCGAACAAATATAGCAACAGTAGACCGAGGAGAGAGTTTGTTGGGCAGCCTGGTCCGATATCTTCTCAAGTGGTCAGTACCGTGTTCTGCGAACCTATACAACGGGTGTTTGAGAAAATTCGTAATGAACCATATTTCAAGTGGCCTAGCAAAATGTTAGGTGACCCCACAAAGCGTAACCAGAACCTCCATTGTCGGAATCATCAAGAAAATGGACACACAACAGAGAACTGCAAAAATTTGTAGAATTACCTGAAGCAGTTGGTGAAGGAAGGCAAGTTGAAGCAATTCTTATATCGGCCTGATGGGCAGGCAGGGCATGCTGGTCTGGCCAATCAGGGTAACAACGTTCCAAGATCCCCTTTGGGGATGATTAATTTCATCCTCGCCGCTCTTGGGAGGACCGGCTCTTGCCTTTCCAGGGTGATGTCTGTGGCGCGAGCCCTCGCCGAGGACTCTGGCTCTGAGCCGAAGAGAATGAAGGGTGACGTACCTCCAATTCTAGGCTTCTCGGCCGAGGATAAAGTGGGGACCATCTAGCCGCATGACGATACCTTAGTCATCATGTTGAGAATAGGAGGCTACGATGTGAAGAGGGTGATGGTAGACCAAGGAAGTGGTGCAGACATTATGTACCCTGATTTGTTCAAGGGGTTGAACTTGAGGGAGGAGGATCTTTCGGCCTATGATTCACCACTAATAAGCTTCAAAGGGAAGGCAGTCATCCTGAAGGGGCAGATTAGGTTGCCTGTGTAGTCAGGCCCAGCGGTAGTTGAGGTGGATTTCATCGTGGTCGACGCCTACTCTCCTTACACGGCCATTGTAGGGAGACCGTGGCTGCACACCCTGGGCGGTGTCTCCTTTACTCTCCATGCCAATGTGAAGTTCCCATTTGGAGGTCAGGTTGAGGAAATTATTGGGAATCAGTTCACGGCGAGACAGTGCCTAATAGCTGCAGTTCTGCGCAGATTGGAGCCTGAACCCTTGGCCTCGACTACGCTGACCCCGTAGCAATTAATCTCTTCTGCCATAATTGGGGAGACAGTGGCAGAAGAACCCACGTGTGAGGGGTTGGATAGAGTTCTTGTGAATAATGACCTAGAAAGTTTCTTCCAAATAGGGGTCCAACTGCCGGCCGAGGAAAAAGAGGAGTTAGTCGCGTTCTTGAAGGGGAACCTTGACGTGTTTGCATGGGATGCGTACGAGGTGCCTGGGATTGACCCGAACTTCATCTGCCACCACCTGAATGTCAACCTGGCCGCTATGCCGAAGAGGCAACCCCCTCGGCACTCTTCCAAGGAGCATTCTGACGTCGTTAAAGAGGAAGTCGTCAGACTTAAGAGAGTTGGGGCTATCAAGGAAGTATTCTATCCCGAATGGTTGGCGCACACAGTCGGGTAAAGAAGAAAAATGGGAAATGGAAGGTATGCATGGATTTCACGGATATGAACAAAGCCTACCCCAAAGACTCTTTCCCAATGCCTCGCATAGATTAGATGGTGGATGCGACAGTCGGCCACCCTCGGATGAGGTTTCTAGAAGCTTTTCAGGGGTATCACCAAATACCTTTGGCTTCGGAGGACCAGGAGAAGACATCTTTTGTCACTCCCACCGGCAACTATCACTACAAGGTAATGCCTTTTGGCCTGAAGATTGTCGGGGCTACCTACCAGAGGATGATGACCAGGATGTTCGAAACTTAGTTGGGGAA